>JAPDNY010000007.1:12987034-13587034 GCA_029375565.1 Gekko gecko | reverse complement strand
AAATCAAATCAAATCAAATCAATAAATAAATAAATAGATAAAGTACTGACCCTGCTTAGCTTTCGAGATCTGATGAGGCTAGGCTATACCATGTCGCCTTCCCTTCCTTCCCCTTCTCTGAACTACTCAGTGGCAATACAAGCTGCTACTCTATTCATGACAACAATCTTCACAGATTTTACCTAGAAGTGATGCTCCCCGAAGAACAGAAAACAACAACAACTTTCATTTTTATTCAGGCCTAAAAGTGGTTTTTGTATTGTAGCAGGTGGATCCACTCCGCTACCCCATTTCTGTAGCCTGTTCTATTCTGCTCCACCCTCCGTGGGCATTCCTTTAGTGTCTATAGAATGTTAATAAATAGGAAACAGCGTGATACACAGAAACAGTGCGATGTGGCTGTGAAGAAAGCTAATGCAGTCTTAGGATGCACTAACAGAAGCAGTGTGTCCAGATCATGGGCGGTGGTAGTTCCACTCCATTCTGCTATGGTCAGACCTCACCTGGAGTACTGGGTCCAGTTTGGGGCACCACATTTTAGGAAGGATGTTGACAAACTTGAGCGTGTCCAGAAGAGGGCGACCAGGATGGTGAGAGGGTTGGAATCCAAGTCTTATGAGGAAAGGCTGAAAGAGTTGGGTATGTTTAGTCTGGGAAAGAGAAGGCTTAGAGGGGACATGATTGCAGTCTACCAATATTTGAAGGGTTGCCATGTAGAAGAAGGGGCAGATCTATTCTCTCTTGCTCCGGATTGCAAGACTAGATCTAATGGGTGGAAATTACAAGGGAAGTCGATACTGGCTAAATATCAGGAGAAACTTCCTAACTGTAAGAGTGGTTGAGCAGTGGAACAGTCTGCCTCGGGAGGTGGCAGATGCTCCTTCACTGGACATTTTCAAGCAGCCACCATCTTTTGGGTATGTTGTAGGGCTCTCTTTCGGCTACGTTCCTGCAGAGTGCAGGGGGCTGGAATAGATGACCTGCAAGTTCCCTTCCAACTCTAACATTCTATTATTCTGTCCAGAGTCTAGCTATGGGTTCAGCTATCTGATGGCATCTCCTAGCCCCAATCACTTCAACTCGTGGTGAAGAAAGGAAAATCCACTTGAAAGTGCTTATATTTGGAGGAGACTACAAACCGAAAGGCACTCCCGGCTGTCCAGACACCCCACAAATCCCAAATGCATCATAAATTTCACCTACAATTTACTTTTAGGAGGAGAAAAAGATAAGCCATGAGAAATTGAACAGCAGGCCCTAGGAAGCCTACAACTTTAAAAAAAAAGAAGAAAAAGAAGAGTAA
Organism: Gekko gecko; assembly: GCA_029375565.1. Classification (NCBI taxonomy): domain Eukaryota; kingdom Metazoa; phylum Chordata; class Lepidosauria; order Squamata; family Gekkonidae; genus Gekko; species Gekko gecko. Next base: position 13,585,731 of record JAPDNY010000007.1, on the reverse strand, counting down.
AGTAGCACAATTAAATTATCTCCCGTTTGTGCCATTTAAGATAATCAGATTAGGCTATTGGCCTGAAGAATACAATATATAGGATAATCTTTCGCTGGCAGATAAGAGCTGGATTAGATGATTTAATAATTCCCATCATTCCTATTCACATTTGAACAAATTGCCTGCCAAGGCTAGATTCCTCTTTAAAATCAAATCTGGGTTTGTGTTATTAGATCCCGAAAGGGTAACTTCATTCCGTGTTTCGTACGACTTGAAAACCGGCGCGGCCTTGATACGAGCAAGGTAAACATTGTTTTTGGTGATGACCTCGTGAACGGCTTATCTGCTAGGAGGTACGGTTATTGTCAGGAAGATGAAGGCTAAAGCAATTTTGGATCGCGCCGAGCATCAGATTTGATTGACACCAGGTGCACAGATGGGCCCGAGATCAGCGTCGGGTTTCGTGAGACACGATGAATCAAGGATTCCCCCCGCCCTTCCTCCCCTGCACAATGATAATTTGTGTCTATCTTGTATCAGCGCTTTAATGAATGTAGGCCCAAGTCACGTTCTATAAGAGCTGTCGAAAATAGGGGTGAACATTTGGAACGTGGCAGGCATGTTAAATTTTGGTGCACGGTTCAAACACCCCAACAGATTGAAATTGCCTCCTTGAAGATATGAAGCCGCCTTATACTGAAACGGACCATTGGGTCCATGAGGGTCAGTACTGTCTACTCAGACTGGCTCCTCACGGCCATGACCACTCCCCACAACAGAATATAAGCCAGGATATATGAACATCCATGAAGCTGCCGTGTACCAAATCAGACCTTTGGTCCATTCAAGGTCGACTTGGACTGGCAGTGGCTCTTCACGGTCTCAAGTGGACGTCTCTCAAATTACCTACAAGAAGACGAGGAAGAGAGAAGAGATTGGATTTATACCCCACCCTTCATTGTCCAAAGGAGTCTCAGAGCGGCTTACAAACTCCCTTCCCTTCCCCTCCCCACAACAGACACCCTGTGAGGTCGGTGGGGCTGAGAGAACTTCTGACAGAAACTGTCCTTGAGAGAACAGCTGTGCCAGAGCTTGTGACTGACCCAAGGTCACCTCAGCAGGTGCAAGTGGAGGAGTGGGGAATCAAACCCGGTTCTCCCAGATAAGAGTCCACTCACTTAACCACTACACCAAACTGGCTCTCCTGGGCCTTTTTACAGGAGATAACAAGGAGGATACAGACAGGCTGGAATGTGTCCAGAGGAGGGCAACGAAGATGGTGAGGGGGTCTGGAAACCAAGTCCTATGAGGAAAGGCTGAAGGAGGGTGGGTATATTTTGCCTGGAGAGGAGACGACTGTGATATGACAGCCATCTTCAAGTACCTGAAGGGCTGTCATATGGAAGATGGTGCAGAGTTGTTTTCTGTTGCCCCGGAAGGTCGGACCAGAACCAACGGGTTCAAATTAAATCAAAAGAGTTTCCGGCTAAACATTAGGAAGAACTTCCTGACAGTCAGAGCGGTTCCTCAGTGGAACAGGCTTCCTCGGGAGGTGGTGGGCTTCTTTGGAGGTTTTCAAACAGAGGCTAGATGACAGCAATGTGGATTCTGTGAACTTAGGCAGATCATGAAAGGGAGGGCAAGAAGGGTTGCATCAGTGCTTAGTTCTTGTGGCCCTTTCTTACACGCCCAGGGAAATGCTGATTGCCACTTTGGGGTCTGGGAGCAATTTTTCTCCAGGCCAGTTTGGCTGGAGATCCTGGAGTTTTTTTTGTTATCTTCTGGGCATGGAACACGGGTCACTGGGGTGTGGGGGGGAGGTATTTACGAATTTCCTGCATTGTGCAGGGGGCTGGACTAGGCTGGACCCTGGAGGTCCTTTCCAATTTTATGATTCTGTGACCTGGGACCTGCATGCCAAGATATCTCTGAGCTACAACCCCTCCCAATGGTGGGTTCCAGCCAGTGGTCAAGTTTTTGCTAGCAATTCTTCAGTTAGGCTCCCACGGTGTACACTACAGCCACACACAGAATTTGAAATCCATATTTCACTCTCAGAGTGTGCGTTCCTGCCTACAAAATCCATATCTGTTACCACACGGAATCAATGCTTGCAGTCGCCTTATTTCTAAACAATCCGAGGAACCGGGATTATTTATCTCGCAACAAGCTTCCGGTATTTCTGCCGGCCAACATTTTGGTCGATAAAATCTGCAGCTCACCCAATAGAAAGGTGTTTTATATGTCACCTCGCTGACAATAACGGCACCTTCAAACAGGGCGGCTTTATGAGGTTATCGCCGAAATGCTGATTGCCTGGCTTCAATGCAGGTGGTGTCAGGTGTAAAGAACAAAATTCTGAACAAGGGCACGCCGGCTTTTCTCTTCGTAGCACCGGGTGCCTGGGAAATCAGACTTCGTCCAGTAATGCTCTACTCCCTGTACCAGTGAGACGACTGGTTGGAGGAGGGTACAGTGGGGAGTTCAAGACAAGCTATCGCCACTATGCCAGAGAAACTGCCTCTTCCTGAAAGACAGGTGATTCCACAGAACTTACCTGTCCACTGCATCAAGAGGAAGAAGATTAAGAAGAAGGAGATGAAGAAGAGGAGGAGGAGGAGAACATTAGATTTATACCCCGCCTTTCACTACCTGAAGAAGTCCCAGAGTGGCTTACAATCCCTTTCCCTTTCCCTCCCCACAACAGACACCCTGTGTGGTAGGTGGGGCTGAGAGAGCTCTGAGGGGACTGCTCCTGAGAGAACAGCTCTGAAAGAACTTAGGTCACCCCAGCCCCTGCATGTGGAGAAGTGGGGAATCAAACCCGGTTCTCCCGCATTAGAGTCCGCACTCCTAACCACTGCACCAAACTGGCTAGTTCTGAGTCCAGCAGCACCTCAGAGCACAAAAAGATTATTAGCATATGACCTTTTTTTTTGGGGGGGGGGATATTTTTGCATTTGTGTATATGTGTCTGGAAGTCTTGGCACCCTCTGGTGACTCCTACTGGGGCATGGAAGACATGCAGAGAAGTGGCTTGATAGCCTGCCTCTGCCTCCCAGCCCTGGTATTCTTTGGAGATCTCCCATCCAAATACTTGCCGGGGTCGGCTCTGCTTAGCTTCCGAGATCTGACGAGATCGGGCTTGCCCGGGCTATCCAGGTCAGGGCATCCTGGGAGAACTGGGTTTGATTCCCCATGCCTCCATGTGCAGCTGCTGGTGCGACCTTGGGTCAGTCACAAGTTCTCGCAGAGCTGTTCTCTCACGGGCAGTCCTCGAACGAGCTCTCTCAGCCCCACCTACCTCACAGGGTGTCTGTTGTGGGGAGAGGGAGGGAAGGAGATTGTAAGCTGCTCTGAGACTGCAAGTGAAGGGCGGGTATAAATCCAATCACTTCTTCTTCTTCTTCTACTCCTAGCCGGCATTTCCCCTAATTTCTAATAATTCCAGTATAAGTTTTAAAAGCTCTGTTTCACTGAATATTGAAGCTAGTACGGAAAACAACAGGTTAAGAAATAAATGCATCCACCACTACTGAATTGTGCAATATTAAGTTTACATATAAACAAGCAATGACAAGAACCTCATGCGCATACAACAAAACATTCCTCTGTGAAATTATAAATAAGCTTTCGGATGGATCTTTGGGATGGATCCAGCCAGCTTCTCCCCCCACCCCCCGAAAAAAAATCTTGGCTATTTCTCATCCTTATTACTGTCCCCAATCAACATGGCTTTTGTCCAAGGGATCCCAGACTCCCAAACACAGCTTTTTGGTGGTCCAAGGGGACCCCCTTCCTCCCTTTTTCATCAGTACAAAAACAAATTGGGTCCAAGTCTTTGAACTTCAACTAAATATTGTGGAGAAATACTTCAATTAAAAAAATATACATATATATCACTGCTGCAAATATGAGGCACAGCACTGGATTTTCTAGGCACCACCATGACCCAGAGGCTGGGATTTGTCGAACCCTAGTCCAAGGTCTCTTTCTCACAAACAAACCCGTTTGTCTTTCTTCAGTCCATGAAGTGGAACGCTTCTCATGAAGAATTTTTAAAATTTTGTGTCTCTCACCGAAATGAGAAGAGAGTAATGTTGTTGTTTTTTTAAATAACATAAGCAAGTTACATAAACCGTGTTGTACGACTGGTGTCACTTATTGTATTAAATGAAACACAAAAGCGATAACACAGTATAGTATACACAAACCAAAAAAAGCACTGTATAAATAACGCAATCCAAGGCACTATGCTGAAGTGCAAAGAAAGAAAGAATATTTATATAACACAAATGTGTATAAAAATACAATACAGTGTATACATATGAGATACAACAAGACGGGAGTGTACAAAAGAAGCCGGCATAAAGGATTCACATCAAACTAGTTTAAGCAGGGCAACCAATCATCAGAAGAAGACATTCTTACATTGTCAGTAAGCCTTATATCTGTATACTGAGCACTAGATGAAGCTAAGTGGTACAACTGAAGAAGAATCAACGAAACGAACATTTGAATCCGGAGTCTTCGTCAACTCTATGTCCTTTGTGCCAGCTTCTTTTGTACACTCTATGTTGTTGTATGTCGTATGTATACACTACATTGTATTCGTTTGTACACATTTGTGTTATATAAATATACTTTCTTTCTTTGCACTTCAGCATAGTGCCTTGGATTGTGTTATTCATGCAATGCTTTTTTTAATTTATTGTATTAAACCAAATGCACATTCATGACTGAGTCTGTTTCAGGAGATTAACAAAGGTGTGTGTGGGGGGAAATTTTGTCTTTGAGCCAGGTGCGTGAGTGTTGCATACCATCAAATCGCTTCTGACTTATGGTGACCCTATGAATTAACATCCGCCAAAATGCCCTATTGATGACAAGTTTGCTTAGGTCTTGCAAACCAAGGGCCACAGCTTCCTTTATAGAATCCAATCCATCTCACGGGCCTTCCTCTTTTCCTGCTGCCTTCAGCTTTTCCTAGCACGGCGACATTCTGCTCAGTTCTGACTCTACGTTTTCCTGTGCACTCAAGTACTTCCTTGAACCACCCACAACGTGTTTCAACCCCCCCGTCTACAATTATTCTTAATCAGGTTAGTTCCTCAAGGTCGGCAAAGCAGATCTGGCCAAAGGAGCCAGTGGGAGACGCCGATCTTCTTTTCTGACATCACCTGGTGACTTATCACACTTAACAGTTTGCTCAGGGTTGTAGCCTTGGTCTTGCCATTATCTACTACTAGTGAGTGAAGGGGAGGGGGGAACATAAGACCACTGAGTCCAGTATCATTCACCATGATGAATCCGATGACGGTGGCTATTTATGGTGCTGGAGAAAACTCTTGAGAGTCCCTTGGACTGCAAGGAGATCAAATCAGCCAGTCCTAAAGGAAATCAACCCTGATTGTCCCCTGGAAGACTAGATACTGAAGCTGAAGCCCAAATACTTTGGCCACCAAACAAGATGGGAGCACTCACTGGAGAAGACCCTGATGCTGGGAAAGACTGAAGGTCAAAGAAGAAGGGGACGGCAAAGGATGAGATGGTTATAGACAGTGTTATCGATGCAACGGACATGAGATTAAACAGACTCTGGAGCATGATGGAAGACAGGAGGGCCTGGCGTGATGTGGTCCATGGGGTCGAGAAGAGTGGGACTCGACTGTGCGACTGAACAACAACAACAACAACTTATGTGAGCCAAAGGGAATTGGGAGTCCCAGAATTCTACTTTTCCGCAATGCCTTTTTGCTGGGCACGGAGTACTTCGGGCACATTTCACCCACATGCATCACTGTGCTTCGATTCCTAGAAAACACTTGGGGAGTCCAATTTTATCACTGGTTTCCCCTGTGCTGTTTTCCCCCCATTAACACAGATGCGTTCACTGAATTCATCTGTGCACATTCCTTCCTAGGTTTTCTTTCTCCGTGTAACTACAATGTTTGGCTACCTGAGGAGGGAAAGAGTTGACAGACAATGCCAAGTTCGTTGGGGAGGAGATACTTTAAAGCCGTGAAGTAAGGAAGCTTGGGTTGGAATTTCCCCATCACCAGATGACATTAAGCGTCTGACTGAATATATGTTTCCTCCCCTCCTTCCCTGCTGCTGTAAAACTCCCCCCCTCCTCGGGGCAAAACGGCTTTTAATCAGAACCGCTCAGACAGAAAGATTTGCACCCACTTGCCGTTAACTTTACAAGTTACGCAACCGGCCGCGCTTGTGCACCATCCGATGCCGTCTGCAGAACGTCAAGCGAGGATGCCAGACAAGGACCTGGCACTGCGCGGCAATCCAGAAGGGGGAAACCTAAGCTCTGGCTGGCTCATGGGTGCAATTCATTATTTTCTTATTGAATGAGAAAACCGACTCAGGATAGAAGGGCGAAGGCTGGCGAGCGAAGTGAGGATGGAAACTATTAATAACACGGGGAAACGGCCAGGCCCAGAAACACCCACACAGTCCCTGGAAACAAATTAGAAACTCATTTATTTGGTGCCAGTGTGGTGTAGTGGGGAGCACATTGAGTTTAGATGTGGGAAACCCTGGTTATGAAGTGCGGCCTTGTACTGAAAGAAGACCAACGGATTGTTGAGCCTCGTACTGTCAACAGCTCTCTAGCTCGCTCTGGGAGACTTTCCCCCTCTCTCAGCGCTGCTAAGCAAAATACAAGGGATTCCCTTATACTAGCTCAGAGCGTCTAGGCCCTGCATTGCTTACTTTGGTGGGTAGTAGATCCCCACAAATTTACCTTGCGGAGAATTTCCTGGTCTGGCTCATCTCCTCGCCAAGGACCGAATACAAGCCTTACGTAAGCACGAACAGATGAACACATGAATGAAGCCACCTCAACACTGAATCAGACCCTTGGTCCGGCAAAGCCAGTATTGTCTACTCAGGCTGGCAGCAGCTTGCTAGGTATCTCGGGTGGAGGACTTTCACATTGCCTACTACCTGATCCTTAAACAGGGACTGAACCAGTGACCTTCTACATGCCAAAGAGATGTTCCACCTCTGAGCCATGCCCCCTTATGCAATTCATCTATCACTACAGACGAGAGTCCAGCTTCAAATCTGATGTCAAGAAGAAGAAGAAGAAGAAGAAGAAGAAGAAGAAGAAGAAGAAGAAGAAGAAGAAGAAGAAGAGGAGGAGGAGGAGGAGGAGGAGGAGGAGGAGGAGGAGGAGAAGGAGGAGGAGGAGGAGGAGATTGGATTTATACCCCGCCCTACACTACCCAAAAGTGTCTCAGAGCGGCTTACAAACTCCCTTCCCTTCCCCTCCCCACAACAGACACCCTGTGAGGTAGGTGGGGTGAGAGAGCTCTGACAGAAACTGCTCTTTTTCAAGAACAGCTCTTATCAGAACTATGGCTCGCCCAAGGTCATCCAGCAGCTGCGAGTGGAGGAGTGGGGGAATCAAACCCGGTTCTCCCAGATTAGAGTCTGTGCACTTCACCACTACACCAAACTGGCTCTCTGGATCTCTGGCCAGTTTGGTGTAGTGGTTAAGAGTGCAGATTCTAACTTACTGAATTGCTCACTGTTTGTCTTAGAATCACAGAGTTAGAAGGGACCTCCACAGACATCTAGTCCAACCCCCTGCACAATGCAGGAAATTCACAAATATCTCCCCCCCACACACACACACAGTGACCCCTGTTCTGTGCCCAGATGAAGACAAAAAAACCTCCAGGATCCCCGGCCAAAGTGGCCTGGAGAAAAATTGCTTCCTGACCCCCGAGTGGCGATCAGCATATTTCCCTGGGCGTGGAAGAAAGGGCCACGAGAACTAAGCACGGAGGCAACCCTTCCGGCCCTCCTTTCTCGTGATCGACCTGAGTTCACCGGATCAGCATTATCTTATGATGTCTGATTGCATCGTTTCCTATTCATATTCAGCCCCAGTGAGAAAGATGGGCTATAAATCAAGTAAATAAAATACATCTGTGTTGTGGTGCCGTTCGGCATTGTGGCTGGCCTCGTAGCTGCTGTTAAAGCACAATACACAATTTATTGGCTTGCTTGATTTGATGGGCAAGGCAAGGACAAAGGGGCCGATCACACAACCCTCTCCCCCCTCTGATGGACTATTCAACAAGTCCCTGGGAAATTCCAGGGTGTGTTTTTCGTATCAGACTCTCTGGGTCCCTAAACTCTGATGTTGGGTGGCTAGATCTGTTTTCCCACGTGGTTCGCTTCCCTGCTCACTGAAGCCCTCTGCGTGTGGAATCCTGCTGTATTTGAGCGAATGCTTAATCATGGTCCACCTGTGGAAGGACTTGAGTTCAACAGATGAATGTGCACTTTGCATGGAAGGAAGCCCAAGTATTGATCAGCACTGAACAGATAGGGAAAGACCTCTGTCACATGCTCTGGAAAGATAAGAACATAAGAAGAGCCCTGCTGGATTAGAACAGTGATCTATCTAAGTCCAGCATCTTGTCTAACGCAGTGGTTAACCAGTTCCTCTGGATGGCCAACAACAAAGCATAGAGGCTGAGACCTTCCCTTGATAAGAACGTCAAAAGAGCCCTGATGGATCAGACCAGTGGTCCATCTAGTCCAGCATCCCGTCTCACACGGCGGCCAACCAGTTCCTCTGAAGGTCCAGCAACAGGGCACAGAGGGTGAGGCCTTCCCCTGATAAGAACATCAGAAGAGCCCTGCTGGATCAGACCAGTGGTCCATCTAGTCCAGCATCCTGTCTCACACAGTGGCCAACCAGTTCCTCTGGATGGCCAACAAAAGGGCACAGAGGCCAAGACCTTCTCCTGATGTTGCCTCTTGGCTCTGGGATTCAGAGGATTAGTGCCTCTGAATGTGGAGTTTCCCTTTAGTCACCAAGGCTTTTGGGTCACTGATAGATCGATCCACCTTGAATCTATCGAATCCCCTTTTAAAGCTGTTTATTCTTGTGGCCATCGTGACATCTTCTGGTGGCGAATTCCACATTTTAATCACTCTCTGTGTGAGGTAGTAAAGATCCTCCTGATTAGATGGGGCAATTGTCTGACTTGGCAGACGGCCGCTTCTGAAGTTCAGCATGGAAGCCTTAACTCCTGTTTGTCTGTTGGACCTATTCAGCTCTGTTGTGTAAAGTCACAGCATTAATAACAACAGAAGAAAAAAGAGACAGGTAGTCAAAGAGGAAGCATGCAGTTGGTTCCATTTTGCTGGTTTGGGACAAAGGTTTAGAAAACATGAAGATAAAAGAACACATCAAGCTGCCTTATACTGAATCAGACCGTTCATCAAGGTCAGTATTGTCTACTCAGACTGGCAGCAGGTCTCCAGGATCTCGGATGGAGGTCTTTCACATCACATACTGACTAGTCCTTTTAAGTGGAGATGCTGGGGATTGAACCTGGGACCCTTTGCATGCAAAGCAGAAGCTCTGAACCACAGTCCCTCCCTAATAACTACATTAGTGGAATTCCAAAGGGCATTACGGAATTGAAGATGGGTATTTTGGAAGGGGTGCTTGATGGATTGGCACAGTTGCTTCATCATTTATCAACCAGGCATTCAACCACAGGGTTTTTAGACTTGATTTGTAATAGAACCCAGAGTTGGTTTGGCTGGGAAGATATGAAAGGAGACAAACCCTTCCGGGCCTAAATCTTCAGTCTGGCACGTCTGGTTCCCAACACCATCCTGCCTTCTGCCTGACACTTTAGAGATATCAGAAAAAACCACCACTCCCATCTCAATACCCCCTCCCTTTTCAACCACCCAAACACATCTTATCCAGAGATATTTTATGTGGAGAAGAGTTTGAAAATGCTCAGCGGTTGCAGTCAGCAAGAGAACAGCCGACGGCAACCTAATAGGCTCTCTCTGTTTTCCTTTGAGGGCTTAAAGACTGAGGTTTTGTAAATGCGTTCAAAGCCAGACAGTGGCGAGCTGAGCGTCCATATTTCTCTGGAAGGAGCGTTGGACCCTTGGCCAGAAGAAACAGTGCCAGATGTCGAACACAAAGCCTATACTTCAATTTTCAAAAAACTAAACACTGTGATTTATACCTTTTGGAAGGGGGAGAGAGAGAGAGAGAGGGAGAAAAAACGCTAAAAGAACATTCTGTGTTAGCGTTAATATTTTGCCAGAAGCTTGCGGGCTGGATGAAGAGATACATTCCTGGAGCCTAGACATCACCGAACATTATTTTTTTTATATAAACAAACAAAATGGCAAGGAAATCAAAATTCCTCCAAAGGACAGCCTGTCCTGGTTTCTTTTCAGCTTTTGATTATATAAATATATTTACATAAAGGATAAATTTAGTTTCGCTCACAGGCAACAGGTTTGGGCTGCCACTGTGGACGGTTAGGAAGACAGTGTCAAAAATTCCCCTCAGAGAGTTGTTCAGTCATTTCATTTTTACACACTTCTCCTCATAGATGGCATTTCTTTTAAAGGGATGCACTAATATGTATAACTTAATCCCTCTAAGGCCCTTTCTGACGTTGAAATGAGACAAGCCAGAAAACGGCTGACGATAGAAACCCTAGTAATGTCAGGGAAAAGTCATGCCCAAGTATGAGAAGGCCCTGGATGCCTTGGTAGACACAGGCCTCAAAAACTGTTCCTGATTGTTCCAGTGAAAATGGGCCTCTTCGGCCATTTTGTGGTTGCTTCAGGTGAGGCAGAATGAGGCAACTGCCTCAGCTGGCAGTTTCTGGGAGGTTTTCTCCAGGGAGAAAACTGGAAGGAAACTGGAGGAATGGTGGGAACATCTTTGTGACAATTGAATGGCAGAGCTTTTGCTACTCATTTTTTATTTAGTTAGTTACTTAATTTGATTTCTGTCCTGCCTTCACCACAAACAGGCTCAGGGTGGGTTACAAGGTCACACAAAAATCGTGGCAACAATAACATGCAAATTAAATAATTAAAAACAACACTGTAAAACAATGATAAAAACAACAATCAGCACGAAAACCTCATTAGGCTTTGCTCAGTTCAGGCTAAGCAGAAGCCAGGGATTTCAGCAGGGGAGGCCAGAGATGGATTTCGATGTCCGCCGCCTCAGCCCAAAAGCCCAGCACAACAGCTCCGTTTTACAGGCCCCGAGGAATTGTAACGTTTATTTATCTCATTTTCTCCCCAGTTGGGGGGTGAAAGAGTCTTAGAACATCATTCTCACATCCATTAGGGTTGTCAAAAATCTGGGTTGGGAAATTCCTGGAGGTGTGGGGAGGGTGGCATACGGGAAGGGGAGGGACCTCAGCAGGGGATAAGGCCCCAGAGTCCACCCTCTAAAGCAACCATTTTCTCCAGGGGTGCTATCTCTGTTTTCTGGAGATCAGTCATAACTCCAGGAGGTCTCCAGTAAGGATGTACATTCAGTTTGGACAAACTGAAAAAACCCAAATAATTCCTATTCGACATTATTCGGGCCTGTCTAAAGCCGAATCAGATTCCCTAATCTGATTCGCCTGGCCGAACAGGGATTCCCCGAATGGATGCTGTATGTTCGGCATCCATTCGGGGAATCCCTTTGCTGGGTGAGGGGAAGGCACAGGGAGGCAATTAAATGCCTCCCTGCTGCTTCCAGGACCTTCCCCGGCTGGCCTGCCTCAGCAGGCAGGCCAGGGAAGGCACAGGGAAGCATTTAAATATCCCTATAGGGTATAATTGAGCCAAATTATTCGGCTAGTCCGATAATCCCTGAACTCCAGTATCATACATCAGCAAATACCAATTTTTTTTGGGATAGATAGGCCTGAACATGAAAAATTCAATTTTTTTTGGTGTGAACACCTCCAGTCTCCTGGCCCCCGCTGTAAGTTGGTAAAGCTATCCCTTCTCCGTTATCCTGCAACAGCAACAACAGTCCTGTGAGGTAAGCCAGGCTGAGAGTTTGGGACCAGTTCGAGGTCACCCAACGAGCTTCCACAGCAGAGTTAGGGATTCAAATCCACTTCTCCCAGAATTTTAGTCCAGCAATCTATTCACAATGCCACACCGGGTCTCCTCTGTTGCAAGCATTTAACCTGTGCGTGGCCAAGGGAGTGGGCCAAAGAGAACAGGCCAAAGGAGTCCTAGCCCAGGGCTGGCAACCTGCTGCCCTGAGTGAGCCGGGTCCCGGTGAATCTTAAGCACCTTTGAGACCAATAAGATTTTCAGTGGTGTTAGCTCTCGAGAATCAAAGACATCTGACCAAGAGAGCTCTGACTCTCAAAAGCTCATACCCCAAAAAAATCTCGTTGGTCTCTAAGGTGCTACTGGACTTGAATCTCACTGTTTTACTGAAGACCAACACGGCTACTCTCTGAAGCTGTAATAAAATCTGTTAACCTTTAAGGTACCCCTTAAAGCTTAACGGTATGATCACTATGAAGGAGAAAAGTAAGTGCCTTGGGAAAATATTAATGGAAATTATATGAATTTGTTCGAAACGGCCAACTGGAACACCCAAAGGTATCATTTCGCAACAGCTAGTTGAAAAGGAATCTCAAATCACAGCTTAAAAAAATTGAAGGCTTAGACGCAAGCTTTGAGTTTTCCAATATAACTGCTGGCAAATAATGCTAGCAAGCCAGCAATGTGATTGGCATCCTTCAGAAAGACAACAAGTATCAACACAATCCTCTTTGGTGGCAAATGATGGATATCTGCTGGTTGGAAAACATCCCTGTCAGTTGCCCATCCATTTAGAAAGGGAGCAACCCTAAGCAAGTTTACTCAGAAGTAATTGCCATATTCAATGGGGTTTACTTTCAGGAAAGTGTCCTTACCACTGCCCTTCACATTTTCCCTTTCCTCTGATGTTCGTGAACTCTAAACTAGACATCCAAGTGCCAGAATAACAGCCCGATCTGAAGATTTTTGAATATTATCCAGGGCTCTTTTTGTAGCAGGAACTCCTTTGCATATTAGGGAACAGACCCCTAATGTAGCCAATCCCCTAAGAGCTTACAGTAGCCCCTGTAAGAAGTGCTCTATAAACTCTTGGAGGATTGGCTACATTAGGGGTGTGTGGCCTAACATGCAAAAGAGTTCCTGCTGCAAAAAGAGCCCTGAATTATTATCAACTGTCATTACTTTCCAGATCTGGATTCCATATACTAACCATCCTTACCCGGATAGCCCAGGCTAGCTTGATCTCATCAGATCTCAGAAGCTAAGCAGGGTCGACCCTGTTAGTACATCGACTGGAGACCACCAAGGAAGTCCAGGGTTGCTACGCAGAGGCAGGAAGTCACAAGCCGCTGTTTGTTTCTTGCCTTGAAACCCCTATGGGATCGCCAAAAGTCAGCTGCAACTTGATGGCAAAAGCAACCAACCAACCAACCATATGAACAAACAGGGCATTTTAAAAACCGAACATCCCAATGCACATCATGAACAAAAACCTAGTAGACCTAGCAGTAGATCAGTAGACGGTCGAACAACGGTGGAGTAGGATTGTGTTGTTAGGGGGACGTTGAGACAAATGCTGTATACCGAAGCCCCCATTTAATCTGTCCAAAAGTGTAAGTCCAGCTGAGGAGATGCTGAGAAGTAGTTCAAAGCATGGTTGCTAACCCCCAGGTGACACCTGGAGATTTGCTATTATAATTGACCTCCAGATGACCAAGATCAGTTCCCCTGGAGAAAACGGTCGCTTTGGAGGGTGGACTCTATGGGATTATATTCTACTGAGGTACCTCCCCCTCCCCAAAACCCAACCTTCCCGGGATCTGCCACCCAAATCACCAGAGATTTCCCAATCCAGAGATGTTTCCCTGCGGTGAAGAGGTCCTCAGCTGTACGGTGTATGTACTTGTGCATTATGAATATGTTTCTTTCATTTGACTTGCATGGCCAAACACTTGCTTCTATTTAAAGGTAACGGTTCCCCTTGCTCGAAAGCCAGTCGAACCTGACGCTAGGGTGCGGTGCTCATCTCTGTTTCCAAGCCGAAGAGCCGGTGCTGTCCGAAGACGTTTCCGTGGTCACGTGGCTGGCATGACTAAACACCAAAGTGCACGGAACGCTGTTACCTTCCCACCGAAGTGGTACCTATTTATCTACTTGCAATTTCTTGCTTTCGAACCGCTAGGTTGGCAGGAGGCTGGAACTAGAGACGGGAGCTCACTCCGTCATGCGGCACTCTTGGGTCTCGAACTGCTGAACTACTGACCTTCCACAGCCTGCAGTTCAGTGTCTTAACCACTTGAGCCACCGCAGCTCCTTAGCCACCGCAGCTTATTTATCTACATACAATTTCTTGCTTTCGAACTGCTAGGCTGGTAGGAGCTGGGGCCAGAGACGGGAGCTTACTCCGTCACGCGGCACTCGGGTCTCGAACTGCCAAACTACCGACCTTCCGGTCTGCAGTTCAGCATCTTAACCACTGAGCCACCGCGGCCCCTTGCTTCTATTTAGGCCTTATGTTTTAGGGCCTTTTCTGGAAACCAGATCATGCCGCGGATCATTTTCTAGCAGGAATGGGATATTCATCAAGTAAACAATGCCATTTGGGTGAAATGAAAGCTCTTTAAAAACTCCCTTGGAAGATAGCATGGGGGGAAAAAATCTATACTTCCCACTGGACAGATACGATGGGCTGCAATTTAGTCTTCAATGGTAAAATATTAGGGAACCGAATGATGGATTTGGTGCATAGCTCCCCACTGAAAGGGTAAATCCGGTGCTTTCTTGAGGCTATTCATATATATAACTAAAGCAGCAATGATCCTCCTGCTCCGTTTTATATTCCCTGTGAAATCTCTATGCTGCGGTTGAAAGTCATGCAAGAGTGAAGGGGTTAGGGAAGTTCTCCTCGAGCGGGGGAGAACGTTTGACCCGCAGCAACACTCGAAAACAAATCTTTGCTGGCCACACTATAACACCGTTAGGGGGGAAAAAAATTCTCATGTGGATCAGCTATCATAAGGAAACCAAATCTCACACGGACGGCCTAGAGTAAGAACAATATTTACAGGGACTATTAACAGATGACAGATATGCTGAGGAATGGTATCCCGTAGTGGCTGAGGATGAGTCACACATTGGTGGGAGAAAGTGCGGACAAGTTGCAGGTGACTTACAGTGACCCCGTAGGGTTTTCAAGGCAAGAGATGAACAGAGGTGGTTTGCCGTTCCCTGCTTCTGCGTTGAGACCCCGGACTTCCTTGGTGGTCGCCCATCCAAGTTCCAACGAGGGACTAGTCTCTCTCCGGACGACTCACTGGTGTGAGAGCCAGTTTGGTGTAGTGGTTAAGTGTGCGGACTCTAATCTGGGAGAACCGGGGTTTGATTCCCCCGCTCCTCCACTTGCAGCTGCTGGATGACCTTGGGCAAGCCATGGTTCTGTCAGAGCTGTTCTCTCAAGAGCAGTCCTCGAAAGAGCTCTCTCAGCCCCCACCTACCTCACAGGGTGTCTGTCGTGGGGAGGGGAAGGGAAAGGAGTTTGTAAGCCGCTCTGAGACTCCTTTGGGTAGTGAAGGGCGGGGGATAAATCCCAATCTCTTCTTCTTCTCTCTCTTCATTGCCTTCTTTGATTCCCCTGTTTTCCACTTGCACCTGGCTGGATGACCTTGGGCAAGCCATAAGTCTGGCTCAGCTGTCCTTGAAAAAGAGCAGTTTCTGTCAGAGCTCTCTCAGCCCCACCTGTTGTGGGGAGGGAAAGGAGTTTGTAAGCCACTCTGAGACTCCGAGTGAAGGGCGGGGTATAAATCCAATCTCTTCTTCTCTTCTTCTACCCTGCTTAGCTTCCGAGATCTGATAAGATCAGGCCAGCCTGCTATTTTGGTTACCTCCCCATTCCTTTCTTTCAAAACTCACAAGTCTTTCTACTCTCCCATCCCTCAGTTACCTTTCCCCGCTCCACAGGTCTTTCTACACCTCATTTATACCCTTATCCTCTTCTCCTCGACTACCTTTACCTATACTATTAAATTTGTATCCTGCCCTCCCCATGTAGCAGGCTCAGGGCAGATTCATAATAGATAATACACAGAACTTAAAAACAATTAAAAATGCATCAAAATAAAATACTACTGATTGCCATATTTCTAACCAGCACCTGAACAGATGAGATCTGTCACAATTTGGGGTTACGGATGATGGCACAGATTTTTTTTTTTTTTTTGGCAAAACTCTCCTAAAGAGGAGAGAATTTTATTCTTTTTATAAGAAAAGGAAGGGGTAGACAGATGGAGAAAGAAAAAAGATGGAGTGAAGTTTTCTCTGTTAAAATGGGTTAGTTTTAGTTAGTGTTTAATGCCGTTTTTTGGCATCCATCATGGTTAGAAGATCTTCTTTTTAGGTTAGCAAAGTCCAAAGATACTCTGTTCATACAGTCAGTAAAGTCCATTGGGGTTAGTAATTAAACAGCTCCTTACAGATGCAACACAAACAATCCTTAAGATGTCTTCTTTTTAAGTCTCTTCCAATTATGGACTAAGTCCTTTTTAACCTTGATGGCTTCCTTTCCTTCACCTCTTACCCCTGGGCTGCTGTCTTCTTCACTGCTTGTCATAATTTTGAGTGCTGCGTCTTCCCTCACGCCGGCGTGTCTCTTCAGAGATTTTTGCATTTCAAGGATGTAATCTTTCTTCTTTCTTTTATAGCCTTCAGATTTCCAGGGCGCCATAAATACTTCGCAAAAAATTAGATCTCCGATGTCTTGCTTACTATGCTCGACCCCCCCTTCTACTGGCAGAGTAATTTCTTTTATAAAAGCGGAATTGGCTTTGGGAGCCATATCCACCTCTTCTTTTAATTCTTTCGCTTCACTGCCAGTTAGGGGTACCGATACATTCGCCAAGATGAATCCGAGATCCTCTTTCTCTTTTTCTTTTACGCCCTGAGAACTTAAAATCCACGCTTTCTGTTCAATTTCCGTCATCTTCCTTGTTGTTTCCAATATCAATTCCTGTCGACTGATGAGCACACTTTCCACTTTAAGCAGGGTTTCGTTGATTTTCTGCATTTGCTCCAGCAGAGGGCGCAGAATCTCATTTTCCTGTTGATTGACAGCAAGCTCTGGGGGGGGGCTACTCGGACCGGAAGTCCCTCCTCCCTTCTCTTCCGGTTTCTGCAGGACCTTCCCCGTTGTCGACATTTTGTTTTATTGTTTACTTTTAAAAAGTTCGTGCCGCAACCCCCAGGAAGCTAGTAAGGTCGTATTCTTCTATGCAACCCCAACTGTACTTTCACCAACAGTTCTTTCTCTCTTCCCCCCTCCGCGCTCCCTTTGTAGATCTTGCTTCTCAAAAGGGGTGGGGACTCCTCCCTCCTCCCATACGCTTAAACGCTTGCGGGGGGGGATTCGAATTCACGCTTCAAAATAGACCTTCCACTCACGATTCGATGCCACTTCTTCTTTTTATATTAAATCATATCGCTGTCTTCACTCCTGGAAGTCGGTGGCGCTGCTAAGTCCCATGACGGGGCACGACGCAGCGGGGCCGATTGGGGCAGGGAGAAAGCCTCAATTTCCCGGCTGTCTGCTGGCAAAGAGGCCAATCTCCAAGCGCCCCCAGTTCGGAGCCTTCATCTAAGGCTCACCAGGGTCTTTCGCACATGCGAAGACCCCCCCATCTGCACGTGGGCTAGCCGCCTCCGGGAGCGTCCCGAGACGCGGCCGCCATTCGCAACGCCGAAACCGAAACCGGATGATGGCACAGATCTGATCCACTGGAAGGGAAGATCAATAGAGCATGGATGCTCGCTACCTCAACTAAAAACCTGGCGGAAGAGCTCCATCTTGCAGGCCCTGTAGTACTGTAAAAGTCCCGCAGGGCCCTGATCTCATATGGGAGCTCATTCCACCAGTTAGGGGTAAGATGGACATCCCCGGGGCTAGGGGCCACCAGAAGATGCAGATTTGCTGATCGTAAAGTTCTGTGGGACTCACAAGGGGATTTCAGATCCATTTGGGAGTAAATCTTAAGAGGAGCCCCGCTGGATCAGACCAGTGGTCCATCAAGTCTAGCATCTTGGCGAGGACATCTGCCCATCTTTAATACTCATTACAGAAGTATATTATTAGACATTCTATACCAATTCCTAATGATTTCTTGGAACTGCCGAGTTTAAAAGGATTCCAAGACAACGTGAACACCACAAAGAAGGACTATCCTCACACTGGGCTTCTATAGCTGAAGGCTGCCGCAAAATTTCATATAATGAAAACTGGCATTCGCAATGTGGGTTTTCCAGCGGCTCAAACCAGTGTTTGGAAACGGCTATCCCATATTTCAGAAACCACACATTTTTAGCCAACCGAGACTTTGTCTCCAGGGACAAGAGGGTTGTGTAGCTTCTCTGCTGACTCAATGAGCTGTCACAGACGGCACAACAAGGGGTTGGGTGACTTCATTTGGGCCAGGGAACTCCATCAAGCAAATCCATTTCTTCTCTGAAAAGAGGAAGGCCTTTCACCAAACTGTAGCCCATCAATCTTAAATCTTTAATTAAAAGGGGCCCTTTCAGACTGACATTTGACTGAATTGACATGCGATGTATTTGTGTTCTAAAAGAAATCTAGTATTTCTTCTCTCTGGGAAATACAGTTGAAACTGCTGTCGCAGAACCAGCGCCTCTGGAGGGCCAACAACAGGGCACAGAGGCCAAAGGCCTTCATAAGAACATCAGAAGAGCCCTCCCGGATCAGACCAATGGTCCATCTAGTCCAGCAACCTGTCTCACACAGTGGCCAACCAGTTCCTCTGGAGGGCCAACAACAGGGCTTAGAGGCCAAGGACTTCATAAGAATATCAAAAGAGCCCTGCCAGATCAGACCAGTGGTCCATCTAGTCCAGCATCCTGCCCCACACAGTGGCCAACCAGTTCCTCTGGAGGGCCAACAACAGGGCTTAGAGGCCAAGGCCTTCATAAGAATATCAAAAGAGCCCTGCCGGATCAGACCAGTGGTCCATCTAATCCAGCAACCTGTCTCACACGGTGGCCAACCAGTTCCTCTGGAGGGCCAACAATAGGACATTGAACTTGAGCCTTCATAAAAACATAAGAAGAGCCCTGCTGGATCAGATCAGTGGTCTATCTAGTCCAGAATCCTGCCTCACACAGTCGCCAACCAGTTCCTTTGGAGGTCCAACAACAGGACATAGAGGATGAGGCCTTCATAAGAACATCAGAAGAGCCCTGCCAGATCAGACCAGTGGTCCATCCAGTCCAGCATCCTGTCTCACACAGTGGCCAACCAGTTCCTCTGGAGGGCCAACAACAGGGCACAGAGGCCAAGGCCTTCATAAGAATATCAAAAGAGCCCTGCCAAATCAGACCAGTGGTCCATCTAGTCCAGCAACCTGCCTCACACAGTGGCCAACCAGTTCCTCTGGAGGGACAACAACAGGGCACAGAGGCCAAGGCCTTCATAAGAATATCAAAGGAGCCCTGCCAGATCAGACCAGTGGTCCATCTAGTCCAGCAACCTGCCTCACACAGTGGCCAACCAGTTCCTCTGAAGGGCCAACAACAGAGCCTAGAGGCCAAGGCCTTCATAAGAATATCAAAAGAGCCCTGCCAGATCAGACCAGTGGTCCATCTAATCCAGCAACTTGTCTCACACGGTGGCCAACCAGTTCCTCTGGAGGGCCAACAATAGGACATTGAACTTGAGCCTTCATAAAAACATAAGAAGAGCCCTGCTGGATCAGATCAGTGGTCTATCTAGTCCAGAATCCTGCCTCACACAGTCGCCAACCGGTTCCTTTGGAGGTCCAACAACAGGACATAGAGGATGAGGCCTTCATAAGAACATCAGAAAAGCCCTGCCAGATCAGACCAATGGTCCATCCAGTCCAGCCTCCTGTCTCACACAGTGGCCAACCAGTTCCTAAATGTGCACACCGGGAATGTAACAAGACAGGTTATTTAAAGATGCAGCTGGGATGAACCAGAAGATCTGGGAACAAATATCTCAATGTCTTTCATTTTATTTCAAAACAGCTGTGGGGGACGGGAGGCATTTGGATTGAGACCACAGCACTCGGGGTCATCTCCCTATTCACCACACCATTTCCCAGATACTGGTTTAGTTTATTTTGTATTAGACTCGGGGGGGAAGGGTGAGAGGATTTCTGCACAGGGAATGGTGCAGAAGAAAAGGGTTAACCCACGGTCCAACTGTTGTCCTCTTGATCTTTTCCCTCCTCTCCGTTCTTCATGAAATTAAAGAAACTGGGGAAAAGTGATCACTGCTTGCGTGCTTTCTGTCATGCTTCTCAGAAAAAAAAAATGGGATTGGCACCTTGTAGGGAGTGCCGATTGTTGAGCGGAAAGGGGATAAACGTAGGAAGTCCCTGATTTGAATCCCACCCCTGCTACAAATTCACTCAATGGCCTTCGGCAAGCCCTTTAGCCTCCTCAGCTGCTCAACGGAGATAATAATTCAGAAAGGGCTTCCGTAAGAATTAGTGCAAGATAAATTATACTAGGGACTTGGAACACCCAAACGTCCTGTATAAACATCCCCCTGTTATTAAACCCGCATTTGTTGCTACGTAATGTGTGAAACGGCCTTAAGCAATGGCAGTGCGAGTGGAAACCCCCCCCCCAACAGAGACCGGGATTCTTGTCGAAAGGGCAGAAGTCAAAAGAAAACGCTACGCCGCTGTCTCAGACAATCATAAACAAGCCGATATTCATGGAGTTTAATGAGCGCTCTTGGCTCCATGTTTTCTTGGCAAGGGCTTGTTTTCAGCTTTAATATATTTTTCTTCTCCTCCTTGTTGTACAAAGTATGGCTCTGGTTAGCTAAACGCTGATGACTTTTCCATCCAAATAATACTTCTGACAATGAACAAACCCGAGCTCATAATCTGCAGCTTGATGGATTAGATCATGGAGAGGAACACATATTTGCAGACATGAAAATAAACATACCGGTTTCAAAGAAAAAAAGCTGGAACAGCAAACCAAGTCGAGCTAGAGAGCAAAGCAAGGATGGTTCTCCCCCCCCCCCACTCATGAGTAACTGCTGTATTTTTAAATCCTTTAAAGAACCTCTGCAACTCTATTAGCTCCTTACTTGCTGAGGGCTTGTCCCTTACCAACAATGCTCATTTGGGACAGGCTCCAGCTGTACGGAGCTCCCAGAATGCAATGTATGGAGCTCCCAGCATGTAGTATACGGAGCTCCCAGCATGCAGTGTATGGAACTCCCAACACATTTTTTTTTCTTTTACACTGTTCATGCATGGGACCCCAATTGCTCTGGCTGCCAATCGAGAACCCGATCTGGTTCAAGGTTATGTTTTTTTCTGTTGTTGTTGTTGTTGTTCAGTTACACAATCGAGTCCGACTCTTCGCGACGCCATGGGACACATCACGCCAGCCCCTCCTGTCTTCCGCCGCCCTCCAGAGTTTGCTCAATTTCAGGTTCGTTGCATCGATAACACTGTCTAACCATCCCAACCTTTGCTGTCCCCTTCTTCTTTTACCTTCAATCGTTCCCAGCGGCTGGGTCTTCTCCAGTGAGTGCTCCTAAAACCCTACATGGCTTGGGACCAACATATCTGCAGGACTTTCTCTTCCCCTATGTGCCCCGTAGAGCTTTGTGCTATGCTGAGCAACATCTGCTGGTAGTTCCCAGCCCATAAGATGTCCACTTAGCGTTGATCAGGGCCGGGAAATTCTCCGCCCCGGCAGGACATGCTTCCACTGGAGTTCAGGGCCCCACAAGATTTAATTTGGTTGAGGCGGTAGACATCTAAACACTTTGGCCTCCTCTGCCTATACTGCCCGAATTTACTGCTTTTTAAAGAGATCGCCATGGCATCTGCTGAGTGGGTCCTTATCTTTGTCAGCACATACCCAGCACCGGAGGCTCCCTTGGTTACCGGAAATTGAAATTTTCTGCCCTTTGTCGCTATTTTTTTTTTTTTTACGAATTTTCACATTGTATGAATTTGTACTTGTGTTTGGATTTATTACTACGTTTGTATTTTAACTGTTGTGACCAGCCCGGAGCCTGCTTGCAGGGAGGACAGGATATAAATCCAGTAACAACAAAAACAACAATTGGTATGGTAGCTGATGTTTTTCCTTTTATAAGATTCTTTCATGACAATTTATGGAATCATAGAAGCACAGAGTTGGAAGGGACCTCCGTGGCCATCTAGCCCAACCCCCTGCACAATGCAGGAAATTCACAAATACCTCCCCCCCCACACCCCCAGTGACCGCTGTTCCACAACCAGAAGATAACAAAAAAACCTCCAGGTTTTTTGAGTACTCCAGCTTTCTGTGTTATACCTCTGAGGATGCCAGTCACAGCTACTGGCGAAACGTCAGGTCCTACAATGCCAAGACCGCGACCACACAACCTGGAAAAATCTACAGCAACTAACCTCCAGGATCTCCAGCAAAACTGGCCAGGAGAGAAAAAACTGCTTTCTGACCCCAGAGTCTGACATTTGCCTGACATAACAGCCCTGCAGGGAAGCTATTTGGTCTGCCAAGGCAAACATACAATACCTGTATCACCCTGGGAGCACCAGACACAGGTCTCCGGCTTGGCACTCATAGCTGCTCTCCAGGGTACCAGGCATAAGAAGTTGTTGCCTAAGAATGGTGATAATTTTACTGGTGGTGATACTGAATCTGAGACACCCCCCCCGCCTGCAAGGGATATGCTCTACCCCTGAGCTGCAGCCTCTCCCCAAAAGGGTCTGAATATATGAAGCGTCCTTTGCACACAGTCAGACTAACAATTCCTCTGGCTGACAGCTGTCTACTCTGATTAGCAGAAGTTCACCCAAGGTGTCATCCCTTAACGGCTCAAACTGGTGACCATCTGTGTACAAGGCATGCGCTCTGCTACAGTACTGTGGGTTGTTCTCAAACACATCCCCACACCACATACCACGTCAGGCCGCTTCTTTGGCTTCCTCGGGAATGTGGCTCTCCCAGGTCCCACGCGTGGAAAGATCTTTCCTCCTCTGAGACCTTTTAACTGGAGGTGGCACCCCATGCCAAACACGGGGCTCCGCTGCTGGGTCTCAGCCCCTCCCTGGTAACTTCTGCATAGTAGGAATCAGTGTTCCCTCTAAGCTGAGTTAGTGTGAGCTAGCTCACAGTTTTTTTGGCCTCCAGCCCACACATCTCTGCCTCAGCTCAGGAAGGATGGCTCCGGAGCAAACTCATTGATGCAGTTGCCAAATCGCTTGCTCACAACTTTAGTTCCAGCAGCTCACAAAGTAGAATTTTTTTGCTGACAAGACCCCACAGCTTCGAAGGAGCATTGGTAGGAATTCATTCGGAACTTTTCTCCATGGAGTAGATCTGGCATTTCCCACTTCTCAGAAACCCAGTGAAAACTGGTGTTCCCCGAGCAAGCGGGAAATATAAAATGTTACCACATGGGGGAGTATTTGGAAGACACTTTCACCATGCAAAACCGAGGCAAACAAAAAAATGAAGAACGAATAGTCCATGAACCGTTCGCAAGTACGCCAATCGGTAACGATGTTTTGTTGACTCATGCTTTGCATTGCCAGAAGTCCCGGCTTCAGCTCCTGCCATCTCTAGTGAAAAGAACTCAGGTAGCAGGTGTTGTGAAAGACTTATCTCTAGTTGAGTGTCCGGAGAGAATATTCTGAGCAAGACAACCCAGCAATCCAGCTCCATACGGACAATTCTACAGGTTCAATGTTAGCTCACATGCAACATGGCAGCCATATTTGGTCTAAATAGGGAGGAGAGGAAGCAGTCGAGAAAGCTCTCCAGCTTCCAGGGGAGACGTCCCAAACTTCCGTCCCTAACGCCCAGCAACAAACAGACATCACAGAATGAGTGAGACCTCATTCGAATTATACTTGAACTGATGCTTGCTTGAGTTTCTAACTGCTGGAAACCATCAAGGAAGCCAATTTTATGGGACTTGAAATGTGGGGTAAAAGAAAAAACAAATAAATAGAAGCATTCCAACCCTGGAAGGGGATCTACCCAGCCCCGTAGCTAGGGAATTCTTTGGGAGGGGGCCTGAGGGGGCCCACCAGCTAATTAAATGAAAGTACAGTGCAGGCGGTAAGTTGGAGCATTGCGGGGGCAGCCCAGGAGGAAGGGGCCCCAGAAGAAACACTAGGGGGCCGGGCCCCATGAGCCCCATGTTAGCTACGGGCCAGGATTTACCCCCCCCTTCCCATGATTGCTCAGCATGCAGCTACTGCTGGCCAGTTGTTCTGACTAGATAATATCTAGTTAGAAGGGGTGTGGTGTGGTAATGATGTCCTATCAGCAGAAATGCTGCGCAGAACATTAATTTATTGGTTGTCCCTGGCCCCAAGGATGGTCTGACTAGCCTCAACCAGGGCCGGGGTCTTTTCTGCCCTGGCCCCAGCCTGGTGGAACAAGCTCCCACTCAAGATCAGGGCTCTGCAGGATTTATTACAATTCCACAGGGCTTGTAAAACAGAGCTGTTCCGCCAGGCTTTCGGCTGAGGCGGCAGACATCCCAAACCCATCTTTGGCCTCTCCTACTGACTCTCTGATCAATCTAAACTGAGCATACCAACGTGAGCCTTGATTGCTGTTTCTACTACTGTTTTACATTACTGTTTTAATTATTTCAACTATTGTTATAGAGACTTTGTCACCTGCCCTGGGCCCGTCCACAGGGAGGGGGGCGGGAATCAAATTAAACAAACAAACAAACAAAGAAGAAGAGATTGGATTTATACCCCGCCCTTCACTCGGAGTCTCAGAGTGGCTTACAAATTCTTTTCCTTTCTGCTCCCCACAACAGATACCCTGTGAGGTAGGTGGGGCTGAGAGAGTTCTTTCTAGAGCTGTCCTTGAGAGAACAGCTCTGACAGAACTATGGCTTGCCCCAGGTCATCCAGCAGCTGCATGTGGAGGAGTGGGGAATCAAACCCAGTTCTCCCAGATTAGTGTCTGTGCACTTAACTACTACACCAAACAAACAAACAAACATAGGGCTTAAAATCCCCACTCTGCCCTGAAGCTCACTGGGCAACTTTGAGCCAGTCATATTCTCTCAGTCTAACCTATCTTACAGGGCTGTCGTGGAGGTAAATCGGAGAGGAGAGCTACACGCACCAGGCTGGGATGTAAAAGGGGAGAGCTGATGGTCAGTTACTAGGCAACAGCAATGCAGAGTACCCCTTTTCTAGGTAATATCTAGTTAAGAGGAGTGTGGTGTGGTAATGACGTCACATCAGCAGGGATGCTGCACAAAACATTCATTTAGCGGCCATGTTGCTTCATGAATAGGGTTCTCATGTGCCTGCTGGCACTTCAGTGGTTGGCAGGAGAAAGAATGGAGGGGGAAAAAAAAGCTGTCAGTACCAGAATCTTAACCTGCCGTTTGTTGTGCCTTATAGGTTTGTTTTAGTATTTTGGGATATCGGCTCCAGTAAATTACCTCAGGCTGGGTTTGGCTTATATATTCTGAACCGGAAGTCGAAAGGGAAGTCACTTCCACCCTGGCAAGGTCAGAGACTGAGGGAAAGAAAATTATCACAGGAATGCTAGCAGAGTTGGTTTGCCTCTGAGGAGAGAAGTTTTCCACATTTTGTGAACGCGTCTTCAAGAGTGTGAGAGATTGTGATCATTATCGGCCTCCCCTGGTAACCAGGGCTCTTTATGTAGTAGGAACTCCTTTGCATATTAGGCCACACACCCCTAATGTAGCCAATCCTCCGAGAGCGTACAGTCGCCCCTGTAAGAAGAACTCTGTAAGCTCTTGGAGGATTGGCTACATTAGGGGTGTGTCGTCTAATATGCAAAGGAGTTCCTGCTACGAAAAGAGCCCTGCTGGTAACAAACATGAGGTAAATGCCTCGGAATCTGGGTTGTTCAAACATGTCCTCAGTTACAGCTACCTGGCTGGTCTTCAACACCTGACCTGTGAAAACTAACACCACAGAGAAACCTTGGTTTTATGCTATTCCTATTTGGTTAAGTAAGATGGTGATGGACATCGCAGTGATTGGGGCTTCTCTCCTCTCTCGCCGCTCATTCAGAAGAAAAACACACAACTGGAGTGTGCCTTATGCAAACTCGGCTGACGCAAAGCGAATCTCCTCGGCAGCTGTGCAAACGGAATGGCTCCCCAGGCCGAAAGGGTTTGCTCAGATGCTTTGGCGGCTCAATACGAAGCATGTTTCCTCAGGAATCACCGAGATGAGGAGAAATTACTTCCATGTAAGCCTCCTTTTTCAGAGCACGGCATAAGTCACGGCTTCTCGATGCGGCCTGACATTTCACGGTGCCACCAGAGAGGCTGCTGGGAGCTGGGCTGATTAAAATGTCAGCCCACATCGAGCCGTTTGGAAGGGCGGAGGGACAACTCTGCAATTGCTTCCTCATCTGACCATATTTGGCCCACATTCCTTCAAACCACATTTCAACTCACTTTCCAGGTTCTACAAACTGGCTTTTAAGGCTTTCCTCCAATACCATAATTTGCTGGACAAAACCGCCCCATAAATCTAGGTATCTTGAAGTGCTGGACCACTCCCCTTCCTTACGATGGCAAAGTACCAGAGGATGTAGTTCGTAGAAAGCAAAACTGCTCCTATACGCCCATGCTCTAAATGTTCTGTTTTTCTTTGCTGACAAGGTTACATATCCTTACCAATTAACCTCTTTGTATTACACCCTTGCTGAGAGACCCCGAAAATCAGTTATTGGAGATGAGTGGGAAGACCTGCAGGGGGTTGGACTAGATGACCTGCAAGAGTCCCTTCCATCTCTAACATTCTATGATTCTATGAGTACAATACACCCCAGTGCCAGTATCTGCCAGGAATATGTGGCCCTCTTGGAGAAACTCTTCATGTAATTGGGCTGGTGCAGCAGAATAAAGTTTCTCTATAGGTATTCCCAGATAACATGTCTTGGGTGAAAATTTCAGCATGGCCAGGAACGAACACGCTCATGTCTCACCTACGCGCAAGATTGCCTGAAGACAGCTAACATCTATGTCCTACCCATCAGCTATCAACGTTAACTGCATTATAAAACAAACTCCTACTTCATCCTCTTATTTCCTTTGGTACCACATCTGTGGGATTTAAGACTTGCTATTTTAAATCGTCAACTTCTCTGAGAAGGTGGGCAGAAAAAAACCGGCATATAAACGGAGCAAAGAGATAATGGATATCAAAACGGGTAGTGGCAAGAGAGCTCTAGATTTGAGTTGACAGAAGTACATCTTTTGTAAATTAGGACGCTTACCTGAAGCAGCAGAAGAATCGTAGGAACTCCTGTCCCGCCTACTCGTTCTGAAGGTCTGAAGGTCCTTCTCCCTGTAGGTCCCAAATCCTTCAAAACTCCTCCTTTTGCTACCGCTCCCATCATTGTCCCGCTTTTCGCTCAGTGAACCGATCTCGCCGAACACGTCCAGAGACTCAGACCTTGCACTGCTCTCGGCATTCCCGGAGTACCTCTTCATGCACGAGTCGACGGGGTCGTTGCCCGAATCACTCTTATCCTTGCTTGGTGCCCACTGCTGGGTGTCAGAGAGTGACAACGAAGACAAAGTGTCCACTTCAAAGCTGCTCTTGGAACTTTTGTGCCCCGTTTCGCAGTGCTGGTGCTTCTGTTTCTCTTTATGCTTGCTCTTCTCGGTCAGCAAAGAGAGGTCTTTATCCGAGACACTTAATCTTTCACTGACGGAATGGCTGGAGAAGCCGGTGGACTTGCTAGCAAAGAGACTGCTCAGGTCATCGTGAGCCCCCAGTATCCGCTCGTCCTTGTGTTTGTGCTTATGCTTGTGTTTCCTTTTGTGAAGCCGGCCGCTGGGCATGCTCGGCCCCGACACCTTTGGAGACGTCAGCGACGAATGCACGTCCCCAAGGCCCATCCCAACAGGGGTCTGCAGATGAACTCCATGCTTCACTTTATGCTTGGCAGTATTGGGCATCTTCATGTGAGCGCTCGTGTGGAACTGGGGCGGGGGCACAGTAGGCCTCATAAATGGAGAAGCTGCTCCGAGTGTGTGGGATAGGTACAAAGGAGCTGGGTACTGACCATAGTAACCAAGATTCATCATAGGCATTGATGTGTAAGGCATTCCATAGGGTGCATAGTAACTCCCGCTGGGAATAGGGTAACCAAACCCTTGTAAAAAAGGCACCTTTGTCATGGTGTCATTGGTTTTGGCAGGTCTACCACGCTTCTTCTTAGACTTCAGGTCGGAGGTCCTGCGAAGATACAGCAATGGGTCATACTGGATATATGGCACAGGGTAATAGTGATCAAAGTTGATCCTGAAAATGCTGGGATACGGGTTTTCGTGATAAAACGTGTAGCTCCTGTGGGAAATCCTGAACACTTGGAACTTGCTGATGAGTTCTTCCAGGTCTGCGAGGAACTGGAGGTCGTCTCTGTTCTGCAGGTTCTTCCTCTTCCTCTTGTGCTTTGGTTTTTTCATGGTCTCGTGAGAGAGAAAGTTATCAACAATGAGATGCTTCTGCCGGTGGCTGTGTCTGTTCTTAGTGCTGGTGTCCGACTGGACCGCCTCTGGATTGTCCAGGCTGCAGAAATCGAATGAGTACCTTCTGCGAGATTCTGAAGTCTTCTCCGCTTGGTCGGAAGTACTGTTGTTGTCCGTTCCGATCCCACTATCGCTCGGTATGGTTTCCTCGCTGTGGGATTCGCTCACTGGTGAGAGCGTGACTTCCTTCAGGGAACCTATATCACAAAGGTGGGAAGGAGAATTTGCCATTAGCCTGGGCGGGGACAATTTCCAAGTCCCGCTATGTATCCCTTTCTGGGTTTTTGTGGGAAGAGCGCTGATGGGCTGTAGATTTGGCATAGTTTTTAATTCTGAAAAATTTGTTTCAGTGCTGGCAGGGCTAAGGTTGCCGTTAGACCCCACTAACTGCGTCGAAAGCGGATGAACAGCTGCTGGTGATGGCGTCACAAGTGAATGCAAGTGGGAAGGCACTGTTGGGTTTTCTGGCTGGCTGGAAACAGGCCTCAAATGTTTGATGGCTGTCTTCGGTTCTTCCAACGGGGGCTGCAACTCAGACCGTGGCTTTCGTCCCCTTTTCTTGCCAATGTAGATTGTCCCCCTCTTGCTCACGTTTATTTGCTTCCCTAGACGGGCATCAATGGTTGGTGCCCCCGTACAAGCTGGTGGCTGCGTTTTCACTTTCAAAGCTATGTTGCTCGAGCAGGATAAGATCTGGCTCAAAAGATTCTTCCTCTTGAGTGTCTTCATTTTGTTGATGGTCTTAATGGTCTTCTTATCCAACACGCCGAGCTTGCCGACCTTTTTGTGAAATTTCAGCTCGCTGATAGATTTATCCTCTCCTGGAGCCATCTGGGCCAACTTTGCCAAGTTTCGTCTCCTCTTCCTTTTTTTCGTACCGGGGAATTCTCGGTTGATTGGACTGACTGGGCTGGTAGATGTTCCTTCGTGGATGGTTTCAACAGTGAGTAAAGGCTGCTTCTTTGGTCGCCCCCTCTTCTTCTTGATGGGAGTAATCACAGTAAGACTGTCTGTATTGGTATACAGAGGACTCGACGGGGTTATGGGATATGCTGAAGGAGGTTCTACCATCAGTTTCTCAGAGGGGCCTAGGGGAGGTTCCCGGAGCATATTTTTAGGTTTGCTGCAAGTCCATCTTCGTTTGGCGGCAAACTTTGGATGTTGAAGCTCTGACTGCTTGCTGGGTGCAGGAGCATCAATGGCCACTGAAGCAGGCATCACAGTCGTGGACTTTCGGAGCCTGGTGGCATTGGATGCTGGAGATTTACGAGCTGCCTCGTTATTTTCCACTGGCACTAGTGGAGGCTCACTTTCTGGGGCTTTTCCTTGTTTTGTGACTCTCGGATCTTTCTTGCATACCTCTGTTTGTGAGTTAGTCCTGCTGGCTACATCATTGCTCACAGGGTGTCCGGAAGGTGGGGCTTTCTCTGGGACATTCTTGTCAACGGCAGTTTTGGGGGACTGCCGTTTCTTCCTCTTGTGGCCAGGCAGCTCCACTGTTGGAGTCTTGATTGGTATCGTAATTCGCACACGACTAGAGTCGCTTTCGGAATTGTTGGCGGAGTTTGGGCTTTGCCTAATAGGCGATGGTTTGGTTGCACTGGATTCCTTTTTCCCTTCCATACTGTCATGAGTTTTGGCCTCAAAGGACTTCTGAGTATTCTTCACCCATTCCATGTCTGTGTGTTGGACGGTTTGATTGATTAAATCTTTTTTACTGGACTTTTTCTTTGTGCTGCCAGTGGGTGGATCAGAAGCCTCCATCTGACCCCCTCCCTCTTGACTTAACAGCGGCAAAAAACCATTGCAATCTGATGGATTGACAGACTGGGAAGTCGCACCAAGGGCACTGGATCCCGGGACTGCGCTGCACACAGTATGGTCTTTGTTATTACTGGTGGCCAACTGACCCCATGTGTTGCTGGCATTAGATTTCTTAGACTGGGATTTGCTGAAAGACACAGTGGTCTCCGAGGCAGGGATCTTGGCGGAGCCGCTGGCTTCTCGATTCGGCTCGGGGTCAATGAAACAGGTTTGGGGAGACGAACCGGATTCGGAGCTCGCCGGCCAGTCGAGATGATGCTGGTTGTTGCTTTTTTGCTGGTGCCTTGATTTTAAGGTGTCACTGGTGAAGTCCTGCTGGTGCTCTGGATCATAATGCGCAGCAGCATGCTTTTGCAGCCGGTCGTAAACCTGCAAAGAGGGGAGGAGAAAGTGAAAACGTTACCACAAAGTTCTTTCTAGCACGACGCAGCAAAATTAGGGGGCACAATGAATAGGACTTGTCCCACCATAATCCCCATGCTTTTTGTATCGGCTGGTGTGCTATTAGTCAATAAGGGAAGGACAGACAAGGGAGAAGGTGAGAAGACAGGGAGCAATGCTGTCACTGCTGTGATAATAACTGACTAGATTCCAGGGTCTATTCTACATTGCATGTGTGGAACCTCTCTTGCTTGATTGGGACCAGTGTTCCCTCTAAGGTGAGTTAGTGTGAGCTAGCTCACAGTTTTTTAGCCTCCGGCTCACACATTTTTGTCTTAGCTCAGGAAGGAGGGCTCCAGAGCAAACTAATTTATACAGTAGCCAAATCACTCGCTCACAACTTTAATGCCAGTAGCTCACAAAGTAGAATTTTTGCTCACAAGACTCCACAGCTAAGAGGGAACATTGGTTTAGGACAGGGGTGGCCAAACTTGCTTAATGTAAGAGCCACACAGAGTAAATGCCAGATGTTTGAGAGCCAAGAGACATGGACAAATATTACACATACGTTTTTACTGGAAAAGATGCAAATTTGCTTTTCATTAACATTAAATGAGACTGCCAAAAATAAGAACAAAAGGGGTAAAAAAAGTTATTGACAATGGTATTTATTTGTCCAATGATATTTATTTGTTTGCTAATGATATTTATTTCTCTAAGAGAGAGAGAGAGAAAGAGAGAGAGAGAAGTGGAAAGAAAGAATGAAAGAGGTGGAAAGAAAAAGAGAGAGAAAAACAAACAAAACAACTAGATGGGGAGGAAGGAAGGAAGAGAAAGAGGAAAGAAGGGAGAAAGACAGAAGAAGAGAAAGAAAGGTGGAAAGAAAGTACATAGATGGGGGAGGAAGGAGGAGAGAGTGAGAAAGAGAGAAAAACAAAGCAAATAGAGGTGGAAAGAAAGAGAGAAAGAAAAACAAACAAAACAAATAGATGGGGAGGAAGGAAGGAAGAGAGAGAGGAAAGAAGGGAGAAAGACAGAAGAAGAGAAAGAAAGGTGGAAAGAAAGTACATAGATGGGGGGAGGAAGGAGGAGAGAGTGAGAAAGAGAGAAAAACAAAGCAAATAGAGGAGGGAGGGAGAAAGAGAAAGGCGGAAAGGGAAGACTGATCAGGGAGGCATGCCACCCTTCGCTTCCCCAGCCCCCCCTGCTGGAAGCCACACAATATGTGTGAAAGAGCCACATGTGGGCTCCCGAGCTGCAGTTTGGCCACCCCTGGTTTAGGTTTTCATGTGACTTCCCCACGTTATGGTTTCGCCTGGTCTGCTCTCCAATCACTCACATGGCAAAAATAGTACCGTATAAAATGTTTTTATCCACGCCCACTCATGGGTTCTACCATGTTCTACCAACCGATCTGGTAAAAAAGATATTCTGAATCCTGTCCACTTTATTTTTCAGCTCTCATTTTCTTTCACAGGGACTCAGCAGGAGACAGCATTTTCACAACTGACTGCAATAACTTAAGTACAGGACTTGAGAGCCAGGGTGGTATAGTCCCAACCTCCCCAAAAGTTTTCAGGACAGGTAACTTCTATTTGCTTACTGTACAACAGTACTGAAAAAAGTGGTTGATGTCGGGAGATTGTACGTTGGATCTACAGATGATACGCTATTAGAAGAGGGGTGACCCCCTTTCTTGTTGCTACCCTGAGGCCAACATGACGTATCCTCTGTAGAGGTCACCCCACAATGCTTTTTACAGGGTCAAGGGGGCTGCTGGGAAAAGCGAAGGTGGGGAAAGGTCAGCTTTTACCAGCAGACCATCCCTAGAATCCAAATCACTGATTTCCCTACGGTCACCCATTAAAGATGGGAAGGGCTGTGGCTAAGTGGTAGAGCATCTGCTTGGCATGCAGAAGGTCCCAGGTTCAATTCCCCAGTATCTCATAGAATCATAGAGTTGGAAGGGGCCATATAGGCCATCTAGCCCAACGCCCTGCCCAATGCAGGGCCAGCCTAAAGCGTCTCCAGTCAAAAGATCTGGCAGACGGTGATGGGCAAGACCTCCACCTGAGACCTTAAGAGAGCCGCTGCCAGTCTAAGCAGACAATACTGATGTTGATAGACCAAGGGTCTGATTCAGTATAAGGCAGTTTGATGTGTTCATGTGTTTAAGATGCAGTCAAGCAAAGTTCTGAAATTTGACTCCCTGAGTATTCTACAGCATCCACCATGGCGGCTCTTTGCCCTTCAGGTTTAAAACTGAATTTCCCCACTGTTTTCAATCCTAGCTCTTTTCCTGTTCTTGTAGACCAGTGATTCCCAATGTGGCATTTGAGGGGGTACCGTGGGGACTGCCAATATGTTCCCTGGCGCCTGCTAGCTTCTTCCCCAAACTAAAGTGTCAGTCCGGGCTTTCCTCCACCTCTCTGAAGTAGCAGGTGCTCCCAGTTGGACGCAGCTGTTTCCACCACAGCGAGTTACTTGGCTTGCGACCTCTGAATGTTCTGTGCTTAGACCAGTTCCTGAGCAGTCATTTCGTTACTCTACATTCTACCTGCTGTCAACATTCTCCAGTGCCCAGAGGTTCAACAAGACTAAGATTATGCATGGGATTGAGCAGGTTGAGAAAAAGGTACTTTTCTCCCTTTCTCACAATACAAGAACTCAGGTGGGCACTCAATGAAGTTCCTGAGCAGTCGGGTTAGAACAGATAAAAGGAAGTCCTTCTTCACCCAAAGACGGATTAACATATGGAATTCATTGCCACAGGAGGTGGTGGCAGCTACAAGCATGGACAGTTTCAAGAGGGAATTAGATAAACATATGGAGCAGAAGTCCATCAGTGGCTATTAGCCACAAAGTATAGATAGGAACTCTCAGTCTGGGGCAGGTGATGCACTCTATTCTTGGTGCTGGAGGGGGCAGCAGTGGGAGGGCTTCTAGTGTCCTGGCCCCACTGGTGGACCTCCTGATGGCACCTGGTAATTTTTGGCTGCTGTGTGACAGAGTGTTGGACTAGATGGGCCATTGGCCTGATTCAACATTGGCTTCTCTTATGTTCTTATGTTCTTACTACGAACTCCTGGTCTAAACCAGACATTCTGGATTCATCCCTCGGACATCGAATTCTAGCTCTCAGCTAGCCCATTGTTTTGTCTACGCTCTGCTCCTTCCTCATTTCACGTTGCTCCGAATTCCCCACACGTTACTATGCGAGCACTGCACATTGTGGAAGAATCCTTCCATGTGCTTCCTGGCTGCATGGTAACCACAGATCACGTGGCCCGGGGCAGGCTGAGTTTCATTAGCTGTTAACTGATATGCACAGACTGTTTATTCAAAAGGACGGGCAAAGCAAGCTGAAATTAATGCACTCAGAGTGTATTCTGCTCCCAGTGTATCCACCTGGACGACTGCCTGATTCCCCATGGCTCCTAAATGCTTTGGCTTCGGTTCGCACTGCTGGATGAGCTGTGCGGTCTCGGGGCAGCAAAAAGAGCAAACACAACACAACGGCCAAACTCGCGGGAGGGAGGAAAGTAGGGAGCGACAACTGCTTAAAACCAAATTAAACCAACCAGCTCTTGGGGCCAAGGTCCAGACAAGCTATACAGATGCCACAGCTTCTGGTGTAACTGAGGTTCGACTGCCGTAGAGACTTAGAGACCAACTAGATTTTTGGGGTCTGAGATTTAGAGAGTCAAAGGTCTCTTTGATTCATGAAAGCTCATACTCCGGAAATCTAGTTGGTCTCTAAAGTGCTACTGGATGACTCAAATCTAGCTGATGAAACCAAATGGCCAAAAGCGCTAATAATAAACCAGGAAATAACTGTTCAAATCTCATCTTAGCTATAGCCTTGCTTCAGAGAAGCCCCTAGACAGCTTACAGAATTGAGCTCCCTTTTGGGTTGGAGAGAACGGAAACTGAAAACAGATCAGCCAATGTCATAATGCCCCTATATAAATCAATGATGCAATCTCATTTGGAGTACTGGGTACAGTTCTGGTCACCACACCTTAGAAAGGTTATTATAGCTTTGGAAAAAGTGCAGAAGAGGGCAACTAGAACGATAAAAGGGTTGTGACACTTTCCCTATGAAGAAAGGTTAAAACACTTGGGGCTCTTTAGCTTGGAGAAACGACGGCTGAGGGGTGACATGATCGAGGTTTATAAGCTTAGAACAAGTGGAGAAAGAAGTACTTTTCTCCCTTTCTCACAATACAAGAACTCTTGGGCACTCAATGAAATTGCTGAACGGTCGGGTTAGAACGGATAAAAGGAAGCACTTCTTCATCCAAAGAGTGATTAACACATGGAATTCACTGCCACAGGAGGTGGCGGCAGCTACAAGCATGGATGGCTTCAAGAGGGAATTGGATAAACATATGGGGCAGGGGTCCATCAGTGGCTATTAGCCACAAGGCATAGATAGGGACTCTGGGGCAAGTGATGCTCTGTATTCTTGGTGCTTGAGAGGTTCAACAGTATGTGGGGGGGGGCTTCTAGTGCCCTGGCCCCACTGGTGGACCTCCTGATGGCACCTGGTATTTTTGGCCACTGTGTGAGAGAGTGTTGGACTGGATGGGCCATTGGCCTGATCGAACATTGGCTTCTCTTATGTTCTTAGGGTGAATCCATTTAATCTAAGACCAAGATCTTATCCTGCTGGCCTAGAAGAAGGAGAAAAAGAGATTGGATTTATACCCCGACCTTCACTCGGAGTCTCAAGGCGGCTTACAAACCTCTTTCCCTTCCCCTCCCCACAACAGACACCCTGAGAGGTCGGTGGGGCTGAGAGAGCTCTTTCAAGTACTGCTCACGAGAGAACAGCTCTGAGAGAACTTGTGACTGACTCAAGGTCACGCCAGCAGCTGCATGTGGAGGAGTGGGGAATCAAACCCGGTTCTCCCAGATTAGAGTTCCAACAACAGCACATTATACCCTCCAGGCAGAATTTTCTGGATTCAGCTCTGGCTGCTGGAATTTTTGGCAGTCAGCTCCTCCCACGGAAAACCACGATGCAAGCACATCACATCAGTGGGGGACTACTGCCAAAGGTGTATATGTAAAGTATGGCCATGTTACTGCCAACTTAAAGTGACCCTCGCAAGGGGTTTTCAAGGGAAGTGAAAAGCAGAGGCAGTTTGCCGTTGCCTTCCTCTGCAGAGTCTTCCTCCCTTCCAAGTACCGACCCCCGCTTCGCTTCCGAGATCTGACAAGATTAGGCTATACCATGCTGCCTTCTACAACACTGCTAAAGGCAGGCAGGGCTAAAGCATCAGGGACAGCCAAAGCACTTTACTTGACCAACCTGCCCCAGGCTGCATGCTTAAATGGTGGCAACAGTAGGAGCCAAAACCGAGCTGGACTTAGATTGTGACATTATTAGGGATTTCCCCAAACGAGTGCTTGGTTTTCTTAACTTCCCCCCGGTATTGTTGTATCGTAATGCAACCACGCTGCGCTTAAAAGGAGAAAAAAAAAGAAATAAAGAAAATGGGGCAGGACTGCAACTACATGAATGGCAGGCGGAGCGACCAGATCCCACAGTCGATACAGAACACCAGAAACGGGGCAACTGCTGAAAACTGTTGACTAAAATGCAAGGATTACCCAGTACTGCGGAAACGGTACAGAGAACCCAGAGCGACGGATCCAGCTCCAAATGGCCGGGAAACAGAGGCAAGTCTTTAATGCGTAAACTGTCTTAAATGTTGCGAATGAATGCAAATATTCAAGTACGGGCTTAGATTTCCAGCTTCGCAGAAGGGGTAGAGTTATCTGGTCAGAGGTGGCCATAGGACAAGTCTTAGGGTTGCTAAATGCAAATTAATGTTTTTAATAACTATGCAAAAGAGGGAATCTTGACAGGTGAAGCTGTCCACATTTCTTGAGATACGCAGGAACCACTAAAGAAATTTCCTTGTTATCATCCAAAGTTGTTGCTTTCGTCAAAATTTTTGGGATGTTTCACCTAAGCGATCTCTGTTGCCGAGATTTTTTAATTTACTTTTTTTGCCAAAAAGTGGTGGCTACGAAGTGATACACACAAAGTTCCCACTCAAAGAAACACAGGCAGCCTCTGTGTTTCTCAAAACGGCCGGGATACTTCTCCCTGCAGTTTTGCCTCAAAATGTTATTTTAGGTTAAACTGTCAGCAAGTGTGAGAAGGTGGGCCTGCAAAAACAAAATGCCAACTCAAACTCAACCAACCCCACCTCCCACTCTTGAGCATAGAAACCTATTTTCTGCAGACACAGAGGGTTCTAGGTTTGAATTGCAAACAGAGTGTCCTCTACCAAACATCTGATTAAACCGAATAATTTCTCTCTCTCTCTTCCTTTCTTTTTCTTCCTTTCTTTTCTTCCTTTCTCTTTCTTTCTTTCTTTCTTTCTTTCTTTCTTTCTTTCTTTCTTTCTTTCTTTCTTTCTTTCTTTCTTTCTTTCTTTCTTTCTTTCTTTCTTTCTTTCTTTCTTTCTTTCTTTCTTTCTTTCTTTCTTTCTTTCTTCCTTCTCTCTCTCTCTTCTCTCTCTCGTAGTGGTTTACGCGGACTCTAATCTGGGAGAACTGGGTTTGATTCCTCACTCCCCACTTGCAGCTGCTGGATGGCCTTGGGCAAGCCATGGTTCTGTCAGAGCTGTTCTTGAAAAAGCAGTTCTCTCAGAGCTCTCTCAGCTCCACCTACCCTATAAGGTGCCTGTTGTGGGGAGGGGAAGGGAAAGGATTTTGTGAGTCACTTTGAGACTCTTGAATGAAGGGCAGGGTATAAATTCAATCTCCTCCTCCTCCTCTTCTTGTCTGTCTGTCTTTCTGTCTCACACACACAAACACACACACTCTGCTATACTCTGAAACGCAAGACAACCAGCTACAGAAAAATATCAATGGAACAGTGAACTACTTTTAGGCTTTACTTAACAACATCTTGACAGGGACTCTAGCGAGGGGGAAAAAAATATCCAGCCCTTCTTCCAAGGAAGTGAGGGTACCATTTGTGGTTACCCTTACAACACACCTGCGAGGAAGGCTGCAAAGCCCCTGGTGGGGATGAGGGTCCCTCTGCCAGTTTGGTGTAGTGATTAAGTGTGCGAACCGGGTTTGATTCCCCACTCCTCCACTCGCAGCTGCTGGATGACCTTTTGCAAGCCATAGTTCTGGCACAGCTGTTCTTGAAAAAGAGCCGTTTCTATCACAGCCCTCTCAGCCTCGCAGCAGTTTGTAAGCCGCTCTGAGACTCCCTTGGGTAGTGAAGGGCAGGGTATAAGTCCAATCTCTTCTTCTTCTTCCCATTGCCCATCACGGCTCCGAGAGGGAGAAAATCAAAGGCAGCGTTGCATGCGGCACTATGTCACCCCCGGTAAAAGCGTGGAAGTGGCATAAGGTAGCTCTGGGAATCACCAAAGCGAGATTATCACACGCCAGCACCAAACCCCCACGCCTCGGCCTACTAGTCCTACTGTGAAGCAGAAAAGGCCTTTGGTAACCCATTCAATTCAGTGTCGGGGCCTGAACCCCAAATTCTGACTGCACAATACCAAGAAGAGTTACACACACTGAAGCCCATTAACTTCAGTATTCTCAGAAAGGTGTCACTCTGTTTAGGACTGACACTTTAATCATGACACTGGCTCATTATTGTATTTACCCAGCAGCCCCTGGAAGAAGAGCTCTGTAAGCTCTTGGAGGATTGGCTACATTAGGAGTCTGTCACCTAATATGCAAAGGAGTTCCTGCTACAAAAAGAGCCATGTATTTACCCAAAAAGAAGAGTAGTATTTTCCCCCTCAGGTGTTACCTCACGACAAAAAAAAAAGAGTGGGTTGTCTTACGTTTGTGAATGATGTACAACCATATAAGAAAAAAACACAACTATGTGGGGGCCATCTTTATTTTGGGTAAAAAATGGCTGAAACTTTTAAGCAACTGCTCCGACCAATCGCTTTCACTGCCAGGGCAACACTGATGGCTGTCATGAAGCCACTTTCAGCTGGGAAGCCATATTGGTCTACAGTAGCCAAATGAAATCTGAGCCTGTTAGGATCTTAAAAACCAATGAAATTTCCCAGGGTATAAGCTTCCGTGAGTCAAAACTCATTTTGTCAGAAGAAGAAGAAGAAGAAGAAGAAGAAGAAGAAGAAGAAGAAGAAGAAGAAGAAGAAGAAGAAGAAGAAGAAGAAGAATTTGGATTTATACCCCACCCTTCACTGCCCAAAGGCGTCTCAGAGCGGCTCACAAACTCCTTTCCCTTCCCCTCCCCACAACAGACACCCTGTGAGGTAGGCGGGGCTGAGAGAACTTCTGACAGAAACTGTCCTTGAGAGAACAGCTGTGCCAGAGCTTGTGACTGACCCAAGGTCACATCAGCAGGTGCAAGTGGAGGAGTGGGGGAATCAAACCGGGTTCTCCCAGATAAGGGCTGCCAGCTCTGGGTTGGGGAGGGGAGGGACTTATAATGCCACTCAGACCAACTTCCAAAGCAGCCATTTTGTCCAGCGTGACTGATCTCTGTTGTCTGGAGTCCAGTACATAAGAACATGAGAGAAGCCAATGTTGAATCAGGCCAATGGCCCATCCAGTCCAACACTCTGTCACACAGCGGCCAAAATATACCAGATGCCATCAGGAGGTCCAGCAGTGGGGCCAGGGCACTAGAAGCCCCCCCACTGCTGCTCCCTCTGGCACCAAGAATAGAGTGCATCACCTGCCCCAGACTGAGAGTTCCCATCTATACCCTGTGGCTAAGAGCCACTGATGGACTTCTGCTCCATATGTTTATCCAATTCCCTCTTGAAACTGTCCATGCTTGTAGCTGCCACCACCTCCTGTGGCAGTGAATTCCATGTGTTAATCACTCTTTGGGTGAAGAAGGACTTCCTTTTATCTGTTCTAACCCAACTGCTCAGCAATTTCATGGAGTACTTCCGGAAGATCCCTGGACGCCATCTGGGCATTTCCGACTCTAACACCACTCAACGCAAGGCTACGCCGTAATCCAGAGATCAAGCATGGGAGTTACAGCCCCATGACACATTTCCACGTGATAATGGTTTCAGCTGTGAGGGTGTGGAGGAAATCAGTTCCTAATCGATCCGTAACCCCTCCCCCTAATGCCCCAAACCACCTGCCCGGGGCGGCATCTGTCCGATCGCTTGATAGCTAATACCTTTTCGCCCCTTCTTTAAAGCGTTAGGCGCTCCATCTGTGAAAACAGTTCCTCGAGTGTAATTCCCTATTAAGAAGCTTTATCTGGATAGATAAGCAGCTGCTTCCCACGTCACTAATTGCTGTCTGCTGTGATTTTTCAAACATCTGCACCATTGTGGTTCTGTCATTTTCATATTCTAATCAGCCTGAATCTTGGAAGGGAAAATTAATAATAATATTTTTTTTTAAAAAAAGGCATATCACCAATTGTTTCTCCGGGTTAATTAGCACAGTGTCTCCTTGCAGAAAATAATTAACGAGTAAAAAGAACACTGATCGGTGGATTTTTTTAAAAATCTGTTTTGATCACACCCTTCCCCCAGATGCTCACGAGCTCATTCACACTGGTTTCTCCTTCTCCATTTCATCCTCTTAACCACCCTGTAAAGTTAGGTGGAGATGTGAGAGACAGACTGCTCTCTAGTCGTCCAGCGCACTTCAGATCAGACTGGGAAACTGGAACACAAGTTTCCCGCATCCTAATTTTGATGCTGTAGCCACTATACCACACTAGTTCAGGAGTGGTGGTACAGAGATAGGCAGCACACATACACCAAACACATTTTTCCATGTTTTTCTTTATCCTTAAAATATCAACACACAGCTCTGTGGAAATGACCTATGGAGGGCTTTGGAAGACTTAGCCACTTAGCTACTATCAAGGGGGGGGCAGAGACAGACAGACAGATTTGATGAGTGGTTTTGTGATAACCACTTCTGACACCACCATTCATAAGCACACAAACAAAAAAGTTAACATTTTCATTCTCTCGGAAATATCCTTCCCTGCCACTCAAATTGTTTCCCAGTGAAAGCAGGACCATGTGAACCTGGCTCGCTGCTGTTCTTTGGGTCAAAAAGGCTATCAATAACGTGGCAAACCTAGACAGCATAATAAAAAGTAGAGACATCACCCTGCCAACAAAAGTCCATATGGTCAAAGCAATGGTATTCCCAGTAGTAATGTATGGCTGTGAGAGTTGGACCATAAGGAAGACTGAGCACCAAAGAATATATGCTTTCAAATAGTGGTGCTGGAGAAGACTCTTGAGAGCTCCTTGGACAGCAAGGAGATCAAATCAGTCAGTCCTAAAAGAAATCAGCCCCGACTATTCCCTAGAAGGCCAGATACTGAAGGTGAAGCTCAAATACTTTGGCCACCAAACGAGAAGGGAGCCCTCTCTGGAGAAGACCCTGATGCTGGGAAAGACTGAAGGTCATAGAAGAAGGGGACGGCAAAGGATGAGATGGTTAGACAGTGTCATCAATGCAACGAACATGACATTAAGCACACTCCGGAGGACGGCAGAAGACGGGAGGGCCTGGTGTGATGTGGTCCATGGGGTTGTGAAGAGTCAGACCCAACTGTGAGATTGAACAACAACAACAACAACAACAACAACAATAAAACAGGTATGATGCCTTCACAACTTGACTTCTTATCACCTCTGAGAGCCAGTGTCATGTAGTGGATTGAATGGCAGACCAGGACCCTGGACGACCTGGGTTCAATTCTCCAGTTCTACCCTGGAAGTGACTCTGGGGTGATCACAAACTCTTAGCCTGGCCTACCTCGCTTGGCTGTTGTCGTGAGAATGGAGAACGAGAGAATGATGTTCTAAGCTGCTTTAAATCTGAACGGAGGAGAAAAGTGTGATATAAATAAATTGATGCAGATGTACGGGCAGGAACAGGAAAATATGTTCCTTTGGAATGAAACCGCTGTATTTCTAAAAACTATCGCTGT
This sequence comes from Gekko gecko, assembly GCA_029375565.1. Taxonomy (NCBI): domain Eukaryota; kingdom Metazoa; phylum Chordata; class Lepidosauria; order Squamata; family Gekkonidae; genus Gekko; species Gekko gecko. Next base: position 13,544,161 of record JAPDNY010000007.1, on the reverse strand, counting down.
TGTTATGCCCAAGCACAAAACGCTTTGTCAGAAGCCACAAGAACCTGTTTGCAAGTTCAGCCTCTACTTCACACCCATGACAAATGGCTTTGCTAAGGATCGGTTAACATCTGTGGAACTGGAGGGGAATTTCCTCTAGACCTTGTTTTGCACATATCAATGACTACATGGGGTTTCAGCGACTGTGCGGACTGCGTCCGTCTGACAATGTTATATTTTAGTTTGAACACCAAAGTCTTCTGTTTGCTTAATCACTGTGGTTTTCAGTCCTGTTTCATTTTTTTTAAAAGATCTGGTTGTATTTCATTTTTTTATGTGCCACTTTGAAAGTTTTGAAAACCGGCTCATGTGTCTTGTACCCGAATAAATCAAGAAAGTACATCTGCAGCCTATTTCACCGGATTGCAAAGACCCACAACAAACACACAGCGGTCTGGTCGGGCCTGCCTCAGTTACTGAGAATACTGCAATTCCACAAATTGACAAGTCTCAATCAAGATATCGGGGCGGCATTCGAAAAGCACCCTTGGGGGACATGAAGGCAACGGAGTATCCTCATCCCTCATATATTTAGCTCACACCCAGTTCTCTACGGAAAACAAATACGCCTGGTAAAGGCATCCTTTCTGTACACTGAAAGGTCACGGTGATAGAGACATACGTAATAAGACCCCTGAACAGCAGCTACGAGAAAAAAGGGACTGAGACCCAAGATTATGCATGAAATACAGCAGGTAGAGAAATAAGTCCTTTTCTCCCTTTCTCACAAGACAAGAACTTGTGGGCACTCCATGAAATTGCTGGGCAGTCGGGTTAGAACGGATCAAAGGAAGTACTTCTTCAACCAAAGAGTGATTAACACATGGAATTCACTGCTGCAGGAGGTGCTGGCAGCTACAAGAATGGACAGCTTCATGAGGGAATTGGATAAACATACGGAGCGGAGGTCCATCAGTGGCTATTAGCCAAAAGGTAGAGATAGGAACTTTCGGTTTTGGGCAAGTGATGCTCTGTATTCTTGGTGCTTGGAGGGGGGCACAGTGGGAGGTTTTCTGGAGTCCTGGCCCCACTGCTGGACCTCCTGATGGCAGCTGGTATTTTTGGCCACTGTGTGACAGAGTGTTGGACTGGACGGACCATTGGCCTGATCCAACATTGACTTCTCTTATGTTCTTACTCGTCAAGGGGAATGGAGGCTCACCCTTACGAATTGGGACTACACTGCTGGGATCCTCTCTCCTGGAAGATTTTAAAACAGCGGTTACCCAGCCTTTTCAGTACGGTGACCCACAAGTCCAAATTTACTTGGTACGGTGAGACATCTGAGGCTGGGTCAAAGGTCTTTTGGAACCCTACGAACCTGACCTGGATGGCCCATGCTAGCTCGATCTTGTCAGATCTTGGAAGCTAAGCAGGGGCAGCCCTGGATGGTATTTGGATGGGAGACCATCAAGAAATACCAGGGGATGAACATGGAGGCAGGCAAACCACCTCTGAGTGTCTCTTGCCTTGAAACCCCCAGAGGGTTGCCATAAGTCTGCTTTTACTTGATGACCCTTTCCAAAACCGCCAGGCAAACTATGACTTTGGCGTTCATCTAGCTCAGCATTCCATTTTCTACAGTGGCTAACCAGATGGCTTTGAGAAACCAACAAACGTCACACAAAGGGCACAGCTGTCTGTACTATGAACCCTGAGCAAGTGGCATTCCGGCACACACAGCCTTTCGATACGGAGGTTACATTCCAGCCTTTGACCACCCTCTCCTTCTCCATTTGGTGTAGTGGTTAGGAGCGGCGGACTCTAAGCTGGGAGAACCTGGTTTGATCCCCCACTCCTCCAACACAGCTGCTGGCGTGATCTTGGGTCAGTCACCGGTTCTCTCAGAGCTGTTCTCTCACGGGCAGGTCTCAAAAGAACTCTCTCAGCCCCACCTGTCTCACAGGGTGTCTGTTCTGGGGAGAGGGAGGGAAGGAGACTGTAAGCCGCTCCGAGACTCCAAGTGAAGGGTGAGGAATAGATCCAATCTCCTCCTCCTCCTCCTCCTCCTCCTCCTCCTCCTCCTCCTCCTCTTCTTCTTCTTCTTCTTCTTCTTCTTCTTCTTCTTCTTCTTCTTCTTCTTCTTCTTCTTCTTCTTCTTCTCTCCTCTCATTCCCCCAAGGATTCTAAGCCACTCAATTCATTTTACTTGATCAACATGTATGTGCGTTGAAGAAAAAAAACACCTTATGTATGACATGGAAGATACTGTTTCCAGGGTCAGCCCTTGGTTTCCAAAGTACGAAAGAGAGTGATGGAAAGGGCAGGGCTGGCCATGGGGGGCAGGGGGCTGAGCCATGACCCAATTTCAGAGGTTCCAAGACCCACATTTGGTCCTGACCCACAAGCTGGGAAACAAAAAAGAACGCTGACAAGTCTACAGAAATTGCTGGGCGCCTTCTACCAACCAATCCCCACAGTATCTGTTCCGACAGTCAACACTTGTCCAATGTCTCCAGCAGAGCATTTCCTAGCCAAGCCAGTTGAGATCCTTTTACCCAGAGACACCCAGGATTGAGTTTGGGACCTTGGGCACTGTGTCCGATGTCACCCACAATGTTCCCTCTAAGCTGTGGAGTCTTGTGAGCAAACATTCTACTTTGGGAACCACTGGCATTAAAATTGTGAGAGCGAGCCAGTTGGCTACTGCATAAACCAGTTTGCTCTGAGGACATCCTTCCGGAGCTAAGACAAAAATGTGTCAGCCGGAGGCTAAAAAACTGTGAGCTAGCTCACACTAACTCAGCTTAGAGGGAACACTGCTAGGGAGACCAGCCGGTCAAGAAGTTCCCAGAGATTTAGGGGCAGAGCCTAAAGAGAATAGGGTTTGAGGAGGGAGGATCTTGGGGGGGATAATGCCATGAAGGCGACCCTCCACAGCAGCTATTTTCTGCAGAGAAACTGATCTCTGTGGTCTGGAGATGAGTTGTAACCCCAGGAAATCCCCAGGCCCCGCCTGGAGGTTGGCAACTCTTCTCTGGGCCCTGACTGTGAGAACTCTTCTGTCTGCGATAACTTCCTAATCAGACTGAATTTGAGCAGCTGGCATGAGTCAGCCTGCAGACCTCAGTAACTGTTCAGTTTTAAACAGTTTTATTAGATTTTAACCAAAGATAAAGTGTTCCACATATGTGTCATTCCTTGCTCCGAATCCGGGGAGGGGTGGCGGTGGTCCTCCTCTCCCTCCTCTGCCGAACTTCGTTCATCACTATGAACATTTTCTTCACCCCGTGTCAACAGGCCAAGTCCCTTCAGGGGCCTGCATTAGGAGCAGAGTCTGGGAAAACTCGGAACAATAGAATTCTTCTGTCAGCTCGAACAAAGGGCCCGTCAGTGCTGACATAACAAATCCATTTAAATATTGTGTCTGAGCCCAACACGGTTTGGCGGTCCGGGGTTTTCGGGCAGCTGTGTGAGAACAATCGGACCTTAAGTACAGTACAACGGTCCTACTTACAAAAACTTGACCCCTCCCGCACTGAGAGGATAACTCCCATTTGGACAATGCGCCGATGTCAAGCCAACCTAAATGGCCTTCAAGTACCCGGCACAAAAGCAGAAGTTTTGAACGCCGCAGGGAAGGAGCAAAGGGGTTGTGGCATCTCTCCAGAAGGACGGCTTCTTTGCATACACTACTTTATGCAAATTTTTTAAAAATGCCAATTCCGTAACAACGGCATAGTGCTAACACAGTTTGGCTGGGAAGTCCTCTAGTGATTTATTTAATCTTGTTTGTGGCATTGACTATTTACGATGTGTTTTTACTAGATGTCTTGGTTTTTTACCTCTGGAGGTCCACGGGAACTGCATTGCTATGGATTTGGATATTATGGATTAGTATTATTTTGTCTGAGGTTATTGTTTTGCATTGCTCCTGTTTTTACTATTCTCCTATCTTTTTTGGGGGAGGTGAGCTAGCTGGTTAAAAATGGGATGTGAAATTTTCGAGATCAAACAAATATTAAAGGCACAGGAGCTGATAAGGATACTTTCTGTCAGTTATCAGCAGGATATGATTAGTCCACAGCAAAAGTCTTTATGTAAACGAAACACAGGATTCCTCTGTTATTTAATTTCTTTCTTGTCCCCTCACTCCACCCCAATATTTTCTGTTGAGGATGAAAGGGGTAGCGATTTGGCAACTGGAATGTAAACAAGAAGGCAGACAAATCTTCCCTTGAAAAGTTCACAAGCTGTGTTTCGGATGTTCATTAATATTAACACGGGTTTTGATGATTTGTACCCTTTTGAGAAATTCAGCGATGTCTGCTTGTATCTAAAGATGTGTGTCACCCTTTGATCATCCCATATTACTCCACGATGTTTGCCTGCATTCAGTCCTTTGTTTGCGACTGCTCAAAGGCACCATATTTGCCTTTGGAACTTGGGAAGATGAGATTCTAGGATGGTGGAGATTGCTGACCATCACAGCTCTCCAGCAGTTTGGCACCCATCTGCATTGTAGGCATGCTGGGTAGTGGGAAGCAGGGGAACACGGTTCCCACTGGGAGGAAAGTGGGGTGGTGGAGGAAAGCGCTGTCAAGTCACAGTCTACTTATGGAATTCACTGCCACGGGAGGTGGTGGCAGCTACAAGCATGGACAGTTTCAAGAGGGAATTAGATAAACATATGGAGCAGAAGTCCATCAGTGGCTATTAGCCACAAGGTATAGATAGGGACTCTCAGTCTGAGGCAGGTGATGCACTCTATTCTTGGTGCTGGGGGGGGCAGCAGTGGGAGGGCTTCTAGTGTCCTGGCCCCACTGCTGGACCTCCTGATGGCACCTGGTATTTATGGCCACTGTGACATAAGAACATAAGAACATAAGAACATAAGAGAAGCCAGTGTTGAATCAAGCCAATGGCCCATCTAGTCCAACACTCTGTCACACAGTGGCCAAAATATACTTGTGCCCACGAGTGACACAGAGTGTTGGACTAGACAGGCCATTGGCCTGATTCAACATTGGCTTCTCTTATATTCTTATGTAGGTTTTTCAAGGCTAGAGATGAATAGAGGTGGTTTGATCTTGCCTGACTCTGCACAGCAACCCTGGACCTCCTTGGTGGTCTCCCATCCAATTACTGATCAGAGCTGACCAACCCTAGCTTCTGAGATCTGATGAGAGCTATCTAGCACTGCAATCCAGCCCAGGGCAAAAGACATGGTTTACCATTGTTGGCATCTGCATAGCAACCCTTGGACTTCCTGGGTGGTCTCCCATCCAAGAACTCACCAGGGCTGATCCTGCTTAGCTTCCAAGACTTGACGAGATACAGCTAGGCTAGGCCATCCAGGTCAGCTACACAGCGGTGGGAGGTCCTGTCAAGTCGCAGCCTACTTATGGTGACCTCATAGGGTTTTCAAGGCTGAACAGAGGTGGTTTGCCATTGACTGCCTCTTCGTCACAACCCTGGACTTCCTTTGTGGACTCTCATCCAAAGCACTGATCCAAGTAGACACTGCTTAGTTTTTGAGGTCTTACAAGATCCGTCTAGCCTGGGCTATAAATAGCTAAATAAATAAGAACATGATGCACAAGTCTACAGGACAAGTCACTGATGGGAAACCACCATGTATGGAAATCACAGTCATCCAGAGAAGCCTAAAGTCATCATTCACTGGGGAAAGCTCAAGTCTGATGTGGAAATGGTCACAATCCTAACAGGTAACACACATGAAACCCAGTTTGGTGTGGTGGTTAAGTGTGCGGACTCTAATCTGGGAGAACTGGGTTTGATTCCCCCACTCCTCCACTTGCACCTGCTGATGTGACCTTGGGTCAGTCACAAGCTCTGGCACAGCTGTTCCTGAAAGAGCAGTTTGTGTTAGAGTTCTCTCAGCCCCACCTACCTCATAGGGTGTCTGTTGTGGGGAGGGGAAGGGAAAGGAGTTTGTAAGCTGCTCTGAGACTCAAAACTGAAAGGCGGGGTATAAATCCAATATCTTCTTCTTCTCTACTTCTACCTTCATAGAATCGTACTGTTGGAAGGACCTTCAGGGTCATCTAGTCCAACCTCCTGCATAATGCAGGGAATTCAGAACTGCTTCCCCCACATCCCCAATGACTACTGCTCCATGCCCAGAAGATGGCAAAACAAACAAACAAGACCAAATCCCCTCCAGGATCCCTGGCCAAGCTGCACTGGAAGAAATTGCTTCCTGACCCCAAAGCGACGATTGACATTTCCTTGAGCATATAAGAAAGGACCACGAGAACTAAGCACTGAGGCCACCCTTCCTCTCATGATCTGCCTAAGTTCATAGAATCCACATTGCTGTCAGATGGCCATCGAGCCTCTGTTTGAAAACCTTCAAAGAAGGAGAGCCCACCACTTCCTGAGGAAGCCTGTTCCACTGAGGAACCGCTCTGTCAGGAAGTTCTTCCTAATGTTTAGCCGAAAACTCTTCTGATTTAATTCCAACCCATTGGCTCTGGTCTGACCTTCTGGGGCAACAGAAAACAACCCCACACCATCCTCTAGATGACAGCCCTTCAAGTATTTGAAGATGGTTATCGTATCATCTCTCAGTCATCTCTCCAGGCTAAACATATCCATCTCCTTCAACCTTTCCTCATGGGACTTGGTCTCCAGACCCCTCACCATCTTCCTTGCCCTCCTCTGAACACATTTCACCTTGTCTATATCCTTCTTAAATTGTGGTGCCCAAAACCAAACACAATACTCTAGGTGAGGTCTAACCAGAGCAGAGTAAAGCAATACCATCACTTTGCGTGATCTGGACACTATACTTCTGTTGATACAGCCCAAAATCGCATTTGCCTTTTCAGCAACTGCATCACACTGCTGACTCATGTTCAATGTATGGACTACTAAGACCCCCAGATCCTTTTTGCACATACTACTGCCAAGACAAGTCTTCCACATCCTATAATCATAGATTTGATTTTTCCTACCTAAATGCAGAAGTTTACATTTATCCCCATTGGAATTCATTTTATATGTTTTAGCCAAGTTTTCCAGCCCGTCAGGATCATCCTCTATCTCGACTCTTTCTTCTACTAAATTTGCTACCCCTCCCAATTTAGTATCTCTTGCAAATTTAATAAACATTCCTTCTATTCCTTCATCCAAATCATTGATAAAGATGTTGAACAAAACAGTTCCCAGGACACATTCCTGAGGCACTCCACTTGTCACTACTCTCTAAGAGGATGAGGAACCATTCACAAGCACTCCTTGGGTACAATCTGTCAACCACCAAATCCACCTAACAGTAATAGGATTCAAACCACATTTTACCAACCTGTCAACAAGAATATTATATGGAACCTTACCAAAAGCCTTAGTGAAATCAAGATAAACTATGTCTACAGCATTCTCCTGATCCGGCAAGGTAATAACTTTTTTCAAAAAAAGAGATACGGTTAGTCTGAGATTACCTGTTCTTGAGAAACCCATACTGGCTCTTAGTAATCACAGCCACCCTTTCTAAATGCTCAAGGACTGACCTTATGCTGAATCAGACCATTGGTCCATCAAGGTCAGTATTGTCTACTCAGACTGGTGACAGATCTCCAGAGTCTTGGGGGGGGTCCTTTCACATCACTGATAACTTGATCCTGTTAGCTGGTGATAAACCTGGGACCTTCTGCAGACCAAGCAGATGCTCTACCATGGCCTAGGAGAGACCATTATGCTCAGTAAATATCAGGTGTCACCCTGAAGTCTAAGGGGTGGGACACCTAAGTTGAGAGACCTATGAATGTATCACCCCAAACAGATGCAGGACAGAAGTCCAAACTTCCCCTATTATTGACTTGGTAGTTTTTCCGCCTACTTGAGTTCCTTTTTTAAAGAAGTGGAATGCTGATTCACCAACAATATAGTAGTGCAACTGTCTACAGAACAATACCAGCACAACTTCAGTGCTTGGAGCTGTGGAACCACTGCAAAGCTCCCGGTGGCTCTGCTGCCACCTCAAGCTATACATGGGATTGTGCTTCCCCGGACTGGGCCCGATCCCCCTTTTGCCCTGTACGGCAGCCCAAAGAACTGAGCCACAAATTTCAGAGCTGAAATCTGGGCTCAAGAAAAGAAACTATTTGGCGACCAGGCATCCTGTTGATGCCAACATGTCTTCCAACAGTCAGTTTTGCATCCTGCCAAAGCTCTGGGGCACTTCTCAGGACAAGAAAATGTCCACTCGTTAGGGAGGGGGCATCGTTAACATCGATGCATGCTTTCTGCTTCACAGCTCGCTTGCTAAAACAAACAGAAAGAACCTGCCCCATCATAAGCCTGCTACACTTAACAAAGGCAAATTCTCCAGGGGGGGATCTTTCCAGGTACTTCTGTACACAGCAAAACCTGTTTTCGCTGGTGTGAAAGAAAAGGGGGGAGAGCGGCAGCCCATGTCGCAAACACAGAAAACGTGGCTCAGCCTGTGTCAATATTTAAACAGCGGGTGTATAAAACAGAAGCTGGGGAGAAAGGCACTTTAGCGAATGGCAAGGAAAGACTGGAGTTAATCGTTCACGGCCCAAACCTTTGGTGGCTTTTTCGCCAAGACCACGTGGTCTTCTGGCCAACGCTCCCTCTAAGCTGTGGAGTCTGGTGAGCAAAAATTCTACTTTGTGAGCTAGCGGCATTAGAGTCGTGAGCGAGCGATTTGGCTACTGCATAAATTAGTTTGCTCTGGAGCCATCCTTCCCGAGCTAAGGCAAAAAATATGGGAGTGGAGGCTAAAAAAACTGTGAGCTAGCTCAAACAACCTCAGCTTAGAGGGAACACGGCTTCTGGCTCATATTTTTGATGTAAAGCTCTTAAAGGAAAGCAGTTGCCACAACAACATAGTGGTTGGAGAAGTGCTACTCCAGGGCTTTCAGACAGGTGAATTCTCAATTATGACAAAGGGAGTAGAAAACAGCAAGAGACCAGTAGCACCTTAAAGTAACAAAATTTGTGGTAGGGTATGGACACCAAGTGGCAGGCAAACTTAAGAGAGGTCACTGACTTTTCAGTCTTCGGAAAACTCTAGTTTCCCCAGCTGCTTATCTCTCCCAATTGGAGATTTTCAGTCAGAGGAAAGCATTTTCCCTTGCTAGATGTCAAGCACTCCATTCTGCAGTTTTGAATGGGCGATACAAAAAGGATCCAAAGGCAGAGAGGTTATGTCCCTGTAGTCCAGGGGAGATCGAAACATGTTCTACTTCTTTGCTCTTTTTAGCAAATGGTCCGCTCTAAGTTTATCCTTCTCTTGCTTAGTAGGTATCCCAGTCGATCAGATTCGGCGTATGCTCGAATGCTACTTGTAGATAAAAAACACCGGTTTCAGTTCATACTGCGAAGTTTCGTGTGGCAGTTTGTAAAATTCGCCAGAAATGGATGGCTTAAGTTTTTACATACATACATACATACATACATACATATATATTAAAGAGTTTTTAAATAGTTTTTATCTATTATTCTATTTAACATACTTCCCTTTGAATTATAAGCTAATTTATATGTGGGACCTAATTTTAATTCTTGCTCTTACCCGTTGTGTTTGCTGAGATTCGTGCTGGTCTATGACTATATTAATGAAGACTGACTGTGGCAAGGGAAGAACTTTCATGAACTACTGCTCACTAGAGAGCCAGTTTGGTGTAGTGGTTAAGTGCACGGACTCTTATCTGGGCAAACCGGGTTTGATTCCCCACTCCTCCACTTGCACCTGCTGGATGACCTTGGGCAAGCCATAGTCCTGTCAGAGCTGTTCTTGAGCAGTTTCTGTCAGAGCTCTCTCAGCCCCACCTACCTCCCAGGGTGTCTGTTGTGGGGAGGGGAAGGGAAAGGGGTTTGTAAGCCACTCTGAGACGCCTTTGGGCAGTGAAGGGCAGGGTATAAATCCAATCTCTTCTTCTTCTTTTTCGGATACAGCTAGAATGAGAGCCCATCTGTCCTTATATCTTGGAGACTGGAGTGATTTCAGATGCCACAAATGGGTGCAAATCCCCCTTCAGCCAAGCGCTCCCTGCCCTCCTGTGCTTAAGTGACAATCCCACCTACGCATCTGAAGTACTGTGCATGCACATGAGAGCTTATACCCAGTGCGCCAGACCGACACAGCTACCCACCTGAATCTATTCCCAGCTGTGAAAAAAGAGAAGAGCAGTGAAGGACTTTAAAAGATCATTGTCCGTAACATATGCAGAAACGAATAATAAGAAAAAGACTTGCAGGGCCTGCAAGACGGAGCTCTTCCGCCAGGCTTTTAATTAGGAGCCGCCACTACCAGTACCACACCACCAACTATTTGTGGTAACATTGGGGGTAATGGGACGGCCCAATATAAGACCACTACAGTACTGTGATGGATCGGTGTTGCCGAAACAGGCTTGGGGCTAACATCTACAAGCCTCCATCTTGACTTGTCTACAGGAACAGTATCACCAAGCACTTTATTAATGTTAATTTGGTTGTTCTTACCTTGATTTTAATGTTTTATATTTGGCACTTGGTGCCCTTGTTGTGAGCCATTCTGAGCCCTGTGAGGTAGGTGGGGCTGAGAGAGCTCTGACAGAAACTGCTCTTTTTCAGGGACAGCTCTTGTCAGAACAATGCCTTGCCCAAGGTCATCCAGCAGCTGCACCTGGAGGAGTGGGGAATCAAACCCGGTACTCCCAGATTAGAATCCGCCCACTTAACCACTGCCCCAAACTGGCTCTTCACAATATGCAGTGTTAGTGGTTAGAGTGTCAGACTAGGGTCTGGGAGATCCAGGTTCGAGCCCCCAATCTACCACGGAAGCTTTCTGAAGGACCTTGGGCCAATCACGCTCTCTCAACCTAACCCACCCCACAAGGTTGTTGTGAGGATAAAATGGAGGAGAGGAGAAATATGCAAGCCACTTTGGGTTCCCATTGAGGAGACAGGTGGGGTATTAACAAAGTAAGTTGGAAAGGCAAATGAGAGAGAAAAAAGAAAAGAGCGATGGAAGACAAGCAGAATGTGTCAGAATTTGGAAGCTGCATTGGCCATAATTAGTATGTGGACGGGAGACCACCAAGGAAGAGCAGGTTTGCTATGTAGAGGCAGGAAATGGCAAACCACGTCTGAATAGCTCTTGCCTTGAAAACACCATGAGGGGTCCCTGTAAATTGCTTGTGAGCTAACGACACTTAATTAGTAGCCCGTGCCGGAGACCACGGATGGTCACTCCCAGTCAAAGTTGACAATACTGACCCCCTGGCAGACCAAGGATCTGACTGAGTATAAGACCATTATGTGGAATTTTACCAAAGGTAACACAGCCAACATAGTTACACAGGTTCAAAACTTTTGCTGTCGGGGACAAAGACATGAAAGATTACGAAGAAGCTCCCAGGAAAAGGTTTAGCACAAAACCAAGACTAAGAGCCCAAGGAGTGGTCTTCATAGCCACCCTGATTTCTGTCCAGTAACTTGCTAAAATGACCTAAGTCTTCCCCACAGTTTATCCCGAAGAAAGGTATCCAATTGTCTTTAGGCAGAGAATTGCATTAGCGTAATCCATTTCCTTCTCATTAGGATTTCCACATCTGCTTCATTCAGCACAGGCCAAATTGCCCGGAGAAAGGGGAGAAACAGAGTGTGCTGTTTTAGTCTCCTGCCCATTTGCTAGTAAAAACAGACATTCGAGATAACTGAAAAGTCAATAAGAAAAAAACACACGAAAGCAAAAACAAACACCCCCAGAAGGAATGCTTTCATGGATGTGGCAATAGATATCCCGTTTGGAAGCTGTACTGACCCCTTGGGGGAGATGAAATCTCTTTTATCTTACCAGACACTATCAGAGGTCAATCACTGTCCCTTGGCCTTGATGCATGCACAGTTTCAAGATGGACGTGTTAAGGTCCCTTGCAGGACTGGATAGGATGCACTGGCTAGACAGTCATTCATCCATTTTTTTTGTAAAACACGTATACTTTTGCAAATCATTTAGCGCAGAGCCCACCTCCACCCCCTGTGAAGCCCGTGAGTGCCATAGTGACTGCCGGCAACTTTCCAAGTGATTTCGGTTATCCTCGTAAGCACTAGGTACCAAAAGTGCACATAGAAGAAGAAGAAGAAGAGTTTGGATTTATACCCCGCCCTTCACTGCCCAAAGGCGTCTCAGAACGGCTTACAAACTCCTTTCCCTTCCCCTCCCCACAACAAACACCCTGTGAGGTAGGTGGGGCTGAGAGAACTTCTAACAGAAACTGTCCTTGAGAGAACAGCTGTGCCAGAGCTTGTGACTGACCCAAGGTCACATCAGCAGGTGCAAGTGGAGGAGTGGGGAATCAAACCCGGTTCTCCCAGATAAGAGTCCATGCACTTAACCACTACACCAAACTGGCTCTCATAGTATTCCAAATGTGGCTGTACTATAGATCTACATAAGGGCTTCCATTCTGTTGTCTGTCCAATGAGAGGCTAAAGCAGGGGAACTCCAGAGCTCCCTGGAAGAATGGGGACACGTGTTGTGACTCAACACCGTACAGACATCATTGGCACCGACTGGGACATCATCATTGAAGAAGGTGTCCAAATTGTTCCTTGTGCTCTCCAGTAATAAGAACATAAGAAGAGCCCTGCTGGATCACACCAATGGTTCATCCAGTCCAGTATCTTGTCTCACAGAGTGGCCAACCAATTCCTCTGGATGGCCAACAACAAGGCATAGAAGCTGAGGCCTTCATAAGAACATAAGAAGAGCACTGCTGGATCAGACCAGTGGTCCATCTAGTCCAGCATCCTGTCTCAAACAGTGGCCAGCCCCTGGATGGCCAACAACAGGACATAGAGGCTGAGGCCTTCATAAGAATATAAGAAGAGCCCTGCTGGATCAGACCAGTGGTCCATCTAGTCCAGCATCCTGTCTCACACAGTGGCCAACCAGTTGCTCTGGAGATCTGACAACAGAGCACAGAGTCCGAGGCCTTCCCCTGATATTGCCTCCTGGCTCCAGGATTCAGAGGCTGACTGCCTTTAGTCACCATGGCTAGTTGTCACTGATAAAAGGAAGTACTTCTTCACCCAAAGAATTAACACGTGGAGTTCACTGCCGCAGGAAGTGGTGGCAACTACAAGCACAGACAGCTTCATGAGAAGACTGGATAATCATATGGTCTAGTTGGAATATTCTCTCTCGGGACAGTGATGCTCTGTATTCTTGGTGCTTGGGGGGCAACAGCAGGAGTGCTTCTGGAGTTCTGGCCCTGCTGGTGGACCTCCTGATGGCACCTGGGTTTTGGGCACTGTGTAACACAGAGTGTTGGACTGGATGGGCCATTGGCCTGATCCAACATGGCTTCTCTTATGTTCTTAGAACTATCCTCCATGACTCTGTCTAATCTCCTTTTAAAGGTGTCTATGGCAGCATCTCCTTCCCTCTGATGCAAAAAGAGAATCTGAGGCAGGCTGCCTTGAGGAACGTTGCCAAAACGAAGCAAAATCAGGGACCTCAATCAAACCGCGATGAGTCTTGATCAATTTTTTAAGAGACAAGAAGATCAAGATTCATGTCCAGTAGGACCTTGAAGACCACCCAAACACAAATATACTGTAAATCTAAGGTGCTATTGGACTAGAATCTTGCTCTTCTACAGCAGACCGACACGGCTGCCCACCTGAAACTAGAGACAGGAAGGTTGCCAAGAGTCAGCCGACTGTGACTTAACACGGCCTTTAAATGGAAGCCAGCATGGTATAGTGATTAACAGCAGTGGACTCTAACCTGGAGAACCAGGTTTCATTCCCTGCTCCTCCAACTGGAGCCTGCTGGGTGACCTTGGACCAGTCCCAGTTCTCTCAGAACTCTCTCAGCCCCACCTACTTCACAGAGTAGGGAAAGGCGATTGTAAGCCGCTTTGTGACTCCTTTGGGTAAAGAAAAGTGGGATATAAAGACCAACTCTTTCTTCTTCTCGTTATTACTGTGTTCAGGTAGCAATCCTGCTCAGTGGGGTTGGTCAATGCTATCAACTGGGGGTTCAGATGAAGCCATCCTGCCAAAGATCCATCCTCCTTTCAGAAATCTCAATCCACATCCATCAATTACCTCGCCCAGTGTACCCTCCAAAACGAATTTTGTTTCCCTGCCAGCAAAAATTCACAGCCAATAAAATTTGCACAATTGCGTTTTATTTGGGTGCATAAATACACAGAGCCAGGTAGTGTCCTGGGGCGTGAAACCCCAGAGATAGAACCATCCCACCGGAAAGCTTGCTGCAGAGAAAATGACGTGGAGGCCCTTTTATGACCTGAGAAATGACTGTTTTTATGGCGTACTAAATAAAACCTGCGATTGGAGTTGCAGGTTTAAAACTGCAGATGCGGCTGCTCTCCCCACAGGAAGAAGCGAGACACAAAAGTTATGGAGACGGACGGCGGGTCTGAGAGCTTCACCACTCTGAGCGACGACTCCTGGTGGGAGAACTCTCTGTCCCCCCCGCAATGAGAGGAGCACACAATGGCCTTCGTGCAACCGTGTCTGGATATGGTTTTCTTTAGGCGCACATCCACACAGCCGCTGAATTCAAATAGCCTTCCCCTGTACTGCAGTACTCTGCTGTGGATACACTCCCCCATGGATTTATTTATCTATTTATTTAATTTATACCCCACACCCTCTCCCCACAGGGGACCTGGGGCGGTACACAATATTTAAAGATATAATAAATATAAATGCAATACAAATAAATGCAATCAGCGGAACACCAAGAACAATTCAAACATCAACTTCACAACAAATTAGTTGGAGGAATAAACCAAGTGGCCAGCTCCCTGGCTCGTAACATTAACCGAAGGCCGCACAAAACAAAGCAGACATAAGAACATAAGGGAAGCCAATGTTGAATCAGGCCAATGGCCCATCTAGTCCAACACTCTGTCACACAGCGGCCAAAAATACCAGGTGCCATCAGGAGGTCCAGCAGTGGGGCCAGGACACTAGCAGCCCTCCCACTGCTGACCCCTCCAGCACCAAGAATAGAGTACATCACCTGCCCCAGACTGAGAATTCCCATCCATACCCTGTGGCTAATAGCCACTGATGGACCTCTGCTCCATATGTTTATCTAATTCCCTCTTGAAACTGTCCATGCTTGTAGCTGCCACCACCTCCTGTGGCAGTGAATTCCATATGTTCCGCGCTTGGATCCCATCCCTGGTTTTATCAGAGTTCAACTCGCAGCTCGATACCTTGCATTCATCCCTGGTTGTAACAGCATCCACTTATCCCGGGACAAGTGTGGAGTGAAACCGGGGTGACCTCAGTGTAATGTGGAAACAAGAAAATACTGAGATAATTACAGGGGTGAACTCACGTGTACTGTAGAACATAAGTTCGGACAGGGCACGGACTTCCTTGGGAGCTAATTCCAGAGAGAAGTGGCAACCACTGAAAATGCCATTGCCCGGGTGGTTGACAAGCGGGCAATTCACGGGCCAGGCTGTCCAGTTATCTTGGGGGACCCCTCCCTGCCAATGTATACCCCCTTGCCAACAGGCTCATGCCAAATTCGTCCAAGAGTGAAAATTTCCACCAAAGCATCTTTTCCCATTTTCGGCAGGTGATATTCGTCTCTCACTCCTCCTCAAGGCCCTGTTTGTTTGCTACAGACTCATTCTCCTTTGCTGCCCAGTAATGGCTTTGATCTGGGAGTGCCTTCTTTCAACTTGCATCTCCCTCTTGACCCATTGTGCTGGCGGTCCTTCGCTGCGGACTGTGGCCCTCTGGTGCTATGCACTTTTTGGCTCCTTGAATGCTATCGAGCTTGCGGTAGCGTTAAGGACCTAACGTCAGAAGAAAGTGTTCCAGAGCAGAAGACTGTCTATATACAATGGGAAAAAAGGAACCATACAGCAGAAGTTAGACTTATGACACAAGCCATGTTTAGGTGATGGAAATTGGTGTTAAGTCACAGCCTTGAGAGTCCCTTGGACTGCAAGGAGATCAAATCAGTCAATCCTAAAAGAAATCAACCCTGATTGTTCCCTGGAAGGCCAGATCCTGAAGCTGAAGCTCAAATACCTTGGTCACCAAATGAGAAGGGAGCATTCACTGGAGAAGACCCTGATGCTGGGAAAGATTGAAGGTCAAAGAAGAAGGGGACGGCAAAGGATGAGATGGTTAGACAGTGTCATCGATGCAACGAACATGAAATTGAGCAAACTTCAGCGGACAGTGGAAGACAGGAGGGCCTGGCGTAATCTGGTCCATTGGGTCGCGAAGAGTCAGACTCGACTGTGCGACTGAACAACAACAACACAGCCTCTCACAGAGACCTCTCCTGGTTTTTTTGAAGGTAAGAAATGTGCAGAGGTGGTTTGCCATTGCTGCCTTCTGCACAGCGACCCTGGACTTCCTTGTTGGACTCCCATCCAAGTACAGACCATGGCAAACTGCACTTAGCTTCCAAGCTCTGATGTGCTCAGGCTAAGACGGGCTATTCGGGCTACTTATTAAAAGGGTCTTACACATGTATGCAAGTTCTGTCAAGTTATGACTGACTTATAGTGACCCCAGCAAGGGGTTTTCAAGGCACGAGAGGAGTATAGGTGGTTTGCCATTGACTGTCTGTGCATAGTAAACTTGGACTACCTTGGTGGTCTCCCATCGAAGTTTCGTGCAGTGGGGTTTTGTGTAGTGGTTAAGAGCACAGACTCTAATCTGGGAGAACCGGGTTTGATTCCCCACTCCTCCACTTGCAGCTGCTGGTGTGACCTTGGGCAAGCCATAGTTCTGTCAGAGCAGTCCCTGAAAGTTCTCGAAAGAGCTCTCCCAGCCCCACCTACCTCACAGGGTATCTGTTGTGGGGAGAGAAGGGAATGGGATTGTAAGCTGCTCTGAGACTCCTTCGGGTAGTGAAGGGTGGGGTATAAATCCGATCTCTTCTTCTTCTCTTCTTTTTCTCTGCTAACCAGCTTAGTTTCCAAGATATGAGGAGATCAAGCTCATCCACATCAGGGCAAGCCAGTGCTTTACCCTCTACATCAATCTTGGAAAATCTCAACGGCTGTTGGTTATTTGGGGGTCTCATTCGTATATTTCACGCCAGAAATTCACTTCCTTTCATTCATGAAACTAGCTCCACTTTCAGAACCCGCTTTGGTTAGATTCCACTCTCACTGCAGTCAAGGTGCTTTCTGGGAGGATTAATTTGGCAGTAGCTGCTAAACGAGGTGCGCGGCAATAAGACTGATGAGCGAAGACAATGCGGTTCACAGCTTTCATTACAGTTTCCTAATGTCTACTTTCAGGTGAATTCAGCATCTTCCCTGACATTTAAGGACTCAATTTACAATCAAGTTAGCGCTACCAATGGGAGAAAAATCACAAAATGAACCAAAGTTACACACACACACACATCCAAACCCTCAGCTGCAGAGACTGTCAGAATGGTAAGGGACGTCCTTGAGGACAGTGTTCCAACTGGGACTCTTGGGAGCCAAATAAGAACATAAAAACATAAGAGAAACCAATGTTGAATCAGGCCAATGGCCCATCCAGTCCAACACGCTGTCACACAGTGGCCAAAAATACCAGGTGCCATGATGGAGAGAAGAAAAATAGAAGGGGTATTTTAATGTTTACGGTTACTGAGTTTGGTGGCAAAGAAAGAGATCGCTGACTAGAGACAGTAATAAGATCCTGCCTTAGTAGACATGGGTGGTCAAACCATCTAGGGCGGAGGTGTCGAACTCATTTGTTACAAGGGCCAGATCTGAGAAAAATGTCACTTGGTCAGGCTGAGCTATGTGTGCCATAAAACATAATGCCAGGTACTGGAGATAGAAACTGGAGATAGAGACTAGCCATTTGGCCCGAGATAGGCACGTTTCAGAGATGTTTCACAAACGGATTAAAGGGCCGGTTCACATGGGCACATCCGTCAGGCGTTCCCCAGCCATACTCAACCCGTTTTGTAACGCTTCCCTCCCGAGTTTAAAAGATACCAGTTGAAAGTGGTAGCAAACCCTGGAGAGCGCATCCATCCTGCTTCCCAGAAGTATGAACGCAAACAAGCAGATCCGGTAGGGATGCTCTTATGCGCATATCGTCAGATGACATTACAAAAAGCCGCTTACAGCTGCGCCTTCGCCAGGGGCGGGCCAACAGTGAGAATGCTCCCTTGCGCCTCCTCCCCAGTATGCTCCCGCATCAGTCGGTGCAGCGTGACCGGGAAAACCGGCGTTCCGGGTCTTTTTGCCACGACTCCCTCGTGCTTCAAACTGCCAATATGACCTCAGCCTGTCTCTCTCATTTCTCTTTCCCACTGCATTTTTTAAAAAATCACCCTTCTCCTTTGCCCTTGATCCTCCAGTGTGTGTGTGTGTGTCTAGCTCCACATCCTGTGGCAGCCATTTGTGGTCGGGCCCACCGGCCTGTGTCAGAATTCCAAAGGTGGCCACCGGTTCAAAAGTCTGGGGAACCCTGAACGAGGTCAACGTTATGGGTTGCAAAATTTCCACTTGCTCTGAGAACCAGTTTGGTGCAGTGGTTAAGTGTGCGGACTCTAATCTGGGAGAACTGGGTTTGATTCCCCACTCCTCCACTTGCACCTGCTGATGTGACCTTGGGTCAGTCACGAGCTCTGGCACAGCTGTTCCTGAAAGAGCAGTTTGTGTTAGAGTTCTCTCAGCCCCACCTACTTCACAGGGTGTCTATTGTGGGGAGGGGAAGGGAAAGGAGTTTGTAAGTCATTCTGAGACTCCAAGTGAAGGGCGGGGTATAAATCCAATCTCTTCTTCTTCAAAGCTAAGCAGGCTCAGCCTTGGCTAATATTTGGAAGGGAGACCACCAATGAAGTCTATAAAAAGGTATTAGATTGATCCATGGAGGAGAGGTCTCTCAGTGGCTACTAGCCATGGTGACTGAGGTGAACCTCTATATTCAGAGGCACTAATTCTCTGAATCCCAGAACCAGGAGGCAACATCAGGGGAAGGCCTCAGCCTCTATTCCGTCTTCTTGGCTCTCCAGAGGAACTGGTTGGCCACTGTGTGAGACAGGATGCTGGACTAGATGGACCACTGGTCTAATCCAGCAGGGCTCTTATTTCCTTATGAAGGTCTCAGCCTCTCTGCCCTGTTGTTGGCTATCTAGAGGAACTGGTTGGCCACTGTGTGAGACAGGATGCTGGACTAGGTGGACCGCTGGTCTGATCCAGCAGGGCTCTTCTGATGTTCTTATGAAGGCCTCAGCCTCAGCCTCTGTGCCTTGTTGTTGGCCATCTAGAGGAACTGGCTGGCCACTGTGTGTGAGACAGGATGGTGGACTAGGTGGACCACTGGTCTGTTCCAGCATGGCTCTTCTGATGTTCTTATGAAGGCCTCAGCCTCTATGCCCTGTTGTTGGCCATCTAGAGGAACTGGTTGGCCACTGTGTGAGACAGGATGCTGGACTAGGAGGACCACTGGTTTGATCCAGCAGGGCTCTTCTGATATTCTTATGAAGGCCTCAGCCTCTGTGCCCTGTTGTTGGCCCTCCAGAGGAACTGGTTGGCCATTGTGTGAGGCAGGATGTTGGACTAGATGGACTCTGATCCAGCAGGGCTCTTCATATGTTCTTATGAAGTCCAGGGTTGATAGAGGTAGGCAATGACAAAACACTTTTTGTCTCTTGCCTTGAAAACCCTACAGGGTCACCATGTATCAGCTGCGACTTCACGACACATACTTAAACAAATCAATCAGGATTTTAGTTGGCAAGTCAATCTAATGTAGAACAACTCACCTCTTTTAAACACTTGGAGCTATCATATCAATCTGTGGTTTATGTGGAACTAGGAATAAGGCCCGTTGTGGAAATAAATACAACGGGCTCTAGAAAGAGGCTCTGGGAGAGTGCCCCGGCTTTGGGCACTCAGTGACAATTTGCTGCGGCAATCTCAGCAGGGTATAATGACACAGAGTCCACCATTTTCTCCAGAGGAACTGATCTTTGCTACCTGAAGAGCAGTAGTAATTTTGAGTGATCTCCAGCCCATCCCCAAGATTGGCAACAGTGGTTCCCCAGGAGGGAGTGGCTGGTTTGGAGGGTGGAGTCTATGGCATTGTACCTGTCTGAGGTCCCACCCCTCCTCGACACTCACCTTCTCCAGGTTTGACCCCTCAAATCTCCAGGAATTTCCCAACCTGGAGTTGACAACCCTATCTCTCTCCCAGCCAACCATCAACCTACCTTTAGTTTTCCATCTCCTCCCCCATCCCTCCTACAGAGCAGTTGTAATTTTGAGTGATCTCCAGCCACCACCTGGAGATTGGCAACAATGGTTCCCCATCAGGGAATGGCTGGATTGGAGGGTGGAGTCTATGGCATCGTACCTGTCTGAGGTGCCACCCTCCTCAAACCTCACCCTCTCCAGGCTCCATCCCTCAAATCTCCAGGAATTGCCCACGTGGAGTTGGCAACCTGATCAGGACTGGGCCCAATGAGTTTTCTCCCAAAGGCCAACATAGGTGTGGAAAGGGGCTTTTACTGACAGAGGAGAAAGTACAGGTGCCAACTCTGATTAGGGAAATACCTGGAGATTTGGGGGGTGGATCCTGTGGAGGGCAGCATTTGGGGTGTGTGTGGAAGGACTCAGCAGGGTATAATGCCATAGAGTCTACCCTCCACAGCAACCATTTTCTCCCGGGGAACTGATCTCTGTCATCTGGAGGTCAATTGTAACAGTGGGAGATCTCCAGGTCCCACCTGGAGATTGGCAGCACTAGGGGAAAGTCAGCCACACAGCGGGGAGTTGAAGAAAATGGTCTGATGGTCCCTGGCCCACCTCGTTAGCCAGCCAGCCATGCTGAAGCTAAGCAGGAGAAAGAGCCTTTTTCCATTTATTCTGACAGGAAAGTGGCCATTGGGGAGGGGGTTATGGGCGGGGGAGGGGGTTAAGCTGAAAGTCCTTTGTTTTTTTACTCACAGAACCAAGCTTGGCTGCCTACCAACAGCCACTGAGGGGACAGTCCCTCACAGGAGTCAAGAGAATTGTCTTCCTCAGAAGACAGAGCTGTCTGCCAGGGGGAGTGGGTGGGGAAGAGGAGCAGACCCAACACCCGGCCAATGGCACGCGAGTACTCTTGAGTGGCGGCTGATGGGCCAATGGCTGAGGGAGGGCATTTTACAGCCAATGGGAACGCATGGAATCTTGCGAAACCAAAAGATAAATATTTACAAGGAGAGATGATGGTTTGAATTGATGTAGCCAGTGTAGTGTAGTGATTACAGTGTCGGATTAAGATCTGGTAGACCTAGTTTCAAATGTCCACTCTGTCATGGAAGCTCGCTGGGTGACCCTGAGCCAGGCATATACTCTCATCCTAGCCTACCTCACAGAGTTGCTGTGAAGATATAATGCCAGCCACTATGGGTTCTCACTGGGAAGAAATGTGGGATACAGATGAATAAATAAATAACCAGGGTTATGGTCAAGGATCTTTTTGTAGCAGGAACTCCTTTGCATATTAGGCGACACACCCCTAATGTAGCCAATCCCCCAAGAGCTTACAGTAGCCCCTGTGTGAAGAGCTCTGTAAGCTCTTGGTGGATTGGCTACGTTAGGGCTGTGTCACCTGATATGCAAAGGAGTTCCTGATACAAAAAGAGCCCTAGTTATAGCAATTTGGAATTTTGAAAAAAGAGGTACCCCAACCCAGCCCAGTTTGCAAAGTTTGATTTGTTGGGGGAGCCAACTTCATATCTGCAATGGGTCTGGGTCCCAGATTAGGCTGAAAATCAAGGGTTGAAGAGCCCTCGTAAATCATTTCGACAACACAGCAATAAAACTTTTCCACATTTCCATGCCGATGTGCTGTCTGTTCATGCAACATATGTTCTGAATAAACTATTTTGGGAATGATGCAGAGAGTCCCATAAACTTTTATTACCACGTTTTAGCGATTCCCTTATGAAATCATCCCGCTTAGAAAAGCTGGGGGTGGGGAGATAATCCTACCCAAAAGGTAAAACCATTTAGAGATAAAGTAGATTTTCGGAGTATATAAATGTCTCAACCTTCAGATCTGGGATTATCTGCAACTCGCGTATTCCATTAAGAAAATGGGCCCGTCTTCCGCTCAGCGGTATGAAATTCCCATTTGTTAAACAAAATATCAGCCATTAAAAGCATGACATTTTTATGTACGGGAAACCTGATGCAGAAATGAATCTTAGCACGTTTAAGCCCTGGTTATGTAAAATTCTTTACACTGAGACTTAAAAGGAAATCCCATCATATTTGATGAGACAAAGGGAAACATTCCCCATCCCCCCCCGGCTGGTCCCCTTTTCTTCGTTTCTATTAAGGTGGTCTATTTGAAGCTACAAGGGATAAGAGGAGATGGAATGTTAGATGGATGCCACACTAAGGCCCGGTGAGGTGGGTCAAAAGGGGCTGGAAGTCGAAAGAGATTTATGGCATTCCTTTCCAACGGTATTGCATTCCGAGCTACACAGATGGGTCAAGAGCCTTCTGAATTCACAAAGCTAAAAGAAAGGCCTCTCTAAAGAACCCAGCGCTTCCTGAGTAAGGGACTAGATGATCTCAAGTTTTTTTTTTTTAATTTTAATTTTCTTTTAATTATAAACATACAGAACAACAACATAACCAAAACACAGTTAACCAAGTAACAATGAAAAGTATAACACTACTGTCTTACATACTGAATAAGTCTTATTACGTGTAGTGCAATACCTCATAGTATTTACAAGGAACCACTGAGGATGAAGACAAATCTCCATTAAACGCAAATTCCAAGAAAGGAAGCCATTTCACTTGAAAGTCTGAATATTTATCGGGATTCTCTGAGTAAGAAATTATATCAGAAATCTTGTCTAAGGCATAAAATCCCCAAACTTTAAAATACCAGTGATTTAGTGACAACTTGTTGGAACTCTTCCATTCACTAGCAACCACAGTTTTTACTGCTGTTAAGAGAATGGAAATGAGCTGTTGGCATATTTTTGGGATTTTGGAATCTCTCCATAGATCCAATAGAATAAGCTCATCCTAATAGACAACCTCATCAAAATCTCAGGAAGGAGCCAATTCATGATGGTTTGTGTGTGTATGTGTGAGTATATTTACGTTGCACTAACTTGTCCTACAATCTGTCAAATGGTTGCATCTTAAGCCAGGACACACCAAGAATAGAATTCAAATTACGTGCCCGGAGGGGAAATGTTGTTTTTGAGATCAAAATGAAGTCCAGGGAAAACAACTGCTTTCTGGGGCCATTTCAGGTCAGGAGACCAGCACCCTGATTGGTCTGATTTGAGTCCAGTAGCTCTTTACAGACCATCAAGATATTTGTGTTATGTAGGGATGGGCACAAACCAAACCAAGCCCTGTTTGTGGTTCACAAACTGAAATTGATGGCGGTTTGTGGATGGAGCAGAAAGCCTGGGTTTAATGGTATTCCAAGTCCTTTCAAACCCCTGCTTTCCCTATTCTGTGAAAGTCACAAAAATAGCTGAGTGGCAGAGCCGCCTGGTTCCCATCACCCAGCTGTTTTATGGGCTTTCTGCAAACCATGAACTGGTTCATGATTTGGTTCATGGTTTGGTTTGTGGCTCGGCAACAAACCACGAACTGGCACGAACCACATTTTTCTGGTTTGTGCCCATCTCTAGTTATAAGCTTTCGAGAGTCAAAGTTCCCTTTGTCAGATACTGATCAAATGGAGCCCCTACACACCTGAGAATAACATTTCTTAAAAAAACCTGGGAGTTCCAAATGACACCAGAACACATTGAACTAAACATATGGAACTTCCTTATACAGGATCAGATCATTGGATCGTCAAGGTCATTATTGTCTACTCCAACTGGCAGTGACTCTCCAGGGTCTCAGGTGGAGGTCCTTCACATCACCTGCCACCTGATCCTTTTAAATAGAGGTGGCAAGGATTGAACCAGGGGCCTTCTGCACACCAAGCAGAAGTTCTACCAAGGAGCCACTGAGGTCTTTCACATCACCCACTGCTTGATTCTTTGAATTGGAGATGCTGGGGATTGAACCTAGGACCTTCTGCATGCCCAGCACATATCTTACCATTGAGCCCCAGCCTCTCAATTGTCATGCAGTGAGCCAGATTATACATTCATCTAGCTCAGTATTGTCTACTCGGACTGGCAATGTTTTCCTGGTATAGAAAGGCCCTTCACAACACCTGTTACCAAAGAACCTTTAACTGGAGGTGCCGGAGATTGAACCTGGGACCTTTTCTTTATGCATTCAATTGCTCTTCCACATTCCCTGCCTCCTGCCTCACCATCAGAAGAAAACCGAGCATGGAGAAAACACTAAGATTTGTTCCTTGTATCCAACACAAGATAAGGAGATTACGGTCTCACAGGTTTCCTAATTCTGCCGCTTTATCTCACCCAATCAGTGTTTCTGTGCAAACTGCAGCTCCCGGAAAGGTACAAAGTCAACTGCTGACATTTAAACCGGCTATAAATAGAATCGCCCTCCAATTTCTTTTAAAGAGAAACACTTCGGATGGGTTATCGCTTTTACTTCCTTCTCCAAATACAGGCACAGACAACAAGGGCATGCATTCTCTCTCCGCCCCCCCCCCCCCAGTGAGGCATGGGGAGACGGCCAGCCGCAGAGAATTCAGGGTTGGCTTTGAAACACTCGCCCAACGCTACCAACCGCACCATGAAACAAACAGCTGCCATAAAAGTGATCCAGTGCCTGAGAACGGAAACCCAGGGTTTTTTTTTCTTTTCTGAAACCTAGGAGTGGTTAAAAGCAAGCCGGCTCTGGCAGCTGACACAGGGCGGGGCCCCCCACAAGACCAGAGACAACATCTGGTCACCCACGTTAGGGCAGGGGACCCGATTCCCAGTTATTAATAATGAGAAACCCATTCTGCATTTATAAGAGCCCGGCATAAACTGAGATAGGGCGATGAACAAATCAAATTGATGATGATTTAATTATTTATGGCATCCCCTCTCTCTTTCCAAGCCCTCCACAACACACACAAAACTCTTCCCTCAAAGGATTTAAGACAATTTGTCAGTGCGGAGCAGCGTGTTTGAAATCCAAGATGACCTTTCAAGAGCTCTCCTTCCAGACAGCCTCCCTGTGTCATTCAATGCTGAGAGCAGAGAACACAAGCTCGCCACCAAATCTGAAGTTTCTCAGGCGCTGTATGCTTGACGTTAGGAGAAAGGCAATTATCCTGTCGCGAGATGCATTAGCTGCTAGAAAGCGAAGGAGGGAGGGAGTCCATAATTGCACCTGCCGACGTTCCGGTCCTTGTAAATTGCATCGAGCTCTGTAGGAATGTTTCTCTCACCTGTTCTAGAGTCCCCCCCCCCTAAAAAAGTTAAAAGGGAAACAATTCTGACTCTAAGACTGATTGCAGCGTTGCCACTGATTATTATTTCTGCCTTTTTTTTTGTTTCAGACAAAACTGGAGGCATTCTGAAGGAGGCGAAAAAATAATTCTGGTGTCGCAGAATTTCCTGGGATTAGTGCTTCTGAGACAAATTCAGATCCCCCACCAATAAACAGGTATCCACAGAGATTCAGGAGAACACTAAAAAATTTAAAGAGGTGTCCCAAACCAAAGATTAGATTACCAGTGTAATAGCTGCAGTTTACCAATTTCTAAATAAGCATTTTTAAAAGTTTGTTTAAATGCCTTATCGAATTATTTTAGCCGTTTAGAATTGGGAGAAATGCAAAATGCATCCAATGTAGCTGATGAGCACCAGGTTTAGGACGGACGAAGGGGAACACCGCTTTACACAGTGATTGATTAAAATGTGGGATTCGCGGTCAGAGGATGTTGTGATGGCCACAGGAATAGTAAAGGTTCCCCTGCTCGAAAGCCATTTGAATCCGACTCTAGGGTTGCGGTGCTCGTCTCCGTTTCAAAGCCGAAGAGCCAGCGCTGTCCGAAGACGTTTCCGTGGTCATGTGGCCGGCATGACTAAACACCAAGGTGCACGGAACGCTGTTACCTCCCCACCGAAGTGGTACCTATTTATCTACTTGCAATTTCTTGCTTTCGAACTGCTAGGTTGGCAGGAGCTGGAACTAGAGACGGGCGCTCACTCCGTCATGCAGCACCCGGGTCTCGAACTGCTGAACTACCGACCTTCCACGGCCTGCAGTTCAGCGTCTTAACCACTTGAGCCACCGCAGCTCCTTTTGGCCACAGGAATAAATGGCTTTAAAAGAGGATTAGATTCATGGAGGATAAATCTATCTATCAATGGCTACTAGCCATGGTGACTGAGGGGAACCTCCCCATTCAGAGGCAGGAGGCAACATCAGGGAAAGGCCTCAGCCTCTATGCCCTGTTGTTGGCCCTCCAGAGGAACTGGCTGGCCACTGTGCGAGACAGGAGGCTGGACTAGATGGATCCTCACCGGTCTGATCCAGCAGGGCTCTTCTTACATTCTTAAAATGAATGAATTCAGTAACCTGGAAGGTAGAGAAGACCCCCCTTGGGAGAAGGAAGAGGAAAGGGATATAGCTGTGCATTACATCAACAGAACAAAGAAACAAGCATATGGATCACACTGTACAGATGGGTGACGACTCTTTCAAAGCCAAAGACTCTTCACGGAGTAAACAGACGCTTAAAAAATACTGATCTAGAACGCTATTCCCGAAATGTGCTGTTTACTGCACGCTGGGGTCAGCTGGGTAAAGTAGGGATGATCACAGCAGCGCAAAATCTTATAGATGTCTCTAACAGATGTATTCCTCCCACTGCTGTGCTACAGACAATGGGTGGACTTCTTCATATTGGGGTATTGGAAAATTCAGGCAACGGAATGCTTTTCCGGATACAAAATCCCCTCCTCTCCTGCATTTTATCCTCACAACAACCCTGCGAGTTGTGTTAGGCGGAGAGAGTGTGACTGGCCGAAGGTCACCCAACGAGCTTCAGTGGCACGTGTGAGGATTCGAACCTGGGTCTTTTAGATACTAGTCCAACGCTCTTAAACAGCACATTACACTGGCTCTCTTTTAACTGGAAGTGGCGGGGATTGAACCTGGGACCTTCTGCATGCCAAGCAGATGCCGTACCGCTTAGCCAAGCCACCGTCTCCACAAGAGAATACAGGCCAAGACACATGAACATACATGAAGCTGCCTTATACTGAGTCAGAGCATTAGACAATCCAAGGTCCGTATTGTCGACTCAGGCCGGCAGCAGCTCTCCACATTACCTCCTACTTGATCCATTTACCAGGAGATGCTGGAGGTTGAATCTGGGACCTTCTGCACATAAAGCAGAGGCTCCTCCACTGAGCCAAAGCCCTTTTGAACTCACGGCCACATGACACGGCTATCGCCACTGGCAAGAACAGCTCTCTTAACCAATATCGACGACGGGTAAGTCCCAACCCAGCAAAAGCAATCTGCCAGCAAAAACAAGGTTCCATCTCTCAGATCTACTCTACTGACACCGTACAAGGTTGCTGTGACTTGTGGGTGGGGAAACCACAAGGAATGTGTGCACTGTACTTTGAAGAAGAAGAAGAAGAAGAAGAAGAGATTGGATTTATACCCCGCCCTTCACTCGGAGTCTCAGAGCGGCTTACAATCTCCTTTCCCTTCCCCTCCCGACAACAGACACCCGGTGAGGTAGGCGGGGCTGAGAGAGCTCTGACAGAAACTGCTCTTTTTCAAGGACAGCTGTGCCAGAACTATGGCTTGTCCAAGGTCATCCTGCAGGTGCAAGTGGAGGAGTGGGGGAATCAAACCCAGTTCTCCCAGATTCGAGTCTGCGCACTTAACCACTACACCAAACTGACAATTTTGACCCCATCAAGGAAGGGTGTTTTTTTTTAATGTGCATTAAACAGTGGGTGCGAACAAAGACATAGTTTCTTTCCTCCCGTCTTCTGTTTAAAGTTTGTGGTTTTAGTATTTACCATTGTGTAAAAGCCTCATTTGGGCAAGCACATTTCAAAGGGGAAGGGAGGGGGGAGATAACCGACATCAGGAATAATTTTAAAAAATCAGTATATAATAGGCACTGAATAATTTGTACATAAGTTTTCACATAAAGTTGTGGTTTTTTTTTTTTTTTAAAGTAAAACTTATGCAAATAAAATGAGAGGAGAACAGGAAACAAAGGGGGTCTAACCGGTCCTTAAAAAAGTAATTTGCATCTGCCGTGAAAAAGGGGGAACTGCTGGTCCTTGCCTCTCCCCTGTTGGATTTCAGCACCTACGTTTTTGTGTGTGATAGTGACTGTGTTGTGAAACTGTAGCATTGCCTTTCCCAACTGCCCAGAAACCAATTCCGTGGCAGAGGCCTATTTTACATCAGAAGGCACAAAGAGTCCAGAGTCCGTACACACTGCTGGATTGTTTCTCTGAAAAGCTTTTCTTTATGGTTAAGGGCGGCCGTGGGGGCGGGTGAGAAGAGGGAGAAACAAAACCCCTCCGACAGAAAGAAAACCCATACCTGACCCACCTTAACAAGGTCATGAAAGCCTCCCTTGTCCTTGGCCCCACCAGCACTGGTATTCAGAGTGACCGCTTTTGAACATGGAGGTTCCATTTAGATTTTGCAGCTGTTAGCTAGTGATGGACCTCTCCTTCATGAATATGTCTCTAGGGATGCAATAGCTCAATTGCCATCTATTGTATGGATTGCTTGGACGTTTTTAATGCTGTTATCTCTGCTGTATTCCCAGTTTTTCCAGGAGTTGTTTTGTGGTGATTCTTGCCTATTATTGGGGGATTAAACATTGTTTATCTACTTAAACATTTACATCTCGCCTTTCCTCTGAAAATGGAGGTTCTCTTGTATGGATAGCGTTTCTGCTTCTAACCACCTTGTGAGTTCGTGGCTGAGGTGACATTTGAATCAAGGACGTCCCATCTCATACACATTACACAATGTATTCCTGGCTGGTTGAACTCCAAGGAAGGCGCTGAGTTCGAATGCACTTAAGAATAACAACATTCTGGTGATCCAAGACTGTTTGTGGAACCAAAACTGAATGACAGATGGGATAATGGGATTTCACACCTCTTCCTCGCCCCGCCCCCGTTCTCCCCAAATCACAATAGCAAAGCTTACACCAAAGCCCAAACTGTAAGCTCAGACAATACTCAGCATTTTATATGGCAAATGAACAAGAGACTGCACTGATTATTTTCCTGGTTCTTTTCAACATTATCTGATTGCACGGGGACACACACACACACACACACACACACCACAATCTGGATTGCGGCTTTCAAAAATGACAAGTGCACTAAATCGCACCTGGCTGGATGATGGAGGAAAAAAATCGCAAGTCAAGCAATTCAGCCAAGTTACTTGAGAACTACTACAGTAGCCAAAGATAGAACGAGGTTCTCACGCAACTAAAAATGTTTTCGTGCAGGAGTTCCTGTTCCTGTACCCTGACTCTCAGGATCTCTTCAGAGCATTAACGGGCATCCACGTGGAAGGGATTATGATTTCCACGAGGAAGCCACGATTGAAGGGATTAATTAGACATCCCTATCTTGTCTGCCACCAAATGAGAAGGGAGCACACACTGGAGAAGAAGATCCTGATGCTGGGAAAGATTGAAGGAAAAAGAAGAAGGGGACGGCAAAGGATGAGATGGTTAGACAGTGTTATCGATGCAGCAAAAATGAAGTTGACCAAACTCCGGAGGATGGCGGAAGATGGGAGGGCCTGATGTGATGTGGTCCATGGGGTCGCAAAGAGTCGGACTCGACTGTGCGACTGAACAAGAACACATCTTGTCTGCAGCACTGCTGCCGTGCTTGTTTTGTAGCGTATGGAGTGAGTGGTGATTTTGGGAGTCCATCATAAACGAAGGCTTTTTGTTGTTGTTGTTCAGTCGCACAGTCGACTCCGACTCTTCGCGACCCCATGGACCAGATTACGCCAGGCCCTCCTGTCTTCCGCTGTCTGCTGAAGTTTGCTCAATTTCATGTTCGTTGCATCGATGACACTGTCTAACCATCTCATCCTTTGCCGTATGGAGTGAGCGTATGGAGTGAGTGGTGATTTTGGGAGTCCATCATAAACGAAGGCTTTTTAGACAACCATATTTCACTCGGGGGATTAAAGTGTACATTGAATGCAGAAGTCAAGGCGGTGAAAATACACTGTCACTTGAATTTGCCAAACATCATAACCCCCCGTGCTGGACATTCCCAGTTCTAATCTTCAGATCTTTCTGTGTCTTTCACACCATCCTGATTCCTGACCAAGACGTTCCCATGTCATCACAGAGAGATGGTGGCAGTCACCACATTCCTTACGTCCCCTATCGTCCAAGTACTGATCATTCCCAAGAATGCGGGCTTCTCTGTTACTCGATCGGCACGTATATACATACGCTCAGCACTTAATCCCCTCAAATATTTTTCAATAACTTCCTTTAATTACCGGGAAACACGCCGAGTGGTACACGCATTGAGGAGTTTTCTCTCGTCTCCCTCATGCTCCCCTCCGTTTAATGAAGAACTGGAATCACTTTGCAGCTCTCTAATCCCCTAATCCTGGAAGGAATTTGCTCTCTTCTCAAACCTTTGAGGTGGCAAACTTATACTTAGTACTGTACACCCTGGAGACCTCTCAGTGGGAAACCTCGGCAGCGGTATCTTGACACAGCATGGATTCCTAAAGCGTCACATGATTAACACTGGGGGGGTCACGTGATAAGAAGAAACTTTGCTTGGAGTCTGTCACTCATGTCGTTCCCTTCCTTTAGGACAAACTCACCCACCCTAATGACAACAAAAAAAGAAGTCTAAGGCAGATTCTCAGAGTCGACATGCAACTATAATTCCTGGAAGGATTTACAGGAAACTAGGAATGTCAGCTACTTAAGGAAATATTAGTTGATCGACTGGGTGCGTTTTGATCAGTCTAATCTGCCTAATTTTGCCCATGAATAAACGGAGTCTTACAACAAATAAAGGACCCTTAATAACAGCCTCTACCTGCTTCTCGTTTGCCAATCCCCACTTCTGTTCATGAGGTATAACTGTAGGAATTCAAACTTCAAGGAGAGCTAGATTTGAGTTCAGTAGTGCCTTAAAACCAACAAGAGTTCAAGGGTACACTATTTTGAGAGTCAAAGCTCCCTAAATCAGAGCCAGTATGGAGCAGCGGTTAAGAGTATTGGGCTAGTATTTGGGAGACTTGGGTTCGAATGCCCCCTCATGCCATGGAAGCTTGCTGGATGACCCTGGGCCTGTCACATTCTCTCTGTCTAACTTAACACACTGGGTTGCTGGGAGACTAAGACAGAGGAGAAGAGAGCCACTTTGGGTCCCTACTGGGGAGAAAGGCAAATACAAATAACCTAATTAACTAAATAAAATACAACACTTATATCTAGGTATAGTGGTTGGTCCTTAAGCTGCTACTGAACTTGAATCTAGGTCTTCTACTGCAGACCAACATGCCTACCCATCGGAAACAAACATGAGGAGGAAGCAATAACCCCCCCCACACACACAAACTGTGGCTCAGTGGCAGAACATCTGCTTGGCATGCAGAAGGTCCCAGGTTCAATCCCCAGCATCTCCAGTTAAGAGATCTGGCAGTGGTTGATGTGAAAGACCTCTGCCTAAGAACCTGGAGAGTTGCTGCCGTTCTGAGTAGACTAATATCGACTTTGATAGACTAAGGGTCTGATTCAGTATAAGGCAGCTTCATGTATTCACGTAAGCCATGCCCAAATGTCGTAAACACTTTCCCAGTTAGCTTCCACTAACAGTGTTTCAGAAAAGTGATGTGGCAGAAGTCTAGTGCATTAGCAAACAAACAGAGGGACAAAAACCGTCTCTCTCTAAATATCAGGAGACTTCTTAGGATACTTTCTGAAGTCTGATGTTACTCCCAGATTCCTTTAAAACAGGAATGTCTGGGCTTATAAACCATGGGGTCTCTATACGCAGAGCCCTAGAGCTCTTAGGAGCTGAAGCCGACTATGCGTGGCTGAGATAATCCGGTTAAAGGAGGGCATAATTAAATCTCTTTGGTCTTGCAAGACCTGATGCTCTTTGCCATAATACACTCCAGTTCATTTATTACTGCACTGCACAGACATCCTCGGGCCTTAACTCATTTACATCCCTAATTACTGCAGAATGCCAGCTTGCTGCTGTACCTACACCTCTCCTCACAGTCACAGAACTTGCAAACGTACTCATGCGCACCGCTGCACCATTAACGTGCTCAAGAAGGACCGGGGCAGGTAACCTCAAGAACAGATGACTGCAGATCCAAGTCTAGTTGCTTGTAGCCCCAGTTGGGATACACATCTCTTTAAGTTTTGTGTCCAGCCAGGTCTAACATAGCCACTTGTGGCCCCCACCTGTGGGTAACTAAATCCACAGACTGGGGTCACACAGAGACTAAATGAATTTTTCAGCAAACTTGGGGCACTCCCCGGGTTTGCAGTAAAAAAAAACTGATTTTTTTTTTAACTTCATGGGGGGTTTAAATCCCCCCAAAAGTAAAAGTTTGTGCAGAGTGTGTTCTTTCCTTCTGATCTGTGTGGTGGAGCCAGGGGGCCATGATGGGCTTTTCGGGAGCTGCTCTAGGTCCTGCTGTAGAGGTGGCAGATGCCAGGAATGACTCAGGGGTCCTGCCGAAGCAGTGACAGATGGGCCCCACCACTGTGGCAGTGAATGCCAGGGGCTAATCGGGTCTCAGCAGTGACAGGCACTGGGAGCCGCTCGAAGCTTGTAGCGGCTCCTGGACACTGCAGCTGCCGGGATCCAAGGCTCAGCGTGAGGGGGAGATGGGAGTTTTGCAGGCCCCCACTTGTTTTATTATTATTACTTACAGTCTGCCTACACAGGGACTCAAGGCAGACAGAAGAAGAAGAAGAAGAAGAAGAAGAAGAAGAAGAAGAAGAAGAAGAAGAAGAAGAAGAAGAAGAAGAAGAAGAAAATGGAGGAGGAGGAAGAAGAAGAAGAGGAAGAAGAAGAAGAGGAGGAGGAGATTCAATTTATACCCTGCTCAAGGTCATCCAGCAGGTGCAAGTGGAGGTGTGGGGAATCAAACCCGTTTCTCCCAGATCAGAGTCCATGCACTTAACCACTACACCAAACTGGAAGTCAGTACAATCAACAAAACGGGACATTCAATAAGCAATGGACTGACTTTTTAGAAATCTGGAACCACCAGAAAAAACCCCCTGAAGCCTGGCTCAAGTATTAAAATGACACATTAAGCAGTACAGAAATGGCATAACAGGATCCTACTTACAATAAGTTACGCACAGCGATACAGAACACGACTCCCAAACATTTATTCAGGTAAGTTTCAAATCCATATCTGTCCAAAGAATATTTCTACTCCTGGATACCCTTTGCAGGAACAGAGTATGCCCCTTTACAGCTCGGGTTTTACGAATCCATCAGCTACAAGACTACACTGGTAGTGCTGTCATAAAGCAGAGTGACACCGTCTTAAGTCCGTTGAAGTCGATGGGCTTAAATGGGTATAACTCTCTGAAGGATTTGCACTGTAACTGCTTTTCCGAGTATTCGGCGGACTGAGTATAAACGTGCCAAACATATACATTACGTGGAGCTTGTGTGTGCATGTTAAGGGGCTGTCAAATCACCTCTGACTTAAACGACCTGATGAATGAATGTCCTCCCAAATGTCCTCTTGGGAACAGCCATGTTCAGGTCTTGCCAACTGAGAGCTGTGGCTTCACTGACTGAGTCAATCCAGAATCTTTTCCTGCTGCCTTCAGTTTCTCCTAGCATTATGCATGTGGTGGGGGAGAGCTGAGAAAGAGGACTTTTTCTCCCTCTCCCAAAATAATAGAACTCGAGGGCAACCAATAAAGCTATGGGCAGTAGGTTCAGGAGGGACAAAAGGAAATACAATTTTACACAGAGAACGATTAAAACATGGAATTCACTGCCAGAGGATGTACTGATGGATGCAGGCATAGACAGCTTGAAATGGGGATTAGATAGATTTGTGGAGGATAAGTCTATCAATGGCAACCAGCCATGGTGACTGAGGGGAACCTCCACGTTCAGAGGCACTAAGCCTTGGAATCCCAGAGCCAAGAGGCAACATCAGGGGAAGGCCTTGGCCTCTATGCCCTGTTGTTGGCCCTCCTGAGGAACTGGCTGGCCACTGTGGGAGATAGGATGCTGGACTTGATGGACCACTGGTCTGATCCAGCAAGGCTCTTCTTAAGTTCTTATGAAGGCCTTGGCCTCTCTGCCCTGTGCTTGGCCCTAAGGAGGAACTGGCTGGCCACTGTGTGAGATAGGATGCTGGACTAGATGAACCACTGGTCTGATCCAGCAGGGCTCTTCTGATGTTCTTATGAAGGCCTTGGCCTCTCTGCCCTGTTGTTGGCCCTCCAGAGGAACTGGTTGGCCACTGTGTGAGACAGGATGCTGGACCGGATGGACCACTGGTCTGATCCAGCAGGGCTCTTCTTATGATCTTATGAAGGCCTCGGCCTGTATACCTTGTTGTTGAGTCTCCAGAGGAACTGGTTGGCCACTTGTGTGAGACAGGAGGCTGGACTAGATAACCCACTGGTCTGACCAGCAGAACTCTTCTTATGTTCTTACTGTCTTTTCCAGTGACTCGTTTCCTCATAATGTGACCAACGTATCACAGCCTCAGTTTAGTCATTTTAGTTTCTAGGGAGAGCTCAGGCTTGATTGGATCTAGAACCCACTGCTTTGTCTTTTTGGCAGTCCACGGGATCCATCAAACTCTCCCCCAACACCTCATTTCAAACAAATCGGCTTTCTTCCTGCCGACTTTCTTCACGTCCCAACTTTCAAAAATACAGGTTTGGCCAGAGATCGTGGGAGGAGGGAGAGTCTTTTTTTTGTGGAACGAGGTTCAAATTCTTAAACGCAGCATCTTTCTGATATACCAGACAGCTTCCTGCTTTTTCATTTCTCCTATTCTTTTTTTTCCTTTACAAAACTCGGCACTGGTTTATCCAATCCCAGGGGGTCTCTCGTCCAGGCACGGAGCAGGTCTGTAAGTACTTAGCTTCAACAGGACTCCCGAATCAGCCAGCCCCAGGGGAGTGCCTGCCGAACAGTCTATTCATAGCAAGAACCGATGACGGCTCGCTGTAAACAGTAGCATTCTACAAGGGGTGCGTTTGGCACACTGCAGCCACACACTCTTCAGGGTTTTGGCAGGAGAGATTGAATAATATATTTTAAAATATATATATACAGAAGAATGTGCTGTTGAGTTGCAGCCAGCTTATGGCAACCCGGTCGGGTTTTCAAGGGAAGAGACGAGCCAAGGTGGTTTCCACTGTTTTCCTCCACATAGAAATCCCCGTCTTCCTTGGTGGCCTCCCATACAAGTACCAACCAGGACTGGCCCTGCTTAGCTTCCAAGCTCTGACAAGTTAAGAACATAACAAAAGAGAAGCCAATGTTGGATCAGGCCAATGACTCATCCAGTCCAACACTCTGTCACACGGTGGCCAGAAATACCAGGTGCCATCAGGAGGTCCAGCAGTGGGGCCGGGACACTAGAAGCACCCCCCACTCACACACTGTTGCCTCCCCCAAGCACCAAGAATACAGAGCATCACTTGCCCCAGACAGAGAGTTCCCATCTATACCTCATAGCTAATAGTCACTGATGGACTTCTGCTCCATATGTTTATCCAATTCCCTCTTGAAGCCGTCCATCCTTGTAGCTGCCACCACCTCCTGTGGCAGTGAATTCCATGTGTTAATCACTCTTTGGGGGAAGAAGGACTTCCTTTTATCTGTTCTAACCTGACTACTCAGCAATTTTATTGAGTGCCCACGAGTTCTTGTGTTGTGGACCTTTTGGGGGGGCTTTGCGTGTATGTGAAAGAGAGAGAGAAGTGCTGTCTTATGGCAACCACATAGGGTTTTCAAGGCAAGTGATCAAGTAGAGGTGGTTTGCCATTGCTTTCCTCTGCAAAATCACCCTTGGTGGTCTCCTATCGAGGAAGAAGACGACGAAGACAAAGAAGAGGAGGAGGAGGAGGAGGAGATTAGATTTATACCCCACCCTTCACTACCCGAAGGAGTCTCAGAGCGGCTTACAATCTCCTTTCCCTTCCCCGCCCCACAACAGACCACCTGTGAGGTAGGTGGGGCTGAGAGAGCTCTGGGGGAAACTGCTCTTGAGAGAACAGCTCTGAGAGAACTTGTGACTGACCCAAGGTCACACCAGCTGGTGCAAGAGGAGGAGTGGAGAATCAAACCCTGTTCTCCCAGATTACAGTCTGCCACTCCTAACCACTACACCAAACAGGTTCTCAAACTGTACTAATCATAGCTGACCCCGCTTAGCTTCCAAGCTCTGATGAGTTCAGGTTAAACTTTGTGCGTTGGTTTTTTCCCAGCTGACTTATGGGGACCCTGTGGGGTTTTCATACTGGGCCCAAATCTAGCTGCTCTCTTGCTGTCCTACATGGCTGCCTGTGAAATTAACTTCGGGGATAAGAAGAACAATTATGAGGTGAAAATGAAAATGTACGAGGCTAGAGCAGTCAACCAATCAGCTCTCCAGCTTCTTGGGAGAAGGCCACGCCTCCTTGTTAGAGCCAGGAAGCCGTGGATCGACCTGCTGTCTCTTTCGGCTGACCTTTAAAAGCCAGGAAGTGGCTGACGAGAACTGACCGGTCTTAGCTCTGGGCACCAGAGGAACCAGCTGGAGGAAAGAAGGGGTGTGTGTGAACCTTAAACCCTCCACCTTTGAACCCCCGAGACCTTAAAACAAGCAGCTGAGCCGAGTTGGAGTGGCGGAAGGAATCCTGAATGCGGAACCTGAGATATACTTCCCCTGAAAAGGAGGTTGCTGAGCTACGCATTAGGTTGGATCCTACAGCAGATTTCAACAGAGAACATTGCTGACACGCCCCCCACCCTTGTTACATACCCACAACTCCCTCCTCAAGCAGTTTCTAAAGACATCCCCCTCCCCACTACTGTTCCATTTTAAATCACAGGCCCAGTGGTTACATTGCAAGGAATAAATAACCGTCTGCAAAGAGAAATGCAGAATTGCATGTGCAAAAAAAAAGAAAAGAAAAGGAAGAATTCTATACGACATAACACTGTGCAGGGGGGAAGGGGCGGAGGCAGGGCTATTTTGGGGCAGGAACGCACAGGGACGGAGTTCCGGCAGGCTCTCGAGTTGGCCACGCCCAGCAGGAACTCATTAGCATAACAGGCCACACCCAACAGCCGAAACTTATTAGGACTGGCTACATGAGGGGTGTGTGGCCTAACATGCAAAGGAGTTCCTGCTACCAAAAAAAGCCCTGGGGTTTTGACAACAAACAAGGTAAACAGAATAAGAAGCAAAAGGTGGGCGTGGCTGGATGACCACACTTCTGGTAACATGGGGGCATGTGGCCTAATATGCTAATGCGCTGTGCTGTCAGGGTGTGACCTAATATGCTAATGAGTTTCTGCTGTTGGGTGTGGCCTATTATGCTGATGAGTTCCTGCTGGGCTTTTTCTACAAAAAGAGCCCTGGGTGGAGGTATTAGCGTATGAATTTGGAATCTGCACAGAAACCTTTGAACACAAGAAGAGTCCCGATGGATCAGACCAGTGGCCCATCTAGCCCAGCATCCCATCTCATACACTGGGCAACGAGTTCCTCTGGAATGCCTCTGCCCCTGAAATATCAGTGAAGGTAGCCACGTTTTTACAATCAGCCATAAAGCTACGACAGGAAACAAAAACTACCAAAATGAGTAATATTTTGTGACAAATTGTTTTATGCAGCATTATGCAATATTATGCAGTCTGTAAAGTGGTCTCTTCTATAGCAATCCTCTTTTAAGGTATTGTTTAATGCCAATAAAGGCTAACCCAACTGACTTACTGACTGACAACGTAAGAACATAAGAAAAGCCACTGTTGAATCAGGCCAATGGCCCATCTAGTCCAACACTCTGTCACACAGTGGCCAAAAAAACCAGGTGCCATCAGGAGGTCCACCAGTGGGGCCAGGACACCAGAAGCCCTCCCACTGCTACCCCCCCAGCACCAAGAATAGAGTGCATCACCTGCCCCAGACTGAAAGTTCCCATCTATATCCTGTGGCTAATAGCCACTGATGGACTTCTGCTCCAGATGTTCATCTAATTTCCTCTTGAAACTGTCCATGCTTGTAGCTGCCACCACCTCCTGTGGCAGTGAATTCCACATGTTAATCACTTTTTGGGTGAAGAAGGACTTCCTTTTATCTGTTCTAACCCAACAAACAACAGGACAGAGGGGCCTTCCCTGATGTTGCCTCCCGGCACCGGGAATCAAAGGTTAACTGCTTCTGAAGGTGGAGGTTCTCCTCAGTCACCATGGCTAATAGCCATGATAGACCACTCCTCCATGAATCTATCTCATCCCCTTCTACAGCTCTTTATTCCTGTGGCCATCACCGCATCCCCTGGCAGCAAATGCCACATTTCAATCACTCTCTCTACAAAGAAGTATTTCCTTTTGTCTGTCCCGATTCCAGATTTTCTTTCCCCCACTAGCTGATAACTTCAGTACAGAACAGAATAAAACACAGGGCTTTATACACGGGGGGGAGAGAAATTGCGTAGAATTTGCTTTTAAGAAAGCCGGCTTTGTCAAGAGCCCCCTTCTTTCAAAGCTGACCGCTGTGCAACCAAAAACCACCTTCCATGACCAGAAAGCCAAAGCAAGAAACACTATATAAATTGGGGGGGGGGAGAAGAGCCCAGGATTTTCAGAAATCTGTTCTTAGGGAAAGATAGTGGAATGCACCTTTCCCTGATCAAATGACAACCTGTCAACGGCTGCATTTATCTCTCCACCTCCTCTATTTATACATTACCCAAAGCTATTTTTCCCCCTCATGACATTTAATTGCACATCAAAGAAGCTATCTCTGTGAAATCTGGGTTGGGAAATCTGCTGAGCCTAACTCTGTGGAATCCGGCATGTGCGCTTCTAAAATGCCTGGGCCAGCTACCGAAACACTAACCGAGGCCCAACGCAAACGGAAGAGGCCCATTATTCGTAAGAGCCCATTTATGCAAATATGACCCCCTGGCTGCTTGGTTGCTTCTAGCAAATGGAGAGTTTTCTTTTGAGCCACATACAGGTACATAAGAACTTAAGAACATAAGAGAAGCCAGTGTTGAATCAGGCCAATGGCCCATCTAGTCCAACACACTGTCACACAGCGGCCAAAATATACCAGGTGCCATCAGGAGGTCCAGCAGTGGGGCCAGGACACCAGAAGCCCTCCCACTGCTGCCCCCCCCAGCACCAAGAATAGAGTGCATCACCTGCCCCAGACTGCCCCATCTATAGTAAAGGTAAAGTTTTCCTTTGCTCGAAAGCCAGTCGAATCCGACTCTAGGGTTGCGGTGCTCATCTCCGTTTCAAAGCCGAAGAGCGAGCGCTGTCCGAAGACGTTTCCGTGGTCATGTGGCCGGCATGACTAAACACCAAGGTGCACGGAACGCTGTTTCCTTCCCACCGAAGTGGTACCTATTTATCTACTTGCAATTTCTGGCTTTCGAACTGCTAGGTTGGCAGGAGCTGGAGCTAGAGACAGGAGCTCACCCCGTCATGCGGCACCTGGGTCTCGAACTGATGAACTACTGACCTTCCACAGCCTGCAGTTCAGCGTCTTAACCAATAGCCACTGATGGACTTCTGCTCCAGATGTTTATCTAATTCCCTCTTGAAACTGTCCATGCTTGTAGCTGTAGTGTAGTGGTTAAGTAGCTTTGGTGTAGTGGTTAAGTGCGTGGACTCTTATCTGGGAGAACCGGGTTTGATTCCCCACTCCTCCACTTGCACCTGCTGATGTGACCTTGAGTCAGTCACAAGCTCTGGCACAGCTGTTCTCTCAAGGACAGTTTGTGTCAGCGCTCTCTCAGCCCCACCTACCTCACAAGGTGTCTGTTGTGGGGAGAGGAAGGGAAAGGAGTTTGTAAGCCGCTCTGAGACGCCTTTGGGCAGTGAAGGACGGGGTATAAATCCAAACTCTTCTCCTCTTCTTCTTCTTCTAGCTTGTAGATAAGGGAGGTAACAGAGATGCGCAGGCGATCAATGTGTTTGGTGGGCCGATAATTTTTTTTCCAGACTTATTTGGGTGGGGGCGATAGTAGGAATATGGGGAAAGACTTGTCAACTCTGATCACGGCCACCTGAGGATATTTAAATGCCTAGTTCTCTCCTGCCCGAGTCAGGTGTGATCCAACCTAGGGAAAGTTGATTATGGAAAGAGGATGCAGGATCATCAAATAACCCTCTTCCTTTTTGAGCGACAAGCTCACCGCAGGACTCCCAAACGGATCTCCACGAACCCGGACACAACTCAAGACCGAACTGGTTGCAGTAGGCATCACGCCAGGTGTCCCTCATACGAGTAATAGCTGGTAGATCTACCAGTGCCCCTTTGTTTCTTTGGCAAAGCATCCCTTCCACAAAGTGAAGGCTCACTCCTAGCTTTCTTCCACTTTGCCGGAGTCATAGGTGCTTTAGAACAGGGATTGCCTACCTTTTTGAGTCTGCAGGCTTGTCTGGAATTCGGGGAAAGTGTGGCGGGAACAGCCACGAAATGGCTGCCACAGCTTAACTTTAGTCACTCAGAGAAGGAGGAGGAGGAGGAGGAGGAGGAGGAGGAGAAGGAGATTGGATTTATACCTCACCCTTCATTACCTGAAGGAGTCTCAGAGCGGTTTACAATCTCCTTCCCCTCACCACAACAGGCACCCTCTGAGGTAGGTGGGGTTGAGAGAGCTCTTTTGAGGACTGGTCTTGAGAGAACAGCTCTGACAGAACTACGGCTTGCCCAAGGTCATCCAGCCGCTGCGAGCGGAGGAGTGGGGAATCAGACCCGGTTCTCCCAGATCAGAGTCCATGCACTTAACCCCTACACCAAACTGGCTCTCTTTGTGCTGCATAGCCAATCATATCTTCAATGGCCAATCAGGAGCCTTGCTGGGAAAAAAAAACCCTACTTGGCCCCGTCCACTTTCTAGAAATCATTTGGACTCAAGTGCTGCTGGGCACCATGCCGCCCATGGACAACACCCAACTTTGGAAGAACCCAAGAAGCATCACCTTTTGGTCTGCAGGGAGCACTCAAACAGAAACACCTGTCCTACCCCTTGTAGGAGAACACATGGCTTCCAACCTCCCCCCCTCCAATATTTCGTGGGCACCAGTCTCCATGGCAGCTATTTGGGGGCAGTGCCGATTTGGTGTAGTGGTTAAAGTGCATGGACTCTAATCTGGGAGAACCGGGTTTGATTCCCTACTCCTCCACTTGCACCTGGCTGGATGACCTTGGGCAAGCCGTAGTTCTGACAAGAGCTGTCCTTGAAAAAGAGCAGTCTCTGTCAGAGCTCTCTCAGCCCTCACCTATCTCGCAGGGTGTCTGTTGTGGGGAGGGGAAGGGAAGGGAGTTTGTAAGCTGCTCTGAGACACCTTTGGGTAGTGAAGGGCGGGGTATAAATCCAAACTCTTCTCTTCTTAGCCTCAAAGATAAGGGAGATAGAGCACCCTCAATCAGTGCCGCTTGGAGTGTCACCTCCCTACATTGGATGGATTCATGGTTGTTTGAAAAATTGTACCCAACAAGTGCTCATAAACTGCTCTGCATCTACGTGGAGGGAAGTCTTGAGTGGAGTGCTGCAGGGTTTGGTCCTGAGTCCGGTGTTGTTTAATGTTTTTATAAATGACGTGGAGGATGACATAGAGGGGATGCTCATCAGATTTGCAGATGACATGAAGCTGAGTGGGATTGCTAATTCTGAAGAAGACAGAGTCAGGATTCAAAATGATCTAGATAGGCTGGAACAGGGGGCTGAGACAAATAAAATGAATTTCAATAGAGATAAGTGCAAAGTCCTACACTTAGGTACAAAAAATCAAAGGCATAGATATAGAATGGGAGGGACTTGGCTTGACAGCAGCACATGTGAAAGGGATCTAGGTGTTATGGTTGATCACAAGCTAAACATGAGCCTGCAGTGCGATGTGGCTGAGAAGAAAGCTAATGCTGTCTTAGGATGCATTAGCAGAAGCATTGTGTCCAGATCATGGGAGGTGGTAGTTCCGCTCTATTCTGCTATGGTCAGGCCTCACCTGGAGTCCTGTGTCCAGTTCTGGGCACCACATTTTAGGAAGGATGTTGACAAGCTCAAGCGTGCCCAGAAGAGGGCAACCAGGATGGTGAGAGGGTGGGAATCCAAGTCTTATGAGGAAAGGCTGAAAGAGTTGAGTATGTTTAGCCTGGGGAAGAGAAGACTTAGAGGGGACGTGATTGCAGTCTTCAAGTATTTGAAGGGCTGTCATGTAGAAGATGGAGCAGATCTATTCTCTCTTGCTTCTGATTGCAAGACTCAGTCTAATGGGTGGAAACTACAAGGGAGTCGTTACCAGCTAAATATCAGGAGAAACTTCCTAACTGTAAGAGTGGTTGAGCAGTGGAACAGACTTCCTCGGGAGGTGGTGGATGCTCCTTTGCTGGACGTTTTCAAGCGGAGAGTGGACAACCATCTTTCGGGTATGTTGTAGGTATGTAGGGCTATCTTTTGGCTATGATCCTGCAGAGTGCAGGGGGTTGGACTAGATGACCTGCAACTCTAACATTCTATGATTCTATGATTTTACAGGCGTGGCGAGAGAATTTGGCACAACGGGTGCACGAGTAGGTACGACGACCTTCTCAAAAAGTGTCCGTCCACAGGGGCAAGTTTACTCCCGCACTTTGTGCAACGTTTGAAAAAGCCCCAGAGGTTTTCCATAGGCCACAGGGTGTGAGGTCGGGGGTGGAGGAAGGAGCTGGACAAAAGAGGTTCCAGGACTTTTTTTTTTTTTTTTGGTAGAAACGGAGTTCAAGAAGAAGCAAAGTGGAAGAAAATGGACGTGGGGTAGAAGAGAGACTGCTTGCCGTGGCGGTCAGAAGAGAACTGGCAGGATAACCAGGCTCCGCCCCTGTAGGCATCCACGTGTGCCTCAAGGGTGGAGAACGGGAAAAGAAGTTCTCAACATGAGCCTGCAGTGTGATGTGGCTGTGAAGATCCGGGGAAAAAGTGCAGAGAAGGGCAACTAGAATAACAAAAGGGTTGGAACACCTTCCCTATGAAGAAAGGTTAAAACGCTTGGGGCTCTTTAGCTTGGAGAAACGACGGCTGAAGGGTGACATGATCGAGGTTTATAAGATTATGAATGAGATTGAGCAGGTTGAGAAAGAAGTACTTTTCTCCCTTTCTCACAATGCAAGAACTCGTGGGCACTCCATGAAATTGCTGAGCAGTCAGGTTAGAACAGATAAAAGGAAATACTTCTTCACCCAAAGAGTGATTAACATATGGAATTCACTGCCACAGGAGGTGGTGGCAACTACAAGCATGGACAGTTTCAAGAGGGAATTAGATAAACATATGGAGCAGAAGTCCATCAGTGGCTATTAGCCACAGGGTATAGATGGGAACTCTCAGTCAGGGGCAGGTGATGCACTCTATTCTTGGTGCTGGAGGGGGCAGCAGTGGGAGGGCTTCTGGTGTCCTGGCCCCACTGCTGGACCTCCTGATGGCACCTGGTATATTTTGGCCGCTGTGTGACAGAGTGTTGGACTAGATGGGCCATTGGCCTGATTCAACATTGGCTTCTCTTATGTTCTTAAGTTCCCCAGAGCTTTATGAGTTACCAATCAGGTCAGGTGCAGGTGCCCTTTTCCCACAGGTGTGATGCACACAGACTACGATGAAGATCAACAAGTTTGGGTACCTCAGTTCCCTGGGAGCAGTGCTAGCAAACTGACCGACCAAAGCAGCAACCCTGTGAGCACAAAGCTATTTTTAAGGGTCTATTTATGTCTGGTCGAAATCATGATACGCGTAAAGCTATCTTTAACCGTTCGTAGAGGCTACGAAATCGAGCGAGATTTCAGAGGCCAGGCAGACAGGGCTTGTATGTTTCTCCATCAGCAGACCTGAAATGGATAACGCGGCCCAGTACGCACAGTGCCATCGGATACGCTAACCTCCGCATGGTACGTGTTATGCTGTCTTGAATTTCTAGGGTGTCCTCATTGCCACGAGGGAAAGGGAGAAGAAAATCGACAGCGACCATCACATAGCAGCAGGAAGTTGCACCTATGAGCCGAAACAGAGGGTGGCAAGGGAACGGGAAGTCTTTACATAAAGTTAAAGAAAACACGGGTTCGGTTTCAAAGCATCAGTTGCTAAAAGAAAGAAAAAAATACAGAGAAAGGAGAGAAAAAGTGAACTCTTTTTCTCTCTTTCCCCAAATACTAGAACTCAAGGGCATCCTGAAGCTGATGGGCAGTTGGTTTCGGACAGACAAAAGGAAACACTACTTTACACAGAGAGTGATTCAAATGTAGAATTCACTGTCAGGGGATGGAGCGATGGCCACAGGAATCAATAGCTTTAAAAGGGGATGAGATAGATTCGCAGAGGTGTCAATCAATGCCTACTGAGAGCCAGTTTGGTGTAGTGGTTAAGTGCGTGGATT
Source organism: Gekko gecko (assembly GCA_029375565.1). Taxonomy (NCBI): domain Eukaryota; kingdom Metazoa; phylum Chordata; class Lepidosauria; order Squamata; family Gekkonidae; genus Gekko; species Gekko gecko. The sequence goes on along the minus strand of JAPDNY010000007.1, from coordinate 13,499,646 downwards.
CTAATCTGGGAGAACCGGGTTTGATTCCCCACTATTCCACTTGCACCTGGCTGGATGACCATGGGCAAGCCGTTTCTGTCAAGAGCTCTCTCAGCCTCACCTACCTCACAGGGTGTCTGTTGTGGTAAGGGGAAGGGAAAGGAGTTTGTAAGCCGCTCTGAGACACCTTTGGGTAGTGAAGGGCAGGGTATAAATCCAATCTCTTCTTCTACTAGCTACAGTGACTGAGGGGAACCTCCACATTCAGAGGCATTAATCCTCTTAATTTCACTGCCAGGAGGCAACATCAGGGGAAGGCCTCAGCCTCTCTGCCCTGTTATTGTCTGTCCAGAGGAACTGGTTGACCACTCTGTGAGGCAGGATGGTGGACTAGATGGACCACTGGTCTGATCCAGCAGGGCTTTTCTTATGTTTTTATGAAGGTGTAATGTATCCACAGGAGAACATGGGCTCTGGACAGCTATGTGCTTGGACTGGTTCTAACCAGTCCACCATGTGGCCAGGCGAAGGGCCTGAGCTTCGCCCCGAAGGACAATGGACTAGTGGATCCTGACTCCCCTCCAATGGAGGAGCAGGAGTTAATCCAATCAATGTAAATAGCGAATCACCGGGTGTGTGTGTGTTTGGGGTGTGGGTCACTTGGGAATAAAAGCCGGCCTGCGAGCCAGCTCAGTTGTCTTGTTCTTCATCTAATAAAGTATGTGAGAGCTGAAATCACTAGTAAGTCTCAGTACTTTTCACTGGCGACGAGGATGGGATGCCAACTCCCTCCATGAACAACGACCACGAGACGAGCACCGCTGACCGCCCCAACGCCGAAAGCACCGAACGCCGCCGCCGAGCTTTGTGTCCGCCTCTTCGGTTCCTGGGCACCGCACCGCTCCCTAGCACCGCTGACCCCGAGAGCAGCCTCGCTTTCAACGCCGCCAACTCTACGCCTGAACCGCGACCTCCACGGGTGAGCACCATGGCCGCTAGCAACGAGAGCTTCCCCGCCTTCGACATCTCTCGTCCCGCACACTGGGAGACCTGGATCGAGACGCTGGAGCGTCACTTCGAGATCCATGGCATCACGGATGCGGGTACGAAGAAGGCCTATCTCCTGCGCTACTGCGGCATCGAGGCACACCTCCTCCTGAAGGACCTGGTAAACCCCTCCTGCCGAAAGACGCGGCCGCCACCTACGACATGCTGGTCAAGGCGTTTACTGACCACTTGGCACCAAAGCCCACCAAGTTCGCGGAACGAATGGAGTTCTTCGCGAGAAAGCAGGGCCCCGACGAAACATCTCCGGAATTCCTGGCCGGACTACGCCGCACAGCCACAAGGTGTGCCTTCCCCAACCTCGCAGATACCCTCCTAAACCAGTTCTTGGTGGGGCTGAAGGAGGCGAAGCTGCGCCGCAGGCTCGTCAGCCGGGACGACCTCACTCTGGAGGCCGCCATCCAAGAAGCGGCCGCCTACGAGAAGTCCCACGCAGATCGCCGGCCTAAGACGGTCCATCGCCTCCAGGGCTCCGGCTCGGATGACTCAAACGATGAGGAGGTCCTGCAGGTGAACCGCCGATCACAGCCACGCACCCAACGCAACAGGGGATCCCCCGCACCACCAAACCAGCCCAACGCATCTGCCTGTGCCAGCTGTGGCGACGCTCACGAGCGCCGGACCTGCCGTTTCCGGGACGCCATCTGCAGGACCTGCAACAAGGCCGGACACCTCGCCCGAGTCTGCCGCTCCAAGGGCAAGCGCCTGGGATCCACTGCCCAGCTGGACGCCGCAAGCCTGCACACCGTGACGACACAGCGCCGGCAGACGGTATGTAACTTGCCCCCTGAAAGCCCGGACAAGGTGCATGTGACTGTCCAAATAGAGGGGTCCCCCTGCCAAATGGAAATAGACTCAGGGTCCTCGTTCTCTATAATTTCCGCGGAGACCCTTAAAATGCTATGCCCCAAGGGGGGACCCCGACTGCACAAGCCACGGGGGTTGAAACTGACGGACTTTAACAAAAACCCAGTGGCAGTCCGTGGCTGGGGCAAGTTTCAAGTCCGATTTAAAGGGTTCTCGGGCTTGCTGGACCTGTTGGTTGTGGAGGGGCGCCTCTCAAGCCTCCTGGGACTGTCGTGGTTTGGGCCTTTGGGACTCCAAATAGCAGGAGTAAACCACCTCGGGACCGCTGACTGGGAGGCAGTTTGCCGGGAGTTCCCCAAAGTATTCGATGGGACCCTGGGGAGGTACAATGGGACCCCGATTTCGCTAGATCTGGACCCTAACGTACGACCCATCCGCATAAAGGCACGGCCCCCTCCCTAGCCATGCGGGAAAAAATAGAGTCCGAGCTCGACCGCCTGGTCGCCCAAGGCGTGCTGGAACCGGTCGCGTCAGCGCGCTGGGAAACCCCCATTGTAACGCCAATTAAACCGAATGGGGCTATACGCATTTGTGCAGATTACAAATGCACCATAAATAAGGCTCTGCAGGACCACGCCTATCCGGTCCCGGTAGTGAGCCATGTCCTGGCCTCCCTGACGGGGGCCAAAGTTTTCGGCAAATTGGACCTGGCGCAGGCTTACCAGCAGCTGCCAGTGGACACGGCCGCTGCGGAAGCGCAAACCATCACCACCCACAAGGGGCTTTCCGGGTCAATAGACTGCAGTTTGGGGTTTCAGTGGCGCCAGGGATTTTTCAATCTTTCATGGATTCCCTCCTGAAAGGAATTCCAGGGGTCCAGCCCTTGAGGTTCAACGAGGCTGGCCTCAAGGTGAAGAAGGAGAAATGCCTCCTGGGTGTGCCCCGCATCGAATTCCTGGGGTTCGCAGTCGATGCACAAGGCATCCACCCCACAGACGAGAAAATTAAAGCGATCACACAAGCCCCGGTCCCCACGTCCAAGCCGGAACTCCAGGCCTTCCTAGGCCTCTTGAATTTTTACCACGCGTTTCTGCCCCAAAAGGCAACGGTGGCTGAACCCCTCCACCGGCTGCTGGACAAGGAGGCGCCGTAGGCCTGGAAGCCGGAGCATCCGGCAGCTTTCCAGGCGGTAAAAGACTTGTTGGTCTCCAACGGGGTGCTGCACCACTTCTGCGAGGCTTTACCTGTGGTTCTGGCGTGTGATGCGTCGCCCTACGGGGTGGGGGCGGTGTTGGGGCATCGGTTGCCGGATGGCCGGGAGGTTCCGGTCGCATACTATTCTCGGACCCTGTCTTCTGTGGAGCGTAATTACGCGCAGATAGACAAGGAGGCACTAGCGATAGTGGCGGGGGTTAAAAATTCCACCATTATCTCTATGGCCGCCCGTTCGAGATCCTTACAGACCACAAGCCTCTCCTGGGCCTCCTTGCGCCCGATCGACAGACGCCGCAGATGGTCTCGCCCAGGGTTCTCCGCTGGTCCATATTCCTGGCGGGGTACTCTTACACCCTCACCCACCGCCCGGGAAAGGCCATGGGTCACGCGGACGCGCTCAGCCGCCTCCCACTGCCCACAACGGACCCAGACCCGGCCCCCGCCCACGTCATCGCACTCCTAGAATCGCTGCCCGATCGCCCAGTCCATGTCAAGGAGGTGGCCCGCCTCACGGGCCGCGACAGGGTCCTCTGTCGGGTTTTGAACTGGGTGGGGAGGGGATGGCCGACAGCTAGACAAGACCCGGAGTTTGCGCCTTTTGTCACAAGGCGCGATGAGCTGTCGACCTATAAGGGGTGCCTAATGTGGGGAGGCAGGGTGGTCATTCTGAAACCACTACAGGAACGGGTACTGAGGGACCTTCATGAGCACCACCCTGGGGTAGTCAGGATGAAGGCTCTGGCGCGGGGGTATGTCTGGTGGCCAGGGTTAGACCGGGATATTGAGGACATTGTAAAAAGGTGTCAACCCTGCCAGGCCTCCCGACCCGCACCCCCGACGGCCCCAGACAGGGCCTGGGAATCCTCTCACCGCCCCTGGTCGCGCCTGCACCTCGACTTTGCGGGCCCGTTCCAGGGGCAGCTGTTTTTTATACTTGTAGACGCCTACAGTAAGTGGCTAGAAGTAGAGCCAGTACCATCCACCTCCTCCCGGGCGGCCATCCGAGCGATGTGGCGGATTTTCAGCTCGCACGGACTCCCCGACACCCTGGTCACCGACAACGGGACGGCCTTCACGTCTGGGGAGTTCCAGGAGTTCACCCGCCAGCATGGGATTCGCCACATCAGGTCGGCCCCGTTCCACCCCGCCACCAATGGCCAAGCCGAACGCATGGTGCGGACGGCCAAAGAGGCGCTCCGTCGGACCGAAGGAACGGACTGGGACTTCAGGCTGGCGCACTTCCTGTTCGGCCAGAGAATGACGCCCCATGCGACAACCGGCCGGAGCCCAGCGGAACTATTGATGGGCCGACGCCTCACCACCAGGCTGGACCGGTTACATCCCGATCGAGCGCCCGAGCGGGAGCCCTGCACGGAAACGCCAGCGGCGGCGCGAGGGTTCTTCCCAGAGGACCCGGTGTACGCACGGAACTACGCGAGAGGGCCCCCGTGGATTCCCGCCCGAGTAGTCCGGGTCCGTGGCCCCCGGTCCTACGAAGTCTCGGTGGAAGACGGCCAGATCCTGCATCGCCACATCGATCAGCTACGTCGCCGGGTGCTACCCCTGGAGCCGGATGAGGGGGAGGAGTGGGACGAGCCAGCTCAACTAGACGCGGGGGCGGACGCACCTGAGGAAATCCCTGTGGACTTCAACTCCGGACTGACAGCCACCGCAAATGACACACCGGCCGAGATGGTGAGCCCAGCCCCGCCAACACCAGAGCGGCCACCAGTCCCCACAGCCGCCCGGGAGGCTGTCAGTTCCCCCATGCCAGAGCCCCGTCGCTCCACGCGAGAGCGGCGGCCCCCAGCTATTTGAAAGACTATGTGTGCGGGTGTTTATCGGACCAAGGGGGGAGGGGTGTAATGTATCCACAGGAGAACATGGGCTCTGGACAGCCATGTGCTTGGACTGGTTCTAACCGGTCCACCATGTGGCCAGGCGAAGGGCCTGAGCTTCGCCCCGAAGGACAATGGACTAGTGGATCCTGACTCCCCTCCAATGGAGGAGCAGGAGTTAATCCAATCAATGTAAATAGCGAATCACCGGGTGTGTGTGTGTTTGGGGTGTGGGTCACTTGGGAATAAAAGCCGGCCTGCGAGCCGGCTCAGTTGTCTTGTTCTTCATCTAATAAAGTATGTGAGAGCTGAAATCACTAGTAAGTCTCAGTACTTTTCAGAAGGCCTCAGCCTCTATGCCCTGTTGTTGACTGTCCAGAGGAACTGGTTGGCCACTGTGTGAGACAGGATGCTGGACTGGATGGAGCACTGGTCTGATCGAGCAGGGCTTTTCTTATGTTCTTATGAAGGCCTCGGCCTCTATGCCCTGTTGTTGGACCTCCAGAGGAACTGGCTGGCCACTGTATGAGACAGGATGCTGGACTAGGCGGACCACTGGTCTGGTTCAGCAGGACTCTTATGTTCTTATGAAGGCCTCGGCCTCTATGCCCTGTTGTTGGACCTCCAGAGGAACTGGCTGGCCCCTGTGTGAGACAGGATGCTGGACTAGATGGGCCACTGTTCTTATGAGGATGAACACACATCTCTGTCTCTCCCCCCAAACACAACCAGTCTTTCCTCGAGGCAGCTGTGCAGCTATAGAAGAGACCCAGGTGTGAAAGCCGAACCGGCTGAGAGGTGGAAATGAAAACAGATGCCCCCTCCCTGGGATGAGCAAGGCCAGATGGGGGTGGAGGGGGGGGGAGAAAGCAAGCTGCTAAGTGAGATTATGGCAGCAGCGGGTAAGACAGTAGCGACACCTGCCTCGGATGGAGAGGATGAAGAGCATTTGCTACGAAGCGCTTCAGACGTTTGCAGAAGAGGCCATTCAGCCGGCAGAAGAGAAGGGGCTTGACCTGGGAGCGTCTCTCCGCTCTAACATCCAGAGTTGCAAAGCTCTGCCCTAGGGGATAACTCATTTCCCCTCTTCCCTTCTGAGATGCTGTCCCTGGAGGACGGCAAGAAGGTTCACACCGCTTCGATTGCTGGTTGCACGGCCTTCTCCCATTGCATCTTTTCGAAGCCAAACACAAAGGGGGTTGCTCACGGACGAGGCAGGACGGGAAGCCGTTGACGGAGCATGTGCTTCCTACAGAGAAGATCTAAAACCGGAGGCTGGATCAAAGGAATAGCGAGGAGAAGACGGCTTTCCTGGAGACACACAATGCTACCGGCCGGACACCGGGGCCACGGCAAGCTGGTCATCGATCTGAACCAGTCTTTTGTTGGGTGGTTAAGACACTGAACTGCAGGCTGTGGAAGGTCAGTAGTTCAGCAGTTCAAGACCCGAGAGTGCCGCATGACGGGGTGAGCTCCCGTCTCTATTTCCAGCTCCTGCCAATCTAGCAGTTCGAAAGCAAGAAATTGCAAGTAGATAAATAGGTACCGCTTCGGTGGGAAGGGAACAGCGTTCCGTGCGCCTCAGTGTTTAGTCATGCCGGCTACATGACCACGGAAACGTCTTTGGACAGCGCTGACTCTTCGGCTTTGAAACGGAGATGAGCACCGCAACCCTAGAGTCGGATTCGACTGGCTTTCGAGCAAGGGAACCTTTACTTTACTAACCCTTGGCTCCATGGATAACTACGAGCCAAGCATTCCGTTGTGGGGCATTAGAATATGAGCAAAGGTGTGAATTTATTTAATTTAGTTTATTATTACGGGCTTAAGACCAGCATACAATATAAACATGATATGAAAAAGAAGGGGGGGAAACAAATAATGTACAGAATGAAAATCTAAATGTAAAAACTTTTAAAATGTGACTCCCGCCTTCTAAGAATCAGTGCACAGAATGTGTAATCTCTGTATTCTTATCTGATAGAAGCCAGGGAAGCCTTGCTTTGTTTGTATCAATGTGACCAGGTATCCTATCAACTAATGGGGCAATATTTTTAAGACGAGCCTCTCTATAGAATGGGCAGCTGAAAAAAAAACCATATGCTCTACCGATTCGACCTCACATGAAGTGCATGAAAATAGCCTTTCAGGGTAGGGGTTTCTATTGTACCTGCCTTGAATAACTGCAGATGGAAGGGCAGAACATCTAGCTAGGGCAAGTGCCCTTCCAGAGTTCTTTCCCTCCACTGAAGTCAAATATGTAGCCATCTCAATGGTGCTCTTGATATTTAACAACACCCCCCCCCCAGTTTTGAAACCTTAGAGATATCAGACGGTCATGGGAATCAATCAGCTTGCTCCACATCAAACTGTCTGGCCAAGATTCTCAAACGTGCAGCGTCGGCGAGCACAAACCTCGATCCACTTTCTTTTAAGCGTGCCCAGAAATCCTCGAGCATTTTACGAGAGCCCCAGAGTTCCAGAGCAATTCCCTGTCCTATTTTAAGAGCTTCATGGAAGAGGCATTGCTGGGAGTCTGGACCTGAATGTCAGGGAAATCCCATAGGAAGAAGAGAGGAGGAAGCAGGAAAAGAGACCAGGGATGGTTACAGGGTGGAGTCTCATGGCCCTACGGCAAAGGAAGAGAGCAGAGAGTCAAACTATATGTCCTTTGTGTGTTTGTGGTGTCTTTTGTTTTCGTTTTTTAAGTTAGGTCTAGGTTTCCTGGATGCAACTTGGGTTCCTTACAGTCCCATTGCAGCTGCAGGGAATGGCTTTAAAATAATATAATAACAACAACAACAACAACAACAACAACAACAATAATGGAGGACTCCAAACAACAACAACAACAACAACAATAATAACGGAGGACTCCAAATGGGCTTGCAACACTGCAGGGGGAGGAAAGTCTCCTGCCTCACCCCCAAGCTGCTGTATAAAATCACAGGACCCCAGAGTTGGAAGGGGCCATATAGGCCATCTAGCCCAACCCCCTGCTCAATGCAAGAACCACCTAGATAAGGGTTTGTCCAGCCGCTGCTTCAAGACTGCCAGCGAGGGGGATCTCTCCACCACCTCCCAAGGCCGCTGGTTCCACTGTGGCACAACTCTGACTGTCAAAAAGTTTTTCCTAAGATCCAGCCAGTACCTTCCCGCCCTTAATCTAAAACCATTCTTGCGAGTCCTCTCCTCTGCTGCCCACAGGTACAGCTCCCTGCCTTCCTCTGAGTGACGGCCCTTCAAATGGAATCACAGAACCACAGAGTTGGAAGGGGTCCTAAAGGCCATCTAGCCCAACCCCCTGCTCAGTGCAGGATCAGCCTAGAGCATCCCTGACCAGTGTCTGTCCAGCCGCTGCTTAGAGACTGCCAGTGAGGGGGGAGCTCACCGCCTCCCTAGGCAGCCCATTCCACTGTGGCACAACTCTTCCTGTCAAAGAGTTTTTTCCTGATATCCAGCCGTTCCCTCCTGCCTCTACTTTAAACCCATTCTTGTGAGTCCTCTCCTCTGCGGCCAACGGGAACAGCTCCCTGCCCTCCTCCGAGTGACAGCCCTTCAAAGACTTCAAGAGAGCCATCCTGTCCCCCCCACCCCAGCCTCCTCTTCTCCAGGATAAACATTCCCAAGTCCCGTATGGAAACAATGCCCGGGAAAAGTGATTTCCGCTGCCCCCGTGAGGAGTAATTTTGTGCACATGGAGTGGAGAAAACAGGGAAGTGACTCCACTCCGGTGCTGTTTTGGAGTGGGGAAAACGACTTGGGGAGGAAGGCAGGAATCCCCCCCCCACGGCTCCAGCAGTGTTTTGAGCCCATCTGGGCTTCCTTCCCTTTTTAAAAGCCATTCCCCGCAGCTGCTGTGTGGCTGTGGGGAACCTGAACCCAGCTCATCAAAAACCCAAATGTTGGCCCTGAGCTATTGTTGGCCCCGAGCTCAGGAATACATGGCCACACAGAACTGTATAGGAAGGGATCACGAGAACTGGTCTCTTGAGTCATCAAGCTGCAGCCCACTTATGACGGCCCCAGCCAGGGGCTCTCAAGGCAAGTGAGAAGTGTTTTGCCTTTGCCTTTCTCTTCAGGGCCTTCCTTGGTCGTCTCCCTTCCAACTACTCGCCCTGCTTAGTTTCCAAGATCTGCTGAGACTGGGCTATACCGTGCCACCTTCCATCAGAGTCAGTTTGGTGTAGTAGCTAAGTGCGCGGACTCTAATCTGGGAGGACCGGGCTTGATTCCCCACTCCTCCCTCACTTGCACCTGCTGGATGACCTTGGGCAAGCCATAGTTCTGATAAGAGCTGTTCTCGAAAAAAGAGCAGTTTCTGTCAGAGCTCTCTCAGCCCCCACCTACCTCACAGGGTGTCTGTTGGGGAAAAGGGAAAGGAAAGGAATTACACGTGTAAGCTGCTCTGAGACACCTTTGGGTAGTGAAGAGCGGGGTATAAATCCAGTCTCTTCTTCTTGTGTTGATTTCCCTTATTCCTTGGCAAAGAATAAGAGGAGACTGGACAACCATCTTTTGAGTATGTTGTAGGTATGTAGGGGTTTTCAAGAGGAGACTGGATAACCATCTTTTGGGTATGTTGTAGGTATGTAGGGGTTTCGGCTGTGTTCCTGCAGAGTGCAGGGGGTTGGACTAGATGGCCGGCAAGGTCCCTTCCAACTCTAACATTCTATGATTCTATAAGAAGAAGAAGAGGAGGAGGAGGAGATTGGATTTATACCCCACCCGTCACTACCCAAGGGAGTCTCAGAGTGACTTACAAACTCCCTTCCCTTCTCCTCCCCAGAACAGACACCCTGTGAGGGAGGTGAAGGCTGAGAGAGCTCTTGACAGAAACTGCTCTTTTTCAAGAACAGCTCTTATCAGAACTACGGCTTGCCCAAGGTCATCCAGCCAGGTGCAAGTGGAGGAGTGGGGCATCAAACCCGGTTCTCCTAGATTAGAGTCCGCACACTTAAGCACTACACCAAACTGGCTGTAGGATGATGGAAACCTCCTCTACCACCTCAGTGTGGCTTGGGTTTGTATAAGAAGAATAAGGGTTGCATTTATACCCCGCCCTTCACTACCCAAAGGAGTTTCGGAGTGGCTTACGATCTCCTTTCCCTTCCCCTCCCCACAACAGAGCTGAGAGTGCTCTTGAGAGAACCGCTCTTGAGAGAACACCTCTGAAAGAACTGATGACTGACCCCAGGTCACACCAGCGGCTGCATGTGGAGCAGTGGGGAATCAAACCTGGTTCTCTCACATTAGAATCTACCCCTCTCAACCACTACACCAAACTGGCTCCTCCCAGACTCATTCTGACCTCAGGCTCCTCCCCAAACAACTCCCCTCTCAGCAGCAGATGGTGGCAGTTCCGACAGGAACAAACCCAGCTGGATCGAGCACAAGGCATGAAAAAATTCCTGCAGCCAACGCTCCCTCCAAGCTGTGGAGTCTTGTGAGCAAAAAATCTACTTTGCGAGCGACCGGTATTCAAGTTGTGGGCCAGCAATTTGGCTGCCGCATAAATTAGTTTGCTCCAGAGCCCTCCCTTCCTGGGCGAAGACAAAAACGTGTGAGCCGGAGGCTAAAAAAACTGTGAGCTAGCTCACACTCACTCAGCGTAGAGGGAACACTGCCTGCAGCCATCTCCGCCTGGCCCCCGCCGGTGGTGAGCCGGGCGAGGAAGAAGGGGAGGGGGAAAGGAATTAATACCGCTTCCCTAAAAAAAGAACTCCCCGGTAACCGCCGCGCTCGTTTGCATGTGCATTGTCAATCAAGCAGATGTATTCCCGCAAATGTCCATGATTAGCTCTCTTCCCCAATTAGGGGGAGAAGAATCACAGCTCTTGTTCAAAGTGGTTGCGGAGACCCACCCATTAATTTCCAAAGATGGGCACGAAAACAGTAATGAACGCTTCAGCTCGTTTCTCAGAAAGGGGGAAAAAAGCAGGGGAGGGGGGAGCAAATGGGAACGATTTCAACCCGGGGGTGGAAAAAGGGATCCATGCACATCATGTTCCCAGCTGCCTGCCTTTCTAAAGGCTTTCCTCGTCATGCTCAGACATCTGCACGTTTGCTCCCCTAATCTCACAGGGCTTAATGACCGAAATTGCTCGGAAATACATTGTGCGGCATATCTTGCCCACATTGCAGAGAACCGGCAATTAATTAATTGATTACCGTGCGGCAGCGTGTGTTGCATAGCCAGGAGATTCAAGGATTGTCCGCCAGCGGAAGTTCTAACACCTTGAGCCAAGCTAGGTCCATCGGTGGTCTGGGAGAGCCCTGAGAGAGCTGTGACTGACCCAAGGTCACCCAGCTGGTTTCATGTGGAGATGCGGGGGAATCGAACCCGGTTCTCCAGATTAGAGACCTACTGCTCTTGACCACTACACCAGACTGGCTCCTTGCTGAAAACCAACTGTTTAGGTCAAGACCACTGGTCTATGAACACAGATAAGTCTATACTTGCAAAGGGAAACCTATTGTGTTAAGTGGGGCATCACAGATGAGGGGAGTGGCGCCAGCATCCATATTCAAGGTGGCAACCATGGGAATTTCTGTTGGCCCTATTCACAATTGCCTTGTTTGGATGGTTACATTAATCCGCGGGTGCCTGTTCAGAGATGCGGGGAGGAGGAAGTGGCTCAGTGCTAGAGCACCAATTTGGTATGTAGAAGTTCCCAGGTTCAATCCCCGGCATCTCCAGTTCAAAGGATTAGGTAGTAGGTGATAGGAAAGATCTCTGCCTGAAAACTGGAGAGCTGCTGCCAGTCAGAGTAGGCAATACTGGCCTTGATGGACTGATGGTCTGATTCAATATAATATCATAAGACCAAAAGATGCTAAGAAAAGAACAGAACGATTCACTAACGAGTAACAACAATATAACTAGTAGTACTTCAACAAAGAATACTACAGTTGAGTACCGGATTTGCTTCTAAGTGTTGGTAATTACCTTCAAAGCCTTATACGGCCTGGGACCAACATACGTAAGAGACCGCCTCTTCCCGTATACGCCTCGGAGAGCGCTACGCTCTGACAGTCAACCTCTCCTGCTGATCCCTGGCCCAAAGGACGTCCACCTAGCCTCGACCAGGGCCAGGGCTTTTTCCGCCCTGGCCCCCGCCTGGTGAACATAAGAACATAAGAGAAGCCAATGCTGAATCAGGCCAATGGCCCATCTAGTCCAACACTCTGTCACACAGTGGCCAAAAATACCAGGTGCCATCAGGAGGTCCAGCAGTGGGGCCAGGACACTAGAAGCCCTCCCACTTTTACCCCCCCTTCCCAGCACCAAGAATAGAGTGCATCACCTGCCCCAGACTGAGAGTTCCTATCTATAAAGGTAAAGGTTCCCTTGCTCGAAAGCCAGTCGAATCCAACTCTAGGGTTGTGGTGCTCATCTCCGTTTCAAAGCCGAAGAGCCAGCGCTGTCCGAAGACATTTCCGTGGTCATGTGGCTGGCATGACTAAACACCAAGGCGCACAGAACGCTGTTACCTTCCCACCGAAGTGGTACCTATTTATCTACTTGCAATTTCTTGCTTTTGAACTGCTAGGTTGGCAGGAGCTGGAACTAGAGACGGGAGCTCACTCCGTCATGTGGCACTCTCGGGTCTCGAACTGCTGAACTACTGATCTTCCACAGCCTGCAGTTCAGTGTCTTAACCACTTGAGCCACCGCAGCTCCTAAACCCACCACAGCTATCTATACCTTATGGTTAATAGCCATTTGATGGACTTCTGGTCCATATGTTTATCTACTTCCCTCTTGAAACTGTCCATGCTTGTAGCTGCCACCACCTCCTGTGGCAGTGAATTCCATATGTTAATCATTCTTTGGGTGAAGAAGTATTTCCTTTTATCTGTTCTAACTCGACTGCTCAGCAATTTCATGGAGTGTCCATGAGTTCTTGTATTGTGAGAAAGGGAGAAAAGTACTTCTTTCTCAACCTGCTCTATCCCATGCATAATCTTATAAACCTCAATCATGTCACCCCTCAGCCGTTGTCTCTCCAAGCTAAAGAGCCCCAAGCATTTTAACCTTTCTTCATAGGGAAAGTGTTCCAACCCTTTGATCATTCCAGTTGCCCTTCTCTGCACTTTTCCCAATGCTATAATATCTTTTTTGAGGTGTGGCGACCAGAACTGTACACAGTATTCCAAATGAGGTCGCACCATTGATTCATACAGGGGCATGATGATACTGGCTGATTTGTTTTCAATGCCTTCCTAATAATCCCCAGCATAGCGTTGGCCTTCTTTATTGCAGTTACACACTGAAACATGCTCCCTATTGAGATCAGGGCCCTGCGGATCATACTCAATTCCGCAGGGCCGGCAAGACAGAGCTGTTCCGCCAGGCCTTTGGCTGAGGCAGCGGGCGTCCACGTATGGCCCCCCTGAGGTTGTGGTCTCCCACCGATAACTGGCCAGACTTAGACACATTAATGGGCCGGTTCTCCCTATGGCAAGCATGACTACTGTTTTTATGTGTTTTTATGTGTTTTAAATGTTATTGTATTTATTGAAATGCTGTAACCCACCCTGAGCCTGCTTACAAGATGGGTGGGATATAAATGCAATAAATAAATGAATACATACATACATAAGTTTTTTCAATAATCCAACAGGTAAATTTTCAACAATCCAACAGGTAAGTCTATAATTTTTCAATAATCCAACAGATAAGTCTACAATGAACCTAGTAGTAACTCAACTAAGAAGACTACATATGCAGTGTTTACAAAACCCCCACAGGTGAGTCCACTATTTTTCCAGGTAAGTTTTCAACAAGCCAACAGGTAAATCTGCAATACTATTGCTCCACCAGGTAAGTCTACAATGGACACGACGAATACTCTGGATTTCAGAACTTCGTTTCGAATAGTCTTCCTCAGGAGAACCTGATTAAAGAACTCTTTAAGGACTCATCAAATATTTCCAAGGTAAACATCAGCAAAACAGCATTCCAATTTAAAATGAAAAATATTAATAGGGCAGGCAGTCAATATTCATAGGGGGAAATCTCCAAAGTCTTTTGTTGCTGGTATGGTTCAATATAAACCAAGATAGAGGAAATCACAGCCGATGGAACACAGCCCACTAGAACAAGGAACTGTGATATGGCGTGCGAAAAATAAAGTGATCAAACAAGTTATGTTTCCTTATTTTTCATACAGTATTCTTACTTTTTAAGAATCATTTCATATAATATTCTTACTTCATATAATATTCTTACTCGGTGATTCAGAAGTTTATCACATAGAAGAGCAGATCAACTTAGTGTATCTGCAATATTTTGAGATTGTTTATTCTTATAGAGTTGATACTTGTAATGGTCCCGTCCCGTCCCCCCCCCGCTTTGGATATTTGTCTACCATCGAGACTTGGCTGAGGAAAAGTCCCACGAGCAACATTCAAATCTGGATATCTCGTCCTCTTTGGACGCCTTGGATAGAAATCTCTTTGGATTCTACACAGAAATTTGTCTGTACTGAACTGATATGGTTTTCCATTTGGACTGGACTTAGGTGGTTTTCCATTTAGTCACTAAAATCTATAATTTTGATATGTAATCTTCTGATAAGTGAATTTGTTAAAAAGCAAGACCGTTATATGAAAAATAAGGAAACATAACTGTTTAATAGCTATTATTTTTTTGCACACCATATCACTGTTTCTTGTTCTCAGTGGGCTTGGATTCAATAGAAAAAGAGGAAGAAGAGGAAGAGGAAGAGGAAGAGGAAGAGGAAGAGGAAGAAGAAGAAGAAGAAGAAGAAGAAGAAGAAGAAGAAGAAGAAGAAGAAGAAGAAGAAGAAATTGGATTTATACCCCGCCCTTCACTACCCAAAGGAGTCTCAGAGTGGCTTGCAAACTCCTTTCCCTTCCCCTCCCCACAACAGACACCCCGTGAGGTAGGTGGGGCTGAGAGAGCTCTGAGAGAAACTGCTCTTTTTCAAGAACAGCTGTGCCAGAACTGTGGCTTGCCCAAGGTCACCCAGCAGGTACAAGCAGAGGAGTGGGGAAGCAAACCCTATTCTCCCAAATTAGAGCCCGCGCACTTAACCACTACACCAAACTGGCTCTTCATGCTTCTGTGGGACCTTCTACGTGCAAAGCAAAGGGTCTTCCGAAAATGGGTGAGTGTCTGTTGCCAGCCTCACAAAGCAAACCTATTCTCATAAGCTCCAAATACCCCTGGCCGATGGGCAAGCATTTTTACTGACCAAACAGTTACTCTATAACGAGTTTAGCTTGGGTTATGGATGAGCACCCTGACCTAAATGGCGCAGGCTTAGCCTGAGCTCATCAGATCTTGGCAGCTAAGCAGGGTCGGCCCTGGTTAGTACTTGGATGGGAGACCACAGAGGAAGTCCAGGGTTCCTACACAGAGGCAGGAAATGGCAAGCCACCTCTTGCCTTGAAAACCCTGTGGCGTCACCATAAGCCAGCCGCAAATTGCCAGCAGTTCCCAGGAGAAGACCAACCAGGCATTCACCAGGTTCTGAGACCAGGGGCGGATTAAGGCTCACTGGTGCCCTGAGCACTGACCGATCTCGGTGCCCCCCCTCCTTTCCACACTGACCCAGTCCATTTTAGTGGTTGACCTGTCTGACCAGATATACCATGCAGGTTTGCAGCAATACAGAAATTTATTCATGTGATAACACAATATACTGTACAAACTAAACCAAGCTTTGGCGACATAAAGTTCTACCAAAATGCAATACAACATCTATTTTAATATTCGACAGGTTAAATGGATCAAAGTTCCAATATTCAAGACCTGAAAGGCATTTTTCTACATTTTTTTTACCCTTTCCCCAACTTGGTGGTGCCCCCTTTGGCCCTGGTGCCCTAAGCACATGCTTAGTCTGCCTAATGGTTAATCTGTCACTGTCTGAAATGGCTATCCACGATGTTTCAAAATCCCCGGCAGCCGTAGACTGGGTACTACCGGAGATGGGGAAAGGAAAGGGAACATAAGAACAAACATAAGAACATAAGAGAAGCCAATGTTGAATCAGGCCAATGGCTCATCTAGTCCAACACTCTGTCACACAGCGGCCAAAATATACCACATGCCATCAGGAGGTCCAGCAGTGGGGCCAGGACACTATAAGCCCTCCCACTGCTGCCCCCTCCAGCACCAAGAACAGAGTGCATCACCTGCCCCAGACTGAGAGTTCCCATCTACACCCTGTGGCTAATAGTCACTGATGGACCTCTGCTCCATATGTTTATCTAATTCCCTCTTGAAATTGTCCATGCTTGTAGCTGCCACCACCTCCTGTGGCAGTGAATTCCATATGTTATTCACTCTTTGGGTGAAGAAGTACTTCCTTTTATCTGTTCTAACCCGACTGCTCAGCAATTTCATGGAGTGCCCATGAGTTCTTGTATTGTGAGAAAGGGAGAAAAGTACCTCTTTCTCAACCTGCTCAATTCCATGCATAATCTTATAAACCTTAATCATGTCACCCCTCAGCCGTCGTTTCTCCAAGCTAAAGAGCCCCAAGCGTTCACACCTTTCTTCACAGGGAAGGTGTTCCAACCCTTTTATCATTCCAGTTGCCCTTCTCTGCACTTTTTCCAATGCTATAATATCCTTTTTGAGATATTAAAGCATCAGCCTTTGCAGCAAGCTACACAGATTGGGTATGAGCAGAATGCAGACGAATATTCTTCTCTGCCCGAACAGGTTCGTTCCAATGGTGGCTGAGTGAGCGAGCGAGCGAGGGAGGGAGAGAGTGAGCGAGCGAGCACTGCACTGTAAAATGAATATTCAGAATAAACAAAGGCAACGAGCCCAGCAAAAGAGTCCGGCCTGTGATTGTGCTAAACAAATTGTGGCAGATTCAGCAATTGGCAGAGTAATTGGCATTATTACAGCTGATGGGGAATTTCGGATGCTGTCCATGCTCTCCTCTGCAATCTACACTCCGCCGTTTAATTTGCTCGGCTCTCGTTTCTTCCCTGATTGCTCTTTTCTTCCCCCCCGTCCCCCCTCGAGAGTTCGTCAGGAATAAACGGATGGTGCCTGCAGGCTTTGGAAAGGCCCCCTTTCCCCCACGCCGGGCCCTCCCAACCCTACTCCTGCCTAGAAACCAGGTGGAATTTAAGGCAGTGCTAGCTGAGTCCTCAGAACGAGGGTGTGGATTTGGATCTGGGAGAGGTCAGTTTCCACGATTGCAGTGACCGCACTGGACTACTTCACCGACACCTCAGGAGCAAGGCTCCTTCTAAGCTGTGGAGTCTTTGTGAGCAAAAATCCTACTTGGCGAGGTACTGGCATTCAAGTTGTGAGTGAACGATTTGGCCGCTGCATCAATTGGTTTGCTCTGGAGCACCCTCCTTCCTGAGCTGAGCCAAAAAATTGTGTGAGCTGGAGGCTAAAAAACTGTGAACTAGCTCACACTAACTCAGCTTAGAGGGAACACTGCTCAGAAGTACACCACAAAGCAACCTTTGGTTAGGGAGGTTGGAGGTCAAGCACAATTCTTGCCCCTACCCAGGAGAACGGTTAAATCAGGCCCCCCCGACGTGGTGCCCAATGGTACCAGGGCACCCACTGACACCTTTCCTGGTACCCAACATTGATGGGCCATGGGGGACTCGATTGGCTATGCAGATTTTTGTATGTTGCTCTGGCTCGTAGTGATGGTGGGGCTATTGGGGGCTCTGCCCCCTTCCTTAAAGGGCCAGCCCCCTTCATTCAATGTCCCCTGCTTCTTCCAAAAGCATTTAAAGGGATCCTTTTAAATGCTTTTGAGAAGAAGCAGAGGGACAGGGTGGTGCGTTCCCTTCTCCCGCCCCTCCTGCAAGATTTAAAGGACCCTTCAGCTGATCAGGGAGCATGTGAGAGCCAGTTTGGAGTAGTGGTTAAGTGCGTGGACTCTAATCTGAGAGAACCGGGTTTGATTCCCCACTCCTCCACTTGCACCTGCTGGATGACCTTGGGCAAGCTGTAGTTCTCTGAGAGCTGTTCTTGAAAAAGAGCAGTTTCTGCCAGAGCTCTCTCAGCCCCGCCTACCTCATGGGGTGTCTATTGTAGAGAGGGGAAAGGAAAGGAGATTGTAAACCGCTCCGAGACTCGTTTGGGTAGTGAAGGGCGGGGTACAAATACAATCTCCTCCTCCTCCTCCTCTTCTTCTTCTTCTCTAAGTCTTGCAGGAGGGAGGGAGAGAGGCATGCACCACCCCAAGCCAAGCCTCACCAGGGGAAAAACAAACAAACAAACAAAACACCCTGCTCCACAAGCCACAAAATCCTGGCAACGGGCCTGACGTTGCTTTGACGGCAGCTGCCACCACTGCACAAGGCTCTTCACTGTGGGACTCTAGAGGTAAGCTACGGGCAGCTATTTTGTGGGCGGTGCCACTTCCTGCAGCAGTTATTGTTTGGCAGCAGTTGGTGGATGCGCCCACCGTGCTTTTTTGAGAATTCCAAAGGTGCCTGCAGGCTCACAAAGGTTTCGGAGCCCCTTGGTTGAATCTTCTCCTGTGTGACCGGTACAAGGGGCTCTGCACAGAAATGACAATCTTGAATACAGTTTGATTCCTCACACACATACACACACACACACACATATGTTTTTATCCTCGTCCCATTTTTTTGAGGGGGGAGAAATGTTTCTAAACCCTTTACAGGCCATGCGCACAAAAGGTAAGAAGAAAACCAGCACTGGGGCTGCAGTCACACACATTAAATAATCCACTTTCAATCCACTTCCAATGTACTTTCAAACTGGATTTTGCGAGTCCACACAGTAAAAACCCAGTTGGAAAGTGCACTGAAAGGGGATTGAAGGTGGATTATTTAGTGTGTGTGACCGCAGCCTTAGCGTGGGAAAGCATGTTACATAGCAAACTCTGTTCTCCAAACGTAGCAAGCACAGATATCTATTTGTTGATGTAATACTTGGGATGCCAGCCTCCAGGTGGGACCTGAGGACCCCCCTGAATTACAGCTCATCTCCAGACTACAGAGATCAGTTCCCCTGGAGAAAATGGACGCTTTGGAGGGTGGACTCCGGGGCACTGTACCCCACTGAGGTCCCTGTCCTCCCCAGCCTCCACCCCCAAATCTTCAGGAATTTCCCGACTTGGATCTGTCAAACCTACCCCCCATCGCTTGTCGGTGACCCGGGGGGGGAGGGTCGTGGCAACCGTATGGAACACAGTAAGGGGCAAGGGGACATTAGTGGGAGGGTGGCACTTCAATCCCTCCTCTGCCCCCTATCCGATTCTCTCTCGCAACACATCCATCCAAGTTGGTCTCAGAGCTGGCTCAGAGTAAGAATTTCCACAGAGATCCACGGAAGGGACAAAAGGAAGGGTTCAGAGTAAAGCATTCTTCTCTCAGTGCCCCCCCCTAAAAAGTAACTCACTGGATCTCCTGGGCTTGGTTCCATCTTTACATTCTGGCAAAAATATTAACAAAGCAAAATATTAGGCAGCTCGGAGCGGCTTACAAAAACCCAAATAAATAATGATAGAAAAGTACTTTTTGTTCTGCACCCTGAAAGCTTGTGGGGAAAAAAACAAAAAACATTCCCTGATTTTACTGGTTGATCTGTCTTGATGGGGCTCATAAATCCCCGGGACACGTCACTCTCTTCCAGCTTTCTCAAGAAAATCCTCGACATCAGCCAAAAATAAGATAGGCAACTTCCAAGCGACTCTCTTGGAATAATATTTTTAAGGAGGGCTTGGAAAGTCTTTTTCTGGAGAGGAGAATGTTCTCAATTAGATTATTTTTGTATCCCAAGGTCATAATGACCCACATGATTTCTGCAGTGGTGCCTGGCGGAACACTGAGACTCTTGGGGAAGAAAAAAGGTCTTCTTCCGACTGATGGTGATGGAAAGGGCCATCAAGTTGCAGCTGACTTACGACGACGCTGTAGGGCATTCAAGGCCAGAGGCAAAAAGAGGTGGTCGGCCATTATCTGCCTCTGTCTACCAATCCGGGACTTCCTTGGAGGTCTCCCATCTTAGCATCCAAAATGCGATCGGGCTAGGCTGGGCTACCTAGGTCAGGCCCTTCTTTCTGCTACACAGACAAAATGGCTCCCATTGGGATCATCTTCAGAATGGTGTAGTGGAATGGTGTAATGGAATGGTGTAGAGTGCAGACTCTAATCTGGGAGAACCAGGTTTGATTCCCCACTCCTCCACATGCAGCTGCTGGCATGACCTTGGGTCGGCTACAAGTTCTTTCAGAGCTGTTCTCGAAAGAGCTCTCTCAGCCCCACCTATGTCACAGGGTGTCTGTTGTGGTAGAGAACGGGGGAAGAGATTGTAAGCCGCTCTGAGACTCCTTCGGGTAGTGGAGGGCTGGGTATAAATCGAGTAAGGTACAGAAATATATAAATAACAGGCCAGCAGAAGATGAAGACGTTCTCCCTGCACTTCTCAGGGTCCACATGTCTCTGTTTCCCAGACTTAATCTTAACTCCTCCCCCACCCCCTCCTTCTGCCGAACTTTAGACTATACATCCCTCGGTGCAGGGAATGATCTTTCTGACTTATAGTATTCTACAGGCTGTCCTATACACTCAAGGAAAGGGAAGCTGCACCAAACAGCCAGGCCTGAAAATACTGGAAACCCCACGGGAATCAGCAGGGAACCTGGAGAGGAAAAAGCCATTGAAAACTTTTTTAAAAAAATGGGACACTGAGACAGTAAAGAGAACACTGTTCTACTGCACCAAGATGCAGGGCCCTCCCTCGACAAGACACCTGGATGGTCGATCACAATGGCCGAGATGCAACTGGGAGGGGCTGCGGCTTAGCGGCAGAGCATCTGCTTGGCGTGCAGAAAACCCCGGGTTCAATCCCCGGCATCTCCAGTTACAGACCAGATCGCAGGAGATGCAAAAGATGTTTCTCTGCATGAGCTCCTGGAAAGCCACTGCCAAGTCTCAGCAGACAACACTGACCTTGATGGACCAAGGCTCTATTCAGCTTCCTGTGTTTGTTTGTGCAAGCAGGGCTCTTTTCGTAGCAGGAACTCCTTTGCATATTAGGCCACACACCCCTAATGTAGCCAATCATCCAAGAGCTTGCAGAGCTCTTCTTACAGGGGCTGCTGTAAGCTCTTGGAGGATTGGCTACATTAGGGATGGGTGGCCTAAAATGCAAAGGCGTTCCCGCTACAAAAAGAGGCCTGTGTGTACGTAAAGGTTTTACTGCAGTCTTTAGTCACTCTCATCTCTCCTTGCTCAGAGTATAACCGGCATTATGCTAAGAAGAAAATCAGCAACTATGTCAGGTTATGGCTGGAGGAGGAAAAGGTAGCCACCTGCAGACATTACCTCCACACGCATGGAGCTTTTGTTGTTGCTGCTGCTGCTCAGTCGCACAGTCGAGTCCGACGCTTCACAACCCCACGGGCCACACCATGCCAGGCCCTCCTGTCTCCTGCCGTCCTCCGGAGTTTGCTTAATTCCATATTCGTTGCATCGATAACGCTGTCCTGCCCAATCATTTTGGAGCAACTTTTCTGCGAGTGGCGTTTGTCTTCTTTTAGTTAAATTCTCTGCCTTCCTTAAGCCCAATTTGCTTATTTTCGCATCTACAGCATCGTTCCATTTTGACCAGCAATGCTCGTGTTCTGTCAGTGCGGTAAAGATTGCTCCAAAATGATTAAGAGCCAGTTTGGTGTAGTGGTTAAGTGGGCGGACTCTAATCTGGGAGAACCGGGTTTGATTCCCCCGCTCCTCCGCTTGCACCTGCCGATGTGACCTTGGGTCAGTCACAAGCTCTGGCACGGCTGTTCTTGAAAAAGAGCAGTTTCTGTCAGAGTTCTCTCAGCCCCACCGACCTTGCAGAGTGTCTGTTGTGGGGAGGGGAAGGGGAAGGAGATTGTAAGCCGCTGTGAGACACCAAGTGACGGGTGGGGTATAAATCCAATCTCCTCTTCCTCTTCTTCTAACAGATGCTAAACGACAATGCTCCCCACTTCATCTAGGAATTAAATATTCCACTAAATTTGACCTGCCTCTCTACTTAAACATGCTGACCATTCCAAAATTGAGGCGGTCATACATGATTGCACGCCACGATGTGTTTCCAGCAGCCCAGATGAAGGGCCGTTTTCTCAAGACCCCTCTGGACCAGCGCTATTGTGACTGTCCTTTGATAGCACTTGACTCACTGTGCCATGTTTTCTTCTACTGTCCAAAACATGCTGTTGTCCAAAACAGCAAGAAAAGGATTCGTAAGAAAATGGCTGTCGAAATATTCATCTTTTCCTGAGGCATCCAAGATTAAGACTACTTCTGAGCAGTCTCTGCCAAAATTGCATCGCGGATGTGGCAAATTTCTGTTTTAGTGTTCTTTTACATTCCTATTTTTTAAAAAAATGGTGTATGGCCTATGGGCTACTAATCTTTAAATAAACTCAACTCAACTCAACTAAACACCGTCTAACCGTCGTATCCTTTGCTGTCGCTTTCTTCTTTTGCCTTCAACCTTTCCCAGCATCAGGGTCTTCTCCAGTGAGGGCTCCCTTTGCCTAACACTAAATCAGAACTTTGGTCCATTAAACTCTGTACTGTCCACCAGCGTTCCCTCTAAGCAGAGTCAGTGCGAGCTAGCTCACAGTTTTTTAGCCTCTGGCTCACTCATTTTTGTCTTGGCTCAGGAAGGATGGCTCCGGAGCAAAACTAATCTATGCAGAAGCTCACAATTTTAATGCCAGTAGCTCACAAAGTGGAATTTTTGCCCACAGGCCTCCACGGCTTAGAGGGAGCATTGCCGTCCACTCCGACTGGCAATGGGTCTCCATGATTTCAGGCAGAGGTCTTTCAGATGTGACTTACTTCCTAGCTCTTTTTAACTGGGGATGCCGGGGATTGAACCGGAGACCTTCTGCGTGCCGAGCTGATGCTCCACCACTGAGCCACAGCCCCTCCCCTCCTCCTGAAAAGTGCTTTCCCTCGTTGCCCTCCCCTTGTCAACGGGCAGCCCCCGTTCCCCCTCTTACGTCCCCACACCAAACCCGAGCTAAAAATGATTCGGTAATTGTGCATGACCCCATGTCACCGTTTGCTTTCCCAGAGAATTATAGCATTATCCCCACATTTCTCTTCTTCTCTAGCTGTGGCCGAAAGCGCTGAGGGAAGATGATAAATCTTCCGGTGCTTCAAAAGCAGTCGCCTGACCCCACGTGGATTCTGAAACTAGCCTAATGAGCCAATTTGAGAGCCCAGGAGGGCAAAAAACCAAAAAACCTGGGGCAGCTGAGTACGCTGGTGAGGAGGTCAGCTCTTCCCTCAGATGTGAAACAGGAAGAACCATCGGATAATGTCTCTTGTTCCCAACAAGCAGACAATAGGCCGGGAGACTGAGGGAGGGAAAGGAGGGGGTATTTTTTTCTTTTTAAACTCTGTGTTTTCTCTTTATTTGGTCATTAATTTACCCCCTGTGGCCCTAGGCAAGCCACTGTCTCCCGGCCTCCGTTCCCCATTTGTCAAATGGGATTAATTTACCTCACGTGATCATGAGGCGACATGAGGCCAAAACAGAGATCAGAACAGAGCCACCACACCTGAAATGCTACCTAGGCCCCGGTCACACGGGAGGATTCGCCCCACGAAGCGGATGGGTTGAGGGCGCATCAAACGGGCACGATCATACGGCAACATCTGGGAAGCGTAGTGCACCTGTCACCAACCTGTACCGTCGGCCCGAAGAAGCGGATTTTAAAAGTACCAGCAAAATGGTAGTAGCGACCGGAAAACGTGGGTCGCAGGCGAGTGTCGGATCGTGGAAGCAGAGTTAATCTGGCGCATCTGGCGCACACATGTGTCCCGTTGCATCAGATGTGTTTTTTCCAAGCCTCCAATCTTACTGGGACATGGCGGCCCACCAGGAGAACCATGCTGAGAACCACACGAAAGTGCCGTCTAGCCCAGCATTCTGCTTTCGACAGAGGGCAGGCAAATGCTTCAGGAAAGCAAATAAGGAGGGCACGAAGGCCGAAGCCTCTTCCTTCTGGTTACTGGGGGCACCCTTCTACTTCCACGAGTAGGCAGAGAAATGGCGGAATCTGAACGTGCGGGATCCACCTGCTGTCCTTTCTCTGAGAATGAACAGAAGAAGAAGAGTAGGTTTTTATACCCCACTTTTCTCTAAGTTAAGGAGTTTCAAACCGGCTTACAATTGTCTTCCTTTCCTCTCCCCACAACAGGCACTTTGTGAGGCAGGTGGGGCTGAGGGAGTCCTGAGAGGACTGGGATTGGCCCAAGGTCACCCAGCAGGCCTCAGGTGTCTCAAAGCAGCTTAAAATCTCCTTTCCCTTCTCCCCACAACAGACACCTTGTGAGGCAGGTGGGGCTGAGAGAGTTCTGAGAGAACGGGGACTGGCCCTAGGTCACCCAGCAGGCCTCCTGTGTCTCAAAGCGGCTTAAAATGGCCTTCCCCCTCCTCTTCCCATAACAGGCACCTTGTGAGGCAGGTGAGGCTGAGAGAGTTCTAAGAGAACTGGGACTGGCCCAAGGTCACCCAGCAAGCCTCACATGGGGGAGTGGTAAATCAAACCAGGTTCTCCAGATTAGAGTCCGCCGCTCTTAACCATTACACCACACTGGTTCTCATGTTGAAGGAACAGACTGGAAAACATATTCCAGACAGACACCTTTCATGACTGATAAATGCCTGTGTGATGTGGTACATGGGTGTGTGTGGGTGTGTGTTTGGGAACTGAAACAATTATGCCTTGGAGGGTACCACGCTTTTAGCTACCATGAAGGAGTCAGCTTTAAACACCAAAACAACAACAACACGGAGTCTCGCAAGTACCAGCGTTGATGTCTGACGGCTTTGTTTAGCAGCACAGGTCGATACCTCTATTTCAGGGCATACTCATCTGTCAGGGATATTGATCATTTGGAGATGCAGTGGTACATTGATACTCTACGGCAACTGAGTCACCGGGAAAACAGAAGGGAAAATAAAATAAACCCCCCGTGCTTTCAATAAGCCAGGGTCAAGCTGCAGGTTTCTGCAAGACAGGCGGGGTTCCTCAGCATTACCAAAAGAGGGGTGGAGATATTAAACAGGGTTATCATCCGCTGCATAGCATCACACTTGAGGGCTGCTTTTCCCTTCCTGTCCCAAGTACCATGTAAAGTTTGGGAAGGGAGCCAGTGGCTCAAAAACTTGGGTATAAGCCATGGGTGGCCCAACTCGCTTAATATAAGAGCCACACAGAATAAATGTCAGGTGTCTGAGAGCCACGAGACACGAACAGATATCACACACACGCTTTTTCATTGAAAAATATGTAAATTTGCTTTTTATTGACATTAAACGAGACTGCCAAAAATAAAAAAGGGGTAAAAACAGATATCGATAATGATATTTATCTGTCCAATGATATTTGTAGGAGTGGGGAAGGGCTTCGAGAACATATTTGAAGAAGAAGAAGAAGAAGAGGAGGAGGAGATTGGATTTATACCCCGCCCATCACTACCCAAAGGAGTCTCAGGCCCTGGTCACAAGGGTTAGATAATGCGGGGGGCGGGGAGGCATAGCTGTTCGCCCTGAAGCAAAATGAAGCGCGACAGCCCGATCACATGGCACCCCAAGTCTCTGTGCTTAGGCCGTTAGCTGCCGATCACACGGTGGTGCTGAAGCGTGGCAAAGAAGCGGCGCGGCGTGATCACACAAGTGGCGATCGCAAGCCACCACTTCCGGATCAGACAGGCAATTGCTCTTGGTTTCGCATCTGTGCACATGCACAGTTCTGCGGTGCAGCACTGCTTTAAGTTTTGCGTTTGTGTGCATGCGCAGTTCAGCATTTGTATACAACCTATGGAGGCTTAAAAAAAAAATCCAGTTTGCAACAGGATACTAGCGCCCCCGCGATCAGACGCCCACCTGTGCTGCGCATTTTCCGGATACTAGTGCACTTTCCTAGATACTTTTTAATTCCGCATCTTCAGCGGGATGCCACGGATTGGCCACGGCTGTGCTACGCTTCCCAGATGTTGCGGTGTGATCATGCCCCGAAAATCCACCCGACATTCGTGCCTCTCGCGCGGCCAATTCTCCGTGTGACCGGGGCCTCAGAGCGGCTTACAAACTCCTTTCCCTTCCCCTCTCCACAACAGACACCCTGTGAGGTAGGCAGGGCTGAGAGAGCTCTGACAGAAACGGCTCTTTTTTCAAGAACAGCTGTGCCAGGACTATGGCTTGCCCAAGGTTATCCAGCAGCTGCAAGTGGAGGAGTGGGGAATCAAACCCGGTTCTCCCAGATTAGAGTCTGCGCACTTAACCACTACACCAAACTGGCTTAAAGTTAAAATTGCTTTCTTTCTCTGCTCCCCCCACCCTGCCTCAAGCCTACCCAGGGAAGGGAACACTGGCTAGGGAAGGGATGACCGCTCAGGGAGGCATGCCTCCGCTTCTCCAGCCGCCCTGCCGGGAGCCGCAGAATATGTGTGAAAGAGCCGGAATGTAGCTCCTGAGCCGCAGTCTGGCCACCCCTGGTATGAACTGGAGGGCAAGAGGTAAAAGGGTTCTTAGACCTTTGGCCCTTACTCTGTGTCTTCAGTCACGCCAGCCAATGAGCCCAGAACTACCCTGAACTACCCTTGTCTGCTTCCCCCCTCCTCCCCCCTGTGCACACTGCCTGATTGATGCATTTTATGTGTGTATGTTGTAAGCCACCTAAGAGTCCTTTTCAAAGAAACGTTGGCTAGAGAATAAATAAACACACAATTGCCGCTAGATGCAGTGATGGCTTTAAAGCAAATTGAAGAAGAAGAGGAGGAGGAGGAGGAGGAGGAGGAGGAGATTGGATTTATACCCTGCCCTTTACTACCCAAAGGAGTCTCAGAGCGGCTTACAGTTTGATGCAATGGTTAAGTGCGCGGACTCTAATCTGGGAGAATCGGGTTTGATTCCCCACTCCTCCACATACAGCTGCTGGATGACCTTGGGCAAACTGTAGTTCTGATAAGAGCTGTTCTTGAAAAAGAGAAGTTTCTGTCAGAGCTCTCTCAGCCCCACCTCCCTCACAGGGTGTCTGTTGTGGGGAGGGGAGGGGAAGGGAAAGGAGTTTGTAAGCCGCTCTGACACACCTTTAGGTAGTGAAGGGCGGGGTATAAATCCAATCTCCTCCTCTTCTTCTTCTTCTTCTTCCAAACACTTTTCCCTTCCCCTCCCCACAACAGACACCCTGTGAGTTGGCAGGGCTGAGAAAGCTCTGACAGAAACTGCTCTTTTTCAAGAACAGCTGTGCCAGAACCATGGCTTGCCCAAGGTCATCCAGCAGGTGCAAGTGGAGGAGTGGGGAAATCAAACCCGGTTCTCCCAGATTAGAGTCTGCGCACTTAGCCACGACACCAAAGGGGAGGAAGATCAATGGCTGTGAGTCACAGAATCAAAGTGTGTGTGTGGGGGGGGAATGGCACCTCCTTTGTCGGAGGCAGTCTATCTTTGGTTAACAGACTGTACAGACGCCAGAGCGCATGCAGAATTCTGGAAGAGGGTGGGGTCATAAGGACTTCCTGGACAGGCTTCGGCCCTTCACTCTCTCTCAGCCTGAGCTACTTCGCAAGGTATATTGTGAGGATAAAACAGGGAAGACCCACACAGGGCCACTTCAGCTTCTTGGGGGAATGAGAAAAATCTAAGGGATACAGAGATAGAGTGCCAGAAACCAAGAAGAAGGAACTATTTTTATAGCACCCTGGAGCATAACGATATCCTGAAACAAATCTGTATGGAGAAACCAACAACCACTGCAGATACAACAAGTCACTGGGCTATCCCAAAGAACTGTTGGCGTGGTGGTTAAGAGCGGCAGACTCTAGTCTGGAGAACGCGGTTTGATTCCCCACTCCTCCATATGAAGCCAGCTGGGTGACCTTGGGTCAATCACAAGTTTTCTCGGAACTCTCTCAGCCCCACCTGCCGCACAGGGTGTCTGTTGTGGGGAGAGGAAAGGAAGGTGATAGTAAGCTGCTTTGAGACTCCTTTGGGTAGTGAAGAGCGGGGTATAAAAACCAACTCTTCTTCTTCCATATCTATCTATCTATCTATCTATCTATCTATCTATCTATCTATCTATCTATCTATCTATCTATCTATCTATCCATCCATCCATCCATCCATCCATCCATCCATCCATCCATCCCCTACCTACCTACGCCGTTCGTCCCAGTCTGCCTGCCTCATCCATCCATCCATCCATCCATCCATCCATCCATCCCCCTACCTACCTACCCCTGTCCGTCCGTCTGCCTGCCTCATCCATCCATCCATCCATCCATCCATCCATCCATCCATCCATCCATCCATCCATCCCCCTACCTACCTACCCCTGTCTGTCCCAGTCTGCCTGCCTCATCCATCCATCCATCCATCCATCCCCATACCTACCTACCCCGTTCGTCCCAGTCTGCCTGCCTCATCCATCCATCCCCCTACCTACCTACCCCTGTCTGTCTCTGTCTGCCTGCCCCATCCATCCATCCATCCATCCATCCATCCATCCATCCATCCATCCACCTGTCTGTCTGATCCATCCATCCATTTTCTGTGTCTCCAGTCTCCAGATAAACATTTGCTACTTAGATCCTCCCAACGCTTTGAGGTGTACCTAAAGGATCTGCCCCTTACAAAACACAGGCAAGCCGCTTGCTAAGCGGATGATGTCTGAGTCCATATTAAGGTCTGTCTCACTCAACATCGCCTCCAAGATCTGTCGTGGAGGGGAGCCTTCAGAAACTGCAGCCCAGAACTCAACACGTACACTTATCTTCTCGAGTGGCCTCCACAGGATGTCGGATGTCAAAGGTGAAGCTGAAGACTAGGTCTGCTGAAAATCGCAAGCCGGCTGTGCAGACATCCAGATGTTGTAGATTTATGAATTGCAAGTGGGTAGCTGCACTTTATAAACAAAAGTACTTTATAAACAAAGCACTATGCTACTACTTTAAAAAACAAAACAAAAACCCTTCAGTCAACTGAAAGAGCCGAATTCCGGGTATCTGGCTTGCTGGGCATTTTTTTTAAAGAAATGTTTGTGCTGATATTCTACTCTCCCACTGACTGGAAACAAATGTGTCTCTTCAAGGGTAGATTCGAGTCCAGTAGCACCTAACAGACCAACAAGCTAAGCAGGGCTGACCCCTGGCAAGTATTTGGATGGGAGACCTCCAAAGAATACCAGGGCCGGGAGGCAGAGGAAGGCTATCAAGCCACTTCTCTGAACGGCCTCCGTGCCCCAGTAGAAGCTGTCACAGGTTGCCATGACATCCAGGGATGGGCACACATGGACACACGAAAATGCAAAAAAAACACCCCTTCCCCACCCCTGGGATATGAGGTTTTCAGAGTCAAAGTTCCCTAGACTCTCAAAAGCCAAAGTTCCCTTAGACTCTCAGAAGCTTCTACTCTGACAATCTTGTTGCTCTCTAAGGTGCTTCTGAAACTATCTTCAAGAGCAGATTTTGGTTTCTTCAAGAACAACGTGGAGCCTTAGGTACATTCTGGTGTTCTCCAGCAAGGTTTTCCTATCAGATACAGCAAAACGCTTCACATGTGAGAATACCCTATGATGGAAGCTCCATGCTACATGGAACTCTGAATCAAAGATCATAATGCCATGCATATGAACAGAATTGGAAGCCAGAAGAAGAAGAAGAAGAAGAAGAAGAAGAAGAAGAAGAAGAAGAAGAAGAAGAAGAAGAAGAAGAAGAAGGAGGAGGAGGAGGAGGAGGAGGAGGAGGAGGAGGAGGAGGAGGAGGAGGAGGAGGAGGAGGAGGAGGAGGAGGAGGAGGAGGAGGAGGAGGAGGAGGAGGAGGAGGAGGAGGAGATTGGATTTATACCCTGGCCTTCACTCAGAGTCTCAGAGCAGCTTACAAACGCCTTCCCCTTCCCCTCCCCACAGCAGACTACCCTGTGAGGCAGGTGGGGCTGAGAGAGCTCTTTCCAGAACGGCCCTTGAGAGAACAGCTCTGACAGAACTATGGCTTGCCCAAGGTCATCCAGCAGCTGCATGTGGAGGAGTGGGGAAATCAAACCCCAGATTAGAGTCCATGCACTTAACCACTACACCAACCTGGCTCTCTTCAGCCTGTGTAAGAACAGGGCCAGGTTGGAGGAATCAAATTTGTGGCGGGAAACGTGCCAATAAATAATACATGGCTGTGATTCTGTCACTATTGGATAAAAACTGCAATTGTTTCTAAGAAGCCTAGAGTAACAAGGGGTCTACATATTGAATAATGCATCACTTCTTCTTTTTTTTAATCCTGGTGTTTTCCCGAGGAGCTCAAGAGTCCTGCTGGATCAGAACAATAGTCCATCTAGTCGAGCATCCCGTACCCAGCAGAAATTAAAGTCCTCCTCTCTCCCCTACTAGTGTCAGGGCTCATTTCCTAACGTTGACTAGTCCCTGCACCCTAAGCCTTATGCTAATCATTTTTTAAAAAAAACACAAATGAGGAATGTTGAGTTCCCTGATAAAAATTCTCCGTATTCCCTCCTGCTGGAGATGGGCCGAAAACTTAACAGAGACTGCGGAGATGCCTATTTCTAAAAGTCTTCAAAAGAACCTAAGATAAGCACCCAAAGGCCAAATGTCTCATTAAAAGCATTAGCTCCACTCCAGGACTGCCAAAATCCGCTTGCTGAGATTTAGTGGGATGTTTGCAGCAAGCCCATTTCTCCTTTTGACTCCCTTTTTTCTCTTCAGAACATCAAGCAACAAGGATTCGGGTCTCACCTCCTCTTTCCTGTTATCTTGTAACCTTTGGTGCAAAAGAGTGAAATATTTCATGTATTCATCTATCTGAGGGCTCGCTGCAGATGTGTTTTTTTCTTTCTCGCTCTCATTCCATTTTCCCCGTTCCCTTTTACGCACTAGTTTTATGCAGCGCCTACATCTAAACCGCAGCCCTGGAAGTGAAGATAAATAATTGGTGGTCCGATTCTTCGTAACCGGAATCGAGAGCAAATCCTCCCTCCACCTCTATGGGGAGGTTGAGATTAACTTACTCACCGGACCATGGCTACGACACATTTCTACTCTTAGATTACAGGCATTTTGGCCGTCAGGGCCAGGGAAACAATCTAAAAACACACAAATGCACCTAGCCACCCTAGAGCATATAGCTCCCCAAAATCTCCTACGGCAATTGCTTGGCATCTGTCATTTAAGGGCAAAAAAGGGTGCAATGTTGGTCCTTCAGAAGGATGCGTAAGTATGTCATTTTTTATTTATTTCAGACGTCAAATGCTTAGCCTTTTAATCCACGTATCGATCGGTGTTGTGTCGTTCCCAGCTCGTCTCTCCGATGCTCGTTTAATGCCAGTTATACCCGATCGATACAAAAGTAATACTGAAAAATGCATTAATCTTAACAGGGAAGAGACTGGTGCAAAAAAACGCACAAAAAACCCTGGAAAAAAAGACCCAAAGAGAAAGGCTCCCAGGGTGGTTGGCACAAAGGAGGAGGAGGAGGAGGAGGAGGAAGAGGAGGAGATTGGATTTATAACCCGCCCTTCACTATCCAAGGGAGTCTCAGAGCGGCTTACAAACTCCTTCCCCTCCCCACAACAGACACCCTGAGAGGTAGATGGGGCTGAGAGAGCTCTGAAGGAAACTTCTCTTTTTCAAGAACAGCTCTGACAGAGCTTGTGACTGACCCAAGGTCACATCAGCAGGTGCAAGTGGAGGAGTGGGGAATCCAACCCGGTTCTCCCAGATTAGAGTCCGCTCACTTAACCATTACACCAAACTGGCTCTCAGACAAAACTGCAACCACTCCAAACTGGCTCTCAGACCGAACTGCAACCACTAACGCCCCCCCCTCCCCCAGTGGAGCAGTTCACATCCTGAGCAAAATGTAACTGTTGTAATCTTAAAACAGGCAATGGGCAGTGCAAGACACTGTGCCGTCTCCAGAGTGCTGCTAAGCAAAGCTCATGGGTGCAGCTTAGAGGAAACACTGGCTGCAACTCAGTGGCAGAGCATCAGCTTGGCATGAGGAAGGTCCCAGGTTCAGTCCCCAACATCTCCAGTTACAAGGATCAGGTAGGAGGTGATGTGAAAGACTTCAGCCTGAGACCCTGGAGAGGCATTGCCAGTCTTGTTTGGACAATACTGACACTGAAGGACCAATAGTCCGATTCGGTATAAGGCAGCTTCAGGGGTTCATGTGTGTCCCGTTCCTTGGCATTTCCGGTTAAAGAATCTGACAGTAGCTGATGCGAAAGACCTCTCAGCCTGAGATCTTGGAGAGCTGCTATCAGTCCAAGTAGACGCAATTGTGGGGCAATTCATTTTTCCTGGTGGGGCTGAAGTTCTCAGTGCTGAAAGAAAAACCATTTAGGCTATGGAAAGCTGTTACCAGAACAGATCTCTAAATTGCAAGCTGTCAACCACTTTCGATGACAGTTCTCAGCTGCTGCAAGTTAATCACTTCCGCCAGCCTAAGCCTGCCAACAAGCTGGCAGGTGGGGGTGATGACTTCTCTAGTCAAGAAAGCTTAGGCAGAAAAACTCTCTCCAAGGAGGCCAGTTTCTTGGCACAGAGTTAGAAGGGATCCTAGAGGTCACTTATTCTAACCCCCTTGCTCAGTGCCGGAATTAGTTAACTACAGCACCCCACTTTGTATATAGGAGCGTGCACGTTTAAAAAAATGTTTTGAGATGATTGAAAAAAAGCATTTACAGGAGGAATTCTTGTGGGGCTGTGCTACAGGCCTGGTTTCAGTAAAAAGCAGCTTTAGGTGTGTGAAACTGAAATGGGAATGACTGGATTGAACTAGCGTGGGAGAGAAATTTGATCGCCTCTCTCAATAGGCCTCTACAAGCGATCCATCTGGGCACTGATTGACAGTGTGGGGAGCGGGAGAGTGGGAACGGAAACCCACCCGGCCTTCCTATGATCACAGAGTCATCTGCACAGAATGTGTGCAGAACCTCCCTGCGATCGGCAACGTTTGGAAAGCCATGCCTCATCCCTCAGGATTCCTCAAATGTTGAAAAAAAATAAAAGACCCTCCAGGTCAGGGCCTAAGGCCCCCTGGGTTTCATCCAGCAGAGGATATTCCACAGGTTTCAACAGGAGAGGAGGCAGTATCAGTCTGCACACCTGCTTTTAGGAAACAAAATGGAAGCCATCCAACCGAAAACATAAACGCCAGCAGTTGCTCTAATGTTTCCCTAACATCAAATGGAGCGCACGAGTCCCTTAGCAGACCAAGAGTGAAACGAAAACATGGCAGTCTGTCTTACTGACATTCTGTTGACATTCTTTGGGAATTCCTCAGAAGCTGTGCCTGTAAAACAACATTCCATGCAAATTTTTCGGCAAACTCTTGGTGGCAATGCCAACAGGAACAGACCTAGCCTGTTCAGAGACAACAGTATCTCCAGTGGCCGATGCTGGGCGCACACATACTGAGAGTTTGGGTAATATTGACATATCGATGGCTGAACTATGCCACAGAAGACACGATTGACAGAGACATAAAATGATGTTGAGCCCAGACTGGGGAGATTACACTACAGACCTGAGGGAAGTCCTGAAGTTGCAGAAAACTCTGAAACCTTAAAATAAATTAAAATATTTTAGGGATCAAAGCTCCCCCCCCAAACAGAAACAACACTTCTTGCTTTATGAAAAGAATGCCCGCTGAACTCACAGAGCCTGTTAGATGTTGCTAGGCAACCACAACAATATTACCAAGGTTTCCAAGCCTTGGTTTCTGTAAAGCAAAGTTGGGGGGGGGAGAGTGGCCTAGGAGCCCGAAACAGCCCTAGGAAAGGTCTCTCCCCCCTCCATGGTTATGTTCCCTAATGAAGGAGGACTCACTAGGGACAGGCCCAGCAGTGGCCACCACACAACTCACTACCCACACAACTCAGGCTGGTGGCAGTAGCCATAGTACAACACAGTCGGGTTTGGCCCAGTAGAGTCCACTGTGCAACTGGGCTCAGCCACCTGCAGCCCAGCCAAGCACCAACTGCCATGCAGCCTAGCCACATTTTTTCCAAGGAGAACTGGGGGTGAGAAAGGAGGGAAAGTGTTAGGAAAGGAAGGCAAGCTAAAAACAGATAAAGAGATGGCTGGTGGGTGGGAAGGAGAAAAGGAAGCAGGGAAAGAGGAGAGGGTATAGGCTGGCTGGTGGGTGGGAAGGAGAGAAGGAGCAGGGAAAGAGGAAGAGGGTATAGGCTGGCTGGTGGGTGGGAAGGAGAGAAGGAGCAGGGAAAGAGGAGAGGGTATAGGCTGGCTGGTGGGTGGGAAGGAGAGAAGGAGCAGGGAAAGAGGAGAGGGTATAGGCTGGCTGGTGGGTGGGAAGGAAGCAGGGAAAGGGGAGAGGATATAGGCTGGCTGGTGAGTGGGAAGGAGAAAAGGAAGCTGGGAAAGGGGAGAGGGTATAGGCTGGCTGGTGGGTGGGAAGGAGAAAGGGAAGCAGGGAAAGAGGAGAGGGTATAGGCTTGCTGGTGGGTGGGAAGGAAGCAGGGAAAGGGTAGAGGATATAGGCTGGCTGGTGAGTGGGAAGGAGAAAAGGAAGCTGGGAAAGGGGGAGGGTATAGGCTGGCTGGTGGGTGGGAAGGAGAGAAGGAAGCAGAGAAAGGGGAGAGGGTATAGGCTGGCTGGTGGGTGGGAAGGAGTGAAGGAAGCAGGGAAAAGGGAGAGCATATAGGCTGGCTGGTGGGTGGGAAGGAGAGAAGGAAGCAAGGAAAGGGGAGACAGTATAGGGGTTGAGAAGAAAGAGGAAATAGTGGGGGAGGGGATGCGGGGCGAATAAGATGCCCCCCACAATTCCTTGTGGGTCCCCCACTCGTACAAAACCTATTTCCATCAGCTTGCTTGAAAGGGACACAATGAATGAATTGCGTACACCTGAAAAGACTCGATGCAGCTTTTAATCTCTTTCCCAGCCCCTTGGTCAGCCACTCCCTGCCAAACCGCCGAGCCGAAGCGTTCCACTTGTGTACCGCCCCACCCCTTAGCAAATGAGAGGAGAAGAACACGGACTGCAGGCGGCACCTTGCAGAGATCTGCTTGTCCTACAAGTCACCTTGCATCATGCCAGAGAGAAGAACAAGTAGCCTGGCCAGGTACCAAGGAGGAGAAAGAGAGAGCAGAAAAGCCATCGGGGAGACAACCTCGGGAACATAATAGATCCCCTTTCCATAGAAGGGTTTTTTTGTGTGTGTGTGTTTTTTAAAGCAAAGGGCAAAATTGTACAGTGCCAAGAGAGGCCAATTCAGAAGAGACTTTTACACCCTTCCACCCTCCACATTCGTGATCCCTAACATGGAACCCGGAAACAGAAAGCAAGCAGCCACCAAATGATAAAGGGAGGAGGATAAAGGGCATTAGCCAAAAGGAGGATGAGAAGATTACGGAAGGGAGGGAGAAAGAAAGGAGAGAGATCCTTGAGTCACTTTATCTTCTGCGTCCATTAAGCTCCAGACGACGCATCCACTGCGTACAGCATAAACAGCTTGGTAGGAGAAGGTTTAGCGCAGGAGGATGGAGGGGAATTGGCATTTACGGAAGGAGACTCTTTGGGGTTCATTAAAGACGCACACAATGCGCCTCCCTCCAGAGCAGAGAATCTGAACATCGGTTGCATGTTGCAAGCTGGAGGTAAAAGAGGAGCGCGTTGAAATAAAGGCAAAGGAGGAGACAGGTGACGAAATCTCTACTCTGGCTGGTGAACCCCCCCCCCCGCCAACCATCCCTCCCCGACAACATTAGCGGCTCTGTCTCCTCCGTGGTTCGTATTCCTGGCACGTTTTCGGTCGCTCTCTCCCAAACAGTCCTGCTCCGAGATATTAGCGCCGCACAGAATGCGATGGTTGAATCGCTGCGGCTCTTTCTTGGCACCGGTTCAGCTCATTTGCCGTCTCCCTTCTCTTCCCAGACCCCCAAAGCAGAAAATGAAAGGAGGGATAGGGAGGGGCAATAGCTACCCTGAGCAGTCGTACGAGAGGTGTACCCCCCTTTCCGAATGCCTCCCCTCTTTTCTCCACACTCTCCGAGAGGAAGAGAACACACCATAAACAGAAATCCGTCCTCAAATCCCCACCAGCCATCTCGGGCTATCCTTCCTGGGGCTCTTCCAAATTTCCCAAGTCAAGCGGCGTACCTTGTCTGTCCTCCAAAATCTTTCCCCCCCACCTGCCGCCTCTTGTCTGAGACGTGGCATGGCAGACGCCAACATGGTGGCATCTCTCTGCGCAGAGGGGACTGCAGCTGCTCCCAACCCGTTCCCCGATATTTGGACGTGGCGCTCATTCCCGTACGTGCCAGAATTGAGGCAGGTGCCACCGATTTGCCGCTGTGGCGCAGGCATGTTCAAAGGTACCCAAGGGGCTGTCAGATGGAGGTTCCCCTTCCTCGATTTCAGTGAGGGAGAGTGCTCTTTTACCGGCACCGGAACACCTTCTCGCACCCACACTTCCAGGCAAGAAGAACCAAACAGAAATTGCACGAAGATGGCAATGGCGTACCCTCGGCAGCTTCATTTCAAGCACAGCTTAGCAAGCACCTGATACTGACTCCGTTCCATACCTTCTCCTGCTTGCCTCCCCCGCCCCTTTGCTCTGCTCTCTTTCTCTTAAAGGTAAAAGTTTCCCTTGCTCGAAAGCCCGTCGAATCCAACTTTAGGGCAGTGCTCCTCTCCGTTTCCAAGCCAAAGAGCCAGTGCTGTCTGAAGACATTTCCGTGGTCATTGGCTGGCATGACTAGATACCGAGGTGCACAGAACACGGTTACCTTCCCACCAAAGCGGTACCTATTTATCTACTTGTGATGTCTTGCGTTCGAACTGCTAGGTTGGCAGGAGCTGGGGCCGGAGACGGGAAGCTCACTTCGTCATGCAGCACTTGGGTCTCGAAATGCCAAGCGACCGACCTTCCGGTCTGCAGTTCAGGAGGTCCACCAGTGGGGCCAGGACACCAGAAGCCCTCCCACTGTTGCCTTCCCCAAGCACCAAGAATACAGAGCATCACTTGCCCCAGCCTGAGAGTCCCTATCTATACCTCGTGGCTAATAGCCACTGAGGGACCTCTACTCCATATGCTTGTCCAATTCCCTCTTGAAGCCGTCCGTGCTTGTAGCTGCCACCACCTCCTTTGGCAGTGAATTCCATGTGTTAATCACTCTTTGGGTGAGGAAGTACTTCCTTTGATCCATTCTAACCCGACCGCTCAGCAATTTCATGGAGTGCCCACGAGTTCTTGTCTTGTCAGAAAGAGAGAAAAGGACTTCTTTCTCTACCTGCCATTTCCCATGCATAATCTTATAAACCTCGATCATGTCACCCCTCAGTCATAGTTTCTCCAAGCTAAAGAGCCCCAAGTGCTTTAACATTCAACAGTACTGTGAAATCTGTATACCCCAAGACCTGGGAATACCAAAACTATTTAGGGGATGTAGACCCACACTCCCTCCCTCCCTCCAGGAGCATACATAAATATTTCCGTTTCCCCCTACATTTTCAGCAATCACCATGGCTTCGGCCAATTTTCACCTTTCACACATGAAACTGCCTTATACTGAATCAGACCTTTAATCCATCAAAGTCAGTATTGTTTACTCAGACTGGAAGCCGCTCTCCAGGGTCTCAGGCGGGGGTCTTTCCCATCACCTACCGCCAGGTCTTTTAACTGGAGATACCGGGGATTGAACCTGGGGCCTTCTGCATGCCAAGCAGATGCTCTACCACTGAGCCACAGAGCCCCTTATTTGCCCTGATCTGTATAGCCCAGGCTAACCCGATCTTGTCAAGTCTCAGAAGCTAAGCAGGGGCGGCCTTGGCTAGTATTTGGATGAGAGACCTTCAAGGAAGTCCAGGGTCACTACGCAGAGGCAGGCAACAGCAAATTACCTCTAAATACCTCTTGCCTTGAAAATCCTATAGGGTCGCCACAAGTAAGCTGTGACTTGAAGTGTCTCTCCCCGCCCCGCCCCCCCGCAAAGGTGACCAATTTATTTATTGCATTTACTAGCTGCCTCTACCTTGTAGAACTCAACGAGACTTACAATATCAAAAAGCAATGATTATTAAAATCAGCAAACCAACATATAGATCCCATGGTTTAAAATCTTCAGTTTGAACTGCCGATATACAAAAATTGAAAGAGGTTCCAGAGGAGATCCAGGAAACTACAAGCCGGTCAGTCTGACGTCGATACCAGGTAAGATAGTGGAATCCATTATTAAAGATGGAATTAGTAGACACAGGGACGAACAAAAGCTATTGAAGAAGAATCAGAATGTATTCTGGGAGGGAAGATCTCATCTCACTAACCCGTTAAGAGTTCTTTGAGGGAGTGAACAAACATGTGGACGAGGGGGACCCAATAGACGTTGTTTACCTAGACTTCCAGAAAGCTTTTGAAAAAGCCCCCTCATCAAAGGCTCCTAAGTAAACTCAGCAGTCATGAGATAAGAGGACGAGTCCTCTTGTAGATTAAAAACTGGCTAATTAACAGGAAACGGAGAGTGAGCATAAAGGGGCAGTTTTCACAGTGGAAGGTGATAAGCAGTGGGGTACCGCAGGGCTCAGTTCCTGACCCGGTGCTTTTTAAATTGTCCATTAAAGATTGAGAGTTGGGAGTAAGCAGTGAAGCGGATGGCACTTAAGTTTGTGGATGACACTAAGTTGTTCATGGCAGGGAGAAGCAAGGGGGACTGTGAGGTACACCAGAGGGATCTGTCGAGGCCGGGCGAGTGGGCGTCAACATGGTTCAACACGGGCAAGTGCAAAGTAATGCACCTTGGAGCCAAAACTCCTAACTATAAATATACATTGATGGGGGTCTGACCTGGTGGTAACTGTCCGGGAGAGAGATTCTTGAAATCATGGAAAATGTCAACTCAGTGTGCAACTGCAATTAAAAAAAGGCCAACGGTATGCTGGGGATTATTAACAGCCAGTTTGGTGTAGAGGTTAAGTGCGTGGACTCCAATCTGGGAGAACCGGGTTTGATTCCCCACACCTCCACTTGCACCTGGCTGGCTGACCTTGGGAAAGCCGTAGTTCTGATAAGAGCTGTTCTTGAAAAAGAACAGTTTCTGCCAAGAGCTCTCTCAGCCCCACCTACCTCTCAGGGTGTCTGTTGTGGGGAGGGGAAGGGAAGGGAGTTTGTAAGCCGCTCTGAGACTCCTTTGAGTAGTGAAGGGCGGGGTATAAATCTAATCACTACTACTACTACTTCTTCTTCTTCTTCTTCTTCTTGGAAGGGGATTGAAAACAAATCAGACAGTCTCATCCTATATAGATCTCTAATGCGGCTTCATTTGGAACACCGTGTACAGTTCTGGTCACCGCACCACAAAAGAGATGTTATAGTGGTGGGAAAAGTGCAGAAAAGGGCGACTAGAAGATGAAGGGCATGGAACACCTTCCCTATGAAGAAAGATTAAAGAGGTCAGGGCTCTTGGAGAAACGATGACTGAGGGGGTGACATAACAGAGGTTTGCAAAATTACGCATGGGATAGAGAAGGCAGAGAAAGAAGTCCTTTCCTCCCTCATGGGCCAAGCAGATGCTCTACCACTGAGCCACTGAGGTCTTTCACATCACCTGCTGCCGGATCTTTTAACTGGAGATGCCGGGGATTGAACCTGGGACCTTTTGCATGCCAAACAGAGGCTCTACCACTGGGCCAGGGTCTCAGGCAGAGGTCTTTCACATCCCCTACTGCTTGGGCCTTTTAACTGGAGACGCTGGGGATTGAACCTGGGACCTTCTGCATGCCAAACAGAGGCTCTACCACTGGGCCAGAGTCTCAGGCAGAGGCCTTCGCATCCCCTACTGCCTGGTCCTTTTAACTGGAGATGCCGGGGGTTGAACCTGGGACCTTCTGCATGCCAAGCAGAGGCTCTTCCAGTGAGCCACAGACCCTCCCGGAGGATCACGGCCTGGAAAGTGTGAAAGGGAATCCCAGGATGCAACAAGCAGGGAGGGACAGTGCTGGGTCAGCCTGTCGTGAATCAGGCTGGAGATCTCGGACTGGCTCATGAGAGACTTGGGAATCGATGAACTCATATGCCAAACCGCTTTGTTCGTCAGTTCCACGCTGCCAATAAATGCTATTTATGTTTGTTTTCCTCGCTGTACTGTCTTTTTTTTTTCTTCTTCTTCAAGTGCTAAGCCGCTTCGGGCTGTTTAGAGAGGTGTCGAAGAACGGGGCTGTGTGTATTTCTCGTTTAGGAAGTGCGTATGCTCTCATGAGTATAATAATATATTTGGGGGGGTGGGGGAACAGAGAGGAATGCGTCTGCGGACATTACTCCTACTTTGGGGGAAAACTGCAGACATCTCTTGCTTTGTTTCGGATGTAAGCCTCAGCAGACGGATCCTCATCTAAAGCTGTCGGCTCTTTGGTTTTTTAAAAACAATTACGCATATATATATATATATATTTTTTGCATTGCGTTTAATGTTTCTGGTATCAAAGAGCCAAAGGAGGTAAAGAGTGCATTCCCTGCCCCCCCCACCCACCCCGTCCAGCAATTACCATGCCTAAACAAAACAAAAGAAGCCCGGCGAGGTTTCCAAATCTCAAGGAGTTCAAAGGAAAAATGGCGCTCGTGGACTAGATTAGTTTTGATCCAGTTTTGGAAAAATGGGATATTGATATTTTAAATAAAGGAGCAAAGAAGAGGGGGAGGAGGAGGAGGAGATTGGATTTATACCCCGCCCTCCACTACCCGAAGGTGTTTCAGAGCGGTTTACAATCTCCTTTCCCTCCCCCTCCCCACAACATACACCCTGCGAGGTAGGTGGGCCTGAGGGAGTTCTCTTGAGAACTGCCCTTGAGAGAACAGCTCTGAGAGAACTTGTGACTGAACCAAGGTCACACCAGCAGCCACATGGGGAGAAGTGGGGAATTAAATCCGGTTCTCCCAGATTAGGGTCCGTGCTCTTAACCACCCGAGAACTGTCCTTGAGAGAACAGCTCTGAGAGAACTTGTGACTGACCCAAGGTCACGCCAGCAGCTGCATGTCGAGAAGTGGGGAATCAAATCTGGTTCTCCCAGATCGGAGTCCCTGCTCCTAACCACTGCACCAAACCAGCTCTAGGAATCACCGGAAACTCTACGGTAACTCTATTCCTTGAGCTACCCCACATCACTTTTTTTTTTTTTTTTACTGGAAGCGACATGATGCCACACACGACACTGAAGGCATTCCCCCCCCCCAACAACAGTGTGGGGCAGAGAATTCCCCGCCACCAGTGGGGGAATGGGACCCCTAGCTAAATGGTGGAAAACAGATTCATCTCATCTAATCGCTGAGAGAGAGAGAGAGACATACAGACAGAGACAGAGAGACAGACAGAAAGACAGAGAAATGGATGGATGGATGGATGTCCTGGCAGTGGGTTTGGTTAGACAACGGAGCAAAGACAATCAGCAGGGAGCACTCTTTTTGATCGATCAGAGTTTTAATCCATTCATCGAGTTGATCGCTCTTCTACTGCCCTTACTGAGAGATCCACCCACTTCCTGTGAGAGCCATAATTGGGTGCAAACATTCTTGGGACTCAACCGCGGCACTGAAGCAGAAGCCATTGGAGGAAACACCACCACGATCAACTCAAGGTAGAAATACGCACCGTCCAAGAGTTGGACTCCATCGACATCTCTATGTGCAACTTGCCTGTTGAAAACCAAAGAAGGTGCTTTGAAGAAGAAGAGATTGGATTTTTACCCCGCCCTTCACTACCCAAAGGAGTCTCAGAGCGGCTTACAAACTCCTTTCCCTTCCCCTCTCCACAACAGACACCCTGTGAGGTAGAAGAAGAGATTGGATTTATACCCCGCCCTTCACTACCCAAGGGAGTCTCAGAGCAGCTTACAAACTCCTTTCCCTTCCCCTCCCCACAACAGACACCCTGTGAGGTAGGTGGGGCTGAGAGAGCTCTGACAGAAACTGCTCTTTTTCAAGAACAACTGTGCCAGAACTACGACATGCCCAAGGTCACCCAGCTGGCTTCAGGTGGAGGAGTGGGGAATCAAACCCGGTTCTCCCAGATTTGAGTCCGCGCACTTAACCACTCCAACAAACTGGCTCTCCTGTTTCACCTCCCGGTTCTGTCTATCACGCTGAACGATGCTTATGCATAGGGAATGACGATTAAAAAAAAAAATCTGGGGCGACTCGTCATTTAAGCAATCTGCCCCCCCCCCAAAAAAAATCTGCACAGCTACAATTCAGAAGATCGCTCTGCACAGGTGCGACGCTTGTATGCCAGGGTCCTGCTGCGTGACGGAAAGAGGGACGAGAGGCCATCATAAGAATTCTCTGCCAAGGAAGCTACTGGAAAAAAGAAAAGGGGACACTGGCCCCGTCTCTCTGCCACCCAATAAGAACATAAGAACATAAGAGAAGCCAATGTTGAATCAGGCCAATGGCCCATCTAGTCCAACACTCTTGTCACATAGCGGCCAAAATATACCAGGTGCCATCAGGAGGTCCAGCAGTGGGGCCAGGACACTAGAAGCCCTCCCACTGCTGCCCCCTCCAGCACCAAGAATAGAGTGCATCACCTGCCCCAGACTGAGAGTTCCCATCTATACCCTGTGGCTAATAGCCACTGATGGACCTCTGCTCCATATGTTTATCTAATTCCCTCTTGAAACTGTCCATGCTTGTAGCTGCCACCACCTCCTGTGGCAGTGAATTCCATATGTTAATCACACTTTGGGTGAAGAAGGACTTCCTTTTATCTGCTCTAACCCGACTGCTCAGCAATTTCATGGAGTGCCCACGAGTTCTCCAAGACGGTCCCCGCTTGCAATGCACGGAGTCAGGTCCCGCTCTGGCACGCCTACAGAATTGCCGTTGGCCGGCCCGAGGTTACCCACAGGGCACGACGCTCCGCTATCGATTTTCGCAACGAGGAGATCTCCGGCCCATTTGCACAGATGGCCACTCCTTTCGGGACTCGCGTCAGATCTCCCGTCGAGGCTGGAGAGCAAAATCCACAGTCGGGCCGAAAGGTAAACAGCTCACCAATTAAAAAGGCATTAATCCGACGGCCAGAAAAAACTGACACAGACGTTGGCCGCGCCAAGCGGGCTTTCTGTTTGCACCGCGTCGGAGGCGTACGCTTCAGGGCGGGCTCGGAAAACACACGCACACACACGAATCACGGCCCTTTCACTAGGCCTTAATCTACGCTGATTGTATCCCCACTCTACCACAAAAAGAACAGGACCTAATATATTTACTTAAGAATGAGTGTTGGGGGGGGGACGGGACGACGGCACATTTGGGGCCTGCTCTCTGAGCAGGCTTGCATCTACCTGCTGCACCTCAAATTTGTGACTCACCTGTGGAACAGGTGCCAATGCAGTGCAGGGAGGGCTGCCATTGCCCCCCTCTAAGCTGTGGAGTCTTGTGAGCAAAAATTCCACTTTGTGAGCTACTGGCATTAAAGTTGTGAGTGAGTGATTTGGCTGCTGCATCAATTAGTTGGCTCTGGAGCCCTCCTCCCTGACCTGAGACAGAAACATGTGAGCC
Organism: Gekko gecko; assembly: GCA_029375565.1. Classification (NCBI taxonomy): domain Eukaryota; kingdom Metazoa; phylum Chordata; class Lepidosauria; order Squamata; family Gekkonidae; genus Gekko; species Gekko gecko. The sequence goes on along the minus strand of JAPDNY010000007.1, from coordinate 13,456,223 downwards.
GGAGGGTAAAAAACAGTAAGCTCGCTCACACTAACTCAGCTTAGAGGGAACACTGCTTGCAGGTAGAAACTATATGGGGAAGAAAATTTGCAGCCCACCCCCTCTGTTTACTCTGCTGATTTGCAGGAACTCTGCTCATGTGTGTGTGGTTTAATGCAGGAACTGATCCAGAAACTGGAAGGCTGCTACGGTGTAGCAGTCACAGTGCTGGGCTAGGGTCGGGAAAGCCCGGGTTCAAATCCCTGCTCTGCCACGAAACCCTGCTGGGTGATTTTGGGCCAGGTGCACACTCGCAGCCTAACCTACCTCACAGGGTTGTTGTGAGGATAAAATAGAGGAGAAGCTGCTTTGGGTTCCCATGGGGGGAGACCGGCGGGGTATAAATGAAGCAAATAAATAGATTAAAAAAAAATAGGGGCAAGAGCATTTTAGAACAGATATGACATCACTTCCGGAAACCCCTCTCGTACCTCTCCAGGAATCACGTCTCTCTGGTGGTGGCGGAAAGTGCCTTTAAATCACAGCTGACCTGGCAACCCCACGGGGTTTTCAAGGCAAGAGGCGTTCAGAGATGTTTTGTGCCTTTGCCTGCCTCCATGTCATGACCCTGGTATTCCTTGGAGGTCTCCCACCCAACTACTAGCCAGGACCGACCCCGCTTCGCTTCCAAGGTCTGACTAGCCTGGAGGATCCAGGCAGAGCTCATGCCTAGGAACTGCCCAAAACTTTATGGTAAAACCACAGAGTTTCTGGCGATTCCTAGAGAAGACTGAAGTCACTTCCAAGTTTTCCTTAGTTTGACACTCTAACCCAGGGTTGTCAAACATGCGGCCCGGGGGCCGGATCAGGCCCCCGGAGGGCTTCTATCAGGCCCGCAGCGGAACTGGCTGTCTTTTGCTGCTTCTTCCAGTTCTGCTGCTGCTGCGTCATCGTAGGTTTGCAGCTTAGAGATACACACCCGAACAGAATACTCAAGACGGCAAAAGCACAGACATTCTGATGCCATAATTCAGAGCAAGAGGTCTCAGTTATCCGACACTGTTAAATAAACAAAACATTGCAAGATTGCTAATGTTTTAAGGATGCTTTTAAGTAAAAAAAAAAAAAACCCTTTGTGTTTGTGTCCTTTATAAAGTTTATATCTCCGCTACCTGGCATTCCATTTTATGACACGTGCATGGCCCGGCCCGACAATGTCTCATTTGTGTCAGATCCGGCCCTCACGACAACAGAGTTTGACACCCCTGCTCTAATCACCCTACCACACTGGCTTATCTTTCACAGGACACCATTTTCACGGGGTATTTCGTTCTGCTCTACGTGTGTGACTAAATGATATGACCCCCCCACGAGCCCAAGCAGTCAAGGTAGCACAGACGTTGAAACGAGTAAATCTGAACGGATGAAATGGTTTTTGGAAGGACAGGTTGGTCTCTAGGCCTTCCGGGTAATTGCTTCTTGGACTGGTGTGGCTGGCAGAGGAAGCCAGGTGACAACGGGCACCACGGCCAGACGACACTGACTCATTAGTTCTGGAAAATAACCAACCCCGGCCATACTCCGCAACCATCGGCGCAGCTGGAGAAAGGAACAGCTGTCACTCGGTGGGAAGAAGCGTTTCCCTCCTCCTGTTTTTTTAAAAAAACACACCCCGAATCTTCGGTTTAAATTGCAACAGGCGATGAGCGTAAACAAGCTGACAAAGACCCATCGGCGAGTCCGTCGGTAACGGTTGAGAGAAACGGCGCTCCGATTTGACTAGACAAAGCTGTCCACTGTATGCGCTGACCTTTCGCCCCGTCCTCGGCGTAACACAATTCACTCCGTGTTCGTTGCAGTCCGTGGGGACTGAAGAGTAACGCGGCTGCCAGAATAATCAGAGCACTCCTTAATGACGGACCCTCGAACCAGCTTGTTGATTATGCGCTGGCAGAAAACAGTGCCACCGACTCTGAAGGAAGACGGGAGAAAGCTCACACCCACTCAAAGGGAAGCGACGTGGCTCGATGGCCGCACATGTGCGGGAAACAGAGATTCGTTTATGTTCAGGGGGAGAGTATTTTTTTTTAAAGGCCAAATGGACACGAATCAGTCATTCTAGCAGAAAACATTTGTCTGCCCCGATCCCCTGTAGACAAGCCTTTAACACACACAATCCCCCCCCAACCCACTATTTCATTTTATGTTTGATTTATAACCCATTCCATCTGCAATCTGTCAGAAACAAAATATCAGCACACAACATTCAATTCTACGTAAGAACATAAGAACATAAGAGAAGCCAATGTTGAATCAGGCCAATGGCCCATCTAGTCCAACACTCTGTCACACAGCGGCCAAAATATACCAGGTGCCATCAGGAGGTCCAGCAGTGGGGCCAGGGCACCAGAAGCCCTCCCACTGCTGCCCCCTCCAGCACCAAGGATAGAGTGCATCACCTGCCCCAGACTGAGAGTTCCCATCTATACCCTGTGGCTAATAGCCACTGGTGGACTTCTGCTCCATATGTTTATCTAATTTCCTCTTGAAACTGTCCATGCTTGCAGCTGCCACGACCTCCTGTGGCAGTGAATTCCATATGTTAATCACTCTTTGGGTGAAGAAGTATTTCCTTTTATCTGTTCTAACCCGACTGCTCAGCAATTTCATAGAGTGCCCACGAGTTCTTGTATTGTGAGAAAGGGAGAAAAGTACTTCTTTCTCAACCTGCTCAATCCCATTCATAATCTTATAAACCTCGATCATGTCACCTCTCAGCCGTCGTTTCTCCAAGCTAAAGAGCCCCAAGCATTTTAACCTTTCTTCATAGGGAAGGTGTTCCAACCCTTTTATCATTCTAGTTGCCCTTCTCTGCACTTTTTCCAATGCTATAATATCCTTTTTGAGATGTGGTGACCAGAACTGTACACAGTATTCCAAATGAGGTCGCACCAATGATTTACGTGATTGTTTAAGGGCACAGGAGAAGCCATGTTGGATCGGGCCAACGGCCCATCCAGTCCGACACTCTGTGTCACACAGTGGCCAAGATCCAGTTGCCATCAGCAGGTCCAAAAGTGGGGCCAGAACTCTAGAAGCCCTCCCACTTTTGCCCCCCCAAGCACCAAGAATGCAGCGCATCACTGCTTCAGACAGTGTTCCATCGATACCTTGTGGCTAATAGCCACGGATGGACCTCTGCCTCATATGTTTATCTATTTCCCTCTTGAAGCTGCCCATGCTTGTAGCTGCCACCACCTCCTGTGGCAGTGAATTCCATGTGTTAATCACTCTTTGGGTGAAGAACGACTTCCTTTTATCTGTTCTAACCCGACTGCTCGGCAACTTCATGGAGCGCCCACGAGTTCTTGTATTGTGAGAAAGGGAGAAAAGTACCTCTTCCTCGACCTGCTCTATCCCATGCATAATCTTATAAACCTCGATCGTGTCACCCCTCAACCGTTGCTTCTCCAAGCTAAAAAGCCCTAACCTCTTTAAACTGTCTTCATAGGGAAGGTGTCGCATCCCCTTCATTTTCGTTGCCCTTTCCTGCAACTCTCTCTCTCACATAAACACACCCCCCACTGGAATATAGTGAAAGCTAAATTAGACATTACAGGAGGAGGGACTCGGCATGTTTTCAGCGGCGGCCTTGCTGAACTTGTAAAGGTAGTTCCAGCCTCAGGACTGTGAGACTGACGCACGCATACCCACAAACTAATCTACAAGCCCGGGTAACTCTAACGCTGCACCAAAAGCTGAACTCAGCAACACAAAAGGTCACCCAGACCTGTTCCATTTGCATGTATTTGCTCATTTGGCGGAATTCATCCTTATCCTTCTAGATTTAGGTAACTACCATTCAGGGGAAAGCAGCAACTCAAAACTTGACCACTCCATACCCCCTGGGCTCCAAAGATTCCAGGAAGATAGCTAGTATGGTGTAGTAGTTAGAATGTCAGAATCGGATCTGGGTTCGAATCCCCAGTCCGACACGGAAGCTTGCCAGGTGACCTTGGGTCAGCCTCACTTGGGTCAGTCTATCCTACCACTCAGGGCTGTTGTGAGGACAGAAAGGAAAAGAGGAGAACAATGTAAACCACTTTGGATCTCGACTGAGAAGGAAAGTGGGTATAAATATCACTGCTCACATGTTATCAAGGCTCTTTCGGCTAAGAAGTTGTTTGATCTAAAAAACACGAAAATTTAGATTCTCAGGACGGGGGATTCCAGGCTTAATACTAAAACTGTGCTTCAATGGAATCAGCAAATGCCCACCACTGCCGTTCTGCGTGGACGCAAGACGACAAGTCCTGCCAGTTTGGTGTAGTGGTTAAGTCCACAGACTCTAATCTGGGAGAACCAGGTTTGATTCCCCACTCCTCCACTTGCAGCTGCTGGTTGACCTTGGGCAAGCCATAGTTCTATCAGAGCTGTACTCTCAAGGACAGTTCAGGGAAGAGCTCTCTCAGCCCTGCCTACCTCACAGGGGGTCTGTTGTGGGGAGCAGAAGGGAAAGGAGTTTGTAAGCTGCTCCGAGACGCCGAGTGAAGTCTCGGAGTGAAGTCTCCAACCTCTTCTTCTTCTCTTAAAGAGCAGCTAAATTGATCCGTCAATGACAGGCTTTAGTGGAGTTGAGAGCACCGCAGTAGACTAGCGTGTCTACCCCACTGGGATCCGTAACCTACCCTCCCTGCTAAAATGGCGCCCAAACAGGAAGACGTGTTGCTTTTTAAGAGCTCGGAGGTTTCAGCTTTGGCTTGTGTGAGAAGCAGGCTTCCAGGACCGAGAAGGAAGCGCCAAAAACATCCATGCCGCTCTCGATTGCCGTGTGAACGGTATACAAAGGCATCTGTCCGCTCATCTTAGAACTGTAAAGGTACACAGGGGAGGTACCTGCAGCCAGTGTGGTGTAGTGGATAGAGGGGGTGACTAGGGATCTAGGTGTCCCAAGTTCGAATCCCCACCACCACCATGGAAGCTTGCTGGGTGACCCTGGTCCTGTCGTGATCTCTCAGGCTGGCCTACTTCACTTAGGGGTAGTTGTGAGAAAACGGAGGCGGGAACGATGTTCTAAGCTGCTTTGAGTCCCAAGAGGGCAGAAGAGTGGGATATAACTAAATAAATGTGAAATAAAAATGCACGAGGAAGGGAGATCTCAGAGTAAGCTTGCCAGTCCCCAGGTGGGGGTGGGGATCAATGCTCCCTCTAAGCTGTGGAGTCTTATGAGCAAAAATTCTACTTTTGTGAGCTGCTGGCATTAAAGTTGTGAGCGAGCGATTTGGCTGCTGCCATCCTTCCCGAGCTAAGGCAAAAATGGGCGAGCCGGAGGCTAAAAAACTGTGAGCTAGCTCACACCAACTCAGCTTAGAGGTAACATTGGTGGGGATCCCCGCTTTTGTGGGCTTCGACCCACCTCTGGCCAGGAGGGGAAACCCTGCCCCCTCAAAACGTCCCTTCGCAACACTGTCGACACGCTGATGTCACTTCCGGAAGTGATGTCACTTCTGGAAGTGACATCATCATGCTGGCGATGTTGGGGGTGATGCTCTATTTTGAGGGCAAAAAACTATGGTTTGTAGCCATTTTAACCACAGAGTTTTGCCCAAAAAGTAGAGTGTTGCCCTGACACAATGACATCACTTCCGGAAGTGATGTCAGTGTGCTGACGATGTTGCCGTTGACCCCTGGAATGCCACCCAAATCCACCTGCTGGCTGGAGGAAAGCACCTGGCAACCCTATCTCAGAGAATCAACTTGCTTATTTACTTGTCTATTTCACTTATATCCAACCCCTCCCTTTCTCCCCAATGGAGAACCCACAATAGCTTATATCATATCATGGTGACAGATCCAAGCACAATAGAAGCAGGAGACATGATTCTCATTTTAATGAAGAGGCGTGTGAATGACAAGAAGCTGAACACTCACAGAAGAACATACAGGAAGTTGCCCCTTATACTGAATCAGGCCCTCGGTCCATCGAGGTCAGTAGTGTCTACTCAGACGGGCAGTGGCTCTCCGGGGTGTCAGGCAGAGGTCTTTCAAAGCACTGACTTCCTGACCTTTTCTAGTGGCGATGCCAGGGACTGAACCTGGGACCTTCTCCATGCAAGGTAGATGTTCTACCACTGAGCCACAGCCACTTTCTTCACCTTCCCAAGTATTTATTTTTTATGTTGTCGAAGGCTTTCACGGTCGGAGTTAATTAGCTGCTGTAGATTTTCCGGGTTGTGTGGCCGTGGTCTTGGCATTGTAGGACCTGACGTTTCACCAGCAGTTGTGACTGGCATCCTCCGAGGTATGACACAGAAAGACGGAGTACTCTCCGTGTCAAGCTGAGCAGAAAAATGGTAGGCAAGTAATTTATATCTACTCAGGAAGGTGGGGTAGGGATCCTACATGATAATGACCCCGCCTACCCCACCTTCCTGAGTAGATATAAATTACCCGCCTGCCATTTTTCTTCTCACCTTGACACAGAGAGTACTCCGTCTTTCTGTGTCATACCTCGGAGGATGCCAGCCACAGCTACTGGCGAAACGTCAGGTCCTACAATGCCAAGACCACAGCCACACAACCCGGAAAATCTACAGCAACTATTTATTTTTTTTCTTCTGCCCGGCCTCAGTTCTGCTACTGGAACATAGCAGGAGGGTTGGAGAAACACCTGGAGACAGACAGCAAGGAGATGAGTGGCAGGTGGAAGAGTGGTTCAGACCTTCTGCTTTGCATGCACCTCTCCCTCTTCAAATCTAAAGCACCCTCTCGGGGGTAAGACAGATCCTGGTTTAAACACAAAGATCTGCCACCCCAGGACATTGTGTGAGCCTGAACTTGGAACAAAGTCCCAGGATTCTGTTTCGAGCTCAGGGACTGACAAGAAAGACTACTTCTGGACTCAAGTAAAGATACTTTTTGTCAACACTGATGAATCCAAAGAAGAAGAAGAAGGAGAAGGAGAAGAAGGAGAGGAGGAGGAAGAAGAGGAGGAGGAGGAGATTGGATTTATACCCTGGCCTTCACTTGGAGTCTCAGAGAGGCTTACAAACTCCTTTCCCTTCCCCTCCCCACAACAGACACCCTGTGAGGTAGGTGGAGCTGAGAGAGCTCTGACAGAAACTACTCGTGGGCACTCCATGAAATTACTGAGCAGTCAGGTTAGAACAGATAAAAGGAAGTACTTCTTCACCCAAAGAGTGATTAACACATGGAATTCACTGCCACAGAAGGTGGTGGCAGCTACAAGCATGGACAGTTTCAAGAGGGAATTAGATAAACATATGGAGCAGAAGTCCATCAATGGCTATTAGCCACAGGGTATAGATGGGAACTCTCAGTCTGGGGCAGGTGATGCACTCTATTCTTGGTGCTGGAGGGGGCAGCGGTGGGAGGGCTTCTAGTGTCCTGGCCCCACTGCTGGACCTCCTGATGGCACCTGGTATATTTTGGCCGCTGTGTGACAGAGTGTTGGACTAGATGGGCCATTGGCCTGATTCAACATTGGCTTCTCTTATGTTCTTATGTACTCTTTTTCAAGAACAGCTCTGACAGAACTATAGCTTGCTCGAGGTCATCCAACAGCTGCGAGCGGAGGCGTGGGGAATCAAACCCCATTCTCCCAGATTAGAGTCCGCGCACTCAACCACTACACCAAACTGGCTACACCAAAAGGAAAAAGATATATGCAATCTGAAGAGAAACCAGAGTACCAAATCAGAGTACCAAATCACCACCGTTAGGAATAACAATATGCATGATCCAAGCTGACGATCACCCAAAACACTGCATCACAACTGTGTTTTCCATAACAAGCAAAATGGTAGAAGAAATGCCCAAAAGCTGGCGTGGAGAGTGAGAGGGAAAGAGACTTGCTAGCTGCCTCAACCCCTCCTGCAGTGTCCCACGGGATCCATAAAAAACTCTGGGCTGCTTCTGGGTAGGTTTGGTCCCCAAGGCATTTTCATCCAGTAGGGAATTGCTACCCCCGCTCTAAGCACCTTCCAAAGCTGGAGACGTGCACTCCCTTACTCACTAGCGGGGACCGCTGCCAGAAGTTGTACAACCTGCAGGTCTTCAGTGCATTAATTCATTCCGAAGCGGGCTTTCCCCTCTTGAGCCTGGAGAAGAATGCAATTAATTAAGAGCTGTTTCTTTCCCCAATTGGATTAAAATAAATGGAATAGCAGGAGGACGAAGAAGCACGCCTGGGACGGAGACTCGTGCACTGAAAGGGCTTCGCCTCTCCGCCCCTGCGGTCCCTCTGCCGGGGCCAAACCGCGTGGAAACGATATTTCCCAACGGTTTATCAGCACGGCTGAGGAAACCCCAGAGCGAATTCCCAGAAGCAGAAGGCATGAGGGAGGCACATGGACTTTTTTTCCTACTCAACGTTCGGGGAGTTGGCTGAACAACTTCCCTTACTGCTAATGAACATCACAGGGGGAAGCCGTGCTGCATAATGGAGTTCTCTTCTTCCCCGGAATTCTCTGTAGCCAAAAGGAAATGAAGGCACTTTGAGGATACGGGGATAACCGGTCGACGGAACTGCTGGTTGAACGAAAAACGGTGTGCTAGGAGACATCAAAGCAACTCTTCTCTACCACTGAGAAGAACCTGGTCCACATTGGGACTCTGCCATTGGTTGGGACCAGCTATCCTGAGGCTACTGTATTTTGTCACATCACGAGAAGACAAGGTTCACTGGGAAAGATGATATTGCCAGGAAAAGCTGAAGGCAACCGGAAAAGAAGATGACCCAACACGAGATAGACTGACTCAATAAAGGAGGCCACGACCCTCAGTTTGCAAGACATGAGCAAAGCTGTTTGGTGTATTGGTTAAGTGTGCGGACTCTAATCTGGGAGAAGCAGGTTTGATTCCCCACTCCTCCGCTTGTACCTGCTGGTGTGACCTTGGGTCAGTCACAAGCCCTGGCACAGCTGTTCCCGAAAGAGTAGTTTGTGTTAGCGTTCTCTCAGCCCCACCTACCTCACAGGGTGTCTGTTGTGGGGAGGGGAAGGGAAAGGAGTTTGTAAGCCGCTCTGAAACTCCAAGTGAAGGGCGGGGTATAAATCCAATCTCTTCTTCTCTTTTTCTTAATGATAGGTCACTTAGAGGTCATTAATCCATAGGAACGGAAGTATTTGGATGGGTGACCTCCAAGGAATACCAGGGGTGTGACACAGAGGCAGGTAATGGCAAACCGCTTCTGAAATGGCTCTTGCCTAACCCCCCCTCAAATCTAGCTCACCACCTAGTGGTCCATAATGCTAAAAGAGCTAGAACTTCAGCCTGCCAGACAATCTTAGGATCTCCTGGCTACACTACACACACTACCATACAATAATAATTATCATCACCCTCTATCAAGCTCAGCATCAATTCTAAGAAATAAGGACAATCATACTGGTTTCCAGTGCTGATATTAGACTTACTAATGGCTCAGTCAAAGAAGGTCAAAGAAGAAGGGGACGGCAAAGGATGAGATGGTTAGACAGTGTCATCAGTGCAACGAACATGAAATTGAGCAAACTTCAGCGGACAGCAGAAGACAGGAGGGCCTGGCGTAATCTGGTCCATGGGGTCGCGAAGAGTCGGACTCGACTGTGCGACCGAACAACAACAAATGGCTCAGTAGTAGAGAACGTGTCTTGGTGGAGAAGGTCTCAGGTTTAAGCCTTGGGTTAAAGGGCAGAGAACAGCATGCACTGGGATAGGCATGATGTAGAAGTTAGACCTCCGACTTTCTCGACCCAAGATGCCCTGGTAACCCCGCCTTGCTATGACTGGAAAGAAATATACAAACCACGCTAGGGAATGACTCAGGAACCATAACAGTCCTTTAACACACAGTCTCCACAAATCCAGGTTTGGCCATTATGTACCCTTTGGTCTGCCTCTTGCTTCTGAACTGGTAATCCATTGGTCCATCTTTCCCTCTACCGAGCAGTTTTCTTGCCCAAGTAGTTCATTCCTCCTTAAGTTCAACACGACAATTAAAAGTATGTTACACGCATGCAACATGACACATTCCCCTGAAATATCTACGGCACCGGGTGTGCCATTTCTCAAAAAAACATACTGGATGCTTCTGTGCTTCAGATGAAGGTGTCCAGAGCACACCGTCAGTCACTAACTTATCCAGCAGCCAAAATCGCTCGCTCACAACTTTAATGCCAGTAGCTCACAAAGTAGAACTTCTGCTCACAAGACTCCGCAGCTTAGAGGGGGCATCTGGTCCTTTCAACTGGAAATGCCGGGGACTGAACCCAGGATCTTCTGCATGCTAAGCAGAGGCTCTGCAACTAAGCCGCGGCCTCCCTCCCTCTGCGAACGGTCTGCCGATGTTACACTGCGATACGGGATGCACAAACCCTTGGTTATTCCCAACGCTGATCTAGAGAAAACCATCGGGAGGGAGCCTGACAAAACCATCCCCCATGTGGAAGAGAGGCAGGCAGCACCTATTTGGACAGCATGGGTGATTTATAGGTCACATGAACACACATGAAGCTGCCTTCTACTGAATCAGGCCCCGGGTCCATCGAAGTCAGTACTGCCTATTCAGACTAGCAGTGGCTCTCCACGGTCTCAGGTGGAGGTCTACCTCATCACCGACTGCCAGATCCTTAACTGGAAATGTCAGGGATTGAACCCCGGGACCTTCGGCATGCAAGGCAGAGCCTCTTCCGCTGAGCCACAGTGTTTGGTTTCCGTTTTTAATAATGCTCCCAAAGGCATGAGGGCATGCTGAATCCTACAGCCCACGCACCCTTCCGCCGCCGCTTTATCGTGCCTCCCAGGAGCTGCTGCGGTGTGGTGGAGATTTCACTAGCTCAGGGCAAAGAGAGGGGGATTAGTTCTGCTGGCTTCGCAGACGGGAAGACCGTGATTTCTTTTTTTTTGTCAGAAGCAAAATCTTAGCAAGGCCTTTTGCAAATCTCACCTTGCGCGCTCTCCGTTTGCTGCTTCCTTTCACCGGCTGCCTGTCCCCCGACTCGTCCCTCTCCCCCTCACCCCCAAATGAACAATAAAAACAGATGCCTTTTTCTGCTTAGCATAAGAAGGGCCAGGTCTCACTCACACAATTGAGGGTTAGACGCCCTCTCTCCATACAAAAGCGCTATCAGTCCGGACAGAGGTCTCGGGATGAAGCCAAGGGAAAAAATAATATTATCTGCTGGTTCCCCTTTGGGCATATTCTCCAACAAAGGTAAGTCTTACCGACAGGAAGGGAACCCGGAGTTTCCTAATGACTAGGGGAGGATGTGGGAAGCAGCCGGTGAGGGCCTTTGCAACGAAACGCTGGGGGTGTCCACGAATCCCAAACAAAAGAAGAGCCTCTCGCACCCCGGAGGCTGAGCCGAAAGCGCTTGGGTTTCGCTCTGTACATCAGCTGGGAAAATTCGGCATTTTCCAAAACAAAAAAGACTGGCCTCGATTACAGGCGAACCAGATTCCAGCAGTTGGACGGCTTCCAAGCAAATTAAAGGAGCAATTCCTTCTCCTCGGCTGGTAGGGCCAAGGATTATGGGAAAGGGGATGAAAGGGAACTGTCTACGAAGGACTTAACCCGCTGGACAATAGGAGAGCAGCATGAGACGCGGAGATAGCAAGCGCTAATCAGGGCCCGTCGCTGGCTTCCGATTCCACATTTTAAGAGGAGTTCTGGATCGGCTGCTGCTGTCCGTGTCGGTCCATGGAAGCTGGGAGAAGATCTCAACCAGCTTAGGAACAATGGGACGGATGTAATTTCCACACCCACATGCTGCCTTTCTCGCACCGGGGGGGGGGCAGCCATCCATAACCATATGCTTAATATTAGGTCTGGATACAGGCGGGCGCATGCAAAATTCAGCTGCTGTAATAATAACCAAAAGCACACGTTTATTATTTATTTTATTTACACCCAGTGGGGACCCAAGGAACCTTACTGCTCGCTTCTGCCACATTTTATCCTTATTTGCATTGGGCTGACAGTGTATGATCTGCCCAAGGTCACCCAGACAACTTCCAGAGGACAGACTCAGCCTCTGTGCCCTGTTGTTGGCTGTCCAGAGGAACTGGATGGCCACTGTGTGAGACAGGATGCTGGACTAGATGGACCACTGATCTGAACCAGCAGGGCCCTTCTCATGTTCTTATGGAGGCCTCGGCCTCTGTGCCCTGTTGTTGGCCCTCTGGAGGAACTGGTTGGCCTCTGTATGAGACAGGATGCTGGACTAGATGGTCCACTGGTCTGATCCAGTAGGGCTCTTCTTATGTTATTACGGAGGCCTCAGCCTCTATGCCCTGTTGTTGGCCCTCCAGAGGAACTGGTTGGCCTCTGTATGAGACAGGATGCTGGATTAGATGGACCACTGATCTGAACCAGCCAGGCTCTTATGTTCTTATGAAGGCCTTGGCTTCTCTGTCCTGTTGTTGGCTGTTCCAAGGAACTGGTTGGCTGGCCACCGTGTGAGATGGGATGCTGGGCTAGATGGACTACTGGTCTGATCCAGAGGGGCTCTTCTTATGTTCTTATGAGGGCCTCGGCCTCCATGCCCTGTTGTTAGCCCTCCAGAGGAACTGGCTAGCCACTGTGTGAGACAGGATGCTGGACTGTCTGGAAAGCCTCTCTCAGCATGCCCCCAAAAGAGCATTAGGCTCCAGAAGTAAGAACCTCCGGGTGGTCTGGCACACTCAAACCCTCCATTCTCCGCAGCTCCACCCCCCCGGGAGGCCTGTGAACATTTCCCCACCATCTTGGATCTACTAAATCAGGGCTGTCGAACTCATTTGTGATGAGGGTCAGATCTGACATAAATGAGACCTTGTTGGGCTGGGTAATGTAATGCCAGGTACCAGAGATAGAAACTTCATAAAAGACAGAAACACAAAGTTACTTAAAATAAAAACAGGCTTAAAACACTAGCTCTGCAAGCTGCAAACCTACTTTTGATTCATTGACCTTCACCGCACAAATCTCAGGCTCAGAGTTCTGAGTCCAGGACCCAGGTTGAAACATGAAATGGCGGAGGGATTAAGCTATGATGCAGCAGCAGCAGTAGAACCGGAAGCAGGAGATGGCCAGTTCCATTGAGGGCCTGATGGAAGCCCTCCGGGGGCCTAATTTGGCCCCCAGGCCACATATTTGACACCTCTGCACTAAATTATGCTGATGAATTATTGCCACGGAATGCCTTTATGTATTTATTTTTGGCTTTTAACTTTTAATTACTTATTTATGTCCTCTTTTGTTGTCAGCCGCCCTGAGCCTTGCTCGCAAGGAAGGGCGGCCTAAAAATCTAAATAAATAAATAGACGAAACACTGGTCTGATCCAGCAGGGCTCTTATACCTTTCCCAGGGCTTCTTGTTGTTTATTTCTGTTTTTATTTCATCATCACCGACCTCATCATCATGAGAAACAGTCTGTGCCACTTCAAAGACTCAAGATTTTTATAGTAGCAGAGGCTTTCAGGGATTGGAGTTCGCTCTGTGGCCACGTGTGGTTCCAGCCCAGAAAAGCCTGCGCTGGAATAAGAACATAACAAAAGTCTGAAAGTGATACAAGACTTATTTATGTTTTATTTATTTATTCCTGCAACAGGCAACCCCTCTGGAATTATTGACTTAGGGTAAAGACAGTGTACCTGTTCAGCGGAAACACATTTTAAACCTTTTCTTTTTTTTAAATCAATTTCTCTAAATCTTACAGCACTGTCATTCAAAGTCATAAACTGATTTTATCAAAAGCCATTTAGACATTCCTTTAGAAGGGGTCAGAGATATGCTAGAGTGTGCATCACAGGGTGTCATTCATAAGAGAGGTTGGGGGGGGGGAAGCACCTTGAGTCCTGGCATCTAGTTTCAAAAGGAATCGATGAAACTGTAGATTTTCATATCCCAGAGGGCCCACTGTGCTTCCGTTAAATAATTTTGACAATGTTCAGTGCTGGCTGACGTAAGAAACCTTGCAGCCTGAGAAAGGTCTCAGCCGGTAGGTAAAGCACGGACTAGATCCTTTCTGGGCTCAGGGAGCAGGCCGAACTTGGTCTACACTTAAGTAAGCCCCATTTTACTCAGTGGCTCTCTCACAAAAGTGCTCTTTTGGTTGCAGCCTTCGTCATTAGGTGGATCCGTCCGCCCATCCATCCGTCCAAGATTAGTAAATGTGAGCCGGAAACAAGGATGAGACTTTGATTCCAGTTTCTAAATTATGCAGATTCACACCCTGTGACTCTGCCGAATGCTGTTGGTTGTGAGGTTAATGATGGCCGAGAATTTTATAATGTTCTTCTTCTTAGGCTGATTACGTACATCTCCATTTCCCCACTTGTACGATTGTAACTGCAATCCGTCTTTTGCATAAATTATTACCCACGATAAAAAAGTGTGATTTTCTTTCTTTCTTTCTTTCTTTCTTTCTTTCTTTCTTTCTTTCTTTCTTTCTTTCTTTCTTTCTTTCTTTCTTTCTTTCTTTCTCTCTCTCTCTCTCTCTCTCTCTCTCTCTCTCTCTCTCTCTTCCTTCCTTGCTTCCTTCCTTCCTTCCTTCCTTCCTTCCTTCCTTCCTTCCTTTTTAAAATCTATTTATTTATTGGCCTTTGTTTTCCGAGGGGTAATCGCTGTCTTTTGTTTTTAATGTGTCGCTTGGAGACTATAAATCTGAACAAAATGTGTGCATGGAGGGGAACTTTTCCTTGACCTGATTTGCCACCTCTTTGATAGCTTTGGAGGGGGTAGTTCTACCTTCGCTTTTCTGATGAGCCGGCTTGCGGGGGAGGGCAGGACGGAAATAAAATAAAATAAACGATTGGTCCTTTTTTTAAAAAAAAAATAATCAGTGTAGATTATTATGACATGATGGGTTGTTGGGATCTGTCTCAAGAAGCCATTGGTTGGTTGAATGGTGGGGCAAAAATGAAGAAAGGTTAAAACGCTTGGGGCTTTTTAGCTTGAAGAAACGACGGCTGAGGGGTGACATGATCGAAGTTTATAAGATTATGAATGGGATTGAGCAGGCTGAGAAAGAAGTACTTTTCTCCCTTTCTCACAATATAAGAACTCGTGGGCACTCCATGAAATTGCTAAGCAGTCGGGTTAGAACAGATAAAAGGAAATACTTCTTCACCCAAAGAGTGATTAACGTATGGAATTCACTGCCACAGGAGGTGGTGGCAGCTACAAGCATGGACAGTTTCAAGAGGGAATTAGATAAACATATGGAGCAGAAGTCCATCAGTGGCTATTAGCCACAGGGTATGGATGGGAATTCTCAGTCTGGGTCAGGTGATGCACTCTATTCTTGGTGCTGGAGGGGGCAGCAGTGGGAGGGCTTCTAGTGTCCTGGCCCCACTGCTGGACCTCCTGATGGCACCTGGTATATTTTGGCCGCTGTGTGACAGAGTGTTGGACTAGATGGGCCATTGGCCTGATTCAACATTGGCTTCTCTTATGTTCTTATGTTCTGTTAAAAATGCATAAGCACATAGGGTTGGATCTCACGGACCAGTTCCGCTAACAGCTCTGAGTTCCCCATGCAAGAAGATGTCTGAGATTCTGGAGAAAGAAGGGTTTCAAAACAACGTTGAATATGCCCACCTTCGATTAAGATTAAAAAATCATTAAATGTTTATATTATACAGACACATGTATTAAATACATTTCCTTTCTTTCTTTCTTTTTAGTCTTAGCATGGCACTGTTCAGCGCTAAACTGGCTTAAGAGCAGTATTGTTAAAGTAAAAGAATACGGCTAACCTTTTATGGGGAAGGGGGATGGCGTAAAGAAAGTGAAAACAGCACTCGCCCCACCCCAAAAAATTACGTATCTAAAACACATTAAGAGAAAGCAAAACTGAGATCTGAAAGCAGAGGCGGCCGGAACGAGAAATTCAAAATGACCCCCGAAACCGTGTAAACCCTTACCTGTAGGGTTTGTTAGGAACACTCTTACCATCTCATCTGTTGTGGCACGTTAGGCTGACAGTGGCTGAGTTCAGACTGGCAGTTTGCAGCGGGAGCCAGTCGTGGCAAAAAAGCCCCGGAACAGACTGTTCCGGATTTTCCCGGTCACACGGGGCTGACTGATGCGGGAGCATACTGGGAGGAGGTGCACAGGAGCAGTCAGACTGCTGGCCTGGAGGCGTGGCTGTAAATGGCTTTTCCTTGGTAATTCGGCTATGTGCACATGTGCGCATATGCACTCATGCGCTCATACACACATAGGCATCCAGCCGATTTGGGGAGGATCCTGTTCCGCCGGCACCGAATTGGGTGGTAGAGCGCAGCACAGCCAATCATATCACTGCTGCCTTATGCGCAACGTGGGTTGCTCCCGGCTTTTCGGCTGAGCATTCACACTTCCGGGAAGCGGAATGCAGCGGGATAAAGGCACTCTCTGGGATTTGCTACCACTTTCAACAGGTATTTTTTAATCCCGGGAGCGAAGCGGAACAGCATGGGTTGCCTACGGGTGGGGAATGCCAGGCAGATGTGCCTGTGTGAACGCCCCCTTTAATCCGCTTGGGAAACATGGCTATAGCAGGGCAAATTGCCAGTCTGAACTCAGCCAGTGTGACTGCCCCAAGATGCTAGCCGCATACCAGAAGTATGGATGCAAATCCAGGACTCCCAGATTTTAGACTGACATTCTATCCACTACACCAAACCAAGTCCTTTTGGCTGACCTCTGGTAAGTCTCCTCCTTTCCCGAAACCTCTGTTGCCAGAGATTCAAGGGAATCAAATTACAGAAACCAACTGTCTTGATAACTATGGTGGCTTTGACGCTGGCCCAGACTTCGTAGGGAGCTTGGGCAGGACTCCTTTCGGTGATTCCTGGAGCAAAGCGCTCTCTCCGCCCCACCTACCTCACTGGGTGTCTGTTGAGCGGAGAGGAAGGGAAAGGAGATTGCGAGCCGGTCTGAGAACAACTCCAAAAGAACTTTCGGAACAGTGAACCGGTGGCAAGGCAAGCCAGCAGCCCAGCATGGGTCACACGCCACCATCATGCTCTGGAAAGAAGCACCTGGAAGTCTCTCCTGCATCCTGACTTGATGTGATTATAAAACAAACATGTGCAACGCCCGCCCCCAAAAGGGGGAAGAAACAGGACAGGGCGCAAAGCCTGGCTTGCATAACATCATGTGTTTGTGTATCCAGCCTCAACAGGGCCTGAGAGTCGACCAGATGTTTCTCGTTTTGGTCTTCAGTGTTTGCCGAGAAAGAAATCAGGAGTGACCGAGGGCCAAACACAACATCAGGTTGGCAGGCGCAGCTGTAATCGAAGCTCGGCAAAGGATACTGACAGGCCAGACCCCTGAGGGTCTGGAAAGTCAACTCCCCGCTTTCTTAAGGGAGACCACGGGATTTGCAAAGCTAAACACCAACTGGTCTCTCTCCCCGCGCCCAAGCGTGCAGTTCAACACACAAGTCTCTCGTTTTGTAGTGGCTCCCCTTCCTCTTGTCGGCGGCCTACGCTTAGTTGGAAATTTCTCTGAACAATACACACACGCCCCTTTTCTGTGCTCGTATTATTCTAGAAACCATGCTGTGACATAGATTTTGCACTTGTCATTAGGCCAGAAGTCTGCATCCTTTTCAGAATTGGGATCTACCTCGGCCCCCCCAGGTGAAAGCACAGGGCCCACTAAGCCTGTATCATCGGATATCACAGTCATGTGACAGGAAGGGTAGGACTCTGAGTTACGACCTCGCCAGCATCAAACTTAGGACAGGAAGCAACAGACCACGAAAGCCAGGGAGAAGAAATACAAGCCAAACACCTGGAGGTGTGGGATGGTGAGGACCACATCACAGTTACAGCCATGCAGCTGCTGGTGTGACCGTGGATCAGTCATAAGTTCTTTCAGAGTTGTTCTCTCAAGAGGAGTTATCGAGAGAGTTCTCTCAGCCCCACCGACCTCACAGGGGAGGGGAAGGGAATGGAGGGGGAGGGGAAGGGAAAGGAGATTGTGAGCCAGTCTGAGACTCCTTCAGGTAGTAAAGGGTGGTGTATAGATCCAGTCTCCTCCTCCTTTTCCGCCTCTTCCTGGAGCCAGTTTGGTACGGTGGTTAGGAGCAGGGACTCTGATCTGGGAGAACTGGATTTGATTCCCCACTCCTCCGTATGCAGCTGCTGGTGTGACCTTAGGTCAGTCACAAGTTCTTTTGGAGTTGTTCTCAGACCGGCTCCCAATCTCCTTTCCCTTCCCCTCCACTCAACAGACACCCAGTGAGGTAGGTGGGGCTGAGAGAGCTCTTTGCTCCAGGAATCACCAGAAATGCACACAACACTGAAGGCATTTTTCCCCCCAACAAGAGTGTGGGGCAGAGGATTCCCCACCACCAGTGGGGGAATGAGACCCCTAGCTACTCAGGTAGTCAACGGCCTTCTATAGTCCACAGAATGGAATGGAAAATATTTGTCCAAGAAACAGTTGTGGTATAGAGGTTAGGGGACGTGGAATAGTACAGTATAGCCTGATCTCATCAGATCTTGGAAGCTACACGGGGTCAGTCCTTGGATGAGAGAATACCAAGGAACACACTGCAGAGGAAGGCCATGGCAAACCACCGCTGCTTCTCACTTGCTTTGAAAGCCCCTTGCTAGGGTCACCATATGTTGGCTGCAACCTGATGGTACGCTACACAGACATAAAGAGGTTAGAGTGTCAAACTAGCAGCTGGGAGACCCAGGTTCAAATCCCAACTCAACCAGCGA
Source organism: Gekko gecko (assembly GCA_029375565.1). Lineage (NCBI taxonomy): Eukaryota > Metazoa > Chordata > Lepidosauria > Squamata > Gekkonidae > Gekko > Gekko gecko. Next base: position 13,437,538 of record JAPDNY010000007.1, on the reverse strand, counting down.
AACTCACTGGGTGACATTAGGCCAGTTACATTATCTTAGTGTAAGCCTACATCACAAGGCTGATCAAAATGGGGAACGGGGGACGAAAGCTCGTGTGCAATCCTGAAATCAGCAAAAGACAGAAGAGACTCCCTCACTTCTGCAGGAGTATACCGCATACCATGCAGCTGTGGACAAGTTTACATCAGGACCGCACAGCGTAGCATTCAGACAAGAATAAAAGAACATGAAAGAAACTGCAGACTGGGCCAACCTGAAAAATCAGCAGTGGCTGAACATAGCCTAACTCAAACAGGATACAGTGTTTTGTTCCAAGACACTGAAAAGCTGGACAACACTTCCGATTACCATGTCAGATTACACAGGGAAGCCACTGAAATTCATAAACATAAACACCATTTCAACAGGAAAGAAGAGAGTTTAAAAATAAATAGGGCATGGTTTTCTGTCCTGAAAAACAATAGCACTACAGATAAAATTAGAATTTCTACAGGCAATCCACATACAAAAGAACCTCCTCGGGAAACAGGAAACAATCCATAGGCAAAAGAACCTCCTCAGGAAAGCTCCTCCATTAGCATGTTCATAGCCTGGGGAACCCCTACAAGATAATGACACAGTCCTACCCCACTTTCCGGAGTAGATATAAACTACCTGCCTACCATTTTTCTTGTCACCTTGACACAGAGAGAGTACTCCATCTGTCTGTGTTAAACCTCTGAGGATGCCAGTCACAGCTACTGGCGAAACGTCAGGTCCTACAATGCCAAGACCCCGGCCACACAACCCGGAAAATCTACAGCAGCTAATCCTGAAATCCTTGGAGAAAGGGACAAGATAAATAATTAAACACAGAGATATACTATAAGGATTGGATGTTTTGGTTCCTTGAGAGGTGGTGGGTCGCCCTGCATACTGAATAATTCTATGGAACGGGGCTGCCGGACCTTCCGTTCGTTTTACACTTGAGTTGGTAGCTCCAAGACTGACGTGAAGAAAAAGGTGAAACAAAAACGTGATCAGAACTCTGCAGGCCCAGAGAGCCTCTAACACAATTTCCTTCTCCAGGATCATCTCACAAAGATGTAGTGCGAATCCGATGGCTGTCAGTGGCGTGAGAAGAGGGCATACTGTTAGTAAAAGGGGTGGTGGTGAAGGGGGGGCAGGCAACAGAGTAGTGATTTGCTCCCTTCCCGGCCTCCTTTGTCTCTCCGAGTTGCGCTCTCCCACCCCCCAGTATAGCCTTTCGTTTTTTTGCATAATCTTCCCCTCCCCATCCTCTCTCTCATTTCTTTCTTCTGGAAATTTATTCGGGTTTCTTTAATCTGCATGTGTCTGGGCAGATGTCCAAAAAAAGTAAAAGGATGGGGGGGGGGGCGACAGAGCCTCCCTTCAACAAAGACAACAACAAGAAGAGAGAGAAATTCTTCCGCTCTTGGCCTAACCCCTTCTCTTTCACTCTCTGCCCCTTCCTCCGAAATAACTTTGAATGATTGATGGCACTTCCCTTCCCATCGCTGTAGGCTGTCAGGGGGCTTCCTATTCCGCATCTCGGTCTCTCTAGAAGAGTATATCTCAGGCCCAACGATGGAGAGACATTTACATTTCCTTCTTTGCTTTTATTTTATTTTTTTCTCCTTCTAAAGTAGGCTTTAAAAATAATCGTTTTAAGATGCAGAGGAAGGTATACCCAAAAAATCTCGGGTTAGAAATTAATGTCAGTAAGGCACAGGGAAAGATTGAATGTCAAAGAAGAAGGGGACGGCAAAGGATGAGATGGTCAGACAGTGTCATCGATGCAACGAACATGAAATTGAGCAAACTCCGGAGGACGGCGGAGGACAGGAGGGCCTGGCGTGATGTGGTCCATGGGGTCGCGAAGAGTCGGACTCGACAGTGCGACTGAACAACAACAAAAGGCACAGGGAGGGGAAAACAAACCTGACCCCAAAACTGGAATTAAGAACCACAAGGGTGAGAAAGAAGTCAAATAAAGGGCCAATATGAAAAACTAAGATAAAACTTATAATATACAAACATGCATGCATTTCTTAGAAAACATACAAGGGCCCAATGAAAGCCTCATAAACAAGTAAAGGTAAAGGTTCCCTTGCTTGAAAGCCAGTCAAATCCGACTCTAGGGTTGCGGTGCTCATCTCCGTTTCAAAGCCGAAGAGCCAGCGCTGTCCGAAGATGTTTCCGTGGTCATGTGGCTGGCATGACTAAACACCAAGGCGCACAGAATGCTGTTACCTTCCCACCAAAGCGGTACCTATTTATCTACTTGCAATTTCTTGCTTTCAAACCGCTAGGTTGGCAGGAGCTGGAACTAGAGATGGGAGCTCACTCCATCATGCGGCACTCTCGGGTCTCGAACTGCTGAACTACTGACCTTCCACAGCCTGCAGTTCAGCGTCTTAACCACTTGAGCCACCGCAGCTCCTCATAAACAAGTAAAGGCGGCCTAAACACAAGGGCCAAGAGACATGACCTGACAAGTTTCCGCCCTACTGGGGCCTTCTTCAGAGGTCAAACAATATTGAGGTACATGTAACTTTAATACAAATTACAACAAGATAACCAATAAGGGAATATTGGACCAAGAAAAGGAAGGTTAAGCAGCAAAATCTAAAGACACAAGACAAAGATGTTTGTGAGGCCTCAAAAGATGAAAGTCGTGTGTCTTGGTGCCAAACGCGCAGTTGCTGAATTAGAACATCTCCCAATTGAGGTCCCAAAAGTACCTGTGTGGCTATCTAAGTCAAAGGTAGAGTTTCCTCAAGCAAACAGCAGTCGCTGACATTAGGCTGTGTTTAGGCCACCTTTACTTGTTCATGAGGCTTTCATTGGGCCCTTATATGTTTTTAACTGTCTTTCTAATAAATGCATGTATTTTTGTATAAGTTTTAACTTAGTTTTTAATACTGGCCCCTTAGTTGACTTCTTTCTCACCCTTGGGTTTCTTTACAGAAATTAGTGTCACCAAAATAGGCAGCTCAGAATTTCAACTTGCACAGTTGTTGGCTGAGCACAGACTGGCAGTTTGCTCCGGTAGCCAGTCGTAGCAAAAAAGCCCCAGAATAAACTATACCGAGTTTTCCTGTTCACACAGCAGGGGCTGCTGCTGGAAGATACGGGACGGAGGCGCGCGGGAGCGTTCAGACTGCCGCGCCGGAGGCGTGCTATATTCGCCGTTTCCCCATTAATTAGGCTGTGGGTGTATGTGCGCATGAGCACCCATGCGCTCATGCGCATAAGCGCATTTTGCCGATTGGGGGAGGACCCCGCAGCGCCGGCACCACATTGGGCAGTGGAGCGGAGCACAGCCAATCACACTGCTGCTGCCTTCTGCCCAATGAGGGTTGCTCCCGGCTTTTCGGTTGTGCGTTCAGACTCCCCGGAAGCGGAGAAACGTGGGACACACGCGGGCTTTCGTATTTGCTACGGGTTTTATCAGGTATCTTTTTAATCTGGCAGTGAAGCGCAACAGCATGGGTTGGCTATGGGTGGGGGACGCCAGGCAGATGTGCCTGTGTGAACGCCCATTTACTCCGGGATTGAGTCGTTGCTGGCCCGGGTCCCTACTGGGGCAAATTGCCAGTCTGAACTCAGCCGCTGTTTTGAACTAAATGGATGTGTGGCTTTTGAATGTTTAAGCAGCACACGGGAAGAGCTGGAGATCTGCATGGGCAAGATCACAGGAACTATCAAAAGCATCTCCAGTTTAAAAGATCACAGCAAAACAGGGAAGGTCTCGGCCTGAGAATCTGATGAGCCAGTATTAGTGAGGTAAGACATTGCTAAGACAGATGGCGTGGAGAAAGGGTGGTATAGTGGTTAAGAGTGGCGGACTCTAAATCTGAAGAACCGGGTTTGATTCCCTGCTCCTCCTCCACGTGAAGGCTGCTGGTTGACCTTGGGCTAGTCACAGTTCTCTCAGGACTCTCTCAGCTCTACCTGCCTCACAAGATGCCTCTTGTGGGGAGAGGAAGGAAAAGGCGATTGTAAGCCGCTCTGAGGCTCCTTAGGGTAGGGAGAAATGCAGTCTAAAAAGCTAGTTGTCTTCTTCTTTTGGACAAAACGATATTTCGAACCAGCAAAAGGCAACATAAGTGCAGACAACTTTAAATTTAAATCACCATTATGCTGTATTGTGAACATCAAAATTGGTGACTTCTACATTACGAGCACAAGTTTCAACACTTGAAATTCAGACTGAAGCTTTATTACACCATTAATCTGGGGCGACTTCCACCATACCCTAAAGGGTCCAAACAACAGCATTAAAAAAAAATCTGACATGAAATCTAACTTGACACAAATAGTTGGGGGTTGAAGGGGGAAATGGAAGCACACTGTTGACATAATTCATGTTACAATGTCTTATTACCAGATTCTTGTAAGATGGCTGCCAACTCATGTCAGCTGACTGGGTCTACTTGGAGAAGGCCGTCCATTTAATTACAGTCACTATAGACCTTCAGCTTAGAAGACTTGTAAAAAAATGGACACAACAACAGTGCAAAATGAACCTTCTCATGCAAGGTGTTGCTATAAAAGCCCAATAGTTCTTTTCTTCAAAGATAGGATCAAAATATTTTGGTGCCTGAGGAAGAAAATCTAAACAGCACATCATATGGTAGAAAGAATATGAACATTAATTAAATAACCCTTAACGGCCACCAAAAATTAGCCGTCCGGAGTAGATCGGCTCCCCGGGCCTCAAGATAAGGCCTAACCCAATGACTGAAATAAAACACACAAACAAAATGGACGGTGCCTTCAATAATTATCTTTCCACAGACAAGGCCCAAAGCCTGATCCAGAGTTTTCTGAAGTCCTGTTGTGCCTGGCAGCGAGACAGTTTTAGATGAACCCTTTCCGAATGACTGGAGCTGCGAAGAATCCTGGCGACATTCTGTGGATGAGCAACAAGCCGTGTTGAGCCGTAAGTAGAAAGTGGGTGTGCCATATAAGTGTGACTAGCGAAAAAGTCTATAGAAGTAATTCTAGTCTACAGAAGAGCAATTTCCCGTAATACGGGACAATCCTTCAGCATGAGGAGACCATTGCCTTCTAACGCCCGAGACACATTTGAAGTCAGGACGGTCTACAGGACAGATTGGAGCTCCCAGCTGGGTGCCATTGTGAGGAATGTCTCCCTGCTGTGAAACAAGCAGCCAACTTCCCAAGCCTTAGCTCTCCACTTTGTTCTGCCAAGATAAAGACCCTCTATGAGATGTCATAACGTTCCTCGTACGGTATCAACTTCCCAGTTTCCCTGGAGTGAAAACCTATTACTGGCAACAGCAGCCCTCAAAGAGAGCAATGGTTTCCAGTTTCCAGAAGACGTCTCACTTAACTCCTGTCTTCTCTGAAGCCAATCGGAACGTTCAGTTCCGGAAGAAGGAAGAGTCCTATCAACACAGTTCCATCGCGTGAGACTCTACGGCGTGGTCTGCTTCTCTCCTTTCACAACCTGAAAATTGTAACACGTGGTGTGGCTTATAGGTCACAGAGAAGACTTCAAGTTAGCCCGGCCTCTGATGGGAAAGGTTCTGAGGTAGATTGTCATTTACAGATGGAATGAGAGTATGGGAATTGTGGATGGACCACCTGAATGACAATCCACCACAGTCTCGGACATTTCAATTGCCCGCTTGGCCCAAACGCTCTTGACTTTTTTCAGCGCATCTGTCACGTCACATTGAACGATCAACGCACTAGCTGAGTTGTGTTTTACCAAACTTCCATTCTGCTTTCTCTGTGTGTAACTTTACTGACAGCTGGGAATGTAGTTCAGGACACTACTTTTCAGCAGCAGCACTGGTTGTGTGCCTTCTGTCAGAGGAATACACTCTCCTATCCTTCCTCCAAGGAACTCACAACATACATGGTTCTTTCCTCCCTTATTTTAGCTTTGGAAGATCTGTGTGAGATAGAGTGAGAGTAAACGTGTGGTTCTAGGTCACCCAGCATGTTTCTTAGCCAAGTGGCACTGCGAACTTAGGTCTCCCTGGTCCTAATGTGCCCTTGGTTCATAAAATAGTGAAATCAGGTAGCAAATAGCAGTTTACATACTATCTGCAAATGCAAATAGCAGTTTACATACCAGTCTCCCACCTGCTTTCTCTGTAGCTGGGACAGAATAAATAAACATAAATTAAGCTGTTTTGTACTCATTGTTCTATCTAGTTTAATATTTCCTCTCAGATGATGATGAAGAAGAGGACGTTGGATTTATACCCCGTCCTTCACTCGGAGTCTCAGAGCGGCTTACAAATTCCTTTCCCTTCCCCTCCCCACAACAGACACCCTGTGAGGTAGGTGGGGCTGAGAGAGCTCTTTCCAGAACTGTCCTTGAGAGGACAGCTCCCGTCCGGCCCCCAGGCATATGTCACATCCACACTTAGCCTACAGCCAGTTTGGTGTAGTGGTTAAGTGCGCGGACTCTAATCTGGGAGAACCAGGTTTGATTCCCCACTCCTCCACTTACAACTGCTGATGTGACCTTGGGTCAGTCACAAGCTCTGGCACAGCTGTTCCTGAAAGAGCAGTTTCTGTCAACAGTTCTCTCAGCCCCACCTACCTCACAGGGTGTCTGTTGTGGGGAGAGGAAGGGAAAGGAGTTTGTAAGCTGCTCTGAGACTCCTTTGGGTAGTGAAGGGCGGGGTATAAATCCAATCTCTTCTTCTTCTTCTTCTAACTCCATCTTTGTTACAGCCTCGTGCCTGATCTTTAGTTGCCTTCAGTTCCATGAGAGGATGGCCTTCAGGATGCTCCCAAGAGAATAATACTCTCTCTTATGCTCGTTAGCAGCTCTTATCTAGGAAGCCTGATTTGTTTCCTCTCATCACTAGATGCCAGGTGCGAGAGGGTCTGGTTCATCCTAGTGTTTGGGGTAGCTTGGTTAATGGTTTTTTTGAGTTGTAGCCAGCAATTGGGGTATAAGATGCTTAGTTTTAGTTCTGCATCTTGTCTTGAGGTCTGGCTATGTTTCACGGTGCATGCGTGTGCTCGAGACCCAGCGGATGAGTCTGTAAGTCTGATCGCTGCTTATTAAAATTCCCTTGTAGGCAAACCTAGATCTTGCATATCATTTCCTTGGGATACCTCCAAACCTGGAGATTCTGACCAGAGCCCCAAGCAATGTTCCCTCTAAGCTGTGGAGTCTTGTGAGCAAAAATTCTGCTTTGTGAGCTACCAGCATTAAAGTTGAAAGCAAGCAATTTGGCTGCTGTATAAATTAGTTTGCTCTGGAGCCATCCCTCCTGAGCTGAGACAAAAATCTGTGAGCTGGAGGCTAAAAAACTGTGAGCTAGCTCACACTAACTCAGCTTAGAGGGAACACTGGCCCCAAGCCAGTATGGCCGACCCTGCTTAGTTTCTGAGACCCGAAGAGATCAGGCTAGCCTGCAGCATCTAGGTCAGGGCTTTGGGGGGGGGGATAGGGAAAGTACGATTCCCCCCTTTTAAAAATACTCTTTTCTAACTAGCTTTGGTTTAGATTAGAGATCCGGAAAGAAAATGGAAGGCCTTAATCCAAAATGTCCTTTTTTCTGTGACCCAACCATCCTTCAAGGACGTTCCAACATGACAATCAAAATTAAACCACAGGTCCATATTGTGATTGGACCTCTGAAAAACTATGCACTACATGAGTGTAAGTTCCCACAGATGGTTGGGCAGAGCAGCTATTTACTGCACCTAAGTCGAGCTGGGGAGAAGAAAGGCTTTGCAGCAGAAGAGGGTAGAGTAGAAAGGGAAATGAAAGCAGTACGAAAAGCAAAGTTGATGAAAGGGTGTTTAGGGGAAGGCGAATGGATTTCCAGTGAATGTGTTGTAAACATACAACTATTAGTAGGATGAAAAAGGCTTTTGGCTGCCCTGGAGACGCAACGGTCCTTGGCCACACAACATTCTCAAAACTTTGCCAGATTTTTCACTCCGCAGTCCTGGCATAATATCCTCTTTGAACTCCAGTTCATGTCCATGTCCACAAGAATTGGCATCATGCAGTGGTTCAGTCTGTCACAATATCGCCGGTCAGCCTCCCTTACAGAAGCCGCGGCCTTCAGTACAATGCAGGGCTTCCATTCTGGAAAATGGAAAGACGCCACTGCATCTGGTATCTGACAAAGGAGTTCTGACTCCTGAAAGCTTGTACCCTGGAGATTTTGTTGGTCTGTAAGGTGCTGCAGTGGCTCAAGTGGTTAAGACGCTGAACTGCAGACTGGAAGGTCAGTAGATCAGCAGTTCGAGACCAGAGTGCCGCCTAACGGAGTGAGCTCCCGTCTCTGGCCCCAGCTCCTGCCAACCTAGCAGTTCGAAAGCAAGAAATTGCAAGTAGATAAACAGTTGCTGCTTCGGTGGGAAGGTAACAGTGTTCCGTGTGCCTCAGCGTCTAGACATGCTGCCCACATGACAACGGGAACGTCTTCGGACAGTGCTGGCTCTTTGGCTTGGAAACGGAGATGAGCACCGCATCCCTAGAGTCAGATTTGACTGTCTTTTGAGCAAGGGAAACCTTTACCTTTTACCTTTCTAAGGTGCTACTGGACTCAAATCTAGGTTTTCCAACATGGCTACCACCCTGAAACAAAAATACACCAAGGTCCCCCTACTTTTCATCCTGTATCTTTTCATGGTAAACATTTTTATCCTACCAACCAATGTTCCCTCTAAGCTGAATTAATGTGAGCTAGCTCACAGTTTTTTAGCCTCCGGCTCACACATTTTTGTCTTGGCTCAGGAAGGAAGGCTCCAGAGAAAACTAATTCATGCAGCTGCCAAATTGCTCCCTCACAACTTTAATGCCAGTAGCTCATAAAGTAGAATTTTTGTTCACAAGGCTCCACGGTTTTAGAAGGGGCCTTGTTCCACGTCCAATCCCAACCCCATCTTGCTTATTTCTTTTCCAGCGTGTTGATGCCTTTTTAATACCTTCTTTATGCTATTTACATATCAGTCTGAAGCAAAACCAAAAACCACTCACAGATGATAACTTCCATGTCAATCTTTCTATCAAATCTCATTATTCTGGTCTCCAAAAGACTGCCACTGTCTTGTGTTATGTGTGATATGATAGGGGGAAAAAAACTCCCAATTTTTGAGTCACATCAGTCTTGAAAACCCCAATCCACAGATGAGGCTTCTGAATGGATTCTCACCTGGTCTACCAAAAATAACTGATCAGGTTTATGGGAAACTCTTTCTTAGGAAACAAACAAACAAACAAACCACCATCTAAATACAAATTAGCCCTCAGTCTTATTGCCATACGTATTAATTAGAAGCTGAAAGTTCAGCAAGACATAGGATTTTTAATGAAGATGATTGCTTTTCCACCCTGGGATAAACCATAATATATAATCAATAATGTTCATTATTTATAGTAGACACTTAGCAGAGGCAAACACAGACACAGCTTCTTATCTCAGGGTAACTACCTTGGGATCAAAATCACTGTAAACAAACCATCCAGATGGGAAACCACAGAATGAGCCCCACTAATGGATACAGAGTTCAATACTCTAAACACTCAAGAGTTCAATACTCTGCACACACAGATACTCATTCAATACTCTGTACACACAAAATCACCCAAAGTGCTGTGAGAATAACGCTGCAGTCCTAAACGGAGTTACTGCCTTCTTAAGTCCCCTGAAGTAATTGGGTTTGTTCTGTCGGGGCTGTGCTGGAAGTCCATCAAGGCATAGTTCTTCCTGCTCCTTCTATGTGTTCATACACAAGAGAAACAGAATCCAGGTCCGGTCAGTGTACTGAGAAGAAACATGTGGTATAGCCCTCTCGAGAGTTTTACCATTTTTGAGTGCAGGAATGGGGAATTACATAACTGAATGGCCATCCATATTGAAGAAGAAGAAGAAGAAGAAGAAGAAGAGGAAGAAGAAGAAGAGGAAGAAGAAGAAGAAGAAGAAGAAGAAGAGGAAGAAGAAGAAGAAGAAGAAGAAGAGGAAGAAGAAGAAGAAGAAGAAGAAGAAGAAGAAGAAGAAGAAGAAGAAGAAGAAGAAGAAGAAGAAGAAGAAGAAGAAGAAGAAGAAGAAGAAGAAGAAGAAGAAGAAGAGGAAGAAGAAGAAGAAGAGGAGGAGGAAGAGGAGGAGGAGGAGGAGGAAGAGGAGGAGGAGGAGGAGGAGTGGATTTATACCCCGCCCTTCACTACCTGAAGGAGTCTCAGAGCGGCTTACAATCTCCTCTCCCTTCCCCTCCCCACAACAGACATGCTGTGAGGTAGGTGGGGCCACGAGAGCTCTCTTGAAAACTGGCCTTGAGAGAACAGCTCTGAAAGTACTTGTGACTGACCCAAGGTCGCACCACCAGCTGCATGTGGAGGAGTGGGGAATCAAACCTGGTTCTCCCAGGTTAGAGTTTGCGCTCCTAACCATGACACCGAACACCTCTAAACTCCATCTACTGTATTCAGGATAACATTATTAACATTATTTCCCAGCTGCCCCAGAAATAAGAGCTGAATGTCTTTCTCTCTCTGTGTTTTAAAAAAGAAACAAAGGTTTGAAGAGTAGCAAGGGGGGTGGGCGGGTGGCAGAGAACTGCAGCAGAGATGAAATTCCAAATGGAGAACGAATTCCTGGGTCTCACTTTACCCTAAGGTGGCTAGGCAGCTGACAGCCACTCCCAAAACACTGACAGGAAAGCGGACAGAGCAAAGGAAGTGTTTGGAGGAGGACGGCCGAGACATCCGAACCGGTTTCGAAAGGCCATCCTATGAAAACGATGAAGGTCCGGAGGTGGTCTCCCCTCACCTCAGTTGCCGCCTCAAAGAAGGAGAGAGCCCAAAATGGGGCAGAAGCCGAGGTGAAATGAGCCCACGCCGATGCAACCGAAGGACGGAGGCCGTCCCCCACCTCCCCGGAGACTTGACAGCGGCACGATACAGACCCCGCTGCCTCTTCCCATTGTCCTCTCCATTTGCAGGGTTTTCTGCAGGGCTTTTGTCCAGCTTCAGACAACGGATCTGCAGAACCTGTTTGAACAGAGCCGGCCGAGGGACGAAAAGAGAAAGGACTTCAGCCGTGCCTCTATCACATATCACTTTCCGCCTTCTTTAGAAGTGATTGCCTGTTCCGCCGAGCCCGGGCAAGGCTCAGCTCAAGTTGCACAGAAGAGAGGCTCAATTTAATGCTCTCTCTTTTCTCTCTTTCTACGGATGCAAAAAACTGGACACCATCAGATGGAACGGGCTCTCTGCCCGTCCAGCTGTCCAGATAAGGAGAGAGCACAGCTTTCGGTTGAGACGGCAAAATATTTATGTGGATTGTGTTTAAACACCCATGGGCCCCCGGATAAAGATCCCTTCCACCTCTACACACACAGAGGCAGGCAAAAATCAAAGGGGGAAGAAAAAAGGAAGTGATGAAATAAACCCTCTCAGCAGGGGAAGACCTTCAGATGGAATAATCTTGAAGGCACAAGACAGGGGAGAAAGGCCTCTCTAGGATTTCAGGCTCCCTGACTTTAACCGTTGCTTCACTGGAGAACCTAGCCGGTCCATCGCACATGCTCTAGGTAAAGGAGGTGGACGACTTGCCAGAGTCCCTGACATGGAGAATTTCGTAAGCCCTCAATGCCCGTCCCCCTTGGCAGTGCTGGTAAATTGTGAATGTGTGCAGCAGTTATTTGGATCGGGGTCACATGGGAACAGGGGAGAGGAGTTTTCATCCTTCAACTCCGGCTCAATTTTGTACACCATGCTTTTATTGTTAGCATTTTAAAGGAAGCAAGATAGTCCTTTTCTTAAAGGACATGCCCTCTCTTCCTTTCTTTTTCTTTAAATGCTAGCGACAGTACAAGCTGCCTCCAAACAGGTGGGGTCCCAATCCAAATCGGGACTTTATATAAGGCCACTGGGCCTTTTAAGGACAGATACCAAAGATCTCGGTCATGTTTGTCTTAGCTGTGTTCTAAATTACTGAGCAGGCCCCAAGTAAACTGGAAGACCTTCTCCAGTTGTCTGCAGAGCATCTTTACACACCTTTGACCTCCTCCAACTGATACTTCGGAAATTCCAGATTTGCCAGTCTCTGATCTAACATGGCAATGACTGAATGTGGCTCAAACGGGTATAGTCACAGGAGGAGGAGGAAATTGGATTTATACCCTGTCCTTCACTTGGAGTCTCAGAGCGGCTTACAAACTCCTTTCCCTTCTCCTCCCCACAACAGACACCCTGTGAGATAGGCGGGGCTGAGAGACCTCTGACAGAACCTACTCTTTTCAAGAACAGCTCTGACAGAACTATGGCTCGCCCAAGGTCATCCAGCAGCTGTGAGAGGAGGAGCGGGGAATCAAACCCGTTTCTCCCAGATTAGAGTCCGCAGACTTAACCACTACACCAAACAGGAGCTGAAGAAACTAGAAAAGATTCTTAATTGTAAGGAGCTGTAGCTGCCAACCAATATTGAGATAATTCATGCCATAGTATTCCCTATTACTAAGTATGGGTGTCAAAATTGGCCAAAGAAGAAAGCTGAAAGGAAGTTGACTCACTGGAAATGTGGTGTCGGAGCAGAGCTTTGCAGATACTGTGGACTGCCCAAAAGACAGATCAGTCGGTTCTACATCAGATAAAACTTGAACTCTCCTTAGAAACTAGAATGACCAACCTGAGGCGATCATACTTTGGTCACGTAACAAAAGGCGTTGAAGAAGACAATAACACTAGGAAAAGTTGAAGGCAGCAGGAACAGAGGAAGATCCAATACGAAATGTAGAAAACAGTAAGAGTCCAGTAGCACTTTAAAGATTAACACAGTCTGTGGCAGGGAATGAGCTTTCGTGAGCTACTGCTCCCTTCTTCAGTAGAAAAGAGCAAAAGAGTCCAGGAGCAACATAAAGACTAACAAAATTCGTGGCAGGTTTCGTGAGTCACTTGCTCACTTCTTCAGTGTAAAAGGTCAAGAGTCCAGGAGCAACGTAAAGACTAACAAAATCTGTGGCAGGGTAGGAGCTTTTGTGAGTCACGGCTCCCTCCTTCAGTAAAAAAGAGCAAAAGAGTCTAGGAGCACCTTAAGACCAACAAAATTTGGGGCAGGTTTTCTGAGTCACTGCTCTCTTCTTCACAGGCTTCCCAAGAACTTACCATAATTTGACGGGGGACGGATACGTCTTGGCAGGACCAGGTGGGGAAGATGCAGTGCACGAAATGGATAGACTCGTGGGCCTTTTGCGAGACCTGAGCAAGGCTCTTACCAATTGGGTGTTTTGCAAGTCATTCATTCATGGGGTCACTGTAAATCGGAAACAACTCGACGGCACTTAGCACACACCTATACACATCTTCAGAACAATCTGATTGCCTGCAGAAGGAAGACACGTGGGAGTGAAGGTTTCTCCCATCTGTTCCCCCCTGCCCAAGCATCCATCATGCATACCTTCTCCCACCTGTCTGCTCTACAGCACACCTGGAGTCTCGCTTGTGACAGCAGGAGGCAGCTCGGGGTGGGGGTGGGGACTTGGCGGAGGTGCTTTGAGTGAATTGTAGACCACCTACTTTGCACAGGTCCCAGGTTCTGTCCCTGGCATCTCCATTTCAAGGGTCTCGGGTAACAGCTATTGGGAAAGACCATTCTCGATTTGAAACCTAGGGTTGCCACCGCCACTCTGAGCACAAAACGCTGAGGTTTTATTTTTCCTCTCTGGGCAAGCAATGAGATGAATATGTGTTATTTATTTATTTGAGTTGATTTACGGCCTGCCCTCCCTGCCTGTTTTATCTTGATCTGTTGTAATGAATGTTGTACATCGCCCAGAACATTAGCAGGGATTGGGTGATTCACAAATTTTATATATACACACACACAAAAAAAAAAAAACACCCTGCTATATACTGAATCAGACTACTGGTCTATCAGTCACTATCAGTCACTATTCTTCACCCAAAGAGTGATTAACATATGGAATTCACTGCCACAGGAGGTCGTGGCAGCTACAAGCATGGACAGTTTCAAGAGGGAATTAGATAAACATATGGAGCAGAAGTCCATCAGTGGCTATTAGCACAGGGTATAGATGGGAATTCTCAGTCTAGGGCAGGTGATGCACTCTATTCTTGGTGCTGGAGGGGGCAGCAGTGGGAGGGCTGCTAGTGTCCTGGCCCCACTGCTGGACCTCCTGATGACACCTGGTATTTTTGGCCGCTGTGTGACAGAGTGTTGGACTAGATGGGCCATTGGCCTGATTCAACATTGGCTTCCCTTATGTTCTTATGTTCTTATTCTCCACTTTAGCTGGGACAAGCTTTCCCAGGTCTCAGGTAGAGGTCTTCCACATCACCTCCTATCTGATCCTTTTAACTGGAGAGGCTGGGTATTGAACCAGAGGCTGGATAGTACTCGCTTGGAGTACTGTGTCCAGTTTTGGGCACCACACTTTAGGAAGGATGTTGACAAGCTTGAGTGTGTCCAGAAGAGGGCAACCAGGATGGTGAGAGGGTTGGAATCCAAGTCTTATGAGGAAAGGCTGAAAGAGTTGGGTATGTTTAGCCTGGGAAAGAGAAGGCTTAGAGGGGACATGATTGCAGTCTTCAAGTATTTGAAGGGCTGTCATGTCGAAGATGGAGTAGATCTATTCTCTCTTGCTCCGGATTGCAAGACTCGATCTAATGGGTGGAAATTACGAGGGAGTCATTACTGGCTAGATATCAGGAGAAACTTCCTAACTGTAAGAGTGGTTGAGCAGTGGGATGGTCTGCCTCGGGAAGTGGTGGATGCTCCTTCCCTGGATATTTTCAAGTGGAGGCTGGACGATCATCTTTTGGGTATGTTGTAGGTATGTAGGGCTATCTTTTGGCTATGCTCCTGCAGAATGCAGGGGGTTGGATTAGATGACCTGCAAGGTCCCTTCCAATTCTAACATTCTATGATTCTATGAGCCAGTTTGCTAAACAAAAACCAGGGACCAGGGCGTACAGGTTGCAACCAAGAAGTAGACCGGGAATACCACGGTGCAGCAATCAAACGTCAAATTTTTGCGTTAATACAATAAAACGTTCATAAACTATGTTTGTACGGTCATTAAAATCATCCATTTCAATCATCGTTGAAATTCTGTACGACACAATCAAAAGTCTCTCTTCACTCAACGTGTCCTATGAAAATACACAGGAAGACTCTCAGAGGTTATATCACACAAACAGAGAATTCCACCCCAGAGTTTAACTTAAAGAATGACGTGACCACAGACTCTCACAACCAGAGTATAACAGGGCAGATATTCTAACATCAGGCAACAGCCTCATGGATTAACAGTATAAGGCAGGTTCTTGTATTCACATAATTGTGACATTATTAGGAAGCGGACTAGCAGAGCATCTGATTTGCATGAAGAAGGTCCCAGGTTCTATTGCCCGCCTCCCCACTTAAAAATGAACAGAAAATAGATGATGGCTCAGACTATCCTGACGTTGTCATATCTCAGAAGCTAAGCAGGGTCAGCCCTGGTTAGTACTTGGACGGGAGACCAGCAAGGAAGTCCAGGGCAAGCCGCCTCTGTCTTTCTCTTGACTTGAAACCCTCCCCTGGGGTCGCCCTGTGCAGGCTGTAACTCAACAGAACTTTCCACAACCAGGAGGAGATGTGGTAGATCTCTGCAAGTGGCCACTCCTGTAAGAAGAGACGAGGCTCGGTAGACCAGTGATCTGACCCGGTATAAGGGAGTTTCACATGTTCACAACGGGAAATTTACGAAAATCCTAGTGTTCTAGTTGTGAAGACGTGAAACGAAGGATACCAGCCTTCAGGAAATGCCTGGGGATCTCCCACATCTCCAGACTACAGAGATCGGTTCCCCTGGAGAAAACAAATGCACTGGAGGGGGGGCTATGGAATTGTACCCCACTGAGCTCCAGGCCCATAGCTACAGTGGGGCATCTTGGGGCCTGGCCCTCCAACTTACCGCCAAGGCCCCCCCAACTCCCCATCCAGCCCAGGCACTCCCGGGGGGGTTCAGAGGCGTGTGTGGGGTGCCTCCTTATTTAAAGGCCCCCCAAATTTAAAAAAACCTGGCTACGGGCCTGCTGACCTCCCTGTCCTCCCTAGGCTCCACTCCCAAATCTCCAGGAATTTCCTGATATAGATCTGGCAACCCTATCCCCCGCTGGTGGGGGGGGGCAACCCGGCAACCCTACATGAACCCACAGACGTTTCTAAAGGAAAAGATGTGTTCTGCCAGACAAATTTCCACTTGACATGGGAGAGTTCAGCCTTTATCAGACTCAGACTGCCAGGAGATCATATGCAGGAGTTTCCATTTCAGTTAATGGAATGATATTACGCCTCCGGTTCATGCCAGAGGGCGTCTCGGCATAGCAAGCTCTAATGTGCAAGAAGGCCAGGAGAGAAGCGGAGCGCGGCATACATTTTTCATCGGGATAATATGTAAATGTGTGCAGTGTTTACCATAATTAGACAGCACATTAGCGCGATTAAGCCTGCACGGAGGATCAAAGAGGCAAGACACCCAGACTTGGCTCCAAAGGCCTTAATTCAGAAAGAAGCTGTCATCTCCTGGCTGGAACCTGTTGAGTGCTGGTACACCCTGACCTCTCCAAGGCAGAATACGAACCCAGCAGAGGGCAGAGAATTCCTGAGCAAGCAAACTATTTGTTAATGTCTTAAAAGTCCTTTCTTCCCTCCTGCCTAAGCGGCCAGCTTCAAAAACACAAAATTACCATGTGATATCCAACAGTGCTTGCTGTGTCGTGGCCCCTGCCTTATGGAATGGATTCCCCCACGATGTTAGGAACTTCTCCCAATCTCCTGGCCTTCCACAAACTATACAGCATGGAACAAAGTTTGAGTTCAATGGCACCTTCAAGACCAACAAGGTTTAATTCTGAGTATAAGCTTTCCTACAAGGAAAGCACATGGGGAAATGCCAAGTTCAGAAGAAGAAGAAGAAGAAGAAGAAGAAGAAGAAGAAGAAGAAGAAGAAGAAGAAGAAGAAGAAGAAGAAGAAGAAGAAGAAGAAGAAGAAGAAGAAGAGGAGGAGGAGGAGGAGGAGGAGGAGGAGGAGGAGGAGGAGGAGGAGGAGGAGGAGATTGGATTTATACCCCGCCCTTCACTCAGAGTCTCAGAGTGGCTTACAAACTCCTTTCCCTTCCCCTCCCCAAAACAGACACCCTGTGAGGTAGATGGGGCTGAGAGAGCTCTGACAAAAACTGCTCTTTTTCAAGAACAGCTCTGACAGGACTATGGCTTGCCCAAGGTCATCCAGCAGCTGCAAGTGGAGGAGTGGGGAATCAAACCCCGGTTCTCCCAGACCAGAGTCCACGCACTTAGCCACTACACCAAACCGGTTCTTCACACCAAACTGGCTAGAGTGTCACTTCAGATAGTGTTTACCTGCATATTTCATTCCTTTGCACCACACATGATTACCTGGTGGAACTCAATGCCACAAGATGTAGTGATGGCCACTAGCTGAGATGGTTTTAAACGGGGAATTAGAACAATTTGCAGAAGTCTACTGGTGGATATCCGTGACGATGTCCACATGGAAACTATATATCCAGAGCCAGTAGATGTTGGAATACCAGTTGGGGAGAAGATAACCATTGGAGGAGTCCCTGGAACCTGTTTGTAGGCCTTCGGGGGGCACCTGTTGGACTAGATGGGCCATTGGCCTGATTCAACATTGGCTTCTCTTATGTTCTTATGTTCACCTTGCCGTCCATGGTGGCAAACAAGATGCTGTATTTGACGGACCAGTGGTTTGAGCCAGCAGAGATCTTCTTAAACAAATGGGGAAGCCACGGCCAATTTTACAGCATCCCAAGCACAGGTACAAGCAGAGGAATAAACTCATGGCATCTTTTTTTAAAAAGTTACACTTTAACTATGACAAGTATCGTCTAGTCTGCATGGTCTGTAGCCCAAAATAGACTGAAAGAAATCCCACTGGATTGTTAATCCAGACTGACCCAAAGAGCTAGTATTAGTACACAGGAATCAAATTGATTCCTGGGATTAGTGGTGGACTAACACTTTTAAATATGACACTGGTTCTGGGAAAGAATATAATGTTGGAAGGCCAGTATTTGAAGCTTCCCCTCTACCAATGTTGCAGCAGGATCTGGACAGTTAAATTCTTCTAAGCACCATGGATTTCAGTGGGAGGATGTTATGCACGTGATCAGTTTCCCCATGAACTGGCCTTCCAAACACTTCTTAACCCTGTCTATAGTGTGAAATACCAGTGTGGTGCAAGCAGTTAAGTGCGCTAAACTGGCTGGTAGACCAAAGTTCTCATCCCCAGCTCTGCCACCAAGAACACTAGGGGACCTTGGCCCAATTATTCTCTCTTGGCCTACCCTCCCTTACAGAAGAGAAGAAGAGGAAGAGATTGGATTTATACCCCGCCCTTCACTTGGAGTCTCAGAGAGGCTTACAAACTCCTTTCCCTTCCCCTCCCCACAACAGACACCCTGTGAGGTGGGTGGGGCTGAGAGAACTCTTTCAAGAACTGCCCTTTCAAGGACAGCTCTTGTTAGAACTATGGCTTGCCCAAGGTCATCCAGCAGCTGCAAGTGGAGGAGTGGGGAATCAAACCCGGTTCTCCCAGATTAGAGTCTGCCCACTTAACCACTATACCAAACTGGCTGTTGTAAGGATGAACTAGGGAATGGGTAACCTTGTACTTAGAGGAAGGACGGGATAAGAATGCACGGATGGATAGACCAGGTTTCTTTAATCAGTTCAGACAATGCCAAGTACACCCTTGTACAAACAGATCTCCTTTATCTCGAGTCGGAATGCTATTCTGCTCAACTCAGTTCTAGGGGATAAAAGCATGTGTTGCACATTGCAGCTGTGTACAAGAGTACCCCAGCACTTACATTGCTAATTCTACCTTACACACAAGGGAAAGCAACTCGGTGGGGCAAGTGTGAGGTCCCCTGTCCCCCATGTACCGTTTCTCTGTTGCTCACCACTTTCCTCAACCTGCTCATTTGCACCTGGTCAGCAGAGAAGCCATTCTATCACCAAATGGACTTTAGTAGTAGTAGGAAGAAGGAGGAGGAGGAGGAGGAGGAGGAGGAGGAGGAGGAGGAGGAGGAGGAGGAGGAGGAGGAGGAGGAGGAGGAGGAGGAGGAGAAGAAGAAGAAGAAGAAGAAGAAGAAGAAGAAGAAGAAGAAGAAGAAGAAGAAGAAGAAGAAGAAGAAGAAGAAGAAGAAGAAGAAGAAGAAGAAGAAGCACCACCACCACCACCACCACCACCACCACCACCACCACCACTGTCAGGTCACAACCAACTTGTGGAAATTTCTCATGGGGTTCTCAAGGCAAGAGATGAGCAGAAGTGGTTTGCCATTGCCTTCGTTGGCACAGCAACCCCAGTCTTCCTTGGTGGTCTCCCATCCAAGTACTAACCATGAGCAACTCAGCTTCTAAGTTCTGATGAGCTTAGGCTAGTCTGGGCTATTCAGTATAGTAGACCCTCACCCTCTGCGATGGCTTCAATCCCAGGATCAACGCAAATGGCAAAATCTGGGAATACTGAGAAGGGAGAACGTAAGAGAAGCCATGGATCCGGCCAGTGGCCCAGCCGGTCCAACACTCTGTGTCACACGGTGGCCAAAACCCAGGGGCCATCAGCAGGGCAAGAACTCCAGAAGCCCTCCCACTGTTGCCCCCCAGGCGCCAAGAATACAGAGCATCACTGCCCCCAGGCAGAGTCCAACACTCTGTGTCACACAGTGGCCAAAACCCAGGGGCCATCAGGAGGTCCACCAGCAGGGCAACAACTCCAGAAGCCCTCCCATTGTTGATCCCCCCAAGCACCAAGAAGACAGAGCATCACTGCCCCCCGACAGAGTGTTTCATCTATACCTGGTGGCTAACAGCCACTGATGGACCTCTGCTCCATATGTTTATCCAATCCACTCTGCTGTCTCTCCTTAGCAGTAACCACAATGTAGTGATTATGGTGATAGATTGGAAGAAGTAAAAACAGCCTGGAGACAGTAAAGTGATATCAAAAAGTACCTATTGCTGTAACCTCATATTACTGCTTTCTAGATCATGTTGTGCACCACGCGTTTTCCTTTTCTGTGCCATAATGGGGGGATGGCATCGTGCCACCTCACATGGCTGGGTCTTGGACCATGGATAAGGGAAATCACAAGTCGTGAGTTTGCAAATGGCAATTGATTACAGTAGTTCCGTCCACAGGCAATTCTGATGGCTTCTTTGCAGTGGGTTTGCTGAAAGTTGCTTGGGAACTACTAGTAGCTCACTGGTTGTTGCCCAGTAGCATATGCATCCTCTAGGAGACCCAAGAAAAGGTATGAAAATTATCTGCTCTAGGGATTTTTTGAAGCATTTGTTTCTTAGAATTTTTATCAGTCGCGCTTAGCTAACAACTTCCTTTTCAATGCTCTTCTTCATCCATGTTCTCCTTCTACGACAGAACAAAACTTGATACCATGCCAGAGAGAGGGGAGAGTAGCTCAGGATATTTTTCATTACTCAAAACTAGCTCCCATCAAAGAATATGATGAGGCCCCCGTCCCCCCCCCGGAATGCATCCCCCTATCCACATCCAAAGACAGTCCTACTCTTAAGATCTCAACTCCCAGCTAATGTCTGACAGCTAACTCCAAGCCGTGCTCAGCGTCCGTGCAGCATCAAACCCTTGAAGGTGCTTTCATGGCAGACCTGAGGAACGTATTCGAGAAGTCAGGACTCCACCCCGGGATGCAGGTGTGCTGACTTGAAAGGGGCACCTCCGCTCCAAGGCCTCCCGCGAGGTTCTGAGGCCGATGCCTACCTCTTCCTCCAGTGCCAGCCTTGAAGGAAACTACCGAGCGTTCAACTTAGGTTTGCTTTTTCTTTCCCCCCATGCCTGCAGTCACAACTTCAGAGTCACAGCAGGAGCTTCAGAGAGCCTGACTGTAGCTCTTGGAGAGCAGATAGATTTCATTCGTGCTCAGAAGCGGCTCAGTCTTTCTTCCCTCCCTCCCTTCCCCAATTCTCTCTTGCTTGCTGAGCGGTTCAAAGCAGTGGCTGGCTGAATTATAGAAACAGTGGAAGAGAGAACAAGGTTGATTCCTGCTGGACCGTGCTCCAACAGAAGACTGGGTGGTGGCAGCGAACCTTTGTGGTGGCAGCGAACCTTTGTGGTGGCAGCGAACCTGCCCGGTAGCAGGGAGTTTGTGCATCGTCATCAGATCCCCCCGATAAGCAGCGTTGGGACAGCCCTGCTTGCAAGTGATATACTGTGTCGCTCTAATCTTGCAACGCTCATTATCCTGCAAGGTCAGGCATTAGAGATTGAATCAGCTGGGGCACCCAGACGAGGGAGCATCAATCATCCGCCGCAGGCAAAAATGCTGAGGCCTTGCGCTTCTGGTCTCCCGGTCCTCTTACCAGGAAGAGGCCTTGCTCCTGTGAGGCTGTCTTTGGTTGATCGACTGGTCCAAAATATAATTATCTTCCCCCTGTAATCCTGGAATATAAATCTAAATTGGCTCTCCCCAGGTTGTTTTCATGACTAACAGACTGTCCCCCCCCCCCCGGAGACAGAGCAAAGAGATGCATCCAGGCCTATGAAGGTGTAGGGAAACATTTCAGGGTATCAAGCTGTTTGGAAATCCCTTCCTGAGTATTTATTGCTATTTGTACATTTCTAGGCCATTGGTTCTACAAAGCACTTTACCACACTCAGCCAAAAGGTACACAATAACAAGGGTCACCATGATAAAGTAAAGGTAAAGGTTCCCTTGCTCGAAAGCCAGTCGGATCCGACTCTAGGGTTGCGGTGCTCATCTCCGTTTCAAAGCCGAAGAGCCAGCGCTGTCCAAAGACATTTCCGTGGTCATGTGGCCGGCATGACTAAACACCAAGGCGCACGGAACGCTGTTACCTCCCTACTGAAGTGGTACCTATTTCATCTACTTGACAATTGTCTTGCTTTCGAACTGCTAGGCTTGGCAGGAGCTGGAACTAGAGATGGGAGCTCACTCCATCCTGAGTCGGCACTCACTGGATTTCGAACAGCTGAACCTTACCTTGACCTTCTGCAGCCATGCAGTTCAAGCGTCTTAACCACTTGAGCCAAAGCAGCTACCCCACATCACCATGATACAGCACATTAAAAACAAACAAACAACAAACACTTATAAGAGAACAGTGCATTATTTCTGAGAGCCCCACAGCCTAAGATCCAGCTAGTAACTGAACACGCATGAAGTTGACTTATGCTGAGAACAGATCATCAGTCCATCAGCATCAGCACTGTCTACTCCAATGGGCATTGGCAGTCAGAGGCCAGATAGGCTACGGATTCGAGTTACATGTACGTGCTCTCACAAAGCTACTTGTGAGCCACTTACCCAAAGGATGACCCTATGGAAACCAACAAAATCATGGGTTATCCCACCTGATTGATGTTCTGCCATTTGGGTATTACATGGAAGAGAATCACATGACCACACATGAAGCTGCCCAATACTGAAACAGACCCTGGGACCTTCAATCGGTATTGCCTGCTCAGACTGGCAGCGGGTCTCTTTCAGAGGTCTTTGACGTCACCTACTGCATGGTCCCTTAACTAGAGATGGCAGGAATTGAACCTGGGACTTTCTGTAGGCAAAGCAAAGGCTCTGCCACTGAACTAAAGCCCCTCACCAGCCCAATCAGGGCACCAGCCTAAACACACTGCTGCAGTATCTGCACACGTTCCCCAGTGATGTGGGACTGAACTATGAAGAAGCACATCCTATGAATTGTGAGTGTTTACTAGTCCTGGGAGCTGCGGTGGCTCAAGAGGTTAAGACGCTGAACTGCAGGCTGGGGAAGGTCAGTAGTTCAGCAGTTTGAGACCCAAGAATGCCACACGACGGAGTGAGCTCCCGTCTCTAGTTCCAGCTCCTGCCAACCTAGCAGTTCAGAAGCAAGAAACTGCAAGTTGATAACTAGGTACCACTTTGGTGGGAAGGTAACAGCGTTCCGTGCGCCTTGGTGTTTAGTCATGCCGGCCACACGACCACGGAAACGTCTTCGGACAGAGCTGGCTCCTCAGCTTTGAAACGGAGATGAGCACCACAGCCCTAGAGTCGGATTCGACTGGCTTTCGAGCAAGGGAACCTTTACCTTTACCTTTTTACTAGTCCTGAGAAAGAAGCACTGTATTCTTGGTGCCTGGGGAGGGGGGGGCAACAGTGGGAGGTCTTCTAGTGTCCTGGCCCCACTGCTGGACCTCCTGACGGCACCTGGTATTTTTGACCACTGTGTGACACAGAGTGTTGGACTGGATGGGCCATTGGCCTGATCCAGCATTGGCTTCTCTTATATTCTCTTAAGCACAGTTCATGCAGCTCCACATTGCTGCGCAGGCCATGCGACAGTGTGTTTCAGCCCGCCGAAGGCATGGCAAAATTAATAACAAGCCCAAGACACAAGTTCCCCATGCGCTAAGAAACGGCAAACCACAGTGGGCTTTGCACCATCAAACCCATGTCGTTAAAAATAAAAATTGCCACCACCTGGGATAAGTTAATGCAATAAGAAATTGAATGAAATTGAGCAAAGAGCAACCGGGGCTTCGTTCTGGGCGCCTTGGGAAATACTCTAGAAATCTAGGAGAGCCTGCTGAGTTTCCCACTTGGATTTCTACACACATAAAATCGCACACACACACACACACACACACACACACACACACTGCATTCAAATGTCACAACAAGTTACAATTAAAGTCTGGATATGCACAAACGCAGCTTCCCCGCTGTACCCATGTGCACCCTTCTCTCCTCCTTCTGTGCAGGGAGCTTTCTACAGACTTCCTCGGGACGCCCAGATACAGGAGGCCCTAGTGAAACTGAATTTATTTACTCCGCTAAACAAAGAAAGAAATGAAACAGGCATTAATCTTGTAACTTTGCTTGTGTGCGGTAAATAAACCCTAGTTCTCCCCAAGTACCCGTATTCAGACGCCGTGTTCAACGGAGCCATGATCGAACTAGGAAGATTTGCATCACCCATGCAAGAAGAGAGGCTGAACGGGCAGAGAGGCTGAACGGGCACAACCTGTATTTGTGCACAACCAGAGTGCAGTGACAACTCTTGGCGACAACGGAATGCAGCCACACCCTCCAACTGAAGAGCCTCGTCCACAGAGCTATGAAAGCAAACAATATGCTCTGCTTTGAACGTTAACAACCCGTAGCGAGTCTAAACATAGAATAATCATCCTATTAGCTCGGTCTACAGCAGTGGTCTTCAATCTCTCCATGGCCTGGATTTAACCCTCCAGGTGGCAGGTCCCATGGGATGCACTGAGCACGTGACAGGAAGTCGCCTGACATCATAGCCACGTGACAGGAAGGGGAGATCCAGAGCCTATGAGCATTCCTGAGCTAAAAAGGAATCCTCCCCATCACTGAATGACCTTGCCCTGCCACCTTCTTTCTCTTCTCAACACTGCACACAGAGAGGCGGAGGAAGCATGCCGTCCTTGCTCTCTATTTATGTGTCCTAGCCAGGGCTACTTTTGGGCAGGAACGCACAGGAACGGGGCTCCGGCTGGCTCCTGAGTTGGCCACGCCCAGCAGGAACTCATTAGCATAACAGGCCACACCCAACAGCAGAAACTCATGAGGATTGGCTACATTAGGGGTGTGTGGCCTAACATGCAAAGGACTTCCTGCTCCAAAAAAAGCCCTGGGTTTTGACAAGACCAGTGAGAAGCAGAGGTGGTTTGCCACTGCCTTCCTCTGCAGAGCCTTCCTTGGTGGTCTCCCATCCAAGTACCCACCCTGCTAAGCTTAGACTTATGTCGACCCCAGCCCGGGGCTTTCAAGACAAGTGAGAAGCAGAGGGGGTTTGCCATTGCCTTCCTCTGCAGAGTCTTCCTTGGTGGTCCCCCATCCAAGTACGGACCCTGCTTAGCCTAGACTTATGGCAACCACAGCAAGAGGCTTTCAAGGCAAGGGAGAAGCAGAGGTGGTCTGCCATTGCCTTCCTCTGCAGAGCCTTCCTTGATGGTCTCCCATCCAAGTACCAACCCTGCTTAGCTTAGACTTATGGTGACCTCAGCCAGGGGCTTTCAAGGCAAGTGAGAAGCAGAAGTGGTCTGCCATGGCCTTCCTCTGCAGAGCCTTCCTTGGTGGTCTCCCATCCAAGTACCAACCCTACTTAGCTTAGACTTATGGTGACCTCAGCCAGGGGCTTTCAAGGCAAGTGAGAAGCAGAAGTGGTCTGCCATGGCCTTCCTCTGCAGAGTCTTCCTTAGTGGTCTCCCATCCAAGTACTGGCCCTGCTTAGCTTAGACTTATGGCGACCCCAGCCAGGGGCTTTCAAGGCACATGAGAGACAGAGGTGGTCTGCCGTTCCCTTCCTCTTCAGAGCCTTCCTTGGTGGTTTCCCTTCCGAGTACCGGCCCTGCTTAGCTTCCGAGATCTGACCAGACCGGGCAGCCCTCCCTCCCTCCCAAAAGGCATACTTAAGAAGGAGCCAGAAGCCACCTGCTGTGACCGTGAACAACAAAATAACCACCAAAGAATGCTAACTGGGTTGTTTGGGTTCCAGGCTTCTTTGGGGACATGAGGATCTTTTATTGCTCTCTCTCCATCTCTCAACTTTTGACATGTGTGGGTGTGAAGGAAATCGCGGGACCCTGTTGAGGCTCTGGCAGCCGATGTGGCGGCGGCAGCAACGGCAGCGACAGCGAGGGCCCGCGGAGTGCTGTTGACTCCAGCTGCATCAGAGACTTAATTTAGAACACGGCGTGATGTACACCAGCGAGATCACTTGTAATAATCCAGGACAGAACGTGCTGGTCAGAGGAACAGGTTTTGAACATTGTTTCTTCAGACGCGCTTCTCTGGGGACTGGTTGCGCACTCTCTCTCTCTCTCTCTTCTCTCTCTCGGACTGTGAACACTGACAAATGTGTACACGTTTCAAATGGAGGTGTCTCAGTGGTACAGAAGCATCCGTTGCCGGAGAATAGAAGGCAAGTGTGGTGGCCTGGTGAACCTCTGGATTTCGGGACCAAATGGGGCAAGCTGGAGGAGGCATGGTTGTAATCTGTGGGTCTGCCCCATTCACTTATGAAGAGAAGAGATTGGATTTATACCCCACCCTTCACTACCTAAAGATGTCTCAGAACGCCATACAAACTCTTTTCTCTTCCCCTCCCCACAATAGACACCCTGTGAGGGAGGCGGGGGCTGAGAGAGCTCTGACAGAAACTGGCTCTTTTTTCAAGAACAGCTCTGATCAGGACAACGGCTTGCCCAAGGTCATCCAGCCAGGTGCAAGTGGAGGAGTGGGGAATCAAACCCGGTCCTCCCAGATTAGTCTGGAGGTGCTTCAAAGATGTGTGTCCTGGCCCGGATGGCCTGGGCTGGCCCAATCTTGTCAGATCATGGAAGATAAGCAGGATCAGCCCCGGTTAGTACTCTGATAGGGGACCCCTGAGCAAGCCCCGGGTTGCCACGCAGAGGCAGGGGACAACAAACCTCTGTTCGTCTCTTGCCTTGAAACCCTCATGGATCATGATAAGTTGTAGCCCTGGAAGGCCCAGAATAGACCGATTCTGTCAGATCTCGGAAGCTAAGCAGAGTCAGCCCTGGTTAGTACTCGGATGGGGGACCACCAAGGGAATCCGGAGTCACTACCTGGAAGTGAACAATGGCAAAACCATCTCTGCTCGTCTCTTGCCTTGAAAGCCCCATGAGGGGTTGCCATAAGTCGTTTTCATCTTGATGGCACTTTCCACCATGGGGGGAAAATGTGCAGGTGAGTGGAACCAAGCTTTCCCTCACCTATTAAACCCCATGTGTTCTGTTGCCCCAGGTGGATGTATTTATCATGTCTTCAGCCCAAGTTCTTCTCAAGGAGCTCAGCTGGGCTTGCATTGCGTGGCTCCTCCCACCTCCGTTTTATTCTCACAACAAGCCTGTGAGGTGGGTTAGTCTGAACGGGAGGGGGAGGGAGAGAGAGAGAGAGAAAGAGAGAGACTGACTGACTCAAGGCCACCCAAGTGGGCCTCATGAAACAACTCGGATCTGGATCCCGTCCTACTCAAAAAGGATATTACAGCACTGGGAAAAGTGCAGAAAAGGGCAACTAGAGTGACCCAAGGGTCGGAACACCTTCCCTATGAAGAAAGGTCGAGGTGCTTGGGGCTCTCTTGCTTGGAGAAACGACGGCTGAGGGGTGACATGATCAGGATTTATAAGATTATGCATGGAATAGAGCAGGTCGAGAAAGAGGTACTTTTCTCCCTTTCTGACAAGACAAGAACTCGTGGGCACTCCATGAAATTACTGAGCAGTCAGGTTAGAATGGATAAAAGGAAGTCCTTCTTCACCCAAAGAGTGATTAACACATGGAATTCACTGCCACAGGAGGTGGTGGCAACTACAAGCATGGACGGCTTCAAGAGAGAATTAGATAAGCATATGGAACAGAGGTCCATCAGTGGCTATTAGCCACAACATATAGATGGGGACTCTCAGTCTGGGGCAAGGGATGCTCTTTATTCTTGATGCTGGGGGTGGGGCAACAGTGGGAGGGCTTCTAGTGTCCTGGCCCCACTGGTGGACCTCCTGATGGCACCTGGTATTTTTGGCCACTGTATGACAGAATGTTGGACTGGATGGGCCGTTGGCCTGATTCAACATTGCCTTCTCTTATGTTCTTATGTTGTTATATAAACACTCAGTCTGGGGCAGTGATGCTCTGTATTCTTGGTGCTTGGGGAGCAACAGTGGGAAGGCTTTTGGAGTTCTGGCCCCGTTGGTGGACCTCCTGATGGCACCTGGTATTTTTGGCCACTATGTGACAGTGTTGGAGTAGACGGGCCACTGGCCTGGTCCAACGTGGCTTCCTTTATGTTCTTAACCAAGAAGAAATGCCCCCAAATTTCTTGGTTAATGCTGCTGAAATATTATTCAGTGGGAAATCATCCCAGAAGGTTCCAGGAATATATAAATTGTGTACCGCTATCTCTCTTTCTTATCTCTGCGTCTCCAATCAAGAAACACCTCTGAAGTAGAAATATTAACCACGGCTTGGTAATGATTAATGAATTATCAGTTGCCTACAGACTCTTTAATGCAAAGAGCTGCAAGGTGAAGAAAACTAATGTTTGCTGTGACCCTCTCTGCATTATTATACGATGAGAATCCAAATTACCTGCAGCAACAGCAGTCTTTGAGAAAACAAGGGTTGAAATGATTTATTTTTTACAAAATGGTATACTCTGCTTTAATGGCTTCCGAGCTACTATAGAAAGGAGGAGGAGGAGGAGGAGGAGGAGGAGGAGGAGGAGGAGGAGGAGGAGGAGGAGGAGGAGGAGGAGGAGGAGGAGGAGAAGGAGAAGAAGAAGAAGAAGAAGAAGAAGAAGAAGAAGAAGAAGAAGAAGAAGAAGAAGAAGAAGAAGAAGAAGAAGAAGAAGAAGAAGAAGAAGAAGAAGAAGAAGAAGAAGAAGAAGAAGAAGAATTTCTAAACTGTCAATTTGGATATTACCGCCAGAAATATAATCAGAATATGAACCAAACATCAGAAATGCTCAGCATTCTAAGTTCTTGTAAGGCGAGAGAGCTTCAAGTGCTGTATTTTCACGCAGGCACTTAAGACTAAGTGTACAACCAAAAATATAGCATACAAATGACACTGAAAAGTTCTGTACACGTGTATACTCCGGGTATGCTCACCAAACAACTGGACTTTGATACCCTCCTTCTACAGCAGCCAACCCCCATTTGTATTGTATCAAACTACCTTTAGCCAGCTCTTGTTAGGTAGCTGATTTCAGACAACTAAGGCTACAGTAGATAGAAGATCACTCACCGATGACACTTCTCCATCCCGTCTCACAGCAGAGGACGAATGGAAGGTGTTGCTGCTTCCTCGGCCAAAGAGTCGGGAGGCTATCAATGGGCAATTGAGGTCAGCAGTTAAGAATCGCTGTGGTGCCGTGGCAGGAGTAGGACTGGGGAGAACCGAGTTCAAATCCCTGCCCAGCCGTGACGTTAAACCTTGGACCAGTCACATCCGCAACCCAACCTACTTCACCGGGTTGTGCAAAAGAAAAAAGGGGGGAAACAAGCCTACCGCTCTCAACGCCTTGGAGAAAGAGCAGAATGAAACTGTAATCGAAGGGATCCCCGGTGTGGACCCAGAACATCCTGAATTTAAAGCCTCCTCAGTAGGTGTCTGCATAAGTTTCATGGTGTTTTTTTTTCTCTTGCAAAGTCTTCACAGTTTCTCATGACACCAGCTGCTTTTATAGATACTTTAAAAGTGGCCTAGACGCTCGTAAAAAGGAAGGAGCTGTCCTGTCCTTTCTGAGGAGTGCCAACTCGTTAACGGAACATTCCGAATTGCAAAATATCCCTGGGCCAAGACTCAGGTCTCCAAAAAGCCTATCGGTCACATCCTACTGTCACCTCCTTTCCTTGCTCTCCAGCCCTTTTACCACTGGACTGGCAAAGCAGGAGACGAGAGGTGTGTTGTACATTTATTATAATTTAAGTTCTGACCGCCCCTTCTTTTACAGTGGTGACCCAAAGCCTTCTGGTCACACACAGTGTTGGACTGGATAGGCCACTGGCTTCACCCAACATTTCTGCACTTGGGTTTTGGTCCCTGTGTGACTCGGTGTTGGGCTGGATGGGCCATTGGATGGGTCACTGGCTTCATTCAATGTTTCTGCACCTGGGTTTTGGTCCCTGCGTGACACGGGCTGGATGGGCCACTGGATGGGCCACTGGCTTCATCCAACATTTCTGCATCTGGGTTTTGGTCCCTGCGTGACACGGGCTGGATGGGCCACTGGATGGGCCACTGGCTTCATCCAACATTTCTGCACTTGGGTTTTGGTCCCTGCGTGACACGGGCTGGATGGGCCACTGGCTTCATCCAACATTTCTGCACCTGGGTTTTGGTCCCTGTGTGACTCGGTGTTGGGCTGGATGGGCCACTGGATGGGCCACTGGCTTCATCCAATGTTTCTGCACCTGGGTTTTGGTCCCTGCGTGACACGGGCTGGATGGGCCACTGGATGGGCCACTGGCTTCATCCAACATTTCTGCACCTGGGTTTTGGTCCCTGCGGGACACGGGCTGGATGGGCCACTGGATGGGCCACTGGCTTCATCCAACATTTCTGCACCTGGGTTTTGGTCCCTGCGTGACACGGGCTGGATGGGCCACTGGATGGGCCACTGGCTTCATCCAACATTTCTGCACCTGGGTTTTGGTCCCTGTGTGACACGGGGGCTGGGCCATTGGATGGGCCACTGACTTCATCCAACATTTCTGCACCTGGGTTTTGGTCCCTGTGTGACACCGTGTTGGGCTGGATGGGCCATTGGATGGGCCACTGGCTTCATCCAACATTTCTGCACCTGGGTTTTGGTCCCTGTGTGACACGGTATTGGGCTAGATGGGCCATTAGATGGGCCACTGGCTTCATCCAACATTTCTGCACCTGGGTTTTGGACCCTGTGTGACATGGTGTTGGCCTGGATGGGCCACTGGATGGGCCACTGGCTTCATCCAACATTTTTGCACTTGGGTTTTGGTCCCCGTGGAACACGGTGTTGGGCTGGATGGACCATTGGCTTGATCCAACATGGCTTCCCTTATGTTCTTATGGCTCCAAGATCACTTCCCCAAAGCAATTCAATCATCTGCAATGGTTTCCCCGCAAATCTCCCACAGCAACCCCGAGGTATTTATGGTTAAATTCTCGGACATGTTCTAGGACATCCACACAGTCCATCTGGTGCAATTTTATCCTACTGTTCCTTGAAGGCATTCAAGATAGCATAGATCGGGGTCCCCAAAGTAGGGCCCATGGGCGGCATGGCACCCACAGAGACCTTTCCTGATGCCAAGTGTTTTTAGAAAGTGTGTGAGGCTCGGTGGGGCTCTTTGGTGTAGTGGTTAAGTGCACGGACTCTAATCTGGGAGAACCGGGTTTAATTCCCCCACTCCTCCACTTGCACCTGGCTGAATGACCTTGGGCAAGCCATGGTTCTGTCAGAGCTGTTCTTGAGAAAAGAGTAGTTTCTGTGAAGAGCTCTCTCAGCCCCACCTACCGCACAGGGTGTCCATTGATGGGAGGGGAAGGGAAAGGAGTTTGTAAGCCACTCTGAGACACCTTTGGGTAGTGAAGGGTGGGGTATAAATCCAATCTCATTCTTCTCTTCTTCTTCTCTTTCCCAGCAGGGCTTTTGTTTGGCCATCAGAGATCTAATTGGCTGTGCAGATTAAAATAATGTTGTCTCAGTGGCAGCAGGTGCCACTCCAACATTGGTTTTATTCCCCCCTCTCAGTCCTCTTTTCCAATGTATTTCTTTTCTAATTACTACTCTTGTCCCCTCCACTTGGACTTCTCTCTGTATGCTTCATCACCTCCCACACCGGCCACTTTGCGGTTGTGCCCACCACTCTGTGTCAAAATTCAGGTCCCACTGGTGGACCTTCTGATAACACTTGGGTTTTGGCCACTGTGTGACACAGAGTGCCGGACTGGATGGACCACCGGATGGGCCATTGGCTTAATCCAGCCTGGCATACCATCCACATTGCAAGATGTCATAGTCCCGCTGTATACCGCATTGGTCAGGCCACACCCAGAGTACAGTGAGCAGTTCTGGAGGCCTCATTTCAAAAAGGATGTGGACAGAATGCAGCAGGTGCAAAGGAGATAGATGAGGATGACCGGGGGCCTGAAGACCAAGAAACCCTATGAGGAAAGGCTGAGGGATTTGAGAATGTTGAGTCTGAAGGAGAGGAGGTTGAGGGGGGACAGGATTGCTCTCTTGAAGTATTTGAAGGGCTATCACTTAGAGGAGGGCAGGGAGCTGTTCCTGTGGGCTTAAATGGGTTTAAATTAAGGATGGGAAGGTTCCGGCTGGATATCAGGAAAAAGTTTTTGACAGTAAGAGTTGTTCAACCATGGAATCAGCTGCCTATGGAGGTGGTGAGCTCCTCCTCACTGGTGGTCCTGAAGCAGTGGCTGGACAAACCCTTGTCAGGGATGCTCTAGGCGGATCCTGCATTGAGCAGGGGGTTGGACTAGACGGCCTGGATGGTCCCTTCCAACTCTGTGATTCTAGGATTCTCTTATGTTCTTATGAATTCCAAAGGTGCCCAAGAACATAAGAGAATGTTGGATCAGGCCAATGGCCTGTCTAGTCCAACACTCTGTCACACAGTGGCCAAAAATACCACAGACTTGAGAAAGGTCGGGGACCCCTGGCATAGACGGTTTTCCCTTTGTTCGCTTTACCTCCACAACCACTAGATTAGGCTGACAGAGAGTGACTGCCCCAGTGTCACCCACTGAACTTCATAACTAAGAGAAGGAAGTTTCAAGCCAAGTCTCACAACCACTACACCACGTGCTGGTTCAGACCCTCCTGAGTGCTATCCAGGCACTGTGGCTCTGTGGCAGAGAATCTGCTTAGCATGCGGAAAGTCCCTGGTTCAATCCCTGGCATCTCCAGATAAAGAGAATAGATAGGAGGTGATGTGGGAGATAAGAACATAAGAACATAAGAGAAGCCAATGTTGAATCAGGCCAATGGCCCATCTAGTCCAACATTCTGTCACACAGCGGCCAAAATATACCAGGTGCCATCAGGAGGTCCACCAGTGGGGCCAGGGCACCAGAAGCCCTCCCACTGCTGCCCCCTCCAGCACCAAGAATAGAGTGCATCACCTGCCCCAGACTGAGAGTTCCCATCTATACCCTGTGGCTAATAGCCACTGGTGGACTTCTGCTCCATATGTTTATCCAATTCCCTCTTGAAACTGTCCATGCTTGCAGCTGCCACCACCTCCTGTGGCAGTGAATTCCATATGTTAATCACTCTTTGGGTGAAGAAGGATTTCCTTTTATCTGTTCTAACCCGACTGCTCAGCAATTTCATGGAGTGCCCACAAGTTCTTGTATTGTGAGAAAGGGAGAAAAGTACTTCTTTCTCAACCTGCTCAATCCCATTCATAATCTTATAAACCTCAATCATGTCACCCCTCAGCCGTCATTTCTCCAAGCTAAAGAGCCCCAAGCACTTTAACCTTTCTTCATAGGGAAGGTGTTCTGCTTGAGAGCCTGGAGAGCTGCTGCTTCTCTGAGTAGACGATAGACTGATTCAGTATAAGGCAGCTTCTTAAGAACATAAGAGGAGCCAGCGTTGGATCAGGCCAATGGCCCATCCAGTCCAACACTCTGTCACACAGTGGCCAAAAACACCAGGTGCCATCAGGAAGTCCAGCAGTGGGGCCAGGACACTAGAAGCCCTCCCACTGCTGCCCCCTCCAGCACCAAGAATAGAGTGCATCACCTGTCCCAGACTGAGAGTTCCCTTCTATACCTTGTGGCTAATACCTTGTGTTCATGTGTGTTCGAATACTGAGTGTGACCTACAGCACACATAATTCTACTGATGAGGAACACCAGGAGGGGATGATCAGGAAGTACGAAGCCACAGTCCTTCTAGGAACACTGTCATTACGTTTGCAAAGTTTCCAAGGAACCACTGAAAACAACACGGAAAGCTATATTTATTTCACAGCTTCTGGACCTGTGTAGAAAGCCAACAACTGAAAGGGGGTTACAAATGCATCCGCTGCACCCACTGGATGAACAGACTCTCCCGTAAATTAGACGGCGTTGCCTCGATCTGCCAAAATCTCCGTAGATTCTTTTTCAGAGCAGGTCCCCTGGCTTCCTGCCTGCCGCGTGACCACAAAGCAACGATCCAAGGAGCTGCAGAAAGAACCAGAATCCACATGTACACTCTGGGGCGGGCACACCCAACGCTACCACAAAGGGCTGTGATTGACATTAATATTGATTCAGAACATCTGTGGTTCAAGCGTTTTGCTGAGCGTCTATAAAAATAGGTCTCGCTCCGTCCCGGCTTTTCCATTTTCCTTCAGGAAATTCAATTCCTCGCCATCTGAAACGGCCAACTTATTTTTTTACAGCCAGACAAGGAAGAAACCATTACCCGACACATCGGGGAGCCGGGTCCTGTTTTTCTAGTTAAGCATTAACATTTAACGAGATCAGTCTGCAACTGCTTGTTAGCTTGCAACACTCCAACTAATTAATATATCACTAGGAAAGCCAGAGAAAAGGAGGAGGAAGTCCAGTGAGTCCAAAAGGCGTTCCCCAGCCTACAGAAGCAATCCTCGCACAATATTTTATTTTTTGACGGGGGACCGAAAGGCTTGCGCGCAACGACATGGGCAGAAAAAGCGAAATTTCGGCAGAAAAGAATGAACTGGCACGCACACCTAGAAATATTATTTTGGAGAGACAGAACAATAATCTTCTCATCATATGCAAAGGCAGAATACGACACACGAAAGGAAAACAGTCGACTACACAGATGTGTTTCGTTTTCTGTCAATTTGTAAGAATTTCCGAAGAAGAAAGACATTATCGACACGTCAACCGCCATCATTAGATGTGTCAAAAAAATCTGAATTCTGATAAAGCGGCAATTGGGGAAGCAATCAAGCTAAAAAGCAAAACCATGGCAACTGCTCACAAAATCCGTCTCGGGGAACCGGCAACGTGGTTGGTTGGGAAGGAAAACACACAAACATCGGCATGTTCCAGCTTACTGATGTGAAATTAAGGGAAAGAGATTAACACTCTCGGGCAGTGCAAGGATAGGAATGTCTCGATTTCGACAACTGAGTCTGCAGATGACCATGGGGCTCAGAAAAATCCCAGGGCCCTCCCTCCCAAAATTATTATAATGTAAGGTCCTTGGGTCAAGAAAGAATCTCAACCCAAGGAGCTTACAGTGTAAGCTTCATCACACCGGAAGCCATGAAGGATGGACAGAAGACAGATATGAGGGTAAAGGGGAGAATTTGCAATCAGCTCTGTGAAGAAAAGCATTTTTGCCTGTGAGGTTTGAGATGAACAAAACCTCCCCTTCTTAAAGTCCCCCCTCCAGCAGAGAACAAGTATTGGGAGGAGAATCTATACAATTGCTTTCCAGACACCTTCATTCAGATCCAAATAGATCTAGCAAGAGAGATAATGGGTGGGGCAAGATCTCCCACTTTTTCCTAGCAGGGAACAGAGATTTGGAGGGAAAAAATCCTAGATAGCTTTCAGGAAGGAGATTCCTGGAGATCTCCAGGAAACACCTCTTTGACCTGACATGGCCCGATGAGTGGGTGAAGAAACAGGTGTAATAAAAACTTGTTACTACAGGAAGCAGCTCTCTCTCTCTTTTCCTTGGATGCTGTATCCAGGGCTACACACAGACCTCTCCACAGGCTAGGCAGCCACATGCTCGCCTCAAGAGCTGGAGCAAACTTCAGTGTAATGGCAACTTTGCAGAGAACTAGAACTCCTAAGCTAAAGAGCCTCTACTATTTTAACTTCTGATAGGACATGTACAGAGAAAGGGGGAGGGAGGTTGCATTTTCCCCATTTCTTTTGGTATTCCTTTCTCAGTCTGGTGCTGTGCCAAAAGTATGCTTGTAAACATTTTCTTTTTAATAAATATTAATAACTTTTAATACTGTTAGTGGTTCTCTGTACCACATAGACCTCCACCATCTTGGACGTGCTAATTTAAAAGGGGCCCAAGGAGGAAGGCAGAGAGTCGGCAAGTGGCTATTCTTCCAAAGGTGGGCAAGGCAGTAAACGGTCCCTGTGCTGACCAGGCACTGGGCAGTCAGAGACACAGTGGCAAGGCCTCAAAACTTGGAAGGGAAGCTGGGAGTTCTGACCTTCCCAGTGGGTGAATCCATACAATGGTCAGGTGGTGACAGTGGGCTACCCAAGAGTAGAAGAAAAGCCCTCCAGGTTGGGAGAAAAACCCAGGAGGGAAGGGCAGAAATGGGGCCTGTAGGACAGAGCAGTCACACTTGACCACAACCTCAAATCACGTGTTCTTAAGCCGGGCTTCTAAAGGGGGAAGGGGAAAGCACAGTGCTTGAAGGGTCACTGGAACTGAGAAATTTGGAGCAAGAACTTGGAAGAAGGTGGAAGCACACACTTGGCCTGGGAGGGTGTTCCAGGTATACGGGGTAGCAAAGGAGAAGGGGTGGGAGCCAGTGTTCCCTCTACGCTGAGTTAGTGTGAGCTAGCTCACAGTTTTTTAGCCTCTGGCTCACACATTTTTGTCTTAGCTCGGGAAGGACGGCTCCAAAGCAAACTCATTTATGCAGTAGCCAAACGGTTTGCTCACAACTTTCATGTCAGTAGCTCACAAAGTAGAATTTTTTTGCTCACAAGACTCCATAGATTAGAGGGAGCATCAGTGGTAGCAACTAATCTATGAATTATTATGGTCAGGGGTAGTTCGCATTTAAAATAAGGATGCACCCTGATCATTCGTATTCCCCTATCTGCATAAAATACGAAAAATAAGCATACAGTTCTTCACTTTAAAAACAAAACAAAACTGCACAATGTACTGTAGTTTTACAAATCTTGGAGGCAATGAACAGGTAGGGGTACAACAGATCCTACTTCAGACCTTTTGGTAATGTTCTCTTGCCACTGTTCCGGCTTCTGAGATATCAGCAGGCCCCTACATTCCCAGGCCTAACTTCAAAGCTATAAAATCCAGAAACTTGCTTGAACAGAAGGAAAGTTAAGCCTTTCAAGAATCTGGTTTTGCACCCTCTAACATTCCTTTTTTGTGCTCAGTTCAAAGACTGCTCAGTTCATTCATGAGATATCCTTGCAATCCAGAGGCAGTGAGTCTAAGTCCAAGACGAACCTGAAGACCTGTAACCGGGGCTGAAACTGTCTATTGATCAGCTGACTCCAAACTCGCCACTTAGACTAGCAAGTTTCAGTCATTTCCATGGCTCCATGGCACCAATACACCTTGGGCAGTGCTTATATGTCATCTTCCAGAAAACGCTCACTATTACTGGTCCCCAAGTTTCCACAACGGCTGCGAGGGTTGGACCACAAGGCAGGCCGAGCGCCAAAGAATAGATGCTTTTGAATTATGGTGCTGGAGAAGACTCTTGGGAGTCCCTTGGGCTGCAAGGAGATCCAATCAGTCAATCCTACAAGAAATCAACCCTGACTGTTCCCTGGAAGGCCAGATACTGAGGCTGAAGCTCAAATACTTTGACCACCAAATGAGAAGGGAGCACTCACTGGAGAAGACCCCGATGCTGGGAAAGATGGAAGGTCAAAGAAGAAGGGGATGGCAAAGGATGAGATGGTTAGACAGTGTTATCGATGCAACAAACATGAAATTCAGCAAACTCCGGAGGATGGCGAAAGGCAGGAGGGCCTGGAGTGATGTGGTCCATGGGGTCGCGAAGAGTTGGACTCGACAACAACGAGTTTCCATAACTCTTTACAGACATTATTCTCCATCCTAAATGACACAGCAGGAGCAAT
Source organism: Gekko gecko (assembly GCA_029375565.1). Lineage (NCBI taxonomy): Eukaryota > Metazoa > Chordata > Lepidosauria > Squamata > Gekkonidae > Gekko > Gekko gecko. The sequence continues at coordinate 13,400,133 of JAPDNY010000007.1, read as the reverse complement.
ACCAGCAGCCATAATAACAAGAAACACCTTGACCTGGATGGCCCAGGCTAGCTTGATCTTGCCTGATCTCAGAAGCTAAACTGGGTCAGCCCTGATTAGTACTGGGATGGGAGACCACCAGGGAAGTCCGGGATCACTGCGGAGAGGCAGGCAATGGCAAACCACCTGTATTCATCCGCCCTGACCTTGCTGGCTCAGTATCTGAAAAAGTGTATAGAATCATAGAATCATAGAACATTAGAGTTGGAAGGGTCCTTGCAGGTCACCTAGTCCAACCCCCTGCACTCTGCGGGAGCATAGCCAAAAGATAGCCCTACAACATACCCGAAAGATGATCGTCCAGCCTCCACTTGAAAACGTCTAGGGAAGGAGAATCCACCACCTCCCAAGGCAGGCTGTTCCACTGCTCAACCACTCTTACAGTTAGGAAGTTTCCTCTGATATTGAGCCGGTAACGACGCCCTTGTCATTTCCACCCATTAGATCGAGTCTTGCAAGAGAGAGAGTGGAGCGAGAGAGAATAGGTCTGCTCTGTCTTCGACATGACAGCCCTTCAGATATTGGAAGACTGCAATCGTGTCCCCTCTAAGCCTTCTCTTTCCCAGGCTAAACAGACCCAACTCTTCCAGCCTTTCCTCGGAAGACTTGGATTCCAACCCTCTCGCCATCCTGGTCGCCCTCTTCTGGACATGCTTCAGCTCGTCAACATCCTTCCTAAAATGTGGTGCCCAAAACTGGACACAGGACTGCAGGTGAGGCCTGACCATAGCAGAATAGAGCAGAACTACCACCTCCCGTGATCTGGACGCAATGCTTCTATTAATGTATCCTAAGATTGCGACATGAAAGTTTATACCTTGGATAAAACTTTGGGGGTCCTATAGGTGCCACTGGATCCAAACTTTGCTCTGCTGCTTCAGACCAACAGGACTATTCACCTGAAGAAATGCTAATATTTGCATTACTATTAATAATAATACCAATGCTTCTTTGTAAGGGCACACGTGATGACAGAAATATATTTTTTTTAGCTGCAGAGCAGCTAAGTGAGTTTTGGGTTCCCGAAACGTCTGCCCCTTTACCCCAACTGTTAATGGAGGTTAATAGAAATATCTGAGTTCCAGATAAACCTGCAGCAGTCAAAGCTTGCTCGAAAGGAATTAAATACCCCACGTTTCCCATACTTCACTAAACAAACAGAACCTTACAATGGATGACTACAATGGGAGTTGGTGAAACAGCAGGTCCGACGGGTTCGGTCTGTCCGTCCATCTCCCTCTCCCGCACGCATGCCCCAACAGACCTTACCTTGTTCACAACCCAGGCTTAACAAAGGAATGTGAAACACAAGCACACCAGCTGCATACAGGGCTAATCCGAGGGAAAGGTCAGGGAAAGGTATGTGTCCGGCATCTGCTTTGAAATGCCCTATAAGGAGAAGCCCATTCTTTTTTCTGCGCAAAGCAAAGCAAAGCAAGCAGCTTTCTCATACTGGCATCCCGGAGGGTTTCAAGTCAACATAGTGTGCTTGGGTTTTTTTTGGCTTTTTCTTCTTCTTCCCCAAAATGGTGCCCATGAAGGACACTGTCAAAATGTGCTGGGGGAAATTCAAATCTGAAAGGGGGGGGCAGGGGGGAATCCAGCCTTCTCGTGGATTGGTAACTGGTTAAAGGACTGGTTTTCAAACCGTCTTCTGAGGAACATCCAGAGGGGGTTCGGGAGGTCTTCCGGGGTTCCACACAATGAAAAATTCGGCAAACGGCAGTCAACACACCCAGAAAGACAACTTCCTCCTCTCTGCTGACCTTTCTGTTGAAAAGCGCAACTGCACAGGTTGTGGGATGGGTTCTGGATCAACCCCGTTGTGGATTGGGAGTTCTGCTCCAACTGAAATCTATAAAGGAATTTCATTTTCTAGTCGGGCTGCTGGCTCTGGGTTGGGAAATCCCTGGAGATTTGGGGACGGAGTCTGGGGGAGGGCGGGGCTTGGGGATGGGGAGGGACGGAAGCAGGGTATAACGCCATAGAGTCTGCCCTCCAAACCTGCAGTTTTCTCTAGGAGAACTGATCTCTGCCGTTGGAAAATCAGTTGTAATTCTAGGAAATGTCCAGGCCCCACCTGAAAGGTTGGAAACTGTAGTTTCTAGGGGGGGAGAAGTTTATTTAAACTGGTCCTGGGAAGGGAAGGGAAGGGGGAAGGGGGAAGGGGGAAGGGGGAAGGGGGAAGGGGGAAGGGGGAAGGGGGAAGGGAAGGGAAGGGAAGGGAAGGGAAGGAAAGGAAAGGAAAGGAAAGGAAAGGAAAGGAAAGGAAAGGAAAGGAAAGGAAAGGAAAGGAAAGGAAAGGAAAGGAAAGGAAAGGAAAGGAAAGGAAAGGAAAGGAAAGGAAAGGAAAGGAAAGGAAAGGAAAGGAAAGGAAAGGAAAGGGAGGGGAAGGGAGGGGAAGGGAGGGGAAGGGAGGGGAAGGGAGGGGAAGGGAGGGGAAGGGGAAGGGAAGTGTTCATGCACCCCCCCCAACATGGAAGCAGTGATGTGGATTGTCCAGAAACATATGAATCGAAACATCTTTCAGAACTTTTTCTGGAATCAAAACTTTCCAAGGCCCTGGATACAGCACGATTTCAATTCACATATTTATTTTGAAATATCCAGTAAATGGAGTTTAAACAGCACCACGGGTTCATTTTTATATCCCAATAGCAACAAACTGAAGTATCAAATCAGGGGGGAAAAAGGCGAGCTGGGTTTAACTGTCTAGACAGACAAAAGGGAAGCTTGATAGGGAAATGATAATGTCTGTAAAAAAAAGACTTGTCGTCGTCGCAGTCGATTTATGGTGGCCCCATAGGGTTTTCAAGGTTAAAGACAATCATAGGTGGTTTGCCATTACCAGCCTCTGCGTAAAATGACCACTGGACACTTACCGTGGAGGGTCCTTCTCCTTTGAGGAAAGGAGGACATGTTGTCCTTCCCAAAGTCATTGTCAAACTAGTTATGCAGCAGCTACACTTCTTGTCTCATGAGTACTGTTTGCCTGTTGTTGTCCCCCCCCCACCATCTAGGTTGTCCCTCTGATCTTGACTGTCTGTTTTCTTTCCTTGAATTGACTTTACAGTCTTACCGCTTTCGGAGTTACCAAAACCGAAGAGGGCGACTCCCACAGGCAAGAGACAGGAAGCTGGGAGTGGGGAAAGTTCCTGCCTCCCTGATTGGACGGTGGGATCCTCCGTCTCAGAGGGAGAAAATGCTGGACTTCCTTGGGGGGGGGGTGTCCCTCCCAAGTACCAACCACGGCCGACCTTGCTTGGCTTCCGAGATCTGATGAGCCGGGGCTGGCCCGGACCATTCAGGTCAGGGTTCCGTTCACTCATCACGGTGTTGGTGGAAAGTGTCCAACGAAGACTTATGGCCACCCTGTAGGGTTTTCACGGCAAGAGGCAAATACCGGCGGTTTGCCATCTCCCGCCTCTGTGTAGCAATCGCGGACCTCCTTGAGGGTCTCTCATTCCAATACTAACCAGGGCCAACCCTTCTGCTTCCCTTGCATAAATTTAAGCGGGAAATACCCTAAAGCACAGAGAACTGCCAATGTAATAATTCCAGCACATGTGAAGAGCTGAGCTTTGTATACAGAGCACCTGGCAGTCCACTCATCTATTTCAACGTGATTCTACTATCTTGCCACAGTAGTGGGCCTTTCCACACTTGGATCTCATCCCTGGTTTTATCAGATTTCAACTCGCAACACAATGCCTTGCATCTATCCCTGGTTATGACAGCATCCGTTTATCCTGGGAAGAGTGTGGGGCGAAACCGGGGTGACCTCAATGTAACGAGAAAACAAAACATACCCTGAGATAATTACAGGGGTGAACTTGCATGTAGTGTAGAATGTAAGTTCGGGGACAGGGCTGAACCGGGATTTAAGGTCTAGTGCGGAAAGGACCAGTGATTACTGAGGCACCACAGTTTCACTTTCCATACCACTGCTTCTAAATCCCATATCACATTGTTGATTGCAGTGTCCTTCCACTACCTGATAGGAGACATAGAATAATTGTAGCTTTAGGCTGCGGTCACACACACTACATAATCCACTTTCAATGCACTTTCCAACTGGATTCTGCCAGCTCACACAGCAAAATCCAGTTAGAAAGTGCACTGGAAGCGGATTGAAAGTGGATTATTTCGTGTGTGCGACTGCAGTCTTGATCTTGACTGGATCTCCCCAGCCAATCAGGCAAATGAGAACCAGTTTGGTGTAGTGGTTAAGTGTGCGGACTCTAATCTGGGAGGACCGGGTTTGATTCCCTGCTCCTCCACTTGCACCAGCTGGATGACCTTGGGCAATCCGTAGTTCTGGCACAGCAGTTCTTGAAAAACAGCAGTTTCTATCAGAGCTCTCTCAGCCCTACCAACCTCACAGGGTGTCTGTTGTGGGGAGGGGAAAGGAAATGAGTTTGTAAGCCGTTCGGAGACTCCCTTGGCTAGTGAAGGGCGGGGTATAAATCCAATCTCCTCCTCCTCCTCTTCTTCTTCTTCTTCTTCTTCTTCTTCAAATCTATCGCTTCCCCCCCTTTTTTCATTTCCTTTGTTATACAAATATGTGGTTTTGTCCCTCCCAGACCCCGCCTGCTTACCAATCAATAAAACGCTCTGACCTAATTCCAAGGATTTACCACCTGGAAAAAAAAAAATCAGTTTTGGATCTGCCCATCTTGCCAAACAATATTCTATTGTTATTACATTTATATCCCGCTCTTTGTCCCAAAAAAACCCCCACCAAAAAACACAAGAATTACACTCCCTGCTTTGGAAACTTCTGGACTACAAGAAGGCCTCTATAGCAGCAGAAGGAACCTATGTTCTGGCTCCCACACTGGAAGGGGCCCCATCGTCACTGTATTCCTAGTGCTACCTGTTCACAGGTGAGCTCCGTCCCCAAAGAGAAGAATCCGAACTGCATTCAAGAGCATTTTTCCTTTTTTTTTCTCCTTGCCCACTGCTAGGTGCCATTGTGATCAAACCGACAGCCCTTTGAAGCCTGTAAAACGACTCCCCGGTGACCGCTCCGGGTTTCTCCCTTCCCTCCCAACCATCTTTTCATTTGATGTTCTCTCTCTCCCCCGGCTAATCAGAGAAAGGATCGGAAACTTGAAGCTATTGACAGCGGCGGGCAGGACAGTCTCAGCCTGACAGCTGAAGGAACCGCTCGCATTTCACTGACGTACTCAATTGCTCCACTCAATCGAGTGAAAGTCAATACAGGCCAGTACCTCTTCAGGCCCCTTTCAGGTGGGGTAGCCCCGTCGGTCTGAAGCGACAGAACAAAGTTTGAGTCCAGTGTCACACCTTTCAGACCAACAAAGTTTTAATCCAAGGTAAAAGTTTCCGTGCGCAGGAACACTTCTTCAGAGACAATGAAATGGAAATTACCAGGACATACGTTCAGGTAGAGGGTGAGCAGTAAATTAGCAGAGTAAAAATGTCATAAATAAATACATTTGCATATTAGGCGACACCCCCCCTAATGTAGCCAATCCTCCAAGAGCTTACAGAGCTCTTCTTACAGGGGTTCCTGTAAGCTCTTGGAGGATTGGCTACATTAGGGGTGTGTGGCCTAATATGCAAAGGAGTTCCTGCTACAAAAAGAGCCCTGGAATAACAAGCTTAGTTTACCTGGTAACGATTTGTTTTGGTTGAATTCTGGGGGAGAACAGAGTGAAGGGAATAAATATGTCAACATTGGAGATGCCGGGAGGGCGGGGTAAAAATGTAATAAATAAATAAATTAGCAGACATGTCCATAATTGTGGAATGTCGAGAGTCATTAACTGAGATATCTGAAGTGTGCATGTACATGGAAGCTTCTACCCAGAATAAAACTTTGCTAGTTTTATAAAACGGAGGCATAACATCCAAACTGCAAGATGTCATAGTCCGGCTGTACACTGCATTGGTCAGGCTGCCCCTGGAGTCTTGTGTGAATTTCTGGAGGCCTCGCTTCCAAAAGGATGTGGGCAGAATGGAGTGCATGCAGAGGAGAGCGACGAGGATGATTGGGGGCCTGGAGACCAAGCCCTATGTGGAAAGGGCGAGGGACTGGGGAATCTTCAGTCTGGAGAAGAGGAGGTTGATGGGGGACAGGATTGCTCTCTTGAAGTCTTTGAAGGGCTGTCACTTAGAGGAGGGCGGGGAGCTGTTCCTGCTGGCAGCAGAGGAGAGGACTCACCATCATGGGATGAAATCAAGGGCGGGAAGGTACTGGCTGGGTACAAAGAAAAACTTTTTGACAGAGTTGCGCCACAGTAGAATCAGGTGCTGGGGGAGGTGGTGAGCTTCCCCTCCCTGGCAGCCTTTAAGCAGCAGCTGGAGAAACACCTGTCAGGGATGCTCCAGGCTGACCCTGGATTGAGCAGGGGGGTTGGACTAAGTGACCTGAATGGCCCCTTCCAACTCTGTGATTCTATGAATCTATGCTCTTAAAGGAGGCACTGCACTCAAACTTCGATTACATAAGAACAGAAGAACATAAGAGAAGCCAATGTTGAATCAGGCTGACGGCCCATCTAGTCCAACACTCTGTCACACAGCAGCCAAAAATACCAGGTGCCATCAGGAGGTCCAGCAGTGGGGCCAGGGCACCAGAAGCCCTCCCACTGCTGCCCCCTCCAGCACCAAGAATAGAGTGCATCACCTGCCCCAGACGGAGAGTTCCCATCTATACCCTGTGGCTAATAGCCACTGATGGACTTCTGCTCCATATGTCTATCTAATTCCCTCTTGAAACTGTCCATGCTTGCAGCTGCCACCACCTCCTGTGGCAGTGAATTCCATACGTTACCTGCTAGTGCCTTGCTGAAGACTTTGAAACCTGTTTCTTATTAGGTTAGAATAAAACATTACGAAGGCTGCATGGCTGCCATTTAAAAGGCAGCCTCACCGTTCCTCTGCTGCTTTTCTCCGGCAGCACCCAGTCATAAAAATAAACACAACCTTGAAGTTCCAGATTTCCCTACTCCAGTTCTCCTTTACTACCTGCTGCTTGTGAGGCCAGGGAAACTCAAGAACACATGGAACTCACTGCCACAGGAGGCAGTGGCAGCTACAAGCACGGATGGCTTCAAGAGGGAATTAGATAAACATATGAAGCAGAGGTCCATCAGTGGCTATTAGCCACAAGGTTTAGATAGGAACTCTCGGTCTGGGGCGCTCTGTATTCTTGGTGAGAGGGCTTCTAGTGTCCTGACCCCACTGCTGGGCCTCCTGATGGCACCTGGTATTTTTGGCCACTGTGTGACACAGAGTGTTGGACTAGATGGGCCATTGACCTGATCCAACGTTGGCTTCTCTTACGTTCTTACGGTGACGTCATGTTGTGCATTTTGTTTTATGATGCATTTATGTGGGACAGAGCAGGAGGTGGCACAGGACTGCCTGGTTGGGTGGCTGATACAGGACACCTTGTGCCATTCTACATAAGAACATAAGAACATAAGAGAAGCCAATGTTGAATCAGGCCAATGGCCCATCTAGTCCAACACTCTGTCACACAGCGGCCAAAAATACCACGTGCTATCAGGAGGTCCACCAGTGGGGCCGGGACACTAGAAGCCCTCCCACTGCTGCCCCCTCCAGCACCAAGAATAGAGTGCATCACCTGCCCCAGACTGAGAGTTCCCATCTATACCCTGTGGCTAATAGCCACTGATGGACTTCTGCTCCATATGTTGATCTAATTCCCTCTTGAAACTGTCCATGCTTGTAGCTGCCACCACCTCCTGTGGCAGTGAATTCCATATGTTAATCACTCTTTGGGTGAAGAAGTACTTCCTTTTATCCGTTCTAACCCGACTGCTCAGCAATTTCATGGAGTGCCCACGCGTTCTTGTATTGTGAGAAAGGGAGAAAAGGTTCTTTCTCAACCTGCTCAATCCCATTTATAATCTTATAAACCTCGATCATGTCACCCCTCAGCCGTCGTTTCTCCAAGCTGAAGAGCCCCAAGCGTTCTACCTTTCTTTTGTCTTCCTCACAGCTCAAGACTCTTCCATAGTCCCTTTAAAAATGTACTAAAGACAGCTCCCTGAGGTATACAGATCCCACATAACTTGCGGGTTGTAAAGGCCCTGGACTGGCTTCTAAACACGTCAGTCAGCTTGACGTTGTGTAGGAATTTGACGTATTTTTTTCCTCAAGTGCTTGGGGAAGCTAGCTCTCTCACTGCAGAGTCCACGGAATGATTTCCTTTGGTTCCTCTATTAATCTGGTTGTAAAGTTATTTGGCAACCATCAGACTTCCAGCTTTAGCGCCAATCGCATTCAAAGCAGGTCTTCAGCCAACGTCTCGGGGGCCACCTGTTCAGCTACGTCTTTCCAGAAACATCACCTTCTGCCATCCCTGAGTGGTGCAAAGAAGTTCTCCCCTGCTCCACTTTCTCTCTTTCCACTTCGTCGTCCCCACTGGGCAAAAGTCTGAAATCCTTGGATCAACGATGAACATTTTAAAAGGGGGGGCAGATTCAGAAATGAGTGTGGACTGACCGACCACCACAAGTGGTCGTGGCCACTAACTAGCCAGCAATGTATTATCTGTCACCACATCTAACGACATTTCCTTTTCTGTAAAGCAGACGCAGGGGGGCAATTTGAATTGGAGTCTCAGTGCCGGGGGCAGCCCGAATGGCCCGGCTGAGGCCAGGCTTGTCAGAGCTCAGGAGCTAAGCAGGGTTGGTCAGTACTTGCATGGGGGACCACTGAGGAGGAGGAAGAGAAGGAGGCGGAGGAGAAGGAGGAGTTGGATTTCTACCCCGCCCTTCACTCAGAGTCCCAGAGCAGCTTACAATCTCCTTCCCTTCCTCTCCCCACAACAGACACCCTGTGAAGTAGGTGGGGCTGAGAGAGCTGCTCTTGTGAGAACAGCTCTGAGAGAACTGTGACTGACCTAAGGTCACCCCGGAGCTGCATACAAAGGAGTGGGGAATCAAACACCGTTCTCCAGATGGGAGTCCACTGCTCTAAACCACTACACCAAACTGGTTAAGAACATAAGAACATAAGAGAAGCCAATGTTGAATCAGGCCAATGGCCCATCTAGTCCAACACTCTGTCATACAGCGGCCAAAAATACCACGTACTATCAGGAGGTCCACCAGTGGGGCCAGGACACTAGCAGCCCTCCCACTGCTGCCCCCTCCACTACATCTCCTAACCACTACATCAAACATACCAGTAAAACTTCTAAAATCTCTCAATGACAAAGAAAAAGACTTTTAAAATACAGGGGAAGGGGAAGGAGACTACAAGCTCCTCGAAGACCTCGAGTGAAGGGCAGGGTATAAATCCAGTCTCTTGTTGTTGTTCTTCTTCTTCTTGTCCTCCTCCTCCTCCCTCCTCTTCTTCGTTTCTTCAATTTTTTCTTTTTTCTTTTAAATTGATTTTTCTCTCTCTCTTTTTATTGTCTTGTTTTTCCAGACTTTTTATATATATATAAAAGAGAAGTCAAAGCCTTCTTGACCAGGCATACCGAAGACCTCCCCTCCTACCACCTAGGCCACGACATGCACATATTTTAGCTCAGATCACCTCACTTGAAGGTGGATTGAAGGCGCTCGGGCAAAATAAATGAACTTTGCTCACGCTGCCAAGTTCTATCGGTCCCGTCCCCCTCCCCTCTCTCTTTTTGCCTTTCACATTTCATACGCTTTTGTCTACGTCTTCTGAATCTTCGCCCACGGTGTTTCATATCCCATCCCAGTTAATATTTTATGATCCGTCGAGAGAAATTCCTCCCGAGACCATTTCTCTTTCACACTCCCTCCTCTGGGTCTCTCTTTCTCTCTCTCTCCGTAATGCCAAAGTTAGCTGCTCAGAAACTATTAATAGAGCTAGCGCTGAGGAGCCATAAGGAACAGAGAGAGGGGGGGAAATACATTTCGCCAACGTTTGAAGTGACTTCACAACCACTGCAACGAACGCTGCCTTTAGTGTGCGCCCCGTCAGAGCTAACTATCGTTGGCACTCCAATGAAAATACTAAAACAGTAGCTATGTATACATAACAGAGTTGTGCAAACAGCAACAGGCGTCAAGAAGAACTTGACTTATGCTCATTCATCACAATGTGGACACTGAGCATGCAAGCATGCCGACCCCAAACCTAAGTGTCCCCTATCATCTATGTGTCTCTATGTCCTCACTGAGGGTCTAATACTCTCTACTGGTCTACCTCAAGTAGGTCCCAAGTCCTGGAAAGTAGACATGCTCAGTGAATCCCACACAGAGACTTAGATTCCCGGGCATATGGGGGCCCCAATTCAGATTGGGACTGGGGTATGCAGCGAGAACGGGCCCAAGGAGCCATTATTCGCCCTTCTGGTAAACTGCACATTGAGAGGCAGTAAACCTCTGAATCCCAGAGCCAAGAGGCAACAACGAGAGTAGGCCTCGGCCTCTATGCCCTGTTGTTGGACCTCCAGAGGAAGTTGGCCACTGTGTGTGACTAGATGGACCACTGGTCTGATTCAGCAGGGCTCTTCTTATGTTCTTATGGAGGCCTCAGCCTCTATACCCTGTTGTTTGTTTGTTATTTCACCTTTTACCCCACCCTCCCCCACGAGGTAGAACCCAGAGGAACTGGTTGGCCACTGTGTGAGACAGGATGCTGGACTAGGTGGATTATTGGTCGGATCTATCAGGGCTCTTCTGACGTTGTTATGAAGAACTCGGCTTCTATGCCCTGTTCTTGGACCTCCAGAGGAACTGGTTGGCCACTGTGTGAGACAGGATGCTGGACTACATGGACCACTGGTCTGATCCAGCAAGGCTCTTCTGATGTTCTTTTGGAGGCCTCGGCCTCTAAACCCTATTGTTGGCCCTCCAGAGGGACTGGTTGGTCGGCCACTGCGTGAGACAGGATGCTGGACTACATGGACCACTGGTCTGATCCAGCAGGGCTCTTCTGATGTTCTTTTGAATGCCTTGACCTCTATACCCTATTGCTGGCCCTCCAGAAGGACTGGTTGGTCAGCCGCTGCATGAGACAAGATGCTGGACTAGATGGACCACTGGTCTGATCCAGCAGGGCTCTTCTGATGTTCTTTTGGAGGCCTCAGGCTCTGTACCCTATTGTTGGCCCTCCAGAGGGACTGGTTGGTCGGCCACTGTGTGAGACAGGATGCTGGACTACATGGGCCACTGGTCTGATCTAGCTGGGCTCTTATTATGTTATTTTGGACGTCTTGGCCTCTATACCCTATTGTTGGCCCTCCAGAGGGACTGGTTGGTCAGCCACTGCATGAGACAGGATGCTGGACTACATGGACCACTGGTTTGATCCAGCTGGGCTCTTCTGATATTCTTATACACACCGATGGTCTACATGTATGCTGTGTGGGGCATCTCAAGTTAGGAAATGGTACGCCAGGGAGGCATAAGTCCCCTTTCTCCATGCATCACAGTCTTGATCTGAGTTGGGGCCCCACAGACCTGTGACTTCAAGTTTCATCAGGGAACTCCCAGAACATTACTGCTTGACAGGACTTGGACTAGACCCCTTAACAGTATAAAATGCAGCTCAGCCCTGAGGCTGACATATGAAGATGTGGGGCACAAATGGCCAGCAAGCTTTGCTACATGGATTCGCTGGGACATGCCTACATAGTCCGGACAAGGTTACTGTGGCCCATGTGAACCTCCTATAACACCATTTATGGGTTGATTAAACAGAGGAAGAAGTAGGCACCAAAAAAATGTTAAAATGAATTCCACATTGCAAGTACAGGTGAGTCCTTGGATTCAAAAGAGTGAATAATATGGACTTGGAACCCTTCATAAGACTAACAAGCTTTGTAGATGCATGGAGCTGTCTGTGCTACCATTCGTGACTAGTATCATTCTTGACTAGTATCATTCTTGACCAGTATCATCATGCCCCTGTATAAATCACTGGTGCGACCTCATTTGGAATACTGTGTACAGTTCTGGTCACCACATCTCAAAAAGGATATTATAGCATTGGAAAAAGTGCAGAGAAGGGCAACTAGAATGATAAAAGGATTGGAACACCTTCCCTATGAAGAAAGGTTAAAACGCTTGGGGCTCTTTAGCTTGGAGAAACGACGGCTGAGGGGTGACATGATCGAGGTTTATAAGATTATGCATGGGATAGAGCAGGTTGAGAAAGAAGTACTTTTCTCCCTTTCTCACAATACAAGAACTCGTGGGCACTCCATGAAATTGCTAAGCAGTCGGATTAGAACAGATAAAAGGAAGTACTTCTTCACCCAAAGAGTGATTAACATATGGAATTCACTGCCACAGGAGGTGGTGGCAGCTACAAGCATGGATAGTTTCAAGAGGGAATTAGATAAACATATGGAGCAGAAGTCCATCAGTGGCTATTAGCCACAGGGTATAGATGGGAACTCTCTGTCTGGGGCAGGTGATGCACTCTATTCTTGGTGCTGAGGGGGCAGCAGTGGGAGGGCTTCTGGTGTCCTGGCCCCACTGCTGGACCTCCTGATGGCCCCTGGTATTTTTGGCCGCTGTGTGACAGAGTGTTGGACTAGATGGGCCATTGGCCTGATTCAACATTGGCTTCTCTTATGTTCTTATTTTGCCACATTTTACATGCCAGGAGAAAAACACATTTTTATTCATCTGGACATTCTATCGGCGTTATCTGTGCGTACGACCAACGCGCGAGAGAAAAACGTTAGGCCTGAAATTCCTTTACACAGCTGCTAAATTTACTATTTAATATGCTAATATCTACCGCCTTGCCCTTCCATGCTTTCTTTTTAATCCACTGTTCTATCTGGATATTTTTAAAAATTATTTCATCGTTCTATAATTCCCCCCCACCCAGCTATGGCAAACAGAATGTGTGGCTATGCAGCTAATCAGCCAACGGAAATCAATACATTAAAAACGACACGCAGCCTTCTGCCAGGAGAACTACTATAATTTTGAGCCAAAGTTAGCGGGGAATCCTTCACCCCCCGAGTCCAACTCTAGGCCATAACGGATCAAATGTCGGAGCTTGTGATATGAATATGGGGAATTAGAGATGGAGACTTAAGCGGCTTAGAATATATTGCCATTTTTCCTTTCTAGCAAGATCCCTTGACGGTGAACTCTGAAAAAGCCATTCCCGAGCCTGGCTTTCTCTAGAGGATTTTATGAAACACAGCTATATAATATTATTGCATTTAACTAAATATATCACCGCTTTTTGTCAGATCAGTCGGAATTCCGCACAAAACAACCTCAAGCGACGGCCACAAGAGAACGGCAGCCAGCCAGTCTATTAGCTCAAAGCATTTCATTCCAAGGAGTGGCGGGAGTGAACCCGCCTCTCCCCGTGCCAGGATCCCAAGCAAGAATGGGCCCCCACAGCATTTGCAGACTGAGGTTACTCCAGAGGATTAATGGCGGCTGCAACCCCAGGGATGCCGTATCATCTATTTTGGGCCCCTGACTGTAAATATTGGAGCATATACACATGCAAGACATAAGAACATAAGAGGAACCAATGTTGGATCGGACCAATGGCCCGTCCAGTTCAACACTCTGTCACACAGTGCCCAGAAACACCAGGTGCCATCAGGAGGTCCACCAGTGGGGCCAGGACACTAGAAGACCACCCACTCTTGCCCCCCACCCCCAAGCACCAAGAATACACTTGCCCTAGACTGAGAGTTCCTATCTATACCTTGTGGCTAATAGCCACTGATGGGCCTCTGCTCCAGATGTTTATCTAATTCCCTCTTGAAGCCGTCCATGCTTGCAGCTGCCACCACCTCCTGTGGCAGTGAATTCCAAGTGTTAAGCACTCTGTGGGTGAAGAAGGACTTCCTTTTATCTGTTCTAACCCGACTGCTCAGCAATTTCATGGCGTGCCCACGAGTTCTTGTCTTGTGAGAAAGGGAGAAAAGTACCTCTTTCTCGACCTGCTCTGTCCCACGCATAATCTTGTAAACCTCGATCATGCCACCCCTCAGTTGTCGTTTCTCCAAGCTAAAGAGCCCCAAGCGCTTTAACATGTGGAATTCACTGCCACAGGAGGTGGCGGCGGCTACCAGCATGGACGGCCTCAAGAGGGAATTGGATAAACATATGGAGCAGAGGTCCATCAGTGGCTATTAAAGTAAAGGTAAAGGTTCCCTTGCTCGAACGCCAGTCGAATCCAACTCTAGGGTTGCGGTGCTCATCTCCGTTTCGAAGCCAAAGAGCCAGCGCTGTCCAAAGACGTTTCCGTGGTCATGTGGCCAGCATGACGAAACACCATGGTGCACAGAACGCTGTTACCTTCCCACCGAAGCGGTACCTATTTCTCTACTTACAATTTCTTGCTTTCGAACTGCTAGGTTGGCAGGAGCTGGAACTAGAGACGGGGAAGCTCACTCCGTCATGCAGCACTCTCAGGTCTCGAACTGCTGAACTACTGACCTTCCACAGCCTGCAGTTCAGCGTCTTAACCACTTGAGCCACCGCAGCTCCCAGTGGCTATTAGCCACAAGGTATAGATAGGAACTCTCAGTCTGGGGCAAGTGATGCTCTGTATTCTTGGTGCTTGAGGGGTGGGGGGCAACCGTGGGAGGGCTTCTAGTGTCCTGGCCCCACTGGTGGACCTCCTGATGGCACCTGGTGTTTTTGGCCACTGTGTGACAGAGTGTTGGGCAGGATGGGCCATTGGCCTGATCCAACACTGGCTTCTCTTATGTTCTTATGTTCTTAGAAGTCACCTCCGGCTATATGGGGCCAGTTTCGATCTGGAGCTCCTCCACCTTCTGTCACCAGTCTGGAGGCTGCAGCAACAGAGTAAGGGGAGCAGCCCCGCACGGTTCCCTAAGAGCTATCACTTCTTAATAAGGCTAGCACTTACGCCCGGGATGCGGTTACTGTCAGAGGGGTCATGGCTAATAATGATTAATCTGATCCTGGCCAGCACAAACTGCATCTACCAGTCCCTAAATAATTGCTCGGCAGCCGGGATACCGTTTCCAGAGGAGCAGGGGTTGGGGGGGGCACATCTATCACATCAAAACAGAAATGAAACACACATAGGAAACAAGGGAGGCGTGGAGCTTGTGGGAATTCTAGAACAAGAGCAGGCAGAATAATATCAAGGGGAACCTGGAAGGTGGGCGGTGGTAGAGAGACAGCCAGAGTATCTTTTAGCAAGCAGGGCCCCCGCGGAGCTCCTTTGCATTCAATACCGTCTCTCCACAATGCAATTCATAACCCTAAATAAATCATCAATGGCATCTTTTAATCTGTTTGTTCAATCAGCGGCCACTTTGCCCCAATGAATTAGCCCAAGGAATACAAATGTTAAATCAATCAATGTAAGAACTCAAGAAGAGCCGTGGCGGACCACACTGATGGTCTGTTTAGTGCAGTATCCAGTTTCCAAAAGTGGCCAGTCACCTATTCCAGGGACAGCCACAAGCAAGGCCCCACTGGTCACAGCCCTCGCAAGCATGACTGCTCTACATTCTGGGAGTTTTCACACATGCTGAATAATGCTCTTTCGATCCACCGCCAGCGAACTTTGTAACTGGATTTTCCTGTGTGAAACGAGAAATCCACTTCCTAATTATCACTAAAGCGCATTGAAAGAGGAGTGTGTGTTATTCAGTGTATGTGAAAGTGCCCTTTGTCACATTCAGTAATCGTGGATCGCAGCCAGCCATGGACCCATCCTCCTGCGCCCCCTTTTAAATCAATCTATGCTAAGTGCTGTAACCACATCTCATGGCAGTGTGGCCACAAGTCACCTACTCACTGCCCGAACGTAGGACTTGTTTCTGTCTGTCTTGAATCTATTGCCGATCAGCTTCAAAGGGTGACCCCGAGTTCTAGCGTGGTGGACTCTTGGTGGAATTACATCCGATGGGAGACACGTGGCTGCCGCTGAAAACGGCAGCTCTGTGCTTCCCCAAGTGACGTGACACTAAAGAAGAATGTCTGATGTGACAGCACTGAGCTCAGAATTTCCCCAGCCTCTTTGAAGGGAAGCAAATACAATGGCACTAGAACTCAAAAGACTAGTTGTGTTGTTTAATAGGATGCCTTGAACCTGCACAGCCAATCACACACCCTGCTGGGTAAACGCCCCACCAAGCCCCTCCTACTTTCTAAAAGCACTTGGTGGGAGTCAGGGAAGGTGCTGGCAGGTGTCATGGGTGCCCATGGGCACTATACAGGGGACCCCTGGCATAAACTATCTTATAGAACTGTGGCGATGATAAAATGGAGGAAAGCTGCATACAAGAACCTGAGCTCTTTGGAAGAAAAGATTGCGTATGGATGTGATGATATCAGCGTGTTAATCCTAGGGGTGTGAGTAACGGAATTCCTGAGTGCAAAAATCATTGTTTTGGGCTCTTACAGTCATTTCCCAGAAAGGTATTAGCAATCTCCGTTTCGTAGCAAGACGAAACACCCATCCCTTGAATAATCCACGTAAACTGAATACTACCGAAAAGTATGCACGCATAATTCGGCGCAAGACTGCAACATTGCTTCCGAATCATGGATCCGTAGTGGTTTCCCAGAATGGCATTAGCAATCTTTGCTTCTTGGCAAGACAAAACACCCATCCCTGAAATAACCTGTCTAAGTTTTTGTAGTTGTGTGCTGAATACTACTTTAAAGTACGCATGCATAATTCAGTGCAAGACTGCAACGTTGCTTCCGAATCGTGGATCCATAGTGGTTTCCCAGAATGATATTAGAAATCTTTGCTTCTTAGCAAGACGAAACAGCCATCCCCGAAATAACCCATGTACGTTTTTGTAGTTGTGTGCTGAGTACCACTGAAAAGCCAGTTTGGTGTAGTGGTTAAGTACGTGGACTCTAATCTGGGAGAGCCGGGTTGGATTCCCCACTCCTCCACTTGCACCTGGCTGGATGACCTTGGGCAACCCATAGCTCTGTCAGAGCTGTTCTTGAAAAAGAGCAGTTTCTGTGAAGAGCTCTCTCAGCCCCACCTACCTCACAGGGTGTCTGTTGTGGGGAGGGGAAGGGAAAGGAGTTTGTAAGCTGCTCTGAGACACCTTTGGGTAGTAAAAGGCGGGGCATAAATCCAATCTCCTCCTCACTGAAAAGTATGCATGCATAATTTGGTGCAAGACTGCAACGTTGCTTCCGAATCGTGGATCCGCAGAGGTTTCCCAGAATGGTATTAGCAATCTTTGTTCCTTAGCAAGATGGAACACCCATCCCTCAAATAACCCATGTAGTTTTTGTCGTTGTGTGCTGAATACCACTGAAAAGTACGCACGCATAATTTGGCGCAAGACTGCAAAGTTGAGCCGCAATCGTGGATCCGGGTGGAATACTGCATGACCTGAGGATAAAGCAATTAAAATTCCAAAACTGCCCATTTGGCTCGTTTGACCTAAGACAATAGTCAAGCGTTTGGCTCCCCCAGTGTCTGTCATCAGAGAAGGCTCAGGAGATAATTTATAGGTCGGAGTGGGGTCTTCCATTCACAGACAGACACTCAAGCTCTGCCACACACCCTCCTGTAACAACTTCCTCTCCATCTATGTCCTGTCCCCTCAAGTACTGACAGATCTCTGCCAGAGGGGTGATCAATGGTCTTCCACAGCAGGAAAGGGAGGGAGGAGGGGGAAAAGATCAAGGGGAAGCAGAGACGAGTCACGAGGATCAAGCAGGAAAGGAAAAGCCGGATGTTAAACGTGTTGCAACGCAAGCACTCGATCGAACGAACACAACCCGTCGGCCTTGGTTCTGAATCACATCGTTAGACACCAAGAAAAAAAATGCACACCGGATCACGAAACGTTTTCACGGTTTCCGGAAGAAGACCCGATAGTATGTCGAGCGATCATCCCCGTAATTGTCTAGCGCACAGTTATCCCATGTGTCATCGGAGAACTTCAAGGATCACGATTCCCCTTTCCTCCGTTTGCACTCGCAACAACCCTGTGAGGTAGGTTAGGCTGAGAATAAGCTGGGTCCAAAACCACATTTGATCTCACACTGTGGCTAGTTGGA
Source organism: Gekko gecko (assembly GCA_029375565.1). Taxonomy (NCBI): domain Eukaryota; kingdom Metazoa; phylum Chordata; class Lepidosauria; order Squamata; family Gekkonidae; genus Gekko; species Gekko gecko. The sequence goes on along the minus strand of JAPDNY010000007.1, from coordinate 13,382,107 downwards.
GGGCCAACAACAGGGCATAGAAGCCGAGGCCTTCATAAGAACGTAAGAAGAACCCGACTTGGATCAGACCAATAGTCCGTCTAGTCCAGCATCCTGTCTCACACAGGGGCCAACTAGTTCCTCTGGAGGGCCAACAACAGGGCACAGAGGTCGAGGCCTTCGTAAGAACATACAAAGAACCTGACTTGGATCAGACCAATAGGCCGTCTAGTCCAGGATCCTGTCTCACACAGGGGCCAACCAGTTCCTCTGGATGGCCAACAACAGGGCATAGAGGCTGAGGCCTTCCCCTGATGTTGTCTCCTGGCATTGGTATTTAGAGATTTATTGCCTCTGAATGTGGAGGTTCATTTTAGTCACCATGGCCACTGATAAACCTCTCCTCCATAAATCTGTCAAGGTGGGGATTTGAACTATTTCACTAAAATCATAATCCTAAAATTGTAGTCCACACTGGCTCTCACTCCTTTCTGACAAAAAAAAATCCTAATTTTACAAAGTTTTGTGGAATTGCTTAGAATGGAATCTTACATTTAAAATCTTTCCTTTCTTTTCCTTTCCTGAATAAACCAACAGGGTTTCCTGGATTACACCATTACTTCAGCCCCAAACTGGAAATATAATTGGCATATCTTACGCAGCTGTTGCGCTGATTATATTGGCAAGAATGTACACAAATTCTTTTGAAACTCCTTAAAATATATGATTAACATGCTAAGAATCATTATTTGTATTGCCAATTTAATCATAAACCCTGCATCTGGAACATAATGCTATAGAGTTCGTCAGGGCTTTTTTTGTAGAAAAAACACACCCAGCAGGAACTCATTAACATAACATGCCACACCCAACAGAAGAAACTCATTAGCCTATTAGGCCACACCCCTGACACCACAGCTCATGAGCCTATTAGGCCACACCCCCATGTTACCAGAAGTGTGGTCATCCAGCCACACCCACCTTTTGTTTCTTATTCTGTTTACCTTGTTTGTTGTCAAAACCCAGGGCTTTTTTTTTGGTAGCAGGAACTCCTTTGCATGTTAGGCCACACACCCCCAATGTAGCCAATCCTAATGAGTTTCTGGTGTTGGGTGTGGCCTATTATGATAATGAGTTCCTGCTGGGTGTGGCCAATTCGGGTGCCAGCCGAAACGCCGTTCCTGTGCGTTCCTGCCCAAAAATAGCCCTGGAGTTCGTAAAAAATGTCCACAGGTGCTTAAAAAAGAATCCAGTTTAAACATGGATAAATTGAGCTCTACATTTCCTGTTCTCTGTTACTAGAAAGGTAGATGACCAGAGCTGAGTGCCCCTTCTTGTACAGAACTCTTCCGCAGGAAGCTTTGTTCTTTCAAGCTGTCAAACGCAAGGAGAAAACCCCACAAAAGAAATAACATGAAAGAGTTGTTTTCTGTAGATTGCTTCATAGTATGCAAAAACCCTCCATTGGTTTTGTACATGAGACCATAAGGAGAATCTTTCTGTATTAGCTTCTCTGCCCACAAGTGCATAGCTACGGCCTGGTTCACACATGCAGAAAAATTAGGAGGAAGGAAAGGAGGGGACAGAATGGACTGCCCTGCTGCTTATATTTTGGAACTTTGCCCCATATTATTAGAACGCCCTACAAGGACAAATCCAGAATATTGCATGAGAATTTTAAGTGAGATCTAACACAGATTACAGGGTGATCCTAGACATGCGGCCTTCTAAGCCTGTTGACATCAACGAACGACACACAACCGAATTATCCAAGATGGTTTTCCTATGCAGGCAATAGGGTAGCACTGTACAAAACGATTCACAAAATTACTCGGACAACTGATAAGGGGCGGTGGTCTACACTACTGTGGATAGTCTGCTGTAAACTGTATTCTATTATGTAACTTTGCATCATTTAACGAGTTAACACTTTTGTTTTGCTTCAGTTCTGGGTTTGGTGTAGTGGTTAAGTGCAGAGACTCAAATCTGGGAGAACCGGGTTTGATTCCCCACTCCTCCACTTGCAGCTGCTGGATGATCTTGGACAAGCCATGGTTCTCAGAGCTGTTCTTGAGAAAGAGCAGTTCTCAAAAGAGCTCTCTCAGCTCCACCTACCACACGGGGTGTCTGTTGTGGGGAGGGGAAGGGAAAGGAGTTTGTAATCTGCTCTGAGACTCTGAGGGAAGGGCAGGGTATAAATCCAATCTCCTCTTCTTCTGGGTTTGGGGGGGGGTGTTGTTTGTTTTGTTTTGTTTTAGATTTCTGGTTGGTTCTAAGACCCAAATCCTATTTCATTGTTTACTGAACGTTCCCATCCTGTTGACTGTATTGACTCACTCTGTGTAATCTGTCTTGATTCCCGTGACAGTGGCTGGCTATAAATAACATCAATAAACTTAGGATAGCGTAACTCCCTTTAGGATTCCACAGTGGGATATAAATCAGAACGCTCCTTGTTTAAATAGCACCAATGCCACAAACCTGCCGGGCAAACTTTGGCAAGACATTCTCCCTCCGCCTCAGTGCCACCCCCACCCTCTGATCTGCGATACGGAGATAATCCTGGCCTATTTTACAGAGCTGTTGTAAAGATTACACCGAGACCAAGAGTGTGAAGCACTCTCGGTACTTGAAAGCGCTGTATGAATGCCAACGTAAGATTAATTACAAATTTGCCCTGCACTTTTAACTCTTTATTTAGAATGCCTAGAGCCCGTCTTTCCAAGTAACTCCAGATAATTTCCTAGACAATAATCAGAAATAATCAGAAAGGGTTCTTTGGCGTGGACTTTGCAGTGCAGCAACGTCAAGTCCAGAAAGAAGATCTTGGTATTTAGAAAACAGATCGGAAGAACTGCCCCAGTAAAACAAAGCACTCCACACCTCATGGGATTCGTTTAACAGACTATGCATGGTGTTCGTGGAGAAAACGACGACAAATATTGGTGTAGTGTAGCGGCGGACTCTAATCTGGAGAACCGGGTTTGATTCCCCACTCCTCCACATGAAGCCAGCTGGGTAACCTTGGGCCAGTCACAGTTTTCTCAGAACTCTCCCAGCTCCACCAACCTCACAGGGTGTCTGTTGTGGGGAGAGGAAGAGAAAGGAGATTGTAAGCCACTCTGTGACTCCTTCGGGTAGTGAAGGGCGGGGTATAAATCCAGGAGAGCCAGTTTGGTGTAGTGGTTAAGTGCGCGGACTCTAATCTGGGAGAACCGGGTTTGATTCCCCACTCCTCCACTTGCACCTGCTGGTGTTACCTTGGGTCAGTCACAAGCTCTGGCACAGCTGTTCTCTCAAGGACAGTTTCTGTCAGAAGTTCTCTCAGCCCCACCTACCTCCCAGGGTGTCTGTTGTGGGGAGGGGAAGGGAAAGGAGTTTGTAAGCCGCTCTGAGACGCCTTTGGGCAGTGAAGGGCGGGATATAAATCCAAACTCCTCCTCCTCCTCCTCCTCCTCCTCCTCCTCTTCTTCTTCTTCTTCTTCTTCTTCTTCTCCTCCTCCTCTTCTATATTTCACGTTATTAAACAAACAAGGGGGGAAATGCTTTTGAACTGCTATCTGGCCCAAGCCTACGAGATGTTGGTTGACTATACATTTGTGTTTATTATACAGATTAGTGCTTATGGGAAAACGTGAGCTACCTTCTACTGAGTTGGACCGTTGGTCAGCATTAGCCGAAAAGAACCGGAGTCCAGCAGCAACTTAAAGACTAACAAAATATGTGGCAGGATATGCACTTTCGGGAGTCACTGCTCACTTCTTCAGATACCAGTATTGTCAGTCAGAATTGTCTACTCAGACTGGCAGCAGCTCTCCGGGGTCTCAGACCAAGGTCCTTTATATCACCTGCTACCTGATCCTTAACAGGAGATGCCAGGGATTGAACCTGGGACCTTCTGTATGCCAACCAGATGTTCGACCACTGAAACACAGCTCCGCTCCTTTAAGGGACATGAAGCTGCCATAACCTGAATCTGACCACCGGTCTACCAAAGTCAGTATTGTCTACTCAGACAGGCAGCAGACTACCCCGGTCTCCGGCAGAGGTCTTTTACATCACCTTCTTCCTGGTCCTTTTTAACTGGTGATGCCGGGACTGAACCGGGGACCCCCGGGACAGTTGAAAATCACATTCTGGGAATGATCTCTATATAATTAAAAAAGCGTTCCACCTGGACAGAAAGAGGATCTCCGTCCAACCAAGCCGATGCGGGCCAGCGCTGCTAAAAATAAACCCTTCTCGATCGAGCAAAGCGCTTGCTACACAATAAATATTCTTGGAGCGGGCTGCCGTGAGCACGCCAGAAACTGTGGACCCGACATGACTCCCGCGGACGGATCATGCAGCACAATCGCCCGGGGTGTTCTTCGAAGCAGGTTTAAACTGCCCACCAAAGCTGTGGCTGAGTCTTCGAACGTCATAGATATAGACCCCCGTCAGAAGGCTGGGATCCGCTGACTTGGCGAGATGCCCTCCACAAACCGTTTCCCACCTCTTGCAAGTGGGTAGGCCGGCTGGCCGGCAGGCCTTTCCTCTTTTTGCTCACTTTGGCGGCCTGCGGCGGAGAGATAACCATGTGGAGCTTGATGAGTGACAAGAGACAGAGAGAATCCACTTGCCTTTGAAGATGACCGGGGCGGGGGGAGGAGAGAAGGGAAAGAGAGAGCCGGGCTTATATGGAAAAAGGATATCGAGACATCAAAAAGGTGAACTGATTTGGCAAGATGGAAATGGGATGCCCTGAATGGCCGGGGAAGGGGGGGAAGACACTTTTAAAGGAGTTGCGTCCATTTTGCAAGGTCAGGTCGGAGAAAAGAGGTGAAACCCTGGTAAGCCAGTTTGGTGCAGTGAGAATCAGTTTGGTGCAGTGGTTAGGAGTGCAGACTCTTAATCTGGGAGAACCAGGTTTGATTCACCACTCCTCCACATGCAGCTGCTGCTGTGACCTTGGGTCAGTCGTAAGTTCTCTCAGAGCTGTTCTCTCAAGGGCAGTTCTCAGGAGAGCTCTCTCAGCCCCGCCTACCGCACAGGGTGTCTGTTGTGGGGAGGGGAAGGGAAAGGAGATCGTGAGCCGCTCTGAGACTCCTCCGGGTCATGAGGGGTAGAATATAAATCCAATCTCTTCTTCTCTTCTTCTTCTTCTGTCATTACAAACAGGAAGATTCTAGAGCCCGGCCGCAGCTCTGAGGATACATGATCCCCCCCCCTTCCCTCTCTCGATTTTATTTTTACCATCGGAGCCCGGAAGGATGGGCAGGTCAAAAGCGGCTGGTGAAGACAGAACCAGATAGGGACACTCGAGATTCCAACTAACAGAAGCAAGACCTAAACTTAACCCAGAAACGGGTAGTCGAGGAATGCTGCTTGGATTCAGTAGACACAACAGGCAGCATAGGCAGCATAGGAAGCCTGTGAGCAAGGCAATGACCTATGAAGCAGCCATATAATGAATTTACAGGGCTCTTTTTGTAGCAGGAACTCCTTTGCATATTAGGCAACACACACCCTAATGTAGCCAATCCCCTAAGAGCTTACAGAGCTCTTCTTACAGGGGCTACTGTAAGCTCTTGGAGGATTGGCTACATTAGGGGTGTGTCGCCTAATATGCAAAGGAGTCCCTGCTACAAAAAGAGTCCTGGGGCTTCTGCCCACCACCAACTGGCTGGCCGGCAGAGGAAACCCCGCCCCCAACAGCCACAGCTCCACATGACGTCCCCAACACGATGACATCACCCAGACGTCTTCACGTTGGCGATGTTGCTGGGGGTGGGTGGGGGGAACGCTCTGGTTTGAGGGCAAAACTCTATGGTAAATTTGCCCTCAAATCATAGAGTTTTGCCCTCAAGCCAGAGTGTCAGCCCGCAACGTTACCGACACAATGACGTCACTTCCAAGTGATGTCATTGCATTGGGGATATCGCACGGCGCCCGCAACCCATCCAGAAAGGTCCCCCAAATCTGGCAACAAGATAGGACCTGGCAACCCTATCTCAGGTAAGGGTCGCAGGCAACACTTCCCACCTGATTCTTGTAACTGGAGATGTCGGGGATTGAACCTGGGAACTTCTGCATGCCAAGCAGGTGCTCTGCCACCGAGACCCAGTCCCTCTTCAACCAGGTCTAGCAACCTTACATATATACATGTGCCATCAAGTCACAACCAACAGGCTTCCAAGGCAAGTGAGAAGCAGGGGTGGGGTTCTTCCGCAGAGCCTTTCCTTGGTGGTCTGCCATCCATGTACCATCCCTTAGCCTCCAAGATCTGACAAGATGCGGCTCTACCGTGCCACCTTCTCTCCCTCCACGACCTTACCAGATTTTAATCAAACATGATGAAACAATGAACCAAAGTTAGACGTATATGAACAAGAAATTTCTCCAAAGTAGGAGAGGAAGAGACATTCCACACTTGGGTGGTGAACCTCTAGGTGGATAGGAAGGACGCGTGACCACCATCACCACCAACAAACGCGGCTACAAACTCTCCTAGCTTTCCTTGGAATCTGAATTCAAGAAACCCTAAAACTCACTCCAGATTTTGCTTTAGGGGAAACTTCAGGGGCACCTCTAGATTCTGACTATAACATAACAACTATGTCTCAGTATCAATGGTCCATAACTGAGAAGCCGCTGACACTGGACTGTATCTATCCACACGTTCCAAGGACTTCCGTTGGGGCAATTAAGATTTTTTTTTCCACAGAAGAAGAAGAAGAAGAAGAAGAAGAAGAAGAAGAAGAAGAAGAGGAGATTGGATTTATACCCCACCCTTCGAAGAAGAAGAAGAAGAAGAAGAAGAAGAAGAAGAAGAAGAAGAAGAAGAAGGAGAAGGAGAAGGAGAAGGAGAAGGAGAAGGAGAAGAAGGAGAAGAAGAAGAAGAAGAAGAGATTGGATTTATACCCCACCCTTCGAAGAAGAAGAAGAAGAAGAAGAAGAAGAAGAAGAAGAAGAAGAAGAAGAAGAAGAAGAAGAAGAAGAAGAAGAAGAAGAAGGAGGAGGAGGAGGAGGAGGAGGAGGAGGAGGAGGAGGAGGAGGAGAAGGAGAAGGAGAAGGAGAAGGAGAAGGAGAAGGAGAAGGAGAAGGAGAAGGAGAAGGAGAAGGAGAAGAGGAGATTGGATTTATACCCCGCCCTTCACTACCCAAAGGTGTCTCAGAGTAGCTTACAAACCCCTTTCTCTTCCCCTCCCTAAAACAGACACCCTGTGAGGTAGGTGGGGCTGAGAGAGCTCTTGACAGAAACGGCTCTTTTTCAGGGACAGCTCTTATCAGAACTACGGCTTGCCCAAGGTCATCCAGCCAGGTGCAAGTGGAGGAGTGGGGAATTCAAACCCGGTTCTCCCAGATTAGAGTCCGCGCACTTAACCACCACACCAAACTAAGCAGATTCAACCAATTCTCCACTCTCTGTAGATGACTGCTTTACGCCTTATGCTTCTTCCCGAGAGTCCACTGACCCCTCCCCCCCAGGACCAACGTTTTGGGAGGCTCACCTCACACGGAAGGATCATCTGCGTGTACACTTTCTGGACGTACACGCACTCAGATCACACGAGATAGCAATCGCATAGAGTTGTGTGCAGGGCCGGCATGTTTGCACCTGATCTCACTGTCTCTACATGTGACTTAACCACATTAGAGCCAGCATGGTATAGTGGGTAAGAGTGGCAGACTCGAATCTGGAGGCCCAGGTTTGACTCCCCGCTCCTCCACAGGAAGCCTGCTGGGTGACCTTGGGCCAGTCACCATGGTATCTTCGGTAAGCCAAGCGTGAGCTTCACCTGACAGAACATAAGAACATAAGAGAAGCCAATGTTGGATCAGGCCAATGGCCCATCTAGTCCAACACTCTGTCACACAGCGGCCAAAATATACCAGGTGCCATCAGGAGGTCCAGCAGTGGGGCCAGGGCACCAGAAGCCCTCCCACGGCTGCCCCCTCCAGCACCAAGAATAGAGTGCATCACCTGCCCCAGACTGAGAGTTCCCATCTATACCCTGTGGCTAATAGCCACTGATGGACCTCTGCTCCATATGTTTATCTAATTCCCTCTTGAAACTGTCCATGCTTGTAGCTGCCACCACCTCCTGTGGCAGTGAATTCCATGTGTTAATCACTCTTTGGGTGAAGAAGTATTTCCTTTTATCTGTTCTAACCCGACTGCTCAGCAATTTCATGGAGTGCCCACAAGTTCTTGTATTGTGAGAAAGGGAGAAAAGGACTTCTTTCTCAACCTGCTCAATCCCATTCATAATCTTATAAACCTCGATCATGTCACCCCTCAGCCGTCGTTTCTCCAAGCTAAAGAGCCCCAAGCATTTTAACCTTTCTTCATAGGGAAGGTGTTCCAACCCTTTTATCATTCTAGTTGCCCTTCTCTGCACTTTTTCCAATGCTATAATATCCTTTTTGAGATGTGGTGACCAGAACTGTACACACTCACTCCCCTCTAAGAAGGCCATATGGACTGTGGAGAAAAGCAAGCCATTGCTCTTCCACAACATACATGGGTGTGTGGCTCCAAGTTTATTACCTAGCCAAAGGTTTGTACCCCTGCATTTAGAAACATGAGCCACTTCCGCACATTTGCGACAGAAGGGATCCCAGCAAAAGGCCAATTTGCTCTTATCAAAGCGAAGGCGAGGAGAGGGATGATTCCCACAGCTGACCGGGCTGAGCTAAAAATCAGCATGACCTCAGAAGCAAAGCAGCCTCAGCGACATGATCTCCGTCTGTGCCGCAGTACCAGAGATTCCTCATGAGTCCAGGAGCGTCAATGCGCACATAGAGCTCCACCCATCTCCTGCGAAGGAACTTCATGGATGTCCCTCTGCTCTGAATGGACTTTCCTGTTATCTCCTGGCCTTTTCCTACACACCTCCTTCCTTCACCTAGAGTTGCAGCCCCGGGGCTCTGAGAACAAATTTTGATATAGCAATGACTTGGTATGATTTGGGGATGGAAGCCAACGCTGTAACTCGATCCCTCAGGGAACTGAAAAAAAAACCCTTCTGCATTCATGCACGGAATGCCATCTCACATTTATTTCCAACTGTTCCCCAGACAACAATTGCATTGTTCTCGACAGAATAAACTGTTCTTGATAAGAATAAATCCGTAAAGGTGCGGAGGGGCTAAAAGGTTAAAACCTGCTATTTTGTGCAACCATATATGGATTCAGTTATGAAACCTACATGTCCGTGTAAATGTAGGTACTTTGTTTTTAGAATAATAGCCACACACACATACACCTGTTTCTGTGCCCAGATCATTGCATTCCATAAGAAGAGTCTATCTTTATCCTTATCTCACAACAGATGCTAATTTTCTGCCCCATCCTCCTGGACTGAATCAAGACCTAGGTTTCCTGTCTCATTACCAATGCTGATTTCTCCATGCCTACTACCTCTCTGCATATCACAACTAATCCAATCACACCTGCTATTGTCATTCAGCATCTGAAATCACTCCACTCTCCAAGATATAAGGATAGATGGACTCATGGTTCCTGAATTAGTGAGCAGTGACTCACAAAAGCTCATACCCTGCCACAAATTTTGTTAGATGAAGATGAGTCGTCTGGAAGAGCAAGAGACCAGAAGCACCTTAAAGACTAACAAAATTTGTGGTAGGGTATGAGCTTTTGTGAAGAAGTATCCTTCACCCCTAATGTAGCCAATCCTCCAAGAGTTTACAGTAGCCCCTGTAAGAAGAGCTCTGTCAGCTCTTGGAGGATTGGCTACATTAGGGGTGTGTCGCCTAATATGCAAAGGAGTTCCTGCTACAAAAAGAGCCCTGGCTATTATTATATTTACAACAGCCCATACTGGGTACCACTGAAGTTGTGGGGTGAACACGGGCAGAGCTATAAAATGGGTCCTTCCTGAAAGCAATCACCTGACCTGTTACCTACGTGCTTAATGCCACATGGGTACACTCAAGCTATAAGAGTGGTTGAGCAGTGGAACACACTGCCTCGAGGGGAGGGGGATGCCCCTTCGCTGGATGTTTTCAAGTGGAGGCTGGACAACCATCTTTCAGGTATGTTGTAGGACTATCTTTCGGCTGTACTCCTGCACAGTGCGGGGGGTTGGACTAGATGACCTGCAAGGTCCCTTCCAACTCTAATATTCTATGATTCTATACATTACTAAGACGCTTTCACATATGCTAAATAATGCCATCTCAAACCACTTCAGTGACCGTTTGGGGTGGATTTTGCCATTTCACACAGGGTGATTTCCCACTAAAGCTGCCGCGGGGTTGCGCCGCCGTTTGCCCCGAGATTTTTAGTCAATTTCACACCCAAAGCCGCGGGGCTGCATTTTGACCCGCGGCTTCGCCCGATTTCCCCGCAGTTTCGTAATCCTGTTTTTTGAGGATTACGAAACTGCGGGGAATCGGCTAAGCCGCGGGTCAAAATGCAGCCCCGCGGCTTCGGGTGTGAAATTTACTAAAAATCTCGGGGCAAACGGCGGCGCAACCCCGCGGCAGCTTTAGTGGGAAATCACCCACAGTAAAATCCAGTTGCAAGGTACACTGAAAATGGATGGATAGTGGGTTATCTAGTGTGTGTGAACATGCCCTTTAAAGTCAGCCGAATTTGGCGTCAAGCCCTAAGCTGTTTTGTGCTCTTGATCCTCCTCGCCCTCAGGTTCAAATCCTCCCTCTGCCATGGGAGCTTGCAGGGAAACCTTGGGGCAGTTGCATGCTCTCAGCCTAATCCACCCCGCAGGACTGTTGTGAGGACAAAACGAAGGAAAGGAAAATGATGTAAGCTGCTTTGGTTCCCCAGTGGGGGAAAAGGAGCAATATAAATGAGGTAAATAAGGCAAAACAAAAATATGTGCATTCCACAAACTTGATTTTACCCTCCGCAAAGGTTGTGTGAGAGACTCCAGAGCCACCGCTACATCCAAACTGAGCCACGACCGCTCCTGGTACTCACTCATTAACTCCATGGTTGAATCTGATGTAATTCCAGCAAATCCTTTATACGAATCAATGATACACTTTCGAAACTTGAACCTGAAACATTACTCGGCTTAGGTCTAAGATAATACCTGAAGTTACTTTCAGAACACAATGATTTAAAATTTGCCTGCAAAGATATGTATTTATTATACAATTGTTGCCCTAAGAGATGTTTTGTAGTGTGTAATATCGTTCGCGGCGTCTTCAGCCTGGACGTAGTTAAGCGTTCATGTTTTTGCTAACCTGTTTTTGTACTTCATCGGCAGACACCTATCGTACCTACCTCGCACTGTTATTAAATTCTTAAATAATCATTTCTTTAAAAGACCGCTCGGGAGCCGTCAAAAACAAATGGCTCCTCCTTCCCTTTTCTTTCGATGTTTTTTCTTTCCTCCCCAACCACTGGGAAATATTCATCTCGACGAGGCACGGCTTAGAAACTTTGGCCACTCCCCCCACATGAGGTGGCGGGAGGGGGGGGACAACACGGGGACATAGTGGGGTAGAGAAGCCAAGGTGGAAAGCGGCGGCAACGGCAACAGACAGCTGGTGTTTGGGTGGTGGTAAATCACCCTGAAATGAGGCTCTTCCCTCCGCTCAATGAGGCCGAAACAACAAAAGGAGGCGCAGCTTGCGGCCCGGACTGCCTGCTAGCCAGCCGCAGACGCACATGACAGCTTCATTCAGGGGCCCGGAGCCGATACAAAAAAAGCCTCGAAATCAATCCGACGTCCCGCCGCCTCGGACAATGGGCCAAATCTTCTCAGAATTGGAGCCCCCAAATGAGGGGGCCGGCATTCAAGGGAGATCAAAACCACAGGGCTGGCATTGAAAAGGGGGACTAAAGGAAAAGGAGATTTAAAATAAAGCGAGGGGGGGGGAGAGGGGCAGAGAACGCGCTCGGTTTGTCAATGGGGGCGGCTGAGCGGCCGAGAGTCCCCGCCGATGTCGGCTGCATTCATTAGAGGACGATGTGCCGCACGGTTTATGCAAAGCGAGCGAGCTCGCCGTTGTCACCTCTGAGAGACAGAGGGACTCTTGTGTGCGCGCCTTTGCATAAAATCTGCAAAGTTTACTTTACCCACCTCAGCGTATCTCCCTTTCAAACCAAGACGTTTAGTTTCATTTACCGGAGGACTGCTCTTGAGAGAACAGCTCCGAGAGAACTTGTGACCCGTTTCAACACGTATTGCCCCCACCAAAACAAGACACCAAGTGGAAGACTTGAGAATATCTCTTACATTTTTAAGGAGGAGGAGGAGGAGGAGGAGGAGGAGGAGGAGGAGGAGGAGGAGAAGGAGAAGGAGAAGGAGAAGGAGAAGGAGAAGGAGAAGGAGAAGGAGAAGGAGAAGGAGAAGGAGAAGGAGAAGAAGAAGAAGAAGAAGAAGAAGAAGAAGAAGAAGAAGAAGAAGAAGAAGAAGAAGAAGAAGAAGAGAGGAGGAGGAGGAGGAGGAGGAGATTGGATTTATACCCCGCCTTTCAGTACCCGAAGGAGTCTCAGAGTGGCTTACAGTCTCCTTTCCCTTCCCCTCCCCACAACACACACCCTGTGAGGTAGGTGGGGACTGAGAGCGCTCTTTCCAGAACTGCTCTTGAGAGAACAGCTCTGAGAGAACTTACAACTGACCCAAGGTCAGCAGCTGCAAGCGGAGGAGTGGGGAATCAAACCCGGTTCTCCCAGATTAGAGTCCACGTTCCTAACCACTACACCAAACTGCTGCTTAGAGCAGCCGACATAGCTTTCCCTTCCCCCACCACAACAACCCTGTAAGGTAGGTTAGAGAGGGCACCTCAAGGTCACCCAAATTTTAGTTTTATTTTCATTTATCTCATTAGAGCCCCACCTTTCCTCCCGATGGGGGCCCAAAGCAGCTTACGCCGTTGCCCTCTTCTCTGTTGTATCCTCACAGCAATCCTGTGAGGTAGGCCAGGCTGAGAGAGCAGGGCCGAGATCACCCAGCGAGCCCCCTTGCCTTCATCTCTGAGCGCAGCATTGAACGTGCATCTCCTCAGTCATTTATCTGACTTCTGAAATATTTATCCCTCTCGCTTTCCCTCCAGGAGACATAGGATTCCAAATTAAATCCACACATGATACAGTAAACAATCTATTCGCTCTTCTCCCAAGACAATGCTTTCAGCCCAGACCCTTAAAAGCCCTGCAAATAAAAGGATGACGCTCTAGCCAATAAACCACAAATTGCAGCAAGGTGATCTAGAAACAGACCTACAGAAGTAACACCATGGTTTTTCCTCCATAGGAAGCCACAGAATGACAGAACTGACGTTCATATTAAGTAGGAGAGCCAGCGTGGTGCCGTGGTTAAGAGTGGTGGACCCTAATCGGGGAGAACCAGGTTTGATTCCCCACTCCTCCACTAACTGCTGGGTGACCTTGGGCCAGTCACAAGTTCTCTCTCAGAGCTGTTCCCTCAAGAACAGTTCTCTCAGAGCTCTCCCAGCCCCACCTACCTCACAGGGTATCTGTTGTGGGGAGAGGAAGGGAACGCGATTGTAAGCTGCTCTGAGACTCCTCTGGGTAGTGAAAAGCGAGGTATAAAAACCTTCTTCTTCTGTGTACTTAGGTGTCACCAAATCACAACTGACAGGTGGAGACCTCAGCAAGGGGCTTTCAAGGCAGGTGAGAAGTATAGGTGGTTGGCCATGGCCTTCCTCTGCAGAGCCTTCCTTGGTGGTCTCCCATCCAATATTGACCCTGCTTAGCTTAGACTTATGGCGACCCCAGCAAGGGGCTTTCAAGGCAAGTGAGAAGGAGAGGTGGTCTGCCATGGCCTTCCTCTGCAGAGCCTTCCTTGGTGGTCTCCCTTCCAAGTACCGACCCTGCTTAGCTTAGACTTATGGCGACCCCAGCAAGGGGCTTTCAAGGCAAGGGAGAAGCAGAGGTGGTCTGCCATGGCCTTCCTCTGCAGAGCCTTCCTTGGTGGTCTCCCATCCAAGTACCAACCCTGCTTAGCTTAGACTTATGGCGACCCCAGCAAGGGGCTTTCAAGGCAAGTGAGAAGGAGAGGTGGTCTGCCATGGCCTTCCTCTGCAGAGCCTTCCTTGGTGGTCTCCCTTCCAAGTACCGACCCTGCTTAGCTTAGACTTATGGCGACCCCAGCAAGGGGCTTTCAAGGCAAGGGAGAAGCAGAGGTGGTCTGCCATGGCCTTCCTCTGCAGAGCCTTCCTTGGTGGTCTCCCATCCAAGTACCAACCCTGCTTAGCTTAGACTTATGGTGACCCCAGCAAGGGGCTTTCAAGGCAAGTGAGAAGCAGAGGTGGTCTGCCATGGCCTTCCTCTGCAGAGCCTTCCTTGGTGGTCTCCCTTCCAAGTACCGACCCTGCTTAGCTTAGACTTATGGCGACCCCAGCAAGGGGCTTTCAAGGCAAGGGAGAAGCAGAGGTGGTCTGCCATGGCCTTCCTCTGCAGAGCCTTCCTTGGTGGTCTCCCATCCAAGTACCAACCCTGCTTAGCTTAGACTTATGGTGACCCCAGCAAGGGGCTTTCAAGGCAAGTGAGAAGCAGAAGTGGTCTGCCATGGCCTTCCTCTGCAGAGCCTTCCTTGGTGGTCTCCCTTCCAAGTACCGACCCTGCTTAGCTTAGACTTATGGCGACCCCAGCAAGGGGCTTTCAAGGCAAGGGAGAAGCAGAGGTGGTCTGCCATGGCCTTCCTCTGCAGAGCCTTCCTTGGTGGTCTCCCATCCAAGTACCAACCCTGCTTAGCTTAGACTTATGGTGACCTCAGCAAGGGGCTTTCAAGGCAAGTGAGAAGGAGAGGTGGTTCGCCACTGCCTTCCTCTATGGAGTCTTGCTTGGTGGTCCCCCCTCCAAGTCCCAACCTTGCTTGACCAAATACCAAGTTCACTAGCATCCAAGTTGGTGTCTCTCAACCTGACCCACTTCACAGGATAGTTGTTTTAAGGGGGAAATGGAACAACTGCCTCCCTCGGGGTGGGGGAAGCGCTCAGATATTCCCACATTGCTATAAAATACTCCTGACAGTGCGTGTGCGCTGATTCTCTATTTCGACAGCTGTGGCTACAGATTTGAGACAGAAGAAGAAACATAATCCCAGGGGTGTAGAAACGCATTGCATTATTCATATGGAAGTCTGATATTTGCATGTTTAGAGTGATATAGGAGCACCAAACCAAGAAAAGTTATTTTCACTGCCAACAGCACAAAAACAGTTGATGGGCATACAGCTCCCTGACTTATTTGTGAAAAGCAACATTTTCCCACCAGAGAACATTCGCAGAAATGTTGGACTTCTATCAAAATAGCAACAGATTCCCCCCACCCCACCCCAGTACCCTGGAGCAGGAATCCCCAATGTGTTGCCCAGGGGACCTGCCGACATCTTTCCCGGTGTCTGCCAAGTGTTTTTACAAAATGGGTGGGTCAGGTGGGGCTTCTGCCCACAAAGACTTCAGAAAGACCGCTGGCAATCTGATGGGCTATGCAAATTTTGAAAAAGCATTCCTTTGGCAGTAGCTGCTACCACAACACAAAGATCTTCACCGTGTGCCAAAAGGTAAACTGCAGCAGCCATTTTGTGTCTGGCTCCGCCTACCTTGACGGCCATTTTGTGGCTGCACTCACCATGCCGTGTCAGAATCCCAAAGATGCCCAGGCCTTTAAAAAGTTTGGGGATCCCTGCTCTGAAGCGTGCCTCTGTCCTTTGCATACAAAGTTTTTAGTTTGTCGAGAGACAGGCGTTCAGACCAGAATAAAACAAATTCTAAAAACTCGCACACGCAACACTGATGTGGCTGAGGTATACCGAGCTCCTTTGGCCAGCCTCAGTTGCCTTGAGATCAATCAAAGGTACTTCCCGGAGACTGCTCCACCAATTTCAGATTCCCATGTGTTAGATTTTTCTGTACAAACACACAACTACATTCATCCATTATCCAAAATAAGCTTTTTACTGGCTTTTCCCAATGATAAAGTATCGTCGTAGATATCGGCCTATTTGGCTCTCCTCCTAGAACTTCAGTTCATGAAAATCATCTACTGCAGCATTCTATTGTTAAAGACAACAAATAATGATAACATACAACCACACCTTATGCACCCGACCAAAATAAATTCAGAGAGCTTATCTGATAACTAATTTCTCCACTGGATGACTGAAGATTAAACACCCAGTGTTTAAAATTCCTTCGTCATCACCTCTCAGACATAAGCAACTACCACTCGACATGCTCAAAAGCCTTCACGACATTTAAGTAGTCTACTGGAGTCCACTGTTTCGTCATTATATGTTTTATCTAGTAGGGTGAATCGGATCTAATGGTTTCCTTCTGGTTAGTGAGAAACCTTCAGTTGGAAGGAAATTCCGTCCTTAGGAAGTCCTTCTTTCTTCCAACAGAATACGTCTACCTCCAGTGTAAGATTCCTTACTTTCCAAAAGAGAGTCACTGAGTGGATCTTCCGGAATCTTCTGACTTTCAGTCCAATGTGTCCAGGGAATCATATTATAAATCATAATTTCTACCACCTTTTTTTCCCCTGTTCCAAAACTACTGCATTCCTCAAATCTAAAAAATGGCAAACGTTCAAGGGAAGCGGGTGTTTTTAGTCATATACACTGCCGACTGTGAAATTCTAGCACAGCAGGTCAATCTTTTCCCCCAATTCTGAGCGTACAAAAACTAAATACATTATATAAAGTCTAAGAAGCCCTAAGTGTGGTTTGCTGTCTTTACTGACTTCTAGATACTGAATTAAATCATGACCACTTCTCTGTCATGGTCATAATAAAGGAAGAGCCATGTTGTAACCCACCCTGAGCCTGCATACGGGAAGGGCGGGATAGAAATTAAATAACTAAATAAATATGTAGATCCAGCACCCTTCGGCTACTGGGTGACCACCACCCTTAGGCTACTGGGCAACCACAGGAGAAGCAACACAGAATACAAAAGGCCATGAGAGAAAATACCTGACTCCTGGATGTGATGAGCATTAAGGCATGCGCATCCAGACTTGGTTTTTATAAATTTCGATATATCAGAGCATCTCTGAAGAAACAACAAATGTGTCTGAAAGAGGTAAGAGTCTGGACTATTTGAACACATGAGGAAAGAATAGCTATTGATCTTTGCCTGACATTCCAGGACTTGAAGTGATCTACCGTAACTGTCAAGGAAGGATCAATGCTGACCCCCCCCCACCAATATAACAGTTTATGATGCACAGGTGTTATCACATCAAATGGAAAATTTCATGAGAATGAAGAACCAAGAGCTGTACACCCAGTCTCCTGCATGTGGCAGAGAGATGGCCATTTTGAGTTCCACTACAGCTGTAATCTAGATTATTTAGATCAGAGGGCCTCAACGTGGTGACCACTATCACCTTTCTTGGTGTTCACATAGTATTTTTAGAAAATAGGAGGCTGGGGCTTTCGCCCATCAGGGTTTCTCATTCGTCACTGAAGATGTGATTGACTCGGCTGATAAAAATGATATTGTTTCAATGGCAGCCTACACTGGTGTATGTTTTATTTTCTCTCACTCCTCTTTGTGCTGGCTCTGGCCGGTCGCCACAAATACACTACAAGCCAGATGCAAAGTCCAAACCGAGCCGAGGAACAGTGTAAAGGGTCGGAACGCCAGGAGATCAATCAGAGTTCTCAGGAGCGAAGAGCGGAGGCTGGCAGCCGGAGCAAGGTCCAAGATTGCACGGTTGTGTCCGCACCGAGGCAGGTGAGTGGGGTTGCTTATAACCAGATCCTCCCTTCCCTGGGAGGCAACCTGCAAAGACTCACGCCCCCTCACGTTGCCTTTGAAACAGCTGGAGTCTGGCACTCCTCCATCTCTCCTGCACCTCCAGATGCTGGCGTGCCCTGAGTCTGGAACATTCAGAATCACATTTTGTGATTGTGCCCACCATTCCGTGTCAGAAGTACAAAGGTGTCCACAGGCTCAAAACAGGGTGAGGACTCCTAATCTAAACCGTCGCTATGAACATGTTGGCTTTAAAGACTGATGGGAGTACGTAGATATTCGATTTTCGCCACTCCGCTGTGAGAATTACCTCTCGCCGTCATTACAGCACCTGCGGTCGGGTCAAAATTATACCAACAAAGATCCAGGAATGACAACGAATAGAGCATATGTAAATCCTCTTTGGCAGTTTTCCCTATAGGGCAGGTGCAGAAAGAATGTAATCACCCCAAAGGATCAATGTAATTTCCTGAAATTACTACATGGTGGTTAAATCCCAAGGAGCGGTCGACGTGAAAATTCAAGCAGACAGCGGCTTGGTGAAAAGTTTGCAACGGTCCCTTCGGGCCACAAAGGAAACTTTGATTGAGAGAAGTCGTCACCAAACGTTTCTCCCAAAAGACAAATTTGTCTGCAGTAAAGTAGTTGAGAACATATTCGTAGTGTTTGGCATAAATACTCCAAACTTGTTTTAAATCCTTACACTGTAGCATTAAATGACCGGGGGGAGAAATCCTAGATTTTTTGCTAGGGTTTATCGCTACCTACAGATTCTCCTACCTTCTCTTCTCTCTCTCTTTGCAAAGGTATTTGCAAATGGTGTTTTCTCTTTTCTTTTTAAAGGGAAGCCGCTCACTTCATTAGCCCTCCCCATCAAACGTTTGGACATAAAAGGTCAGTGGCAACAGCATTCCACGCATACGCATGTGTCAGCCAAGAAGGGTCCCACATCCATCATAACCTCAAGGTTGGTGGGAAAAGGACGGAAGGTGGAAATCGGAGACGCGTGCCCCCCCCCTCTGTTGCGGCAATTTAGGACAGACAACTCCATCTTCACTCGCCCTGTACCGCTGTCAAGGCTTCCTTGGCTAATTGTAACGATGGGCAGCTTGTTTACCACTGTTGGGTTAGGAATGCGGCCTAGGGGTCCTATTTCCAGAGCCAGTTTGGTGTAGTGGTTAAGAGCGGAGGACTCTAATCGGGAGAACAGGGTTCGATTCCCCAGTCTTCCCCATGCAGCCAACTGGGTGACCTTCAGTGTTCCCCTCTCAGTTGAGTTAGTATGAGCTAGCTCACATGGGCTTTTTTTAGCCTCCAGCTCACAGATTTTCGTCTTCGCTCAGGAAGGGTGGCTCCGGAGCAAACTAATTCAATGCAGCAGCCAAATCGCTCGCTCACAACTTGATCGCCAGTAGCTCACAAAGTAGAATTTCTGCTCACAAGACTCCACAGCTCAGAGGGAGCATTGGTGACCTTGTGTCAATCACAGCTCTCTCAGGGCTCTCTCAGCCCCACCTACCTCACAGGGTGTCTGTCGTGGGGAGAGGAAAGGAAGGAAATTGTAAGCCACCCCCAGACTTCTTCAGGTAGTGGAGGGCAGGGTATAAAAACAACTCTTCTTCTTCTTTCCCCCATCTCACATGATATTTTTTCTGAGTCCACCATCAATGCTTGCGTAGGGTTGGCCTGACCACTAGGCAAACCTGGGTTGTCACCCAGGACACCAGATTTTGAGAGGTGCCAAAAGGACCCTCCTCTACGCTGGGCTGAAAGGAAATTTGGCTTTCACTGGCTTCCGGAATCTTCCTGTATGTTGACTCTTGCCAGCTATGGCTGTCATGGGCTGAAAGGAAATCTGGCTTTAACTGGCTTCCGGAATCTTCCTGTATGTTGACCCTCGCCATCTATGGCTGTCATGGGCTGAAAGGAAATCTGGCTTTAACTGGCTTCCGGAATCTTCCTGTATGTTGACTCTCGCCATCTATGGCTGTCATGGGCTGAAAGGAAATCTGGCTTTCACTGGCTTCCGGAATCTTCATATATGTTGACTCTCGCCATCTATGGCTGTCATGATAGAACATGGACACTTCTGAAGAACTTACTTACATTGTCCATTTTGAGTAACCATTAAATAAAAACTAGTCCTTCTAGATGTCTCATTTTTCTCACTAGAAGAAGAGAAGAGATTGGATTTATACCCTGCCCTTCACTCGGAGTCTCAGAGCGGCTTACAAACTCCTTTCCCTTCCCCTCCCCACAACAGACACCCTGGGAGGTAGGTGGGGCTGAGAGAGCTCTTGACAGAAACTGCTCTTTCAAGGACAGCTCTGACAGAACTATGGCTTGCCCAAGGTCACCCAGCAGCTGCAAGTGGAGAAGTGGGGAATCAGTTTAGACCTGGGCACGTAAGGTTTTCAAGCCAAGAGACATTCAGAGGTGGTTTGCATAGCAACCCTAGTACTCCTCGGGGGTCTCCCATTCATGTACAGGCCATGGCTAACCCTGCTTAGTTTCTAAGATCTGGTGAGATTGGGCTGGCATGGGCTAGCCAGGTCAGCATACACACCTGAAAACACCTGAAGCTGCCTCCTACTGAATCAGTCCATCAGTCCACCAAAGTCAGTACTGCCCACTCAGACTGGCAGCTGCTCTTTTGCATCACCTCCTGCCTGGTCCTTTAAACTGGAGACACCAGGGATTGAACCTGAGAACTTCTGCATGCCAAGCAGATGTTCTACCAATGAGTCACTGAGGTCTTTCACATTACCTACTGCCTATTATTTTGAACTGGAGACACCACGGATGGAAGCTGGGACCTTCTGCATGCCAAGCAGATAATCTTGCAATGAGACACTGAGGTCCTTCTCATCACCTATTGCCTGTTCCTTTTAACTGGGGATTGAACTGAACCTCAGACCTTCTGCATGCCAAGCAGATAATCTACCAATGAGACACTGAGGTATTTCACATCACCTACTGCCTGTTCCTTTTAACTGGAGATGTTGGGGGTTGAACCTGGGACAATCTACCAATGAGACACTTAGGTCTTTCTCATTACCTATCACCTGTTCCTTTTAACTGGAGATTGAATTGAACCTGGGACCTTCTGCATGCCAAGCAGATGATCTACCAATGAGCCACTGAAGTCTTTCACATCACCTACTGCCTGTTCCTTTTAACTGGAGATGCAAGGGGTTGAATCTGGGACCCTCTGCATGCCAAGCAGATGTTCTACCAATGAGCCACTATAGTCTTTCACATCACCTACTGCCTGTTCCTTTTAACTGGAGATGCAAGGGGTTGAATCTGGGACCTTCTGCATGCCAAGCAGATGTTCTACCAATGAGCCACTATAGTCTTTCACATCACCTACTGCCTGTTCCTTTTAACTGGAGATGCAAGGGGTTGAATCTGGGACCTTCTGCATGCCAAGCAGATGTTCTACCAATGAGTCACTGAAGTATTTCACATCACCTACTGCCTGTTCCTTTTAACTGGAGATGCAGGGGGTTGAATCTGGGACCTTCTGCATGCCAAGCAGATGTTCTACCAATGAGTCACTGAAGTCTTTCCCATCACCTACTGCCTGTTCCTTTTAACTGGAGATGCTGGGAATTGAACCTGAGACCTTCGGCATGCCAGGCAGATGCTCCACGAATGAGCCACGGCCCCTCCCAAAGTTCACCTAGGGTGCCAAAAACACCTTCGCCTCGTCCTGACCTCCCAAAACAGGGTGGCGAAACATTTTGCTTTGGTTCCTGCTTTCTCCTCTCAGGGTTGTCCAACCCAGAAGCTCCATATATCACAATGGAGGGAAAGCAGTGGGTACACCCTACCCCGACCCTCCCTGAAGCAACCACACCAAGAGCTTGGCACTGCACCATCCTCAGGTAACAAACATTCACTTCTGTTCCAGGTCAATGTTTTTGAAAGGAAAAAGAAGGAAGGAGGCACACCCCAGCTACCCATACAAGATATTATCTACCAACGGCATGCCTACCCCGCCCTTTCTCCAAGGAGCTCAGGGTGGCATAGATAGATGGCTTCTACCCTCCTCCGCTGTATCCTCACCCCAACCTTTTGAGAAAGGTTAGACCAAGAGACTGTGACTGCCCAATGTCACCCAGGTAGCTTCACACCTGAGAGAGGACTTTTGGTCCCTCTGGTGGACCTCCTGATGGTACCTGGGTTTTAGCCACTGGGTGACACAGACTGTTGGACTGGAAGGGCCATTGGCCTGATCCAACATGGCTTCTCTGATGCTCTTAAGAGCAAAGCTCCGTGAGTGGCTATTAGCCACAAGGTATAGATGGAACACTCTATCTGGGGAGGCAGCCCATGCTCTGTGTCCTTGGTGCTTGGGGGTCAACAGTGGGAGGGCCTCTGGACTTCTGGCCCCGCTGGAGGACCTCCTGATAGCACCTGGGTTTTGGCCACTACTGTGACACAGACTGTTGGACTGTAAGAGTCATTGGCCTCATCCAACATGGCTTCTCTTCTGTTCTTAGTCTCCTCTTAGTCTAGCATCTAACCACTACACTGAACTGCCTGTGTTAATAATAGCTTCCATCCCACCAGGTTGTTTTTTGGGGGGTTTTGCTGACAGAAGAAGAAGAAGAAGATGTGATATCCCCACTACCCCTGTCCACCTTTCAACCACAGCTCCTGGGATTACGCTGCAGCCACTGGGCCTTACTTCTCTGGGCTGTGCCACTCGAGGGCTACCACAGCCTGGCAACGGCTTTGCAAAGCCCGTGGCCGGCCACAATGTACAGCCAGCAACCCACGCACTGGAACAGCAGCCCGGTACCCGTTCTCCGGCTTGACTACAGCCAGTGCCTGCAATGCGGCCCCAGAGAGCTTCTTTAAAAAACTGAATGGCCCATGGGGCATGCTCCCTGAAACCCGAAAAGACCCCCAGTATTCTGGCAAACAACCCCCAAAGTTCCCCAATATTCTAGATGGACTCAGTCAAGGAAGCCACGGCCCTCAGTTTGTCTAGACCCAAGAAAGGCTGTTAATAATAGGAAGTTTCGGAGGTCCTTAACCATACGTTGGGAGCAACTTGCTAAGTACCAAAACAAGAAGAACTGTAATCGGATACTACTTATGAGTAGAATACTATAATATACAAATGATTACAAACAGTATGAAAAGTCCATATGACAACGTGAGAATAGGTATCACAACAGTATAAAAGGTCCATGTGGCAGCGTGATGACAAGCTGACGAAATATTCCGGACTATATCTCCGTTTCGCGAAGGCTTCATCCAAAACGTGGACCCTAAATCACAAAAGAAGTGTCTGTCTGTCTTCTATTCATCGTTGGAAGCGCGTGTACGCAAAATAATTTCTCAGGAATTTTTCCTCAACAGTCTATATGTAGTAAACTTCGACGGGCAGAGAACAAAATGGTAAAGCCTGTTTGTAATCATTTGTGTAATATAGTGTTCTAATCATAAGTAGCGTCGCATTACAGTTCTTTTGGTTTTGGAAGCAACTTGCTTAACACAAGCACCCCTCAACTTAGGGCACGGTCCTATGACCTCTATCTGCCAAAGGGCGACTAGAAGCCAATTCATACCGCATGGGCAAACATGTCTCTGCGAGCAGTCCACAGTATGCACATATTTATATTAACATTACAGCGGATTCAGTAACACGTGGCACAATCACGATTCCCCCCCCCCAATTTCCCAGGATGCTCCACTCATGGAAACTGTGCCTCCGTCCTGCATACGCGCTCCCATTGCATGCACACTCAACAAGGCCACACCGTGAGCAGACAGCCCCATCCTGGATGGCCCAGGCTAGCCCCATCTCGTCACATTTGGGAAGCTACGCAGGGTCGGCCCGGGTTAGATCCTGGATGGGAGACCAAGCAAGGAAGCCGGGGATCACAAGGCAGAGGCCAGCATAGGCAAATCACCGCTGGCCATCTCTGGCCTTGAAAACCCATCACCAGAGAATTGTAGAATCACAGAGTTGGAAGGGGCCATACAAGTCATCTAGTCCAACCCCCTGCTCAATGCAGGATCAGCCTAGGGCATCCCTGACAAGTGCTTGTCCAGCCGCTGCTTAAAGGCTGCCAGGCAGCTGATTCCACAGTTACACAACTCTTACTGTAAAAAAAAAAAAAAGTTTTCCTAAGATCCAGTGGATACCTTCCCGCCCCTTCATTTAAACCCATGACTGTGAGTCCTATTCTCTGCTGCCAACAGGAACAGCCAAATATCCTAACTATAAATACACATTGATGGGGTCCGAACTGGCAGAGACTAACCAAGAGAGTGATCTTGAAGTCATAGCAGATAACTCAATGACAATGTCGAGACCGTGTGCGACTGCAATAAAAAAGGCTGACGCTATGCTGGGGATTATTAGGAAGGGAATTGAAAACAAATCAGCCAGTATCATAATGCCCCTGTATAAATAGATGGTGCTTGGGGGGAGCAACAGTGGGAGGGCTTCTGGTGTCGTGGCCCCACTGGTGGACCTCCTGATGGCACCTGGTATTTTTGGCCACTGTGTGACACAGGGTGTTGGACTGGATGGGCCATTGGCCTGATTCAACATTGGCTTCTCTTATGTTCTTATGTTCTTAACAGCTCCCTGCTCTCCTCTAAGGCACAGCCCTTCCAATAACTTCAAGAGCACCATCCTGTCCCCCCTCAGCCTCCTCTTCTCCAGACAGAACCTTCCCAAGTCCCTCAGCCTTTCCTCAAGCAGATACTCCCACGGAGCAAGGCAAACAGAGAGACACTGTGTGTGAACCGACTCTTTGATACAGCAGGACACAAGTCTGTTCCCAAAAAAATCACACTTGCTACTTCAGCTCTAACAGCATTTTCACACCAAAGGACATCCCTCTCTACATTAGAGGGGTCGGGAAAGGACCCGAGGAGGGCCGGATGCAAGCACAACGCTCTGTGCACGCTCAGAGCGATCCCTTTTCTCCATCGTTATTTCACATGACCTCTCCCAGTTCGATCTCCGCTGTCAAAAACTGACTTGGGGGAGGGGGTGTGCGTCCTAATCGCTGGCCAAAATTAAGCCTCCGGCAGAGGCCCACTTTCACTATCACCGTTTTGCTGTTGGTGGGGGGGCCTTGCCCCCTCCCGGCCTTATTCCTTTCTTTCCTTCTCCCTCCCGCCCCCCTTTTTTTGTAATTCTCCTTTCAAATTCCCTCCTCCGTTCCCCCAATCTTCTCCCCGCCCACCCAACAGGCGTAAGAATTAAACAGGCCGTCCATATGCCATGCCTCACTTGTACGCTGTTGCGCTCCCTGCCATCTGGCCGATTTGATCAAGGATGGGGGGGGGGAGAGGAAAAAGGTAAAGTCAGACACAAAGAGGAGGGGGAGGGGGAGGAGGGGGAAGGGGGAAGAAAGGACACTGCCTCTCCCATCTGCTCCTTGGCCAGACTCCCGGATAGATCAGTAACCGAAAGCCGGCAGAACCCAGGACGATTAACCCAAACAGAGGCCTATTTATTTAACCTGTTCAGATAGATCAGCTCAGACAGGGCTCCTTTGGCACAGAGAGGCCTGGATCCTTCCCACAGAGAAGCCCGTGGACATACGAGGAGAGAGGACTTCCTCCTTTATCATACTTATAAAGCCCTCCAAAGTGACAAGGATTTGCTTACGGGCAGCGGAGACTTTGTGTGCAGCAAGGGGAATAAGAACACCGCCGTTCTCTCCCGCCTGGTCCAAACTGGCAGGGACGGATCTTGGTATCTGGCCTCTGCAGCTCAGATAGCCCATCACCCTGCAAATGCTAGCTGTGAGCTGACGTCGGACTCTTCCCAGAATGCAACTTGAGGGTGTGCAGAAAGACCACGGCAGGATTGCTTATAAAATTGCACATATTTTGGAGGAGGAAGAGGAAGAGGAAGAAGATAAGAAGAGTCCTGCTGGACCAGACCAGTGGTCCATCTAGTCCAGCATCCTGTCTCACACAGTGGCCAGTCAACTCCTTTGGAGGGCCAACGAAAGAGCATACAGGCTGAGGCATTCATAATTACATAAGAAGAGCCCTCCTGGATCAGACCAGTGGCCCATCTAGTCCAGCATCCTGCCTCAAACAGTGGCCAACCAGTTCCTCTGGAGGGCCAACAACAGGGCACTGAGACCACCATAAGAACATAAGAAGAGCCCTGCTGGATCAGATCTGTCCAGCATCCTGTCTCACACAGTGGCCAACTAGTCCCTCGGGAGGGCCAGCAACAGGGCATAGAACAACAAGGCCTTCATAAGAACATCAGAAGAGCCCTGCTGGATCAGATCAGTGGTCCATCTAGTCCAGCACCCTGTCTCACACAGTGGCTGATTGCTTCCTCTGAAGGGCCATCAACAGGGCATAGGGGCTGAGGCCTTCATAAGAACATAAGAAGAGCCTGCTAGATCAGGCCAACAGTCTATCTAGTCCAGCATCCTGTCTCGCACAGTGGCCAACCGATTCCCCTGGACAGCCAACAGCAGGGCAGAGAGGCCGAGGCCTTCATCATTACATAAGAAGAGCCCTGCTGGATCAAACCAGTGTTCCCGTCTAGTCCAGCCTCCTGTCTTCTATGACTGCCAGCCAGTTGCTCTGGAGGTCCAAAAACAGAGGCTGAGGCCTTGCCCTGATGTTGCCTCTTTCATCTGCCTGTGCAAAGGCAGCCACCGCACCAGCGTCCCACAGGGTTTGCTCCTGCTGCTCCCAATCCGACTTGCCCACATCCGAGGTAAAATCACCGCATCTTAAAGGTGCCACTGGCCTCGAACTTCGTCCTGCTGCTTCAGACAAACATGGCTACCCGCCAGAACAAAACCGGATCTTCTACACTGTGCCAGGAGTCGTCCCATCTCCCTTAATCCACCAATTTGGCTTCTACTGCAAACCTAACATTTTCATCCTTCATTTTACACTCCTGCATGCAAGAGGGACAAAACCTTCCTGTGACCTCCCCATGCTGGGACATCCAAAAATCCCCTGCACCGACGGGAACCTCAGACCTAAAACCACGGAATTGCTAAGAAAAACCAAAGCGCTCTTGCTTCCTCTCAGGGAGGGGACGGCACCGAGTCACATCGCCTGGGTAACAGCCATGGACAAAAAAAACCCTTCCCATCAGATCATAGCAAAGGAGAGCCCCTTCCCATCCCCCGTCTCCTCCCCCCCCCCGCGCCCCCGGCCATAATCGGCAGCTGGGGACAGGCAGTGCAGCGTGCTTAGTGAGGGGGGCTGCAGCTACTCATTGTGCATGCAAATGAGCTGAAAAGCCCAGGTGCCATCCCCTCGTGGGGGGAGAGCTGGCTGGGGGGGGGAGTCCGCCCGAGGAGGGAGAAAAGGGTGGCTGTGTTGCTGTGAATTATTTATGTACCAAGATTCCCACCCCGATGGCAAGGATCCGTGCCCAGGGCTCAGCTTCTCAGTTTGCATTCGGAATTTTCGAGGAGACGAAAACAGTAAGGATGAGAAGGGGGTCTTACAGGTGGCAGAGATCAAAGGGGTCCTTAATTTCATCCTCAAAGCGATTATTCCTATTATGGATGAAATATTAGGTTTGGGGGGCTGCTAAATTAGAGTCCAGTACCATCTCAGGGACCAACAAGATGTCCAAGGTATGAGGCTTTGACTCCCAAAGCTCTGGAAATCTTACTGGCCTCTAAGGTGCTAATGAACTTGTACCTAGCCGTTCTACTGCAGACCAACATGGCTAACCTCTGAAACTATTTTAAGAGCTGAGATCTATGGGAAAGGCCACAGGTAGGGTTGCCAGCTCTGGGTTAGGAAAGACCTGCAGTTTTGGAGGGTGGACCCTGGGGAGGTCGGGGTTTGGGGAAGGGAGGGGCCTCGGCAAGGTACAAGGCCACAGAGTCTACCCTCCAAAGCAGCCATTTTCTCCAAAGGAACTGACCTCTGTTGTCCAGAGGTCAGCTTTAAAAACAGCAGATCTCCAGGCCACACCTGGAGATTAAAAACGAGAGATCACGGGAGGAGGTGGAAATCCAAACACAACATCCGTGACAAAACTAACGAAGAGTCAATAAAGATATGTTTGCAAAATCATTTGCTGTAGTAATTCTGTAGAAAATTCTCTTCTATCATCGCTCACATGCAACGGTTACTGCGCAATATTAACAAATTCGTTTCACAAGAATTGCTTTATCTGAGCATGTAGCAATCACAATTCTTATCCATTTCTATTTTTCAACTCTTGAAGGGAACATTCCATGCTGACTCTCTAATAACAGAACCCAAGGTCTTCACAATGTGAGAAGTCAACATGGAACGTTTCCTTCAAGAGCTGATAAGTAGAAATTGATAAAAATTGTGATTGCTAGATGCTCAGATAAAGCAATTCTTGTGAAACAAATTTGTTTATATTGCGCAGTATCCGTTGTGTGTGAGCGATAACAGAAGAGAATTTTCTACAGAATTACTACAGTAAATGATTTTGCAAACATATCTTTATTGACTCTTCGTTATCTTTGTCATGGATGTTGTGTTTGGATTTCCACACCTGGAGATGGGCAACCCTAGCCACAGGTCCAGCTGCCAAGCCCGCAAGCTCTAGGGCGGAACAGGAATTTGAACCCTGTGGAAAACTTAAGAAGAAAGAGGCAGGTGGTGAGGAATGAGCGATTCCATATGGATCAGCTGGGATCAGCTGGGGTTGTGACTCAGTGGTAGAGCATCTGCTTGGCATGCACACGGTCCCAGGTAGGAATGGGCACGAACCTGCCCACAACCCTAAGTTCGCTGCTTAAAAACACCTGGGTCATGGTTCGTGAGCTGAGGTTTGTGCAATCTCACCTCCACGACCCTCCACATGGTTTTTGGGGGGTCATGCATCTTGTGGTGGGGCATGTTAGCAGCATCCCCAGCAGGCACACTAGCACCGATCAATTGTCAAAGCAACGGGGGGGGGCCTGAAATGGCTTGCAGCCATTTAAAACTAACAGCTGAGCAAATGTGCCTTCCCAGGCGATTCCCCCCCTTTCTTCCAGCTGCAGCTTGCCCAAACCAGTTCGGTTCAGGCATTTTTGCTCGGTTCGGTTTTCAGTTCAGGACCAACCACGAACC
Organism: Gekko gecko; assembly: GCA_029375565.1. NCBI lineage: Eukaryota > Metazoa > Chordata > Lepidosauria > Squamata > Gekkonidae > Gekko > Gekko gecko. The sequence goes on along the minus strand of JAPDNY010000007.1, from coordinate 13,353,346 downwards.
AAACAGGAATTTTCTGGTTCGTGCCCATCCCTAGTCCCAGATTCCATCCCCAGGATCTCCAGCATGGACAGTTTCAAGAGGGAATTAGATAAACACAAGTGGAGACCCGCAAGAAACTTGCGGGATGATCATCCCATTCCTCACACCTTTGCTTCCTCCCCTCTACCCTTACCTATCTCACACTCTTTCTCCCTTCTGGGGGTGGAGCCATAGACTCAACCCTCCAAAGCAGCCATTTTATCCAGGGGAACTGATCTCTGTCACCCGGACAACAGTTGTAATTTTGGGTGATCTCCAGCCCTCACCCAGAGGCTGGCAATGGTAGTTCTCATGGAGGAAATGGCTGGTTTGGAGGGTGGAGTCTATGGCATTATACTGGTCTGAAGTTCCTCCCCTCCTCAAACCCCACCATCCCCAGGATCCACCCCTTAAATGTCCAGGAGTTTCCCAATCCAGAGTTGGCAACCCTATTTCCTTCCCACCCAACAGCCAACTTAACCTTTATCTGCCTTTGTCTGTCTTCAGCTTTTTGTCTCCACCCCCTCCCCCACAGCTTCTACCAAGGAAAATTACAGTCTTTCTCCACAGTGGGGACCAAAGCAGCTTACATTATTCTCACCTCCTTTTTATCTGCACAACAACCCTGTGAGGTTGGTTAGGCTGAAAGTATGTGACTGGTCCAAAATCACCCAGTCAGCTTCCACCACAATATGGGGATCTGAACCTGGGTCTTGCAGACCCTACTCTGAGGCTCTAACTGCTGCATCACTGCTGGCTTTCATAGGGTGGCTGCTGAACAGCAGCAAGCAGCCAGGCCAAGTTGAGTCATGCAAATTAGGTGGCATCAAGTCACCCAGAGGGTGCTGCCTAGGGATGCCAGCCTCCAGGTGGGATCTGGGGATCCCCTGGAATTACTGCTCAGCTCCAGACTACTGAGATAACTTCCCCTGGAGAAAATGGATGCTTTGGAGGGTGGACTCTAGGGTATTGTACCCCACTGAGGTCCCTGTCCTCCCCAGGCTCCATCCCCAAATCTCCAGGAGTTTCCAGACCTGGAGCTGGCAGCCCCACTACCCCATCCCCTGCCAGTGTCCGTGGGGGGACCTGGCAACCCTGCCAGGCCTAGGGTTGGCAACCTCCAAGTGGGGCCTGCTGGAGAGTGAACTCCAGAGATCTGTGAACAACAGAGATCTGTCTCCCTGGAGAAAATGGCTGCTTTGGAGGGTGGATTCTGTGGCATGATGCCCAGCTGAGGCCTCTCCCTTCCCCAAATCCTGCCCTCCTTGCACTCCACCCCAAAACCTCTAGGAATCCCCCAGCCTGGCCCAAGGCTCCCCCTCCCTCCCCCTCCCTCCCTCCAAGGCCGAAAGAGGCCTGGAAAGAAAGGGCCCTTCCCCCCACCCTTTGACTGACAGAGCCAGTCAGAAGCCTCTCCTCCCCCCCCAACGTTCTAATCTCTCACCGTTGCTGCCTGGAGTCGGGTCCCTGCAGAGGCCATTTCAAAAGGCTTTTGGGGGGAATTCAACCGTCCCTGAAGGGATTTCCTCACTGTTTGGATTTTTCTACAAACCCAGGAAGTCTACTGACTATGTAGGAAAAGCTGTTGGGGGACAGTGAGGCCCCTGTTGGAGGGAATAGGTATCCGCACAGAAAAAAAAAAGTCTGGGATTAGAATATAAGATATGGAGCAGAAGTCCATCCAGTGGCTATTAGCCACAGGGTATAGATGGGAACTCTCAGTCTGGGGCAGGTGATGCACTCTATTCTTGGTGCTGGAGGGGGCAGCAGTGGGAGGGCTTCTGGTGTCCTGGCCCCACTGCTGGACCTCCTGATGGCACCTGGTATATTTTGGCCGCTGTATGACAGAGTGTTGGACTAGATGGGCCTGATTCAGCATTGGCTTCTCTTATGTTCTTATGTTCCCTCAGACCATGGAGAGCTGCTGCCAGTCTGAGAAGAAAATACTCACCTTGATGGACCAAGGGTCTGATTCACTATAAGTCAGTTTCATGTGTTCAGCAGGAAAAAAAAAATACAACTCAAATTCAAAAGCGATCCCTTATCATAATCTCCATTTTCTTTGCACCCCATTCCACATTTGGTATCTCTGTTTGGCAATGGTCCACTCTATGTACACACTGGATCTCCATGATAAGAAGCCTGGCCCCCCCACTGCTGGACCTCCTGATGGCACCTGGTATTTTTGGCCACTGTATGTCACAGAGTGTTGGACTAGATGGGCCACTGGCCTGATCCAACATTGGCTTCTCTTATGGTCTTAAGTTATGTTCTTATGTTCTCCTGTTCCAGCTGAGGTTGTGATCACAAGCAAGCCAGAGGAGAAATCTGCAAGCAGCCTTCCCCATGGAGCACCCACATGAGATGGCTGCTTTCAGGTATGGGGCGAAGGTACAGGGGCGAAGCACAGACCTCCTTTTCTACCACACTGAGACAACACGCAGGCAAATGCCTCAACCAGGGCACAAAAGCACAAGGTTGGAATGTGTTGCATCCAATCCCCACTGCAAAGGCGGCATCCTACAGACACAACGCGCGTGCACACACACACAACGAGCTACAATGTGTACACACAGAGAGAGTAGGCCAAGGAGCATACAACCAAGCTGCTGGCAGAGCAGGTATTACTAGACTGCAGAAGTCACTATCTAATCTCACTTGGGGGAGAGTCCGTCCCTGAACCTGAACAACACTGCTCACTTCTTCAGACAGATCAAGATGGGTGGACACGGCCCCGGTCACACGGGAGGATTTGCCCCGCGAAACAGATGGGTTGAGGGCGCATCAAACGGGCGCGATCATACGGCAACATGTGGGAAGCGTAGCGCACCCGTCACCAACGCGTACCGTCGGCCCGAAGAAGCGGATTTAAAAAGTACCAGCAAAAGGGTAGTAGCAACCGGAAAACATGGGTCACAGGCGAGCGTCGGCTCGCGGAAGAGGAGTTAATCCGGCGCATCCGGCATGCGCATGCGTCCTGTCGCACTGGATGTGTTTTTTCCAAGCCTCCACAGTATGCAAAGAAACGTAAGAGTGTGCAAGCGCAAGACCCTTTGATGCGCTTCAACATCGCCGTGTGATCACCGGCTATCGGCGTCTGCGCAGCATCTCGGGGACCCGTCTGATCACGCTACCATGCATCTTTTTGCTCCAGCTCTAATTTGCCTCCCTTCAACAGCGCAGTATCCCACTGGTGTGACCAGGACCCACGTTTGTCTTTAGCAGTAGAAAAGAGCAAGAGTCCAGGAGTCCCCTGGACTGCAAGGAGATCAAATCATTCAATCCTAAAAGAAATCAACCCTGACTGTTCCCTGGAAGGCCAGATCCTGAAGCTGAAGCTCAAAGACTTTGGCCACCAAACAAGAAGGGAGCCCTCACTGGAGAAGAAGACCCTGATGCGGGGAAAGACTGAAGGTCAAAGAAGAAGGGGATGGCAAAGGATGAGATGGTTGGACAGTGTCACCGAGGCAACGGACATGAAATTGAGCGAACTCTGGAGGACGACGGAGGACGGGAGGGCCTGGCATGATGTGGTCCACGGGGTCGCGAAGAGTCGAACTCGAACAACAACAAAAGGGACAACTGTATCGTTTCTATAAGCATATTCTGTTGCATGGAAACCCCCCCCCCGATCTTTCGAGATTACTCCTTAGCCAACCCTTGCTGGGAATCGGAGCCCTTTTTGTGTTTCTGGTCCTTACTTTAAAAGGGTCCTGGAAACCACTTCCAAATCTCCCCCACCCCAATTCCCATGCGGGATATTTCAATTTATTGCTATGATGCTGACTGAAGGATTTTGATTTAGTGGGACGCTGGCTTGGCTTGTGTCTGATGGCGATCCCATCTCTCTCCACTCCCATTCCTCCTTGGCAGATGAAACAAAAACTTCTGCGCGCTCTCCTTCTGGATAAAATAAAAGAGGAGGAAGCGGGGAGCCCCGAGAAAACCTAAGCGGTGGGCAGGTTTCGGTTTCCCTTTAAAAAAAAAAGAAGAAGAACTGTTTTCCATTTGCTATAATATCTGCTTCCCAAGTGCAGCTCCATAAAATGCCGAAGATTGAAGAACTTGACCCAAAGGGTGACAACTGCTGGGGATACCAGTGCTCAGCTGTAGGAAATCTCTTCTCTTACGAGACCACTGTGGAAGTAATTATGGAAGCAATAATGGATGGGCTGCAGTGAGATACAAGGAAATAATCCCATGGTGGAGGGAAGCCTTCTGGTGAGATCATAAACCACAAAGAGCAAGAACGGTTCATGATGTCAGCAGATTCCCTAGATGGAATGAATTCATTTTCTCAAATCATTTGTTATGCCTCGTTATTGCCAGGCTTTCCTTTCAATGGGCGTCCTGGTCTTAAATGATATATTATTGACCTAAAACTGTCAGCTTCGAGGTTTTCCAAGCTCCAGCGGCCGGACGGCTGGGTCCAAACGTCCTCTCCCTCTACCAAGAAGTGCTAGCAAAACTAATTCTGCTCGGGACAAACGGACCGGCCTCCCCAAGGTTACGGTTACCAGCCATCTATGTGGCCGTCCTACGATTCATATGTGCACGTCCACCCGTCCCAAAACTAAACCAGGTGCCTACTTGAGAGGGCCAGTGTGGTGCAGGGGTCAGAGCACCAGGCTAAGATCCAGAACAGATGGTTTCAAAACCCACACTCGGTCAACTTACCCTCCCCTTGCAGTGTCGTGACAATAAAAAAAACGAGGAACGAACAATTCATTTGCAAGACTTTGAGTTCTTGGGAGAAAGGGTGGGGAAGAAGAAGAAGAAGAAGAAGAAGAAGAAGAAGAAGAAGAAGAAGAAGAAGAAGAAGAAGAAGAAGAAGAAGAAGAAGAAGAAGAAGAAGAAGAAGAAGAAGAGAGGAGGAGGAGGAGGAGGAGGAGGAGGAGGAGGAGGAGGAGGAGGAGGAGGAGGAGGAGGAGGAGGAGGAGGAGGAGGAGGAGGAGGAGGAGGAGGAGGAGGAGGAGGAGGAGGAGGAAATTGGATTTGTACCCCACCCTTCACTTGGAATCCCAGAGTGGTTTACAAACTCCTTTCCTTCCCCTCCCCACAACAGACGCCTTGTGAGGGAGGTAGGACTGAGAGAGCTCTTTCAAGAACTGCCCTTTCAAGGACAGCTCTGACAGAATTATGCCTTGCCCGAGGTCATCCATCAGCTGCAAGTGGAGGAGTGGGGAATCAACCCCAGTTCTCCCAGATTAGAGCCCGCGCACTTAACCACTACACCAAACTGGCTCTCAAACTAAGTGAATTTTCTGCTTATGTATCTATTAAACCAGAGCCCCACGGAATCGAAGCTAACAGGACAGGCAACAGAACAACGTTTGAATCCAGAGGCGTCTTTAAGACCAACAAAGTTTAATTCTGGGTATAAGCTTTCGTGTGCATACACATTTCTTTGAAGTGCCCCAGTACCCATGACTGCACAGGGATTGGAACCCAGCTCACAGTCTATCAGTCAAGTCATGAATACCATATTAACAATGCCATCCTAAAAACGCTTTCCTAAGAGTAAGACCCCTTGATTAGGCCTGAGTAGGCTTTTGAGTAGACCTGTTTAGGGTTGTTCTCTATGGCTCCAGTCACAGACACTAAATAACCCACTTCCGATGCACTTCCAATGCACTTTCCAACCAGTGTTCCCTCTAAGCTGAGTCAGTGTGAGCTAGCTCACAGTTTTTTAGCCTCTGGCTCACACTACTTTTTTCTTTTCTCTCAGGTAGGATGGCTCCAGGGCAAACTCATTTATGCGACAGCCCAATCCCTTGCTCACAACTTTGATGCCAGTAGCTCACAAAGTAGAATCTTTGCTCACAAGACTCCGCATCTTAGAGGGAGCGTTGTGTCCAACCGGATTTTGCCTGTTCACGCAACTAAAACCCAGCTGGAAAGTGCACTGAAAGTGCCTTAAAAGTGGATTGTTTCGTATGTGTGTGACCGCAGCCCATGTTCTTACTTGCAGGCTAATTTCCTGTCTCCTCTTTTTCTTTTTTTTCTTTTTTTAGCATTTGTAAACAACACGAGTACCACAAACGATGACTACTGCGGGGGAAAGACTTGAAAAGAAGGATAATGATTTTTCGAAGACCATATACTAATTAAAAAAAAAAAAACACAAACCACAGTCTGACTCAGACTCTGTTGTCGAATTACAAATCTGAAGAATGAACAGTTGGGGGGAAAAAATCCGCAATTTAGCCCCGAGGGCATGAGTCAGCTCACAGGAGAGCTACAGTGGTGTGCGGTAGTGTGCAGTGGCCAGAGAGACAGACTAAGATCATGGCAAACTGTGTCCATATCCTCTCTCTGCCATGAAGCGCAAAGGGTGGACTTAGATCGGTCACCCCTCTCCCGGTCTCACCTACCTCAACCGGGTTGTTGGGAAGATGAAACCAGGAAGAGCCAACGGTGTATGGTGCTCTGAGCGTCCTGAAGGATGGCACAAAAATGAAATAAATGGAGAAAGAAACAGAAAAAAAAGGGCTTTTCTCTCCCCTCCTGGTGTTATGTGTGAATGGGGCGAGGATGGAGTCTTTCGGCTGTGCTCCTGCAGAGTGCAGGGGGTTGGACTAGATGACCTGCAAGGTCCCTTCCAACTCTAACATTCTATGATTCATCAGATCTTGGAAGCTAATCAGGGTCGGTCCTGGTTAGTACTTCGACGGGAGGACACTGAGGGAAACAGGGTTGCTACGCAGAGGAAGGCAGAATCATGGAATCATAGAATGTTAGAGTTGGAAGGGAGCTTGCAGGTCATCTAGTCCAACCCCCGGCACTCTGCAGGAAACTGACTCAGTTTGTCTCTTGCCTTGAAAACCTGGTGGGGTCAGTATATGTCATAGCCCTGACTTGGATGGCCTTCTGATGAGCAGCAGACCCATAGCCAAGGATTTCTAAGTCAGGGGGCATTTTAATTCTTGGGGGGGGGGCACTGGGGCGCTGGCGAATTTGATTAAAAGTAATTAAAAGTGCATCTTTCAGCTGCTCTGTGCAAAAAGCACCACCCAAATGCGGTTTGCATTTCAGTCCCCTTCTCCTTTCACAAATGGCCAAATCCACTCATCCTCTGAGGTTCTGTTCAAGGGGCGGCCGTTTCGGTCCAAAGCAATATTTGGTTCTGAGCAGTGTTCCCTCTAAGCTGAGTGACTCACACGCAGGTCTCCTGGCATTCAATAACCAGCAATACTTGCAAAGTTTCTCTGATGAACATCAGCCGCTTTAACCCCCACCCCCCACGCTTGACTGTAAAAGCTTCCGAGCTTCTCTGGGGCATCTTTAAGAAGCTAAAGGCTTTGGAGGTCCCAGATGTGACATTCCGCTTGGCCTACGGCTGCCCGGTCTCCTGCCAAAAGCTCTCTCTGCTCCAGCTTTTATTAGCGGACATGGCGTTCTTCAGAAAACGCTTTTTACAACCCTCATTTTGGAGTTTATGAGATTATTCTATCAGGGCGAAAGCAAAACGGGGGACGTCTCAACTCTTTCTTTCTTTCTTTCTCTCTTTCTTTCTTTCTTTCTTTCTTTCTTTCTTTCTTTCTTTCTCTCTCTCTCTCTCTCTCTTTCTTTCTCTCTTCTCTCTCTCTCTTTCTTTCTTTCTCTCTCTCTCTCTCTTTCTTTCTTTCTCTCTCTCTTTCTTTCTTTCTCTCTCTTTCTCTCTCTCTCTTTCTCTCTCTCTCTCTCTCTCTCTCTCTCTCTTTCTTTCTCTCTCTCTCTCTCTTTCTTTCTCCCCCCCCATCCTCTCTCTATTTGTCCCTCCAGTCATTCGGCTAACCACAGATTTCCAGATAGGAAGTAAATTGCTACAATTGAAATCTCTTAACTGTCCTTTCTTGGCCGCAGTTCAGAAAGGGTTTGGAGAACCGGGGGGGGGGGGCAATCTGGAGAGGAATTTTGAGTCATCTCTCCTCAAAGAGTCGGGCAGGAGAGCAAAAAGATTATTTTTGCAAGATTAGGCCAACGCAGCTCAAGATGGAATTTCCTCTGTTTAAGGTGAGCATATGCATGCAACTGAGTGGGAGAGAAAGAGAGGCATATCAGACAATGATTAGTGTGCTGTTAAGCTGATTTCAGCGATGCGCCAGGGGAAACCGCATTTCCTCTCAGGCCTCTTTTTTCCCCCCCTGTGATCTCACAAACCTGGGAACTTCCACATTTACAAGACTGGCTACATTCTTGTAAGAGGTAGTGCGATGTTGTGGTTTGGAGCACTGGATGAGTATATGGGAGCACCAGATTCGAATCCCAGTTCTGCCTTTGAAGCTTGCTAGTTGTCTTTGGCTCTCTTTAATTTTAGGCAGATTGTGAGAGGGAGGGCAGGAAGGAATGAGCCAGTGCTAGGCTCTAGTGGCCCTTTCTTATATGCCCAGGGTAATGCCAATCACCACTTTGGGGTCAGGAAGGAATTTTCCTCCAGGTCAGATTGTCCCAAGAAGTTCTTTGCCTTCCTCTGGGCATAAAGCGGGGTCATTGGAGGAGTGGGCAGGAGGGAATTGTGAATTTCCTTCATTGTATAGGGGGCTGGACTAGATGACCCTTGGGGTTCCTTCCAGCTCTATGTTTCTGTTTCAATCTCCCTTCAAATTACTGGAATGTTTCTCTTTTGAAAGTTCCAAAACTCAGGTTTTGTTTTAAGTGAAAATTCAACAACAGCCTGAAGCTGGGAAGAAACCTCCCAAAGAAAAGGTAAAGGTTCCCTTGCTCGAAAGCCAGTCAGATCCGACTCTAGGGTTGCGGTGCTCATCTCCGTTTCAAAGCCGAAGAGCCAGCGCTGTCCGAAGACGTTTCCGTGGTCATGCGGCCGGCATGACTAAACACCAAGGCGCACGGAACGCTGTTCCCTTCCCACCGAAGTGGTCCCTATTTATCTACTTGCAGTTTCTTGCTTTCGAACTGCTAAGTATCAGTCTGCTAATTCCACGGAAACCTTTTTGGTGTGCTGAAATTTCTCAATAATCTTGCCTTGAGAGGAGGAGAAGGAGGAGGAGGAGAAGAAAGGAAAACTCATTTCAAATTTCATTTGAGGTGAAATTCCGGAGGTACTGTAACAACACAATCCGAAGAGGCATATAAACTTGGCCAAATGAATTCGGAAAGCAACCCAAATTGTTTTGCCCCTTTGAAACAAACTCATTTCACTAAAAGAGGGATTGCAAAATTCGCCCCTGGTCACTAGAAACACAGGGACGGATGGACACGCTTCGTTTTCCCACCCTCCTTGGCCCGTTACACAGTCTGCCTAAATACCATTCAAAATATTTTTTTCCCCTCAATTTGGAGAGAAAGCAGGAATTTGCCACTTGTCTGCCTCTATTCTGCCTCCTGTCAGCATTCAGCAAATATTTCAATCACGGGCCTTTCGCAGGCTGCTAACCGCTCTCATTTAACCTTTGACCCTTCTCCCTCCCCTAATCCATTGGCCTTTACGTCCAAATTTTGGCAGCCACAAAATGACTGAAGGGCAGAGACTTGAAGAGGAGGTGTGGGGGGGGGGCACAGTTTCAAGATCTAATATTGGGGGTGGGGGGGATAGGACAGAAAAAGGGGGTATCTGTTGGCCAGGCCTAATGTCTCAATCACAGTTTCGAAAGCTTCAATGGGGATTTGCTGCCATGTTCCAAGGAAGCAGAGGAAGAAATTATGCACATCTTAAAAAGCCATTTCTAGGGTCCTGTACAGTCCTTACCACCATTTGTAAGGTATCTAATAGTCAATCAGTAATGAAAAGGCAGGGGGGGGAGAAAACGGGGCCTGTCTAACCCACACTCTTGCCCGAATCAGGCAACACAAATTGATGCTTCTGGGGAAGAAAGGAAAAGAGCGATCAATGTAATTTGAATTCGCTCTGTGATAAGAAGGGAACTATCAACTAAACTGTTGATCCTACTGACCTCCCGACAGCAGATCTATTAATTAATGAGAACCCTGCTAAAGATTTAGGCATGAAACACCGGAGATCAAGGAGAGGAAGGCATGAGCAGAATACGGGATGACGGAGGTCGAACCGACCGTCTGGAGATGACTACGGAGCGCATCCTCACTTTGCTGTGATAGACAAACAAATGAACAACACTGGGAGACACAAGAGACCATTAGGGATGCTGGTCCTTTGGTAGCCTCAATAATGACCAAGAGATGCACTGCCCCTGCAGTAAGAAATGTGTGGAATCTATCTCCCATGTTCTCCTGCATTGTAATCTGTATGCGGATGTAAGGAACACTTATCTACACCCTATCCTATCCAGTATGGTGGATTGTTCTGATGCACTCAAGATACATAAGACTCCTAAATGATCTTGATCCTGGCATCACTGAGAAGGTGGCTCAGTTTCTCTGTTTGGCTTTAAAGCTGTGCCAAAGGCACCCAGAAATATAATATCCTTATCAGTCCCCAATTGCACAATATCGAGTCACAGAACTCTTATAGATGTATTTTAACCGTTTTTAACTGTTTCTTAATCTATATAACTTGCATTGATAATTTATGCCAATAAAGGCCAACTTGACTTGACTTGACTTGACCAAGAGATGCTACGAGCTGGAAAGTTTCCATTGGACTGGACTTTTGCAGAGTGGGATTCTTTTCTGGGAAAAAAAGAAGAACATGGAATTCACTGCCACAGGAGGTGGTGGCAGCTACAAGCATGGACAGCTTCAAGAGGGAATTAGATAAGCTTATGGAGCAGAGGTCCATCAGTGGCTATTAGCCACAAGGTATAGATAGGGACTCTCAGTCTGGGGCAGGTGATGCACTCTATTCTAGGTGCTGGGGGGGCAGCAGCGGGAGGGCTTCTAGTGTCCTGGCCCCACTGCTGGACCTCCTGATGGCACCTGATATTTTTGGCCACTGTGTGACAGAGTGTTGGACCAGATGGGCCATTGGCCTGATTCAACATTGGCTTCTCTTATGTTCTTATTCTTTTCCATTTACAGAGAAGGATTTGTGCTCCCGCGAACAAGGAATTTCATGTTGGCACGAATTATTTATTTATTTATTTATTAAATTTATATCCTACCCTCCCCACCATGTGGTGGGCTCAGGGAGGCTAACAACATATATACCAATGTATACATTAAAACACCATAATACGCATAAATAAGATCAGTTAAAATTACAGTATAAAACATAACAGCTCAATATAGAGCATACAGTATGCTGTATAGTGTATAATATAAACATAGCGGCTCAGCACATATTGTAATAGGATGGCGACACTCTATCAGCATTGAGTGTTCGCCTACATCCTAATCCAGGCTCCTCCCAGGCCGTTCGCTGTCCAGTCGATGGCGGTGTTGGTGTAAGGGCCAGGGCCAAGATGTTAAGGCGGCCCCCACTTGAAAGCCTGGCGGAAGAGCTCCGTTTCACAGGCCCTGCCGAACTGCAATAGGTCCCCACAGGGCCCTGATGTCATCCGGGAGCTCAGTCCACTGTGTGCCCCATTTGGTGTGAACCAAATGGGGAACGCAGATTAGGTTGCCACCACGATTGGATGCAAGGTTGATCTGTACTAAAAATCCCACCTTGATTGGAACCAATGGTTCGTACGAAAAATTCCACCACGATCAGAAGCAAGATTGGTTGATTCGTACTAAAAATTCAGCCACGATCGGAAGCAAGATTGATTCATACTAAAAACTTCGGCCAAGAAGTCTCCCTCCCAGGTTGTCCCCCACCTAATCTCAGAAGGCAGAGGAAGCCAATGCAGGGCCTCCAAAGGTGACCATTGTGGTCGGGCAGGTTTATAATGGAGTAGGTGGTCCCCTAAGTATCTGTTCTTCCTTATGGAAGGACTCGGTGCACTAACGTGTCGATCCTATGCTTGGAAGTAGGTCCCCATTTGTTCAGTGGGAAATACTTCTCAATAAATAGGCCACAGGACTGCAACTGAAGCTTTCAAGAAACTGACCTTGTTTAGTATCCTTGCACAGGTACAAGCAGAACCCGACAGAAATACGGGTAGACCGTAAATTAAATATGAGCAGCTGGTGTGATGCAGTGACAAAAAAGGCTAATGCGATCCAGGGATGTATCAACGGAGGCATAACATCCAAATTGCGAGAAGTCATAGTTCTGCTGTACATTGCATTGGCCAGGCAGCACTTGGAGTACTGTATGCAGTTCTGGAGGCCTCGCTTCAAAAAGTGGACAGAATGGAGCGGGTGCAGAGGAGAGCAACAAGGGTGATCGAGGGCCTGGAGACCAAGCCCTTTCAGGAAAGGCTGAAGGACTTGGGAACGTTCGTTCTGGAGAAGAGGAGGTTCATGGGGGACGGGATTGCTCTCTTGAAGTATTTGAAGGACTGCCACTTAGAGGAGGGCAGGGAGCTGTTCCTGTTGGCGGCAGAGGATAGGACTCATCATCATGGGTTTAAATTAAGGGCGGGAAGGTACCAACTGGAACCAGCTGCCTAGGGAGGTGGTGAGCTCACCCTCAGTGTCAGTCTTTAAGAGGCAGCTGGACAAACACTTATCAGGGATGCTCTAGGCTGATCCTGCATTGAGCAGGAGGTTGGACTACATGCCCTGCATGGTCCATTCCAGCTCTGTGATTCTATGATTCTATAAATCTGCCTCTGGTCTTTTCAGCAAATATCGATCCGCGCAGCATACAGCAGTCTCGCCAACAGTTTTAGGCAGGGCTATTTTGGGGCAGGAATGCACAGGAACGGAGTTCCGTCTGGCTCCCGAGTTGGCCACGCCCAGCGGGAACTCATTAGCATAATAGGCCACACCCAACAGCAGAAACTCATTAGGATTGGCTACATTTGGGGTGTGTGGCCCAACATGCAAAGGAGTTCCTGATCCAAAAAAAGCCCTGGGTTTTGACAACAAACAAGGGAAACAGAATAAGAAGCAAAAGGTGGGTGTGGCTGGATGACCACACTTCTGGTAACATGGGGGTGTGGCCTGATATGCTAATGAGGCTGTGCTGTTAGGGTGTGGCCTATTATGCTAATGAGTTCCTGGTTTTTTTCTTCCAAAAAAAGACGTGGTTTTAGGTTATCTCCCTCAGCAGCGTGAAGGCCCCAATGAGCCTTTTTTAAGCTTATTATTCAATTATTATTCGATTATCCAATTATTATTACTCGACTATAATTCATTCCATTTTGGTAAGCAGGTAGCCTGCGTGCTTGTTCGAGGGACACAACCCATTTCCAGAAGGGAAACTCGGTTCTAAGCCAAACGTTTTAAAGTAAAATCTATTGTTTCTTTCCCTTGGTGACTGATATAAAGGAACCAAATCCTCTCGATTTCGATCAATACAGCCTGCAGCCCCTTCCCTACCTGGGTATGAAAAAGTGGCTGACCTTTCCTTCGCATGGCCAGATTAATTGTTTGCAGTGGTATTTTGCTGGCAGAAGGCTGTCTGTTCTCTGTCCTTCACATGTAATTAATTGTGCTTTCCTCTCGGACTCATTAAAAGCCGGCTTCCTTCTCCCCAGCCTCGATGTGTGCCCAAGTCCCAGTGAGTATTATATAGGTTAAATCATGTTTAAGTAAGTACATAAACAGCAGGTCAGTTTCGCCTTTTGTCTAAGGTTGAAACCCTTCCTTGGCTCATTTCTCAACATGCCAAACCTTTCAGGGTATCTCTGGCAGAGGGGGGAGGCGCGTGAACACACCACTATAGAGTGTGGAGAGCAGATTTCTTCTTCTTTTATATGCACAGATCTCTTTCTTGAAGAATCTGAGGACCGCTCCCATGGGGCTTCTCATTCACGTACTTATTTAGTCAGATACTTCAAAAACGTTCCTTGAAATATGCATAGGGATCCACGCCAGATGGGTGGGTTTCAAAGTTACAATCAATTACATTTTCATCCTGCCCTTCCACGGGAACAGCATAAGAAGTGCCCTGCTAGATCAGACCAAAAAGACATCCAGGGCACCATCCTGTCTCACACAGTGGCCAACCGGTTCTTCTGGAAGGCCAGCAATAGGGGATAGAGGCCAAGGCCTCCATAAGAATGTAAGAAGAGCTCCACTGGATCGGACCAGTGGTCCACATCGTCCAGCATCCTGTCTCACACAGTGACCAACCGGTTCCTCTGGATGGCCAACAACAGGGAACAGAGGCTGAGGCCTTCAAAAGAACCTAAGAGCCCCACTGGATCAGACCAGTGGTCCATCCACTCAAGCATCCTGTCTCACACAGTGGCCAACCAGTTCCTCTAGCGGGCCAACAATAGGGCACAGAGGCCGAGGCCTTCATAAGAACATCAGAGGAGCCCTGCTGGATCAGACCAATAGTCCACATAGTCCAGCATCCTGTCTCACACTGTGGCCGAACCAGTTTTTTTCAGGAGGGCCAACAACAGGGCACAGAGGCCAAGGCCTCCATAAGAACGTAAGGACAGCCCTGCTGGATCAGACCAGTGGTCCATCGTAGTACATCATCCTGTCTCACACAGTGGCCATCCAGTTCCACATTAGGGCCAACAACAGGGCACAGAGGCCGAGGCCTCCATAAGAACATCAGAAGAGCCCTGCTGGATCAGACCAGGGGTCCATCTACTCCAAGTGCAGCCTGACCAATACAGTGTACAGCGAGACTATGACATCTTGCGATCTGGATGTAACTTTACAGCGACTGACCATTTTTAAAAAAATTACCTTACAACAGAAAACTCTGCATTTACCATCCTTCCTTGTCGTGGTCCATCGTCCACTGGCACCTTTAAGACCAGCAAAGTTTTATTTGAGGTATAAGCTTCCGTGTTCATGCACTCTTCTTCGGATGCAATGAACATGTTGTTTCATGGGTTAAAGATAATCAAAATCGCTCCGTCAGAGGAAAACAAAACAGAGATGCTTAGAAGAGGAAGATAAAAGAGACGGAGGGAGGCTAGAGGGATAAGGGAGGCATTTATATGAGATACTGCGCCCAAATGTCCAAAAACAGCTCAAGGCAGGATCTCCCGACCATCTGCTCCTCTGCTTCCTGAACGGCTTTCCAAGCAAACTGTCTCGCCAAACCATGACACGTGGAACAACCACCCTAGTGGAATACCCATGCTGAGCTCCCACACTTCATTCAGTGGGCCAAACCAACTCCTGAGCCTTCTGCAAAAGAGAGAGTGTACATTTCCATATTCCTGCATATTTCTATGTTCCTGGGCTCTTGTGGCTGTTTCTTTACACGCCCAGGGAAATGTCGATCGCCACTCTGGGGTCAGGAAGCAATTTTTCTCCAGGCCAGTTTGGCCGGGATCCTGAAGGGGGGTTGCCCTCTTCTGGGCACGGAACGGGGGTGACTGGCAATGCTCCCTCTAAGCTGTGGAGTCTTGTGAACAAAAATTCTACTTTGTGAGCTCCTGGCATCACAGTTGTGAGCGAGCGATTTGGCTGCTGCATAAATTCGTTTGCTCTGGAGCCATCCCTTCCTGGGGTAAGACGAAAATGTGTGAGCTGGAGGCTAAAAAGACTGTGAGCTAGCTCACACTAATTCAGCTTAGAGGGAGCACTGGTCACTGGGGGTGTGTGGGGGGAGGTAGTTATGAATTTCCTGCATTGCGCGGGGGTCGGACTAGATGACCACCGAGTCCCTTCCAACTCCGTGATTCTATTCTTCTTGGGTCCCCATTTCTTTATCCTCAAAACAACCCCACGAGTTAGGTTGGGCTGAGGGTTTGCGATTGTCTCAGGGTCCATGCAGCAAGCTTCCATGGCAAGAGTGCAGATTCAGATCTGAGGTTACCAGAACCTGGTCCAACACGCTAGCCGCTACCCCACACTGGACCTCAATCTAATAATGAAACTAATAATATCATCTTCCAAGGGATTTCTATGTACAGGGCTGTAAGTAAAGGTAAAGGTTCCCTTGCTCGAAAGCCAGTCGAATCTGACTCTAGGGTTGCGGGTGCTCATCTCCGTTTCAAAGCCGAAGAGCCAGCGCTGTCCGAAGACCTTTCCGTGGTCATGTGGCCAGCATGACTAAACACCAAGGCACACAGAACGCTGATACCTTCCCACCGAAGCGGTACCTATTTATCTACTTGCAATTTCTTGCTTTCAAACTGCTAGGTTGGCAGGAGCTGGAACTAGAGACAGGAGCTCACCCCGTCATGCGGCACTCTCGGGTCTCGAACTGCTGAACTACTGACCTTCCACAGCCTGCAGTTCAGTGTCTTAACCACTTGAGCCACTGCGGCTCCTTTTGTACAGGGCTGTAGGGAGTGCCATATTGGTGTTCTTGAACACATGACCCTGCCTTCTACTGAATCAGACCCTGTGTCCATCAAAGTCAGTATTGTCTTTCACGTCACCTAATACTAGATCTTTTAACTGGAGATACTGGGGATTGAACCTGGGACCTTCTGCACGCCAGGCAGATGATCTGCCATTGAGCCGCAGCCCCTCCCCACTTCTGAATGCTTAATTAACAATTTGATCTTTCAGGAGATTTCTTTGTATGTGTTGTAGGTGGTACTATAGTACGAGGAATCACAGCTCATTTTATTTTATTTTTATCCCACGCCAAGGCAGGCTCCGGACGGCTTACACGGAGAATACAAAACCATTAAAACAAGAATTAAATAAAATGAGAACAGTACAATTATAAACATAATAAAATATAAAAGTGCTGGTTTGTGGCAGATGGCGGACATTAGCAGCATCCTCAGGTGACAGCGGGCTGACATCACAGTCTTGGGTGAAGTTGGCTGTTAACAGTGATGTTAGTATTAGGGCCACAGTTTCTTGGGTGCAGCTCCCTAATCGAAGGCCTGGTGGAAGAGCTCCATCTTGCATGGTGGAAGACCTCCGTCTTGCAGGCCCTGAGGAACTGTAAAAGGTGTCCTCCGGGAGCTCCTTCCACCAGTACAGAGCCACCACTGAAAACCATTAGAAACCATTAAGACCCAAGCAGTGAGCCTCTGATACAAGGATTGGCATTGGCATATATCCAAATACACCAAAAATATGTACTGAATGAGTGATGAACCTCCACAGTCAGAGGTGTTAGGAGGCACAGCCACGGGAAAGCTTTGGCCTCCCTCAACGGGGAACTGGCTGGCCGCTGCATGAAACCGGATGCTGATGAACCACCCATCTGATTCCGTAGGGCTCTCTTCGTGTTCTTGCGTTCTTACAACTGGCACAAAGCCACTCCCTACACTGGAATGGAGGGGCTGTGGCTCAGTGGTAGAGCATCTGCTTGGCCTGCAGAAGGTCCCAGGTTCAATCCCCAGCATCTCCAGTTTAAAAAGATCTGGCGGTAGTAGGTGACGTGAAAGACCTCAGCCTGACACCCTGGAGAGCAGCTGCCAGTCTGAGTAGACAATACTGACCTTGACGGACCAAGGGTCTGACTCAGTATAAGGCAGTTTCAGGTGTTCAATGAACGGGAATGCTGTTGTGAGAGGTTAATTTTCACGCGCAAATCTGAATTTGTATCTTTTTTTAAAAAAAAAACGAACCAAGATCAGACGAGCAGTTCATGCTAAGTCAATAGCGACGTCAATACGATATCGTTGTTTTTTTCCGTCAAAAACCATTATAACTTAATTACAGGGACTGCCAGGAATTAAAAACCGACACAGTTGTTTACATCTACAGAAATAGCTGTGAGGTACCAAGAGAATATTACATTCCTGGAATCATCCGTTTTCTTTTGTCCAACCGATTCGTCGTTAAAGATGGAAGGCTGAAATGGTTTCTCCGGCCCGTAACAAACAAATCGCATACAGTGGAAGAGGGAAATCAAGACGGGGGCGATGGCTATTTCTTGATTTTTTAAAAACTGCTAGAGATACTGCAGGGAGGCAGGACAATAAAGGGAGACGGGCTCCGCTCCCAAACGGATGGCCCAAATGAGATGGAAACCGGGCACTGGGGTTAATTTGTGAGGCCTAAAAATTGGGAGCAAAGGTCACCCATAATCTAAAGGAAAGAAACTCGATCATCCAGAAGGTCAACCCTCCGCAGAGGCCTGGCAGCAGATGCATCCT
This sequence comes from Gekko gecko, assembly GCA_029375565.1. Lineage (NCBI taxonomy): Eukaryota > Metazoa > Chordata > Lepidosauria > Squamata > Gekkonidae > Gekko > Gekko gecko. The sequence goes on along the minus strand of JAPDNY010000007.1, from coordinate 13,335,377 downwards.
CAAATCAGAAGTCATAAGCATATTACAAAGTCACTTGTAAGACACAACCCAAGCCCGCTTTTAAAAAAATCCCCCAGGAGAAGCCAGCAGCCAAAGGACGCTCATTCCTACAGCTGTTATAGATCTGTGATATGTCTAAAATAAGATAAGGCCTGATTTCGCTCACAGAAGTCGCATCAAAGAGCCAGTTTGGTGTAGTGGTTAAGTGGGCAGACTCTAATCTGGGAGAACCGGGTTTGATTCCCCCACTCCTCCACTTGCACCTGCTGATGTGACCTTGGGTCAGTCACAAGCTCTGGCACAGCTGTTCTCTCAAGGGCAGTTTCTGTCAGAAGTTCTCTCAGCCCCACCTACCTCACAGGGTGTCTGTTGTGGGGAAGGGGAAGGAAGGAAGGAAGGAAGGGAGGGGAAGGGAAGGGAAGGAAGGGAAGGGAAGGAAGGAGTTTGTAAGCCGCTCTGAGACGCCATTGGGCAGTGAAGGGTGGGGTATAAATCCAAACTCTTCCTCTATCTTCTTCTTCATCAAAGCGATGTTTTGGGTTGCGCTAGCTCTCAATAGGCGACAGACAGGATTCAGTCCTCCGCAAGCCACACCAGAAATCAGCTTGAGAATAATAAATAATATGAACAGCGGAACCAAAGTGACGATAAGGGTTGTCTTGTAGGGGCACAAAATCATCAAGGCCTTCATAGGTCCAGACGTTCACCATTCGGCACTCTGAAGTTCAGGAGAGATCAGGCACCAAGCGGGACGACTCAAATGCCAGGTCTGGGCAGGGTACTGAAGACCCCAAAAGGGTCAGTAATGCATATTTAGACTATGGCTGTTCACAACAAGGTTAAGATAGCCCATAAGACTTTCTGATATATGGATGATATAATAACTGTGTGCCAACAAATCACAAGTAACTCATGGAGAACCCAGGACCGTGGGGTTTTCAAGGCAAGAGATCAGCAGCAGCAGCAGCAGCAGCAGCAGCAGCAGCAGCAGCAGCAGCAGCAGCAGCAGCAGCAGCAGCAGAAGAAGAAGAAGAAGAAGAAGAAGAAGAAGAAGAAGAAGAAGAAGAAGAAGAAGAAGAAGAAGAAGAAGAAGAAGAAGAAGAAGAAGAAGAAGAAGAAGAAGAAGAAGAAGAAGAAGAAGAAGAAGAGGAGGAGGAGGAGGAGGAGGAGGAGGAGGAGGAGGAGGAGGAGACTGGATTTATACCCCGCTCTTCACTACCCAGAGGAGTCTCAGAGCAGTTTACAATCTCCTTTCCCTTCCCCTCCCCACAGCAGACACCCTGTGAAGTAGGTGGGGCCGAGACAGCTCTCTTGAGGACTGCCCTTGAGAGAACAGCTCTGAGAGAACTTGTGACTGACCCAAGGTCACCCCAGCAACTGCAAGTGGAGGAGTGGGGAATCAAACCCGGTTCTCCCAGGTGAGAGCCCACGCTCTTAGCCACTACACCAAACTGGCTATCAGAGATGGTTCTTCATTGTCTTCCTCTGTATACTGTATAACAACCCTGGGCTTCCTTGATGGTCTCCCATCCAAGTAGTAACCACAATCTAGAGGCCTCACTTCAAAAAGGATGTGGGCAATATCGAGAGGGTGCAGAAGAGAGTGACGAGGGTGATCAGGGGGTCTGGAGACTGAGTCCTACAAGGAAAGGCTAAGGGCCTTGGGAATGTTTAGTTTGGAGAAGAGGAGATTGAGGGGGGACACGATTGCTCTCTTTAAATATTTGAAAGGCTGTCATTCGGAGGAGGGGGAGGAGCTGTTCCAGTTGGCAGCAGAGGACAGGACCCGAAGCAATGGGTTTAAATTACACGCAGAAAGGTATCGGCTGGATATTAGGAAAAACTTTTTCATGGTCAGAGCGGTTCCAAGTCTTTTTGAGCCTGTGGGCAGTGGGCACCTTTGGATTTCCAAAACAAGCTACACACACACACACAAACACAAGAGTGTTCCCTCTAAGCCTCCGGCTCACACACATTTTTGTCTCCACTAAGGAAGGAGGGCTCCAGAGCAAACTGATTTACGCAGCAGCCAAATCACTCGCTCACAACTTTAATGCCCGTAGCTCACAAAGTAGCGTGTTTTTGCTCACAAGACTCCGTAGCTTAGAGGGAGCACTGACACACACCCCTTTTTAATTTGTAGAAAGAACCATTATTATTATTATTATTATTATTATTATTATTATTATTATTATTATTATTATTATTATTATTAAACAGCCCACCCATCCTGTAAGCAGGCTCAGAGCGGGGTAACGTCATAAAAACAGTACAATAAATACAATTAAAAATAAACAGCTTAGAAAATTCAAACAATAATAAACATTAAAACTCAATCACACTTCCGATAGTCACTGGTTGTACGGTTCTTTAGCATATTATTTGGGTTAATAGATGGAAAGGCGACATATAAAGGCCACGGAAAGACGTCCGCTGCCTCAACCCAACTAGTGCAACCGAAGTCGGCCTTAGGCCCTGCCTGTGTCGTTTGCATCAGTGAAAGTTAATTCCGGCCTTCTGCCGCTCAGAGAGAGAAATTGAAAACGGGCTCGGAATGGCCATCAGTTCAGAGGGTGGGAAACGTCGGCGGGGGGCGGGGGGCTCCTTCTGCTTTTCCACCCCTGGGCTTAACCCATGGTGGGTTTTTTTTTAATTATTATCTTTAAAAAGACAATAAGGAGGACTCCCTTCCGCAGCTGACAGCGGCAGCTGCAGACTGCCAACGGGGCCGCGGCTTTCCTTGGGGAACAAGGAACACAATGCGAGCCCTTCTTTTTAATTTTTTTTTTTTTTTTTAAAAACCTTTGCAAATACTGGCCTGATTTGAGTTTTCTTTCGGAACAAAAGAGAAAATGGCTTTTAAAAAGGAAAGGGGGGGGGGTTGGGGAAAAAAAATCTTCTTCTGAAAGCCGGATCAGCAGATGGTTCTTTCCATAGGCAGGCAGGAGTACTGGTGGGGGAAGGGGGCGGGTGGGGGGGGGAGAGAGAGAGAGAACCGCTGCGATTCAAATCGGCAAGATGTGACCAAGGGAGGCAACGGCGGGGCGGCCTCTGACCCAGCGGCTACACAAAGGGCTATTAAAGCTCGTGAATAGGGGTGCCAGGCCAGCTGCTACTTTCCATATTGGGTCTTCGGGCCTTGTGAAAAAGGAACGGGAAGAAGAGAGGGACAGACGGACAGACAACCACTGTATTTTCTCCTATGGAAAACTAGTCTGGGTTTGCTTTTTTAAAAAAATCTAAGCATCGCATCAAAAGGGGGGCATCTTACATTTGCATACAAAGTTACAGTTACATTGCAGCAGAGGAGGGGACTCGCGATAATGGGTTTATACTAAGGGCGGGAAGGTACTGGCTAGATATTAGGGAAAACTCCCCTTCCTCCCCCGTAAGAGTCGTTCGCGATGGTGGAATGAGCGGCTTGGAGAGGTGGCAAACTCCCCCTCCCTGGCAGTCTTTAAGGAGCGGCTGGACAAACAGTTGTCAGGGATGCTCTAGGCGGATCCTGAATTGAGCAGGGGGTTGGACTAGATGGCCTCAATGGCCCCTTCCAACTCTGTGATTCTACGATTCTATAAACACTTGTCAAGGATGCTCTCGGCTGATCCTGCATTGAGCATGGGGTTGGACTAGATGGCCTCGATGGCCCCTTCCAACTCTGTGATTCTACGATTCTATAAACACTTGTCAGGGATGCTCTCGGCTGATCCTGCATTGAGCATGGGGTTGGACTAGATGGCCTCAATGGCCCCTTCCAACTCTGTGATTCTACGATTCTATAAACACTTGTCAGGGTTGCTCTAGGCTGATCCTGCCTTGAGCAGGGGGTTGGACTAGATGGCCTTGATGGCCCCCTTCCAGCTCTGTGATTTTATGATTCTATTTATTTAAGAACATAAGAGAAGCCAATGTTGAATCAGGCCAATGGCCCATCTAGTCCAACACTCTGTCACACAGCGGCCAAAATATACCAGGTGCCATCAGGAGGTCCAGCAGTGGGGCCAGGGCACCAGAAGCCCTCCCACTGCTGCCCCCTCCAGCACCAAGAATAGAGTGCATCACCTGCCCCAGACTGAGAGTTCTCATTCTATACCCTGTGGCTAATAGCCACTGGTGGACTTCTGCTCCATATGTTTATCTAATTTCCTCTTGAAACTGTCCATGCTTGCAGCTGCCACCACCTCCTGTGGCAGTGAATTCCATATGTTAATCACTCTTTGGGTGAAGAAGTATTTCCTTTTATCTGTTCTAACCCGACTGCTCAGCAATTTCATAGAGTGCCCACGAGTTCTTGTATTGTGAGAAAGGGAGAAAAGTACTTCTTTCTCAACCTGCTCAATCCCATTCATAATCTTATAAACCTCGATCATGTCACCCCTCAGCCGTCGTTTCTCCAAGCTAAAGAGCCCCAAGCATTTTAACCTTTCTTCATAGGGAAGGTGTTCCAACCCTTTTATCATTCTAGTTGCCCTTCTCTGCACTTTTTCCAATGCTATAATATCCTTTTTGAGGTGTGGTGACCAGAACTGTACACAGTATTCCAAATGAGGTCGCACCAATGATTTATACAGGGGCATGATGATACTGGCTGATTTGTTATCAATTCCCTTCCTAATAATCCCCAGCATAGCGTTGGCCTTCTTTATTGCAGCTACACATTGTGTAGACATTTTCAGCGAGTTATCCACTACGATATTTATTTATTTGATTTGTTTTATACCTGCCCTCCTGACTGGGGCGGCCTCAGGGCGGTTCCCCACGATCCCCCTCTGTTCCTGAAACCCCCTTCTGACCCCCAGAAAGATCATTCCCACGGTCACCCGTACGGGGAAGAGGAATAGCTGTGTGGATTCAGGGGCGACGGTGGTGGAGGGACAGGGTGGTGAAATCGGTCCTCTCTCCTCCCTCCCTCCCTATCTCAGAAGTGCCAAACCACAAAGGAAAGGGCTTGATTTCATACCCTTCTCCTTCCTCACCCCCTGCCCCCCGACCCGCACGGCTGTTCGCCTCGACGGACACCGCCATCCCAGCAACGATCTTTCCGGGAAGCCAGAAGGAACCGCAGGAATGGAGGAGAACACAAGAAAAAACGGTGTGCCTCCCCGGCACAGATGGTCAGAGCCACACCGGCGTGTTTACCCTGAAGTTTTATTACTTTTAGATAGAGTGTTTTGGGGGCTGGCCCTACTTAGCTATGCCAACAGCGCTATCGACCCCCTCCCCCAAGTCTGCGTGTGTGTGTGTTCCTGAATGGGAAAACCCCTTCTGAAGTCTAATAAAATAATAACAGGCGGTCTCTTTTGATCCTTTCCAACTCTGTGATTTTAATCACCTCCCTCCCCCCCAAAGGCACAGCCTTCCCAATCAGCTGCACTTGCCTTACATTATTATTGCTGAACCCCGTCTGCCTCTTCTGTATAGGTGTTCTACAGTGCAGTCCTGAAGAGAGTTTATCCCCTTCATCAGATCTCAGAAGCTAAGCAAAATCGGCCCTGGTTAGGACTTGGACGGGAGACCGTCAAGGAAGTCCAGGGTTGCTGGATAGAGGGAGGCGGGGCTCTTTCTGTAGCAGGGACTCCTTTGCATATTAGGCGACACGCCCCCTAATGTAGCCAATCCTCCAAGAGCTTACATTAGGCCCCGAAAGAAGAGCTCTGTAAGCTCTTGGAGGATTGGCTACATTAGGGGTGTGCAGGGCTCTTTTTGTAGCAGGGACTCCTTTGCATATTAGGTGACACACCCCCTAATGTAGCCAATCCTCCAAGAGCTTACATTAAGCCCTGAAAGAAGAGCTTTGTAAGCTCTTGGAGGATTGGCTACATTAGGGTGTCAGGACTCTTTCTGTAGCAGGGACTCCTTTGCATATTAGGCGACACACCCCCTAATGTAGCCAATCCTCCAAGAGCTTACATTAGGCCCCGAAAGAAGAGCTCTGTAAGCTCTTGGAGGATTGGCTACATTAGGGGTGTGTCACCTAATATGCAAAGGAGTTCCTGCTACAAAAAGAGCCCTACGGAGGAAGGCAGTGCCAAACCCCCTCAGTTCATCTCTTTCCAAGAAGAGGAGGAGGAGGAGATTGGATGTATACCCCGTCACCCACTCCAAGTCTCAGAGTGCTTTACAGTCTCCTTTCCCTTCCTCTCTCCACAACAAACACCCTGTGAGGTAGCTGGGGCTGAGAGAGCTCTTCAGAGGACTGCCCTTGAGAGAACAACTCCTTTTTTAAAAATTTGCATTGTTTATTGATATTTCTGTAGTACACAGAAACATAAGGATGTCATTAAAAGTTACAATTTTTTTACAAATTAGAATTGGATTAGGTGTTAACTTATTGCACAAGTAGCGATGAGAGGAGAGGAGAGAACAGCTCTGAGAGAACTTGTGTGACTAATCCAAGGTCACGCCAGCAGCTGCATGTGGAGGAGCGGGGAATCAAACCCGGTTCTCCCGAGCAGAGTCCGCCACTCTTAATCACTACACCAAATTGGCTCTCCCTACAAGTCACCGTCAACATTCTCCGTATTTTTCACACCTACTGAGCGGGGCAGTTCACATCCTGAGCAGAATATCACTGCTGCCATCTTAAAACAAGCAAGAGGCCATGCAAGACGCTGTGTGGTTCCGGACTGCTGCTGAGCGGGGCTTCCTGTGTTAATGAGCAGTCGCTTATTCGCACCTGTTATGTTCTGACTCACGAATCAGTCCTATCTTTTATTCTATTAAGCTTGAGTCAGTGAAATGGATTGTAAGAGTCGACATTCCCATTGGTTGTTTCTGTGAAACCTTTGTACATAGCCAATAAGAACTGTATATACTTTTATGGAGGGAACAGACCTCATTGGTCTTTACCCCTAGTTGATGATTGGTTGTTAACTGAAGTATGGGCGTGGCTTTGACAGGCCAGATTATTTAAAAAGGGATCTGTGCTCTACTGTTTGTGTGTGTTCTCTGATTGTCTGTTTTGCTGTTAAATAAAGCTGAAATCACTTGTTGAAATCACTATCTTGTTAAGTCTCCTACTTAACAGCACCGCTTAGAGCCAGGGGTATCATACATGTGGCCTGGGGCCGGATCAGCCCCCCAGAGGGCTTCTATCAGGCCCACGATGGAACTGGCTGTCTTCTGCTTCTTCTTCCAGTTCTGCTGCTGCTGCGTCATCGTAGGTTTGCAGCTTACAGAGACACACCTGAACAGCACACTCAGGATTGCAACGGCACACACATTTCGATGCAACAATTCAGAGCAAATGGTGTCAGTTATCAGACACTGTTAAATAGGCGAAGTATTGCAAGAGTGCTGATGTTTCATGCATGTTTTTATTTTAAGTTAGAGAAAAAAAACACCCATTGTGTTTGTGTCCTTTATAAAGTTTCTATCTCCGCTACCTGGCATGACATTTTATGACACGCATGGCCCAACAAGGTTTCATTGATGTCAGATCCGGCCCTCGTAACAAGAAGAAGAAGAAGAGAAGAAGAGTTTGGATTGATACCCCGCCCTTCACTGCCCAACGGCGTCTCAGAGTGGCTTACAAACTCCTTTCCCTTCCCCTCCCCACAACAGGCACCCTGTGAGGTAGGTGAGGCTGAGAGAACTTCTGACAGAAACTGTCCTTGAGAGAACAGCTGTGCCAGAGCTTGTGACTGACCCAAGGTCACATCAGCAGGTGCAAGTGGAGGAGTGGGGAATCAAACCCGGTTCTCCCAGATAAGAGTCTGCACACTTAACCACTACACCAAACTGACTCACAAATGAGTTCGACAACGCTGGCTTAGAGGGAACGGCAACCTGAAGATACTTTCCGCCACCACCAATCTAATCCCACGAAACCCAAAGTGGTAAACACCAGAGTATACAAGGTTACAACTGCACGGCACGTTATACGGGAGTCACACGCTGGGTGGTGTCCTCCCAAATGCAATATGAGCATCGCAGCCCCATAAGCGCACTCTCTCTGGCTTTAGGCTTTCCCCTGACCGCCTCTATTAACGTGCCCCCATCTCATATACCTCCCTTTTTGCTCTGACAAGAGTCTCGTTTGCAGCCCGGAGCCTGCTGTTCACAGGTTGTTGTGTGTCAGGAAATTACATACCTGCTGCACCGCAAACAATAGGACGGAGCCGTTGGCACCCATAAAGCACATGGGGAGGGGGGACTTCCTACAGCAAGTCCGGGCCCCCAGCTCCTGGAGATACAGGTCTGTCTGCATTCCCATTGTAAATGTGGGCTTTCAAAGAGGTTTATAACACCCAACCATAAAAAAGCAACCGCAAGCGTCCCAGGCTGTTTTTTAGCAGACAAGGCCTTAGCCAAGAAACATCGTGTTGCTCTTTAAAAGGGGGCGGGGAGGGTTGGCTCTCTAGGTTCGATTCCCCTCCTTACCACGTGACTTTTGTCCACATGGGTTCCGTGACCCCCCCCCAGCATAGCCTTTTCGGTCCTCGAAGGGGACCTCTCCCCTCCAATTCCTTTTTCACCACCGGAAAATCTAGTGGGATCCAACTCACAGCGCGTACCCCTGGGAAAAGGAATGCTTAAGGACTCCGATTGTAAAAAAGGGTCCCTTGCAAAAACGAGAACTCTTCCGTGAACACCGCACGCATCTCATTCTCCTTTCAAAGAGGCAGAAACCAAAGAAAAACGGGATTCCCTCAGTCCAGATGGCTAATGAAGGGAAATTATGCACCACAGGACGGACACGGGAGTAAATGTACTTCTGACAGTGAAAGAATGGAAGCGGGGGGGGGGTTACTGTGCAGGAGGAGAATGAAGGGGCTGGGTTAACACACAGGCTTAGTTCAGACATAACTCAGTACCACAGCTTACATAAGCGAGGGCCGGTTTGGTATACATCTATTTTACATTGAGAACTTAAGAAGAGTGCTGCCAGAGCAGGCCAGTGGTCCATCTAGTCCAGCATCCTGTCTCACACGGCAGCCAGTGATTTCCTGTGGAGGTCCAACCACGGTCACAGAGGCCGAGGCCTTCCCCTGATGTTGCCTCCTGGGACTGGGATTCAGAGGTTGACTGCCTCTGAACATGGAGGCTCCCTTTAGTCGCCATGGCCGGTAGCCACTGATAGACCTCTCCTCCACAAATCTGCCCAATCCCCTTTTAAAGCTGACTGTGCCTTATTAAGGAGTTGGCTCAAGTGGTTGCTGAACTGCAGGCTGTGGAAGGTCAGTAGTTCAGCAGTTCGAGACCCGAGAGTGCCGCATGATGGAGTGAGCTCCCGTCTCTAGTTCCAGCTCCTGCCAACCTAGCAGTTCGAAAGCAAGAAATTGCAAGTAGATCAATAGGTACCACTTCGGTGGGAAGGTAACAGCGTTCCGTGAGCCTTGGTGTTTAGTCATGCCGGCCACATGACCACGGAAACGTCTTCAGACAGCGCTGGCTCTTCGGCTTTGAAACGGAGATGAGCACCGCGACCCTAGAGTCGGATTCGACTGGCTTTCAAGCAAGGGAACCTTTACCTTTACCTATGCCTTATTAATAGCTATATCTGGCCACAGTAAAGATGTGAGTAAATGTGTCATTTTACAAACTAGTGTTTTGCTTTGTTTTCACATTAGGGGAAGATACTATATATGTAACTTAAGTTGATGGACTTTGACGTATGGATTTTAAAAGAGTCTCTGATTTAACATAATTTTAGCTTTTTTTTTTAATTGACACGGTTATTTCTACATACAACCTTCTTTTTTTCAACTGCTTTGGTACCCCAGTTAAGTAGTTCTTTAAAAAAATACTGTTTTATATCTAAGGGGCAGAAGAAGAAAAGATTGGATTTATAACCCAACCTTTTCTACCTGAAGGAGTCTCAGAGCGGTTTACAATCTCCTTTCCTTCCCCCTCTCCACAACAGACAACCTGTGAGGTAGGTGGGGCTGAGGGAGTTCTCTTGAGAACTGTCCTCGAGAGAACAGCTCTGAGAGAACTTGTGACTGTCCCAAGGTCACACCAGCAGCTGCATGTGGAGGAGTGGGGAATCAAACCCAGTTCTCCCAGATTAAAGTCCGTGCTCATAAACACTACACCAAACTGGCTCTCAGATCCAGGCCAACCACAGATAACATCAGGTTTAGAACAGTCATGCAAAAGGGGCCAGTGTCTAAACTCCTTATGGCACTGGTCTCCACTTCACTGACCCCCACAAACCCACTTCCAGCCATGTTATAGTGTGCATCCAAGAGGGAGATAAACAAGAGAACCGAGTATCGAAAACTCAGCAATCCAAAGACACAGCTGGAAGCCAAGTGGGAAACGCCAATACCAAAGTAGCCCATTCCCGGAATTCTAATGCTGAGGTGCCAAAATCGCAGCACTACTATGGCTGAATCCAACATCATTGTTCCAAAGACTGAATCATTCATGCAAGGATTAACCCACAGCATCCTGACCACAACACTCAATAAACAGAAAGCAGATTCCTACACCAGCAGATAGTTTCAGATGGCTCACGCAAACCAGTCAGGTAACATATCATACATGGCTAGAAAGCAAAACCAACCCATGCCGGTAACAACTAAGAGAACTCCCTGGACAAACAAAGTGGTTGGCCCCAAATTCCTTATGAGGGCATGAGGGATTCCGGGAGACATTCCTAGTTGCAAAGTGCTTTATCTAGGGCGGCAAAATACCTTAAGAACATCAGAAGAGCCCTGATGGGTCAGACCAGTGGTCCATCTAGTTCAGCATCCTGTCTCACACAGTGGCCAGCCAGTTCCTCTGGAGGGCCAACAACAGGGCATACAGGCTGAGGCCCTTCCTGAGAAGAACATCAGAAGAGCCCCGCTGGATCAGACCAGTAGTCCATCTAGTCCAGCATCCTGTCTCACACAGTGGCCAGCCAGTTCCTCTGGAGGGCCAACAACAGGGCACGGAGACTGAGGCCTTCATAAGAACATCAGAAGAGCCCTGCTGGATCAGAGCATGGTCCATCTAGTCCAGCATCCTGTCTCAAACAGTTGCCAACCAGTTCCTTTGGAGGGCCAACAACAGGGCATACAGGCTGAGCCCTTCATAAGAACACAAGAAGAGCCCTGCTGGATCAGACCAGTGGTCAATCTAGTCCAGGATCCTGTCTCACAAAGTGGCCAGCCAGTTCCTCTGGAGGGCCAACAACAGGGCATACAGGCTGAGCCCTTCATAAGAACATCAGAAGAGCCCTGCTGGATCAGACCAGTGGTCCATCTAGTCCAGGATCATGTCTCACACAGTGGCCAGCCAGTTCCTCTGGAGAGCCAACAGCAGGGCAGAGAGGCCGAGGCCTTCATCAGAAGAGCCCTGCTGGATCAGACCAGTGGTCCATCTAGTCCAGCATCCTGTCTCACACAGTGGCCAACCAGTTCCTCTGGAAGGCTAATAACAGGGTATAGAGGCCGAGGCCTTCATAAGAACACAAGAAGAGCCCTGCTGGAACAGACCAGTGGTCCATCTAGTCCAGCAACCCATCTCACACAGTGGCCAGCCAGTTCCTCTAGAGGGCCCCTCCTTCCTCGAAGCCGAGAGCCTCTGCAATCTTCCGGGCCATTCCCTCCTTCGCATACCCTGTGGTTCCGCCAAAGGGACAGCCAGGGCACAGTCTACAAGCACCACGCCAACGGAAGGAGCCCTCCCCAGAGCGGCGGGGAAACCGTGACACTAATAATATTGAACTGTTTTAATTGAACTGTTTTGAGTTGGTTTTACGTGGCTCTTTAACCTTTACATGTGTATTATTATATGTAAGCTGCCCCGAGCCTGCCTCCGCGGGGAGGGCAGGGTGTGAATTGAACAAATAAATAAATCAACTTGCACAGGCCTGTGTTGTGTAACCTGAGGCTGGAGGGGGGGAAAACACGAGGCAGCTCTAAAATCTCCCCCACTTCTCCCACTAACTCCTTTCTGCAACGGGCAGTCGGGTCGATCAGGCCCCCCCCCCCGTCCTTGCACTCTGTCCGGAGAGGGAGTCCCGGGGTTCCTCTACACTCTGCCCCCATCCGCCCTGAACCAGTTCCAATTACTTCCTGACCCAAGCGGCTGGTGTCTCATAAACACACAAAGCAGTGTGTCAGGGACATTCTGTTTTTGTCAGGTTTTCGAAGAGACTGGAGGCTTTGTTTAAAGGCACAGGACGCGGAGTTCTCAATAAACCAGGAAACGCAGGGGAAGACGCCGGATAAAAATATTCCACGGGGCTTGCTGAGAAACGGAAAGGAATTCAGAGTGGGAAACAGCCTGCTCTCCACTCGAGGAGGAGGAGGAGGAGATTGGATTTATACCCCACGCTTCACTTGGAGTCTCAGGGCGGCTTACAAACTCCTTTCCCTTCCCCTCCCCACAACAGACACCCTGTGAGGTAGGTGGGGCTGAGAGAGCTCTGAGAGAACTGTCCTTGAGAGAACAGCTCTGACAGAACTGTGGCTTGCCCGAGGTCATCCAACAGCTGCAAGTGGAGGAGTGGGGAATCAAACCCGCTTCTCCCAGATTAGAGTCCGCACACTTAACCACTACAGCAAACTGCACAGGCAGGGATGCCATCCTCCTGGCAGGGCCTGGGGTTCCTCTAGACAACAGAGATCAGTTCCCATGGATGCTTTGGAGGGTGGACTCTGTGGCGTTATACCCCACTGAAGGCCCTCTCCTCTACAGACTCCATCCCCAGATCTTCAGGAGTTTCCCAACTTGGATTTGACAACTCTACCCCCACATCCCCTGTAGGTGGCTGGGGGGACCTGGCGACTTTAAGTGTAGGACTGGGTCTGAGGTAGAGTTGCCATTTGCCCCCTTTTGGCAACTAGCCATCAAAAGCCGACTCAAGCCTTCCAGGAACTATCAATTGTCAAGCTTGAGCCGTGCTTGCCAAATATTTCCTGTTTCTTACACTCATGTTCTGTTGTATTAGAAGAAGAAGAAAGAGATTGGATTTATGCCCTGCCCTTCACTACCCGATGGAGTCTCAGAGCGGCTTACAATCTCCTTTCCCTTCCCCTCCCCACAATAGACACCCTGTAAGGTAGGTGGGGCTGAGAGAGCTCTTTCAAGAACTGCCCATGAGAGAAATAGCTCTGAAAGAACTTATGACTGACCCAAAGTCACACCAGCAGCTGCATGTGGAGGAGTGGGGATTCAAACCTGGTTCCCCCAGATTAGAATCCCTGCTCCTAACCACTACACCAAACTGACTCTATTAGAGGTTATTGCTCCACATTTCATTATTCCATTGGTTGTGTTATGGATTTATATGTACTTTTCTACAGTTCCTATGTCGTACGCAACCCTGCTCTTTTCCGGTGTTGTTTATCATCGCTGCTGGGAATGGGGGGAAATTGGATGTGTTTGGCTGTCTGCTTTGCTTGGTTAGTGCCAGCTTGTAACAGTTCTCACGCAGGGGCCTCCTGAAGGTGCTGAGAACACCTTGGGAAGTATGTGATCTCATCGCTCTGTGTGACCTTGGAGTCTGGGGAACTTCTAGATAACGTAACCATTAGCTTGCAGGTGTTAGGGGCGGTCACAAGGGCAGGGGCAGACACGTCCCGAGCCGAATGGGTGCAATGATTGGTCGCTTGGCTTATGTGGGATTTCCTGCTTATATTATATTGGCGGAACTGGCGTCTGGGACCCACTTCCGACACAGAAGCTGTCTATGCTTGGAGCCTCTCTACCTCTTAATAAACATACCTTGCTGCTACAAGAGTGTTTGTGAGAGTGACTGCATCCTTTGTCAGGCCAGGCCATGTGTGCCCTAAAATGTCATGTCAGGTGCCAGAGATATGAACTTTACAAAGGACAGCAGCTGGTAAGCTCTGAGTTGGTGCATCCTTACTGCAAGGCCCCATGGGCTGGGATGGGGGGATACAAAGGAAAACCCATATGGATGGACTGGAGAGCCAGCAGTGCAGCACTAGGCAGACACTCCCACACTGCTTTGACTGCTGCAGACGAGGCTGTTCCGCCATGCTGAAGCCACAACTGGAGTGGCTCCCCCACTCCCCCCCCCCAAAGAAGCCTCCTGTTCCCTTCCCTGCACTAATTGTACGCAAGCTTCCTAAGAGCCCTGGATGGGCCAGTTCCGGCCCCCGGGCCTTAAGTTTGGCACCCCTGCACTAGATATTCAAGTCTCTCCCACAACGCCGTGCTATATTAAGCCCATAATAATGGTTGCATCACTCCACCTAGACCGTGGCTAACCCTGACACAGAGACATGTATACAATGATGGTGGAACCTCATTTGGAGTACTGCGCACAGTTCTGGTCACCACATCTCAAAAAGGATATTATAGTATTGGGAAAAGTGCAGAAAAGGGCAACTAGAATGATAAAGGGGTTGGAACACTTTCCCCGTGAAGAAAGGCTAACGCGCTTGGGGCTCTTTAGCTTGGAGAAACGACGGCTGAGGGGTGACATGATCGAGGTTTACAAGATTATAGAGCAGGTCGAGAAAGAGGTACTTTTCTCCCTTTCTCACAAGACAAGAACTCGTGGGCACGCCATGAAATTGCTGAGCAATCGGGTTAGAATGGATAAAAGGAAGTATTTCTTCACCCAAAGAGTGATTAACACATGGAATTCACTGCCACAGGAGGTGGTGGTAGCTACAAGCATGGATGGCTTCAAGAGGGAATTAGATAAACATATGGAGCAGAGGTCCATCAGTGGCTATCAGCCACAAGGTATAGATAGGAACTCTGGGGCAAGTGATGCTCTGTATTCTTGGTGATTGGGGGGGAACAACAGTGGGAGGACTTCCAGTGTCCTGGCCCCACTGGTGGACCTCCTGATGGCACCTAGTATTTTTGACCGCAATGTGACAGAGTTTTGGACTGGATGGGCCATTGGCCTGATTCAACATTGGCTTCTCTTATGTTCTTACAACCAGAAAACTGTGCTGTGGACGTCCTTTTCAGCAGCCTCCACCCAAGTAACATCTGGATTTCTTCTCAGCCTTGGTGTCTCAAGAGTTTCCAGGTAAAGGGCTTTCCCTAATCCATGGGCAAATGACCACTAACTCCTCCCTGAAGAAGATATGCGGAGCAGGGTTTCAGCTGATGCACTTGAGAAGTTTGTATGCGGTGGAGAAGGGATATTAAGCCAAATCCCTTTACAGCTTAAGGTCAACTGAGTGGTGAAATCGCAAAGACAGGCGCTGCATACGACATCAAAAACACACATATGATTCGATGCCAAACCCCTCTCATCTTGCCCAAACCACCCTTGGGTGAAGACCACAGCCAGCAGTAGCTTGTTTACCTGTATCATCCTGCCGAAAGGTAAGGGAGCAGTAAACTCACATCAGGTATCAACGTGTGGTAAAGTGTGTGGGCAGGAGGTGGTAAGTTTTAATTGTGTGTTGAGACATTTCAATCCTACTTTCCCTCCTAAGAGACCAAGGCAGCTATTAACGCACAATGCAAACTTATCCAATTAAAACCGTTGCCCAAACAAAACGTGTACTTTACTAATCCAGCGTGCAGATTGAGTAGACCTCAAAGTGCCTCAAAAAAAATAAAGAAACCCTGGAGATTGCACTGGGCACACTACCAGTTGCCAAGAAAATAATTATTAGCTATTTCCCTTTGGCAGTGAAGGAACAGAACAGCTACAAAAGTGCCAGCAAGAAAATATAACACATTTCAGAAAATATACACATATATTTGTCAACTTCACCCTTGACACTCATTACACTTTCTCATTTAATATAACTGGGGGTAAAAATGACCCCAACACCATTAGTGTATACACTGCAATTTACAAAAACAGTAGGAGGCGGGGAATGAAATATGCTACAGGGCAACTGACCTCATTAAGATTGAGGAATATACAGATGACAGAACTTCAGAAAACTGGAAACGTTTTACAGATTTTTGTCCCTCATTTATCTGGTTCAACTGGACTGAACTTTTTGGGTTAAGGGATCAGATAACTTGTCATCCCAATAAACACGAACACACACACACACACACAAAAGATAGCGCATCTGTATGTGTGTGCATACACACACACACGCACACACACACTCACACAGAGGTTAGCACAAAAACATTTACCACAAAAATCCTCACTGAAAAACTATGGTTCTAGCAACATATCTAAAAGCCCACTGTGAAGAGTTCATGCCAGTTTCTATGCCCAGGATACCCATTCCATAGCAACTGAGCCACTAAGCCAATCCGCTACTCAGAGTCAAGGCATAGTTACTAAGTTTTGGTGCAAAGACTGCAACTGGCCCGTGGGCACATACAGGTGAGGCAATCCTTCAGACAGTTTGGTGTAGTAGCGGTTAAGTGCGCAGACCCTAATCTGGGAGAACCAGGTTTGATTCCCCACTCCTCCACTTGCAGCTGCTGGATGACCTTGGACAAGCCATCGTTCTCTCAGAGCTGTTCTCTCAAGAGCAGTTCTTGAAAGAGCTCTCTCAGCCACGCCTACCTCACAGGGTGTCTGCTGTGGGGAGGGGAAGGGAAAGGAGTTTGTAAGCCACTCTGAGACTCCGAGTGAAGGATGGGGTATAAATCCAATCTCCTCTTCCTCTTTTCTATGTGGGCCCTTTAGGTTGTAAGGACCGTTAAAGGTGGTCATCCCTATGGACCCACTGTAGACTCTGTTCTGAACGTCATCCATCTAGTAGTAACTGGAAGGCCTCTAAAGCAGAGACTTCCCCATTTTACACAGCTCCTAGCACATAGCCAGTGCTTCAATATAAACACTAGATTTAATGTGGCACTGCGCTACAAAAGCACCAATCATAACAATAAACATTACACTCACTTCTCGTCCTTTCCCATGACACAGAATGCTGGGTTTGTCATTGTTTCTGTTTCCGTATATAGATTCGGCACAGCGAAACTAGACGCAACAGTTTTTCTGCTTCCTGAGAAAAGCATGAATCACACCAGAGAGCGAGAGTTTGTACACCGATCGTTTCAGCAAACTATTGTCCGGAAAAGTGTCAGAGTGAGTTCAACATAGTCACGTTGGTGAAGAGAGACCAGGAAACGCTGTAGGTCAAAGGAAGGTTTTTATCAGTTGCTTAAAGCTGACCTGCACGTAAGGAAATGTAACCTCCTCAAATTAATTCCAGTAGCACCGGCACCTTAAGTGGCTTCCTACAACTTCAACGATGTCTGGGTAGAAACACCATAGTTGAAACCTTGGACTGGTGCCCAATCTCACTTTTCCTTGCCTGCATACCAACGATGAGCAAATAAACTTCATCACTGGTCAGATGTAAGTAGGTTCTGATTATGACCATCGACACCAAGACAGCTCCCTCCCCAAGCCCTTGGGCCGGTCAGCCGGTCATCTCTGCTCATCCACGGATTCCTCAAGGTGTCTCGCCAGTCTAATTCGGCTGCAACATACCTAGCTCAGGACTGGCCAATCAATTTGCATCTCCATTTTACAACAACGAAAACGCCCGCAAGAACACATCCTGTTTTAGGTGGGATCAATCCTGGCTTTATCTCCAGAACCCTCTGAATGCAGAGACCAGAAGACTGAACAGAAGTTAGCTGGAAGTAGACAGATATCTCTAACCTATGGTCCCCACCGTCACAAAATCGACTCCTAGATGTTAATATCACAAGGTAATTCCCCTTCCTCATTATAGATAAAGTTCTAGAACAGGGGTGGCCAAACTGTGGCACGGTAGCCACATGCGGCTCTGTCACACATATTGGCCAAGGTCAGACTGGCAGTTTGAAGCGGGAGTGAGTCATGGCAAAGAAGCCCCAGAACAAACTGTTCCAGGTTTTCCCGGTCACACTGCACCGACTGATGAGGGAGCATACCAGGGAGGAGGCGTGAGGGAGCATTCACACTGTTGGCCCGAAGGCACAGCTGTAAGGTGCAGCTTTCTGTTTCGCTAACCTAGAGATATGCGCTTATGTGCATGAGCGCATATGCACATGAACACACAATCAAAATCACAGATTTTAGCATTCACACTGTGTTGGTGCGGGATATACGCGGGATAGACATGCTTTCCGGGGTTTGATACCACTTTTAACAGGTATCTTTTTAACTTGGGATTGAAGCGTTGTAAGACGGGTTGAGTACTGCTGGGGAACATCGGACAGATGTGCCTGTGTGAATGCCCCCCTTAATCCGCTTGTGAAACGCTGCTGAAACATGCCTCTCTTGGGGCAAACTGCCAGTCTGAACTTGGCCATTGTGCAGCTCCCGGCAGGGTGGCTGGGGAAGCGAAGGAGAGCCATGCTTTTCCTTCCTTCCTTCCTTCCTTCCTTCCTTCCTTCCTTCCTTCCTTCCTTCCTTCCTTCCTTCCTTCCTTCCTTCCTTCCTTCCTTCCTTCCTTCCTTCCTCTTCTTGTTTCCCTCTCTCTCTTTCTCTTTCTTTCTTTCCACCTCTTTCCTTGTTTCTTTCCGCTTCTCTCTCTCAGACAAATAAATATCATTTGCAAATAAATAAATATCATTGGACAAATAAATATCATCATCAATATCTGTTTTTACCCCTTTTGCTTTTATTTTTGGCGGTCTCCTTTAATGTTAATAAAAAGCAAATTTGCATATTTTTAAATAAGAACGTGCTTGTAATACCTGTTCATGTCTTGCGGCTCTCAGACATCTGAGATTTATTCTATGCGGCTCTTACGTTGAGCAAGTTTGGCCAGCCGTGTTCTAGATATTCATCTGGATTCCATGTACAGATGTGTGATGTGTGCGCGCACGCGCACGCATGCACAATCCAGGTGAACATCAAGAACTGGACAGTGGACGGAAATGAACGGAAGCAGGGGAAGATCTCAGCTCCATAATGAACCACCTTTTTAAAACAATAAGCACGGGACCAAAGCCTTCTTGTGAGGTAAAGAGAACTCTCTTCCTGGCTTCTAATCCAGCTCCAGAGTCCCCAAGGAGAAGCTCACAATCCTCAAAGGAACCACGAAAAGAGATGCCCTTTTCAAACCGAGCCCTGCAGACAGTCAACACAGGCAACTCGCAAGGGAAAAGGAGTACGACAGAGAAACGAAAAGCCGGAACCGAGAAAGTACAGAATGAAGAACCAGGGGTCGTTCCCTGCCCGCCGCCCGCCGCCTTTTCTGGAAAAGAAGCAGAAAAATTCCACAATGCGCACAGGGTCCTCTGAGAAGAAACAGTCCGGGAGGCAGAAAAACTCTCTGGGAACAGGGTCCCGGGGGAAAAGACGACATCCAGGGGATAAAAAAGCATTTTAAAAAAACATGAAATGAGACTAGAAAGATGGGCCAGTGAAACACAAAAATTTTCTGACACAAAACCGAAGCGTAAGCAGAGAAACACAGAGACGTAAGAGTCGGAAGGGGTCCCGTGTTCCCTCTAAGCTGAGTTAGTGTGAGCTAGCTCACCGTTTTTCAGCCTCCAGCTCACACATTTTTTTCTTAGCTCAGGAAGGATGGGGCTCCAGAGCAAACTAATCTATGCAGCAGCCAAACTGCTCGCTCACAACTTTCATGCCAGTAGCTCACAAAGTAGAATTTCTGCTCACAAGACTCCATAGCTTAGAGGGAATGTTGAAGGGGTCTCAAGGGTCATAAGAGAACATAAGAGGAGCCAATGTTGAATCAGGCCAATGGCCCATCCAGTCCAACACTCTGTCACACAGTGGCCAAAATATACCAGGTGCCATCAGGAGGTCCACCAGTGGGGCCAGGACACTAGAAACCCTCCCACTGCTGCCCACCCCAGCACCAAGAATAGAGTGCATCACCTGCCCCAGACTGAGAGTTCCTATCTATACCTTGTGGCTAATGGCCATCTAGCCAGGGCTCTTTTTGTAGTAGGAACTCCTTTGCATATTAGGCCACACACCCTAATGTAGCCAATCTTCCAAGAGCTTACAGAACTCTTCTTACAGGGGCTACTGTAAGCTCTTGAAGGATTGGCTACATCAGGGGTGTGTGGCCTAATATGCAAAGGAGTTCCTGCTACAAAAAGAGCCCTGCATCTAGCTAAGAGTCATCTAGTCCAACCCACTGCACTATGCAGGAAATGCACAACTGACCTCCCCCTCCACTCCCCCAGTGACCCCCTGATCTATGCCCAGGCAAAGGCATTAAACCTCCAGGACCCCTTAACCAATCTGGCCTAGAGGAAAATTCCTTCCTGACCCCAAAGTGGCAACTGGCATTACTCTGCGAACGTAAGAAAGGGCCACAAGAGCCGAGCACTGCCAACGGTTAAGTGTATGGGACTCTAATCTGGGAGAACTGGGTTCGATTTCCCCACTCCCCCACTTGCAGCTGCTGGATGACCTCGGGCAAGCCATAGTTCTGTCAGAGCTGTTCTCTCAAGGACAGTTCTGGAAAGAGCTCTCTCAGCCCCACCTACCTCACAGGGTGTCTGTTGTGGGGAGGGGGAAGGGAAAGGAGTTTGTAAGCTACTCTGAGACTCCAAGTATAAATCCATAGATCGGGGTATAAACCCAATCTCCTCTTCTTCTAATTCTTCTTCTGCTGCTTCTTCACACTTTCCTGCCCTCCCTCTCCTGATCTGCTTAAATTCACAGAATCAGCCCTGCCGTCAGATGGCCATCTAGCCTCTGCTTAAACACCTCCAAACCAGGAGAGCCCGCCACCCCTAAGGAACCCTATTCCACTGAGGAAACTCGATTCATTCCATTCACTTTCCTCTGTGGGAGCAGTCCAGACTCCTGTGTGGGCCTCCTGCCCAGGTGTGGGGAATGGAAGATGCACAGATACACTCCGCCTGAAACCCTGGAGAGGGGCTACTGCCAATCAGAGTAAACAATACCGGCCTTAATCTACCAGAGGTCTGACTCAACAGAAAGCTAAGTGTTGCCTTTGCTCGAAAGCCAGTCGAATCCGACTCTATGGAGTGGTGCTCATCTCCGTTTCCAAGCCGAAGAGCCAGCGCTGTCCGAAGATGTTTCTGTGGTCATGTGGCCGGCATGACTGAACACCAAGGCGCACGGAACACCGTTACCTTCCCACCGAAGCAGTAACTATTTATCTACTTGCAATTTCTTGCTTTCGAACTGCTAGGTTGGCAGGAGCTGGGGCCAGAGACGGGCACTCACTTTGTCAACACGGCACTCGGGTCTCAAACTGCCGAGTTCAGCCTCTTAACCTCTAAGCCACCGCGGCCCCAACAGAAGGCTACTCCATGCAATTATCGGACATTTTAAGTGGGAAACATGGCACGGCTCACCTGTGCTTTCCTGCGCACGTAAGTTTTTTAGACCTCACACCTTGCGGCTTTCCGCGGTCCAAGCGGAAAGGCTGTCGCTCAGCAACAGAGCACAGGCTTTGAGTTCAAAAGATCCCCACTTCAATCGCTGGCATGGTTAATCAAAGGATCTCAGGTGTTGGGAAAGGACCTGTCCTCCAGAGGGCCCCCCCCCGAAAAGATTCCAACTCAGAGGTAGCGGGCTTCCTATCCAAAGAAGGCCAGTTTTAAAAATCAAAACTGATTCTCATTTCTGAGCAGTCACCAAGTAGACAATATGGACTTTGATAGAGCCAGGTTCTAATTCAATACGAGGCAGGCTTCGTAGGCCTGCTTTCTAAACAGATAGTTCCCCAGATGTTCTCTCAAAACAGGATCAGCAACGTCAACCATGGACCGCCCCTCTTCCTGGCCCTCATTCAAAAGATTCAAAATACAAGCCCCAACCACACCGACTATACCAATCAGTGTTCCCTCTAAGCTGAGTTAGTGTGAGCTAGCTCGCAGTTTCGTTTAGCCTCCAGCTCACAGATTTTTGCCTTCGCTCAGGAAGGACGGCTCCAGAGCAAACTAATTTATGCAGCAGACAAATCGCCTGCTCGCAACTTTAATGCTGGTAGCTCACAAAGTTAAGATTTTTGCTCACAAGACTCCACACAGCTTAGAGGGAGCAAGGAATTCCCAACAGAAAGTTATTTCACTACACACACACACACATAGGGTGGTGGAACGTGCCATCAAGTGACAGCTGACTTATGGCGACCCCGTAGGGTTTCCAAGGCAAGAACTGTTCAGAGGTGGTTTGCCATTGCCTGCCTCTGTGTCACAACCCTGGTATTCCTTGGAGGTCTCCCATCCAAACACTATCCAGGGCTGATCCTGCATAGCTTCTAAGATCTGAGATCAGGCTAGCTGGGGAATGGATATACATGCATACATACATATACATATATACAGGGCTTTTTCTGTAGAAAAAGCCCAGCAGGAACTCATTAGCATACTAGGCCACACCCCCGTGTTCCCAGAAGTGTGGTCATCCAGCCACACCCACCTTTTGCTTCTTATTCTCTTTACCTTGTTTGTTGTCAAAGCCCAGGGCTTATTTTTGGAGCAGGAACTCCTTTGCATGTTAGGCCACACACACCCCTCATGTAGCCAATCCTAATGAGCTTCTGCTGTTGGGTGGGGCCTCTTATGCGAATGAGTTCCTGCTGGGCGTGGCCAACTCTGCAGCCAGCCAGAACGCCGCTCCTGTGCGTTCCTGCCCCAAAATAGCCCTGCATATATATATATACACACACATACATATTTCATGCCTTTGCCTAGACAGAACCTGTCGAGATCTTCCTAGAAAACCACGGAGCAATTACAGCTTCCAAAACAGATGCCGCCTCTTATCTCAAGCTGATAATGTTAGTCACTCTTCCCAGCCTTTTTTTTTTAAAAAAAAATCTGAATTTACATCCCCTGAAGGGGAAGCAAGTGATGCAGAGGAGGAACCCTTGAATGAGAGTTTGGCAGGCTACATTAAAATGGTGCTTCCTCTAATCAGAGGGAAAGGGGAGAGGAGGGGAAGGGAGGAGAGAGGAGGCAAACCAAAAGAGCTCTGGATCTTCGCAAACCACAAAGCAGGCGTCTCCTCCTATCTATTGATCCCGTACGTTTTTATCATGCCATTCTTCCGAGCATTATCGGGGTGGTAGATATGACTCTCCGACTCTTCCAACCGGGCTGCCCCTTGAATGACTGCAAAAATCGAACAACGCTCCGGCCGCAAAAGTGTCCACGTGGCGCGAAGGCCGGAGGTGACCTCTGGTAGTGATCGGGTCCGACATAAGAGCATAAGAGAAGCCAACCTTGGGTCAGGCCAATGGCCCATCCAGTCCACACAGTGGCCCGAAAATACCAGGTACCATCAGGAGGTCCACCAGTGGGGCCAGGACATTAGAAGCCCTCCCACCGTTGCCCCCCTCCAAGCACATCTGCCACAGCCACTCCTACACACTCAGCCCCTGCCACCCTCCCACCCTCAGACTGATCACACATGCTCCCTCACCCATCGCAACTGCCTTGTTCCCTAAGAAGATGGAAACACCTGGAAGGTAAGCATCAGAGTAAAAGCAGCTTTCTGGGGGGTGGGCGTGATACAGTCACTGGGAGGCTCCCCACTGTGTGCAGGCACTTAAGTAATACATCTGGGTAGACTGGACCTAACGGCCGGCCGGCCAATAGATCGGGGGTCCCCAACACATAGGGTACCTTTAGAATTTTGAAATGGCAATGGGCAGAATCACAAAAATGACCACATGGGGGGGCGGAGCCAGCCACACACACACAGAGGACACTGTGGCTGAAATGTTATTTTAATTGGCACAGCCAATCCGATCTCAAGTGAGCAATCAAAAGCCCCAGGTAGGACCCTATGTGGCCCCACCGACTTTCTCAAAATACTAGGCAGCAGGCCTGTAGCTAACGTGGGGCCCTAGTGTTTCTTCCGGGCTCCCTAGTGTTTCTTCCAGGCCTCTAGTGTTTCTTCCGGGGGGCCCAGTGTTTCTTCTTGGCCCCCTAGTGTTTCTTCTTGGCCCCCTAGTGTTTCTTCTGGGCCCTCTAGTGTTTCTTCTGGGCCCCTAGTATTTCTGGGGCCCCTAGTGTTTCTTCTGGGCCCTCTTGTGTTTCTTCCGGACCCCTAGTGTTTCTTCCAGGCCCCCTAGTGTTTCTTCCGGGTCCCCTAGTGTTTCTTCCGGGCCCCCTAGTGTTTCTTCTGGGCCCCCTAGTGTTTCTTCCAGACCCTCTAGTGTTTCTTCCGGGCCCCTTCCCTCACGGGCTGGCCCCAAACTGAATTAATTTAATTACATTTTATTTAATTAGCCACGCTCCCCACCGAGGCCCCCTCCCCAAAAAATCCATAGCTATAGGGCTGCTTGGCGGGCAACAGGAAAGGTGTTGGTGGGCGCCCGGCACCCCTGGGGACGCCTGCAGTAGACTAACCACCTCATGCTTCTGATCTCCAAGACCTAAAGTGTCGATGCCTACCGTATCATGTGATGAAGCCTACAGTTCGATGCTTTCACCTTCCATTATCTCAGTTCACAGCAACAACACAGACAGGCATGGTTTAATGAACAATGTACCTCTATCCAGACTGCATCCAACCCTCCCATATTCCCAAGAATATCCCTTCCTAACCCTTCCACTGTCCTCATTAGTCAATTCAGTAGGTAGCTGCAAAGAGCAGAGGTTGAACAGGCAGATGGAATGTGCGTGGTAGGTAGTACGCTCCGACCTTGCCCTCAAAGAAACATGTGCTTACAGACCCCCCATTTTCGTCCTTCTGGGTTATCTCGGACGAGGCGGGTACTAAATCCTAGATGGAATTAATTTTCCATTTATTGATAAGAGCCTGAATCCGAGGAGCTCAAAATTGGAAGTCTAATCTGGGCCTTCCATTCGTGCTTGGCCGGTTCTGAGTCCAGACGACCTTGAAAAGGTTGAAATTAGCACGCTGTATCTAAGGTTGAGGAGATTAAAACCCTTTTGATTGGTGAGGGGATAAATTTAGCAGGCACAGTTTGTATAAGAGACAATGACAATTCCACGGACTCGCCATATGTTTCAGTTATGCGGGAGTTTCGCAACTTGGTTCGGCGGTCCTTTCCTAGAAACAAAAACAAAAAATGCTCCGGAGGGCTGGGAATTCCACTCTGCCCCCTCTTTGTCTTTCCAGATTAACATAGAATCATTGGTCCAAAAAGCTCCAGGAAGCTCATCTTGGATGCATCCTGAGATAAAGAACAAGAAGAGATTGGATTTATACCCTGCCCTTTACTCGGAGTCTCAGAGCGGCTTACAAACCCCTTCCCCTCCCCACAACAGACACCCTATGAGGTAGGCGGGGCTGAGAGAGCTCTTTCATGAATTGCTCTTTCAAGAACCAGCTCTGACAAGACTATGGTTTGCCCAAGGTCATCCAGCGGCAGCAAGTGGAGGAGTGGGGAATCAAACCCGGTTCTTCCAGATTATAGTCCGCGCACTTAACCACTACACCAAACTGGCTCCTTGATTCACATTAACGGAGGGAAAGCAGCATTGCACAGCCCGACCTCACAGGTCTCGGAAGCCAAGCAGGGTCGGTACTTGGAAGGGAGACCTCCAAGGAAGACTCTGCGGAGGAAGGCGACGGCAAAC
Source organism: Gekko gecko (assembly GCA_029375565.1). Classification (NCBI taxonomy): domain Eukaryota; kingdom Metazoa; phylum Chordata; class Lepidosauria; order Squamata; family Gekkonidae; genus Gekko; species Gekko gecko. The sequence continues at coordinate 13,310,024 of JAPDNY010000007.1, read as the reverse complement.
CGCCTCTGCTCCACAACTGCTTTCAAAGCCCCTTGCTGGAGTGGCCGTAAGTCCGCTGCGACCAGAGGGCACTTTATACCCACACCATTCACATCAATACTTATTTGCGAAGCGCACACTCATGAAACTTAACGGAGGAAGTGACCAGAGGCTGAAGCCTCCTACAAATAAGAGCACAAACACGGGTGCAAACGCCGCCCTGGCAGTTTATACCTCAGGAATTCCTCTTCCCACTGCACTGTTCCCTCTAGGTCAGAGAGGGGAGACTACGCTGAAAGATTCATTAGCAATCTCCTGACATCTCCCCTCGGATGCTAGCAAGAGGCAACTTGGCCAGCTCTTGACTGGAGGAGCACTTCTTCTGACTTGAAAGGCAGAAATAATAGGAAACAAAGGAACAGGAGGCACTGTGGCTCAGTGGGAGGGCATCTGCTTTGTACACAGAAGGTCCCAGGTTCAATCCCCGGCATCTCCAGTTGCAAGGACCAGATGTGAATGGCCTCTGCCTGAGACCCTGGAGAGACACTGCCAGTCAGAGGACGCAGGACGGACCTTGAAAGACCAGGGGTCTCACTCAGTGCAAGGCAACCACATTTAGGGAGAGGCTGTGAGAGCCACTTTGATGCAGTGGTTAATAGCAGCAGACTCTAATCTGGAGAACCAGGTTTGATTCCCCACTCCTCCACAGGAAGCCAGCTGGGTGACCCTGGGCCAGTCCCAGTTCTCTCAGAGCTCTCTCAGCCCCACCTACTTCACAGGGTGTCTGTTGTGGAGAGAGGAAGGGAAGGTGATTGTAAGCCACTCCGAGCCTCCTCTAAGTAGCGAAGGGAGGAGTATAAAACGACCATTGGACTTACCGTGAGGGGTCCTTCTCCTCTGAGGTCAGGAGGACATCTCCAATGGGTTATTCCCACCGTGCCTGTAGGGAGGCAGGAAATAGTTTTTTCCCCTTCCTGTTGGCGCCTCCGGAATAGCCCATCTCCAGTTCTGGGACTCCGAAAGCAGTGCTTGCAGCCTAAATGAAGTGGCCTTGCCCTAGAAAAACGTAACTGCAAACAGTAATACCAACTGATTAAACAAGAAAAACTCTGCAACTATGAACAAGGCAGAGTATAAACAGAAATACAAGAGAAGAAATCAGCACAGAATAAGTAGAAGAGGAAGATGAAAATGGGAGGGCCGAGATGTCCTCCTGACCTCAGAGGAGAAGGACCCCTCACGGTAAGTCCAATGGTCGTTCTCCCTCTGAGGTGGAGGACATCTCCAATGGGACCTCCCCGAGCAGTGTCCCTCATACGGGTGGGTAGTCATCTTCCTCCATGTTAACGACGTGCTGAAGAATTCTTCTCCCAAAGGCCGCGCCTGCAGATGCAAGCGTGTTGATATGGTAGTGCCTTATGAAGGTGGAAATGGATGACCACGTAGCCGCCTTACAGACCTCTTCAACAGAAGCTCTATTGGTAAGGCGGCGTTGGTTGCTGCGCTCCGCAGAGAATGAGCTGTGATGCCACTGGGTACTTCCTGACCCGAGGCCCGGTAAGCCTCTGTGATACAGGCCTTCAGAACCGAACCGATTGCCGATCTAGACATCTTCTCCCCTGACCTAGGTGGAGATATATTGACGAATAAGGACTCAGGCTTCCTGCAAACCTCTGTCCTGGCTATGTAAACCTTGAGAGCCCGTCTTACATCCAAGGTGTGCCAAATCCGTTCCTTGGGATGCTTGGGATCAGGATAGAACGTGGATACGCAGATCTCTTGAGAGTAGTGAAATCTAGAGCCTACCTTTGGCCGGAAGGTAGAATCTGTGCAAATCACGACCTTGTCTTTATGAAAGACGCAGAGTGACGATGTCACTGACAATGCCCCGAGTTCTGACACTCTTCCCGCAGACGTGATAGCGACCAGAAACAGCTTCTTCATCCTCAGCCACTTCAACCCCACCTCCCCGAGAGGCTCGAACGGTGAGCCGGTAAGAGCACCGAGTACCGTATTCGGCCTCCAGGTTGGAAGGCGATGGACCTGAAGCGGAGATTTTGTCAACGCTCCCTGTAGAAAGGTTTGAATGTGAGGATGTTTGGAAATCTTGTATCCTCCCAGGGAAGGAAAACAGAGGACAGAGCCGCTAACTGCCTCCGAAGAGTAGCAGACTTCATTCCCGAATCAGACCATCCTGCAGGAAATCCAGAAGCGAAGCAATCGAAGGGAACAGTGGCTGCACCGACTTGCGTCTACACCATCGCACCAACGCCTTACATGTGGTGTTATATCTATACAGACCGTGGACTGTCGTCTGGATGTCAAAATGGTGTCTAGACCTGGAAAGAATAACCTAATTTCGATAGGTTGCTCCGCTCAATCTCCACGCGGTCAAACACAGCCAGGCCGGATCTGGGTGCCATACCGGACCCTACAACAGCATGTCGGGAGGTATAGAAAGAACTAGGGGTGGAAGTATAGGCAGCTCCTGTATTGCCGAGAACCATGGGTGACGAGCCCAGTTCAGGGCCACTAGGATGACCTTTGCTCTGAGTTCCCAAATTCTGCGGGTGGTTCTGGAAACCAGGGCGAACGGCGGAAACGCATATAGGAGACCCTGGAGCCAGGGTGTCGTGAGTGCATCTGTCGCCTCAGCCTCTGGATGGAAGAATCTGGAGAAATATCTCGGAAGCGTGAGGTTCATAGAGGAGGCGAACAGATCCACCATGGGACGTCCGACTTGAGCCACTATCATGTTGAAGATACGTGGATGGAGAACCCATTCTCCCTCCTGTATCCCCACTCGGCTGAGTCAATCGACTTGCATATTTTCGGACCCTTTTATATGGTCTGCTCTCAATGAGGTGACGTGTCTTTCCGCCCAAAGAGGATCTTCCTCGCCTCCCTGTGGAGTTGAGATGACCGAGACCTGCCTAGGTTGATATGTTGTCCGTCCTGATCAACACTTGTTGACCACACAATTGAGGGGCAAAAGGAATCAGAGACAAGCTGATCGCTCTGAATTCCAAGAGGTTAATTGGTAGATTCTTCTCCGCAGACCGCCATGTCCCCTGGACTGGAGTGTAGTTCAAGGTTGCTCCCAGTCCAAGAGACTGGCCTCGGTGAACAGCTCCCTGGTGTGGCTGACATAGTAGCTCTTGCCTGCCGACAAATTGTTCATGTTTGTCCACCACCCTAGGCTCTTCCTTGACTCCAATCGGTACCTGTAGGTAGAGGACCCTCTCCTCCATGAAGGAGAGTAGATGGGAACGTAGAAACATCTGCAATGGTCTGGGGTGCAGGCGGGCCCATTGTATCATGTCGATGCTGGCAATCATCAGACCCATAAGTCTGGCTAGGTCCATGAGGAGTGTGGATCTGCAGCTGTAAAACCTCGTGGCAGCTTCTTAGAGCTTCTGAGCCTTTGCCAGCGGGAGAAAGGAAGCATTTCGAGTGGTGTCGATTACTGTTCCCAATGTACGATACGCTGCGTCGGTAGCAGTGAACTCTTTTCGAGGTTGATCAGGAATCCATGTTTCTGTAAACATTGTAGTGTTCGCTCCGTGTTGCTGACGGAGTCTGCCCGTGTACTGGTCCTGATTCAGAGGTCGTCCAGCTATGGCAGAACCTGGATACCCTGAGCTCTGATGAACCTTGGGATAGATGCTCAGCTTGGAGAAGAAGCGTGGTGCCGTGAATAGACCAAAGAGAGGTGCTCTGTACTTGGAGTGTTGGTCGTAAATGCAAAAGCGAAGAAATCGCTTGTGTGCTGGGTGAATAGGCACATGGAGGTATGCTTTCCGTCAAATCTATGGAAGTGAGGTACTCGTTGGGAGATAGAGAGTCCGCTACAGCCTCCAGAGTTTCCATGCGAAACGTCGCAGTTTTAGATTCAGATCGCTGATTTGCTGGCTGGTGACTTGAGGAACCGCCCTGAAGGCTGGTGCAGAAACTCTATCGGATAGCCCTGTGACATCACTTCTACTGCCCAGGCATCTGCCTGTGCAAGCTTCCGTAAAATGTAAAAGGCGGGCACCCACCGGAAGGGGGGATAGTCATGCCTGTTTGGGTTTGGCACCTCTGTCTCCCCGAACACCTCTGTTGAAAGGCCTGTGGAATCTGGGTGTGAAGGAACCACATTTGCCAGACTGCTTGGACGCTTCCCACGAGGCCTTTTGGTGTCTTGTCGAAATCTAGAGAGAGAGTGCTGGGTACGAAGGGACTGCGGGTTTCGCCAATCGAAACGGCGTAGGGATCTGGGCATGGCTTTTTTACTTATCCCTGGTTTCCACCAGGAAGTTGTCCAGGGCCTCTCCAAAGAGCCGATCTCCTAGGAAGGGATAAGCTGTTACAATAGCTTGGAGAGAGAGTCCGCGTGTCAGGCGCGTGCAGCCGTCTGGCCACCGCCGTGGATGCCATGGCCCTGGAAGCAAAGGAGATAATGTCCAGAGTGGCGACCGCTGAAAAGGAATTAGACTTAAGGACACGAGAATTTCCCTCCAGCACAGCCCGATTGTTCTCTGGAACAATCTGCATCAACTTACGTAACCACACGACTGTCGCTCTGGAGGCGATGGATGTTGTAGATGCCGCTCTTACCATCATGGCAATTGCCTCATGGATCCTTCTGAGCGTTGCCTCCACCTTCTTATCGGTTTGGTCTTTGATGGTACCCCGACCATCCTCAGATACTAGACCCGTCGACTGGATGGCATCCACTGGAGCGTCCACAGGAGAAACCTGTAATAACTCATTAGCATAATTAGGCAGAGCATATAACTTTTTTGCAAAAGCGGGAAAACTGCTTATTGACCATGGGCTTTTCCCACTCTGCTCTGAGCTGACGCTCAAATACTCAGGAAAGGAAAAACCTTTCTCAGTAAATTCCTGAGGAGGGAAGACTTACCGGTTGCCCCCGGGTTTGGATTTAATTTTACTTTTGACCGCCTTCAGATATTCTGAAGGTGGCAAAACATATAACTCTAAGGCCTATATATAAAGGTCAAGGTTCCCTTGCTCAAAGGCCAGTCGAATCCGACTCTAGGGTTGCGGTGCTCATCTCCGTTTCAAGGCCGAAGAGCCAACGCTGTCCAAAAACGTTTCCGTGGTCATGTGGCCGGCATGACTGAACACCAAGGTGCACGGATATAGCCTTAGCTAAAAGGAGCTGATAATCCTTGGGTTTGAAAAAACGACTGGATTGCTCCGGGAGTTTTTAATTCTTCCTCCTCATCAGAAAAATTCGCCCTCTTCCCTTTCAATGGAAGAGGTACTGGATTCTATTTCTTCCCTCCACTGCTCCTCCAAGGGTCTCCTAGGAGGAGGGGGGAACCCTCTTAGCTGCCCTAGTTGGCCACCCAGGGAGGATGGAATCAAGGGTTATGAGAGCGATTACCCTGTGGTAGGGAAACCTCAGGTCTAGGAAGGAGCTGTGCCATTTCCAGCGGAATGGTCTTTTTTAATAATAATAATAATGGCTATAATTCTGAAGAGTGAATCAAAACTCCGTGATCAAGGAGCTTACCCCGTTTGGAGCCGGTCTCAGGATCCTGCTCCTCTTCTGAAGGGGTGGGGGAAACGTAAGGCTGTCCTCCTTCGGTCCCCGAGGCCCCAGAAATGGCCGTAAGAGAGGTCACAAGCTCGAAGCCGGACCCTCAAAATGGCCGCCGCCGCCCGATCGCGAGAGCGCGGGAAAATGGCGGGGCCTGCTGTTTCGGCTGTCGGCGTCGTTTGGGCACCTGGGGTGCTGCGCCGAGCCAGCCGTGTTCATCGGGGTACCGCGATCATGCCACGAAGGCAGATCGGCCCCGGAGTCGTCTCGCGTCACCGCAGCCGCGGTGCACGCGTCTCCTCGTCGCCCGAGGAAAAAACCTCGGGAAGGTCTTTTGCCGCCATGGCAGCCGGCGGCGTTCTTATATTAGGGTGCGGAGACCACTTTTAAAACTTAGCTCCAAGGAATGAGCAGAATTAGAAAAGAGAAGAAATAGAGAGAGAGAGAAAAGAAAAAAGGGCAAGGCAACAGGCTGGATAAACAGGATACAAAAAGCGGGAAACAGCTAAGCCTAAGAGATTTGCTGCTTCTCCCTACTGAGGCAGGAACAGAACTGGAGATGGAGATGGGCTATTCCGGAGGCGCCAACAGGAAGGGGAAAAAACTATTTCCTGCCTCCCTACAGGCACGGTGGGAATAACCCATTGGAGATGTCCTCCACCTCAGAGGGAGAACCAACTCTTCTTCTTTTTTAAACTATTGTTTATACGGAGAAAACACGCCCTGAGAGACTGCCCAGCCCGGCTGCATCATCGCATCCCCGTTGGCATGATCACATAACACCCACAGGGAGATTAAAACAAATTCTCCTCATGTGGAAAGAAGACAAGAGGGAGCCGTTACCTAATGTGCTTGCTTAAGAGTCCTCCGACGCAGTGACCCAAATGTGGCCGGCCACCAAGAGGAAGGTCTGTTGTGAACTCGGAGTCCGGGTTCTTCGGGACCAGGGGCCAGCCCTAGGAGACTGGAGAGGGAGGGACAGAAGAACCTTGGCATTTCCCCCTAGTTCGTAGTCCAGTCATCTACCAAGTCCCCCATTGGCTCTCAGACTCGCCTGCTGATTGGCTGGGAGCCACAGAGGTCTCTTGTGAACTCGAGGTCGGGGTTCTTCGAGTCCAGGGGCCAGCCCTACGAGACTGGCAGGGGAGAGACCAGAGACCCTTGAACCAAGCATCCCCCCAAGTGTTCAGCTCCATGCATGTGCAAGCACATTATGTGTCATTAACACTGCCCAATAAAAATGGCTGTTTGGGGAATATTCGTTAGGGTTACAAGGTTACAAGACCCCAGGAAGGTTACAAGGCACTTGCACCGCCTCTCAGCCCTTCTGTTATCTGCACCTAAGTGTCCCACTGTCAGAAGCCTGCCAAAACAACGCAATGCCGCCCACGGAGTTTGCACAACCAGCCATCAGTAAGGGGAATCAGGGGTTTCGACACTGCAGATTTCTAGGAACCAGCCTGTAACTTTGCAGAGCCGGCATGAAATCCTTTGGGCATTGATCCCATAGAGGACCGACAAAGCCAAAGAAGTGTCAACAGCCCAAGCGCCGGGATTAAATGACAAACGCATCCAGGTAACCGCCTCCAATCTCCTTGCAGAACATGCTTGCCCTGGGAGTCACCAGCTGAGTTTTTCCCATCGGTATTTACTGCAGAGTGCCTGAAATGGCTACACAGAGGCAGGAATTCAACAGATGTAGTTGTCCCCGTTGTAGCATCTACACACAGGGGAAAGGTGAACACGCTGGGTTTCTGCCTGTCCAGGGCATAGCAGCCCCAGCTGGGGAAGTCACTAGTGTCTCTCATGTCGTGCATTTCTTTCATCGTGTTCCTTGCAGTTGCAGTTTCCAACACTCATTTCCACTGTTTCAGTAGCTTAGCAATGGTTACCTTTTTGAGCCGGTGGGCACATTTGGAATTCTGGCATGGCTTGGTGGGCATCGCCACAAAATGGCGGCCGCAAAATGGCAGCCGCAGGGGGCAGAGCCAGCCACAAAATGATTATCACAAATTAACTTCAATAACACTGTTATATACGGGGACTGGAACATTTCAGGACTGTTTTCTACCAGAGACTGGCTGAGCTTGAAGCTCTAGAACAATAGCCCACCAGGACTCTGGAGGTGACCAGTGAGGAATTAATGGGCCTGACAATAGCTTGTTGTTAGTAGTTGTTTGGGGAGTGGGTGGTGTTTGCATGCTACTTAAACAGGGCCGTTGCCCTGGGACTTTCTATTGTTTTGGCTGAATCGCTAGTAAAGCAGAGCTTGGGGGTTGGACCATCCATGGAACCCAGTATTTAACAAACACAGTGCGGATCCTTATGCTGCAGCGGCGGCTGCCGCCAAAGCAACATTTTAAGAAATCTGCACAGCCAATCAAATCTCCAACAGTCAATCAGAGACCTCGCTGGGCCAAAGCCCTACCTGGCCCCACCCACTTCCTAACCACCACCACCACCCCCGGTGGGAACCAGAAAAGGTGTTGGTAGGCACCACTGTGCCCCCAAGCAGTGTTCCCTCTAAGCTGAGTTTTTTAGCCCTCGGCTCACAGATTTTTGTCATAGCTCAGGAAGGGACGGCTCCAGAGCGAACCGGTTTATGCAGCAGCCAAATCGCCCGCTCACAACTTTAACGCCCGTAGCTCACAAAGTAGAATTTTTTGCTCACAAGACTCCACAGCTTAGAGGGAACATTGCCCCCAAGTACTAGGCTGGGGACCCCTGGGCTACATACGTTTATACAGCCAGCCCCCCCCCCCCCGCAAGTCTGGACAACAAACGGCCATTCACACTTTGGGCCGATGCTCCAGAGCTAAACCGGCATCATACATTAAGTGGAGATTTTTTTTTTAATAAATAACTTTTATGTATTATAATATAGCAATGGTTGACAGTAGGCACATACTATTAGGAAACCGCTACGATAAAAACATAATTAAAAAATACACCCCAAAAAACCAACAAGAGCAATAAAACCAAACAGCTATTCAATATACAGCTGTAACCTTCAAATTTTCTGGAAGTGCTTTTCCCCAGTTTACTATGTCTTTCCATATAGCCAAGAAAGGGAAACCAACGTTCCCAAAAATCTGAATGGAACTCTGGATTCTCTGCCAAGGATATAACTTCTGATATTTTGTCCAATGGCTAGGTATTCCCATAACGTATTAAACCACATGATCAATGAGGGCTGTTTACTATTTTTCCAATGCCTACCCACTAAAGTCTTGACTGCCACCAACCTATAAGAAATGAGATCTTTCCTGACAGCAGAAACATCTATCCCCTCCCGTAAGTGGGGATTTCTGAAGCGGCAGCCCCCAAACTCACACAAACACCCTACACTCCAGTCCCATCTGCACTGTCAAGTGACTTTTAGGAGCTGGAGAAAGAGATGGACCATGCCTCAGCCCCCCAAAACTGCATCATGTGAACACGCCTCCTTAACCCCTGCAGGCACATGAGTTCTTCCAGATGAGCTCAAGATGACCAGGAAATGCAATTTATTTCTGAACATGCCCGTTCCACCAAGTGCGGTAGCCCCGGTCTCGTACTTTACAATGGCATGGATGCCTGGCCACCCCTAGGTTCGAATCCAATAGCACCTGAAAGACCTACAAGATCTCCAGGGTGTAAGCTTTCAAGAGCTGAAGCTCGCTTTTATAAGAAGATTAGACTCTTGAAAGCATATATCCTGTACCCTGGAAATCTTGTTGGTCTTTCAGGTGCCACCAAACTCGAATCTTGCTCTTCCGCTGCAGACCGACGGGGCTCCCCACCTGAAACTATTTGCACCCCTAATTCTTCCAAGAATTGCAGCCGGTGCTCCCTCTAAGCTGAGTTAGTGCGAGCTAGCACACAGTTTTTTAGCCTCCAGCTCACACATTTTGCGCACAAGACTCCACAGCCTAGAGGGACCATTAAGCTGCAGCTTTCCAATAACCGCTTCTTCTCGCTACCGTCTCGGTCTTCCCCTTAGTGTATCCCTTATTTCGAGCACTGATGTCCCTGCCCATCTCCCTCCTTCAAAGATCTTTCTAAGACCTCTAGGACCAGACGTTTCAGCGGGAACTGAAATGCCCTGATTCACTCAGAAGTCACACCTCACATAGAGCATCTCTCCCACCCCCAGGGTGACGCCAGTTTCCTAGCAAATGTCATGCAAGCCGCCACGACGTGGGCCTCGGCTAATTAAGCAACCATATGATCCTCCAGTTTGGAAAGCTTTGTCTTGACGGCGCAGCCTGCTAAGACTCAATGCGAAATGGGGGGGGGGGGAGAGATGTGGCGACAGAGCCCGGCGTTCTACGTGGGAACCTTCGAACGGCAGGAGCTCTTCCGGTTTAAAGGCAAAGTCTTTGTACGGGCAACACAAATGGGGCCATTATGCTGCCCTTCAAACGGCTCTTTAACACACCCGTCGGCTGAGCCCCCTACAATGGCCGAGCAGGTGGTGTGCAGGGACCACGGAGCCTCTTATGCTAATCGCATTATCCCCGTTGCCTTGTTACGCCAACCTCCCCCCACACCCCCACCCCGGCCTTTCCACCTCCATCTGTTTCTTCTGTCCACCTGTTTGTCCCACATTTTAGATCTCAAGACCCTTTCCGATGCACCGATTGTCTCGTTCACTCCCGGAATCGCGTGGGGCTGTCGTTTGGCAACACCGAGGAGACGGCGATTCCCCCGCAAAATCAGCGGGATGAGAGCAAACGCCACCACTTTTACAAGACACACCAGCAGATACAAAAATGGCATGGAAGAGGAGGAGAAATGGACACTTGCTTACCTTCTTTTTGGAGTGAGCTCTGTCCTCCTCTTTCGCCGCTTTGCTATTTTTCCCAGCTCTGGAAACTTTCTGCTCCCCGGACTGTTTAATGGTGATTTTGATCTCGGGTGGGCATATATAGTTCTCCAGGTTCTTGGGGGGCTTCTTGGCTCTCTTGGTAGTCTGGATTTTCAACTTAAGACTCCCTTCGGTGAAGTTAGCCTCCTTGATGGAAAACTCCTGGTCTTCCAGGCCATCTCCGGCCACCCATTTCTCGCTGTCCGCGTTGGAAGTTGAATCCACGTCTCTCCCGGAACACAGCTCGTCCTCTTCCTCGGCCTCCATACGATTGCTGCTCACGGCCATGCCTTTTGCAGAGCCCGACGTCGGCAGCATGGCCTCCCCAGGGCAGCCGGGGGCAGGGGGGGGCTTCGCAGAAGCAACGGCAGACGTCAGGAAGTCCGTCTCTCCTCCCCTTTGCCGGACAGTGCTCGAATTTTCCCTTGGCTCCATGTTAATCCCCCGGTCCATGGAAGTTTTATAAGGGGGGAGTGGAGAGAAAAAGGGGGGGCACCCCAGAACGGGAATGGTAACTCTCAGTAAGGTTCAGAGTCCCAACTGTCCAACCACTGCAAGGAGTTCAGAAGAGTTCAGATCTGCAACTGGCGAAGACATAAAAAACAGCGACAGAGAAGAGTTTTAGTATTTCAGAGGTCTATTTTATATGCGAACGAAACTTAAAATAGCTTGAGCCACTTGAAGAGCTCATGAAACCAAATCCTAAAACTCAAATTCAGCACTTCAAACAGATCTCACTTTCAAGATGGCCGCATACCGAAATTTGAGTTCAGATGCTTTACTTATTTATTATTTATCATTTTCAATTTATATCCCGCCTTGCTGGCAACCAGCTCAAGGAGGCGAACAACATTAAAACAATAAAACAATCAATGCAAAAAAATACAATAAAATGTGCACAGACAGATCCCTAACATCATAAACATCTAACAAAGCAGTGAAAATGATGGCGGCATCAGTATACAATCCCCTCACAGGAAGCAGTATCCAACCGATATTTATGTAAGCCATAGCGTATTCTGGTGGCAAATTTTAAGTTACAACCAAGTTCAAACCAGCTTCATAAAAGCTTTGGGGAACGGGAAGCAGAACTGGACTAGAAATTTCATCTTTTGTAGCTTGGATTCTTCTAGAACCTTAACATTCAAGACTAAGGTTTTCAGAAAGTTTTCGGTTCATGTCCAAAAATGTTTAGTCTGAAGAATTTGTTCCACTTCGTATTTAGACCAATTATTCTTTCAGATCTATAGACAAACCAATACCTGACTTCTCAGAGACCAAAAGTTATCCAAAATAATGAGAACCGGGGCTGAGGCGGAATGGTTGATCCAGACAGACATTAAAAAGAAAGGTTGGACAAGAATAGGGAAGGTTCATCTCTGAGGAAGACTGAAACATTCCCTCCTCTGGGAGAACACGGATCGGCAATTTTTTTCCAAGACAGAACTGGAAATTGCCAAAAAGTAAATAAAAAAAGAATAAACTGAAGTTCCTAGATACTTAAATGTCATGAATTCTGGTTCTGACCTTATAATGTGGATTATGGTACATTCAAAATTCGCAATACCATTGCTTGATTCAACCACAAACAGGTCACCATCCTAAATTATGCAAACAATAGCTATCAAGGACTGGAAATTGATAATACATTGGGGGACTTCAGGGAAGACACTGCGAGGCCCGTCTCTCGTCACAATTTTATACAAACAGACTGCCACAAGTATTAAAATCACAGAGACGGAAAAGACCTTACAAACCATGCAGTCCAACCCCCTGTTCAGTGCAAGAAATCCAAACCTAGAACATCTCTCACAAATGGCTGTTTTGTCACTGCTTGAAGATCTCCGACAAGGGCGTTGGCCTGTCCATTGTCAAGTTATTATCTTGAGAGCCCCTTGGACTGCAAGCAGATCAAATCAGTCAATCCTATCTCCAATCTCGCCAACCTGTATTCCAAAAAATACTATATCTCTAATATCTATCATACTCTTTCTCCTGTAACGTCCAGTCGTGATTTTGCACATAGTCTTTGAGATATGCTCCACACATTAGTTTACTTCACGGAACAAACTACTTTGTCATATATGTTATCTTATTGCACTTCAGGAAGTCAATTATATGTTTTGTTTTGTCTCTCTACAAACTGTTCGTTGTACGCCTATTGAAAATTTGTCTTTCTGACCTCTTGAGACGCTTTACATCTACTTTACTGAACTCTGTTTGACTTTGAAAACTTTAATAAAACTTAATTTTTTAAAAAAAATCAGTCAATCCTAAAAGAAATCAACCCTGACTGTTCCCGGGAAGGCCAGATACTGAAGATGAAGCTCAGATATTTTGGCCACCAAATGAGAAGGGAGCACTCCCTGGAGAAGACCTTGATGCTGGGAAAGATTGGAGGTCAAAGAAGAAGGGGACGGCAAAGGATGAGATGGTTAGACAGTGTTACCGATGCAACAAACTTGAGATTAAGCAAACTCTGGAGAACAGCGGAAGGCAGGAGGGCCTGGCGTGATGTAGTCCATGAGGTCGCGAAGAGTCGGACTCGACTGTGCGACCAAATAACAACAAAAAGGAAGTTTCTCTTAATGTTTGACCACAATCTCCCATCCTGCTAAGTTCTGCCCTTGACCTTCACATTGTTATTTATTTTATTAGTTTGGTATCCCGCCCTCCCCACATAGCAGGTTCAGGGCAGGTTCCCACATACAAAAACTTAAAAGCAATTAAAATACATCAATAAAAATGCAACTAGATTCCTAAGTGCTCATCAGTGCCTCAACAGATGAGGTTCCTAGCTGGTAAACATAGATCTGACCCGCCGGAGGGGAGACCCAACAGAAGAGGAGATGCTCACTGCCTTAACTAAATCCCTGGTGAAAGAGCGCCATCTTACAGGCCCTGTGAAACCGCAAAAGGCCCCGCAGCGCCCTGATCTTGTATGGGAGCTCATTCCACCATTTCATCCCTGGACCTAGTCCAGGCAAGATGGATGTCCCTGGGGCCGGGGACAACCAGAAGATGCTGACTGGCAGATCATAAACCCTTCAGGGCTCACAAGGGGAGAGGTGGTCTCGCAGATATGCAGGCCCCTGGCTGTATAGGGCTTTGAAGGTAGGCACCAGCACCTCGAAACAGATCCAGTATTCAACCGGAAGTGGGAAATTTCGAATACTTATCTATGTAAATCATTTATACTGTGCTTTTCTCCCCTAACAGGGACTCAAAGAGGCTTAACTTCATTCTACTCTCCTCCATTTTATCCTCACGACAACCCCCGTGAGGCTGACAGAGTGCGACTGGCCCAAGGTCACCCAGTCCAGTTTCCACGGCACATGTGGGGATTCGAACCTGGGTCTCCCAGATATTAGTTGCTACTATTAAGAAATTAATCAACCGGCTCGCTCCTAATTTGAACACCTGAAATGGAGCTGGAAGTAAGTTTAAAAATTTAAAGTTAAAGATTATTAACAACTTTTTTAAACACTTAAAAACTATAACAAAACTATATCCCCCTCAGCTTCACATTTCTTTCCATTCTAAATAACCACGTTTGTTCCAGAAGTTAAGCCACAATAATCTAAAGAAAGCAAAAAACAAAGAAGTTCAAGCTGTAACTATTTGAAGGAAGCAAAAAAGGGAAGTTACGCCATTATCAAGAGGCTGACACCTTCTAACGTAATAGGATTACTCCTGAGGAAGACCGATGAAATGAGTGTATAACACAGGTGCTCATTGAGGATGTCGGACTTTCCCTTGAAAATGTTAGAATTTCCTGAGCAATATTGTAAAGGTTTTAATTAATCTCCCGGCGGGACCTGGAGAGCTCCCAGAATGAAAAAGGATCTCTGGACTACAAAGAACAGTTCCCTGGAAGAAAATGGCAGCTTTGGAGGGTGGGACACTATGGTATCATTCCATGCCGAGGTCTCTCTGCTCTCAGGCCCTGCCCTCTCCACACTCTACCCCCAAATCTCCAGGGATTTCCCGAACTGGAGTTGGCAACCCTGCCCCAGCCTAGCCTCCTCCTCCTCCTGTCCCAATTCCCCATCTAATTCCCTGCCTACCAGAGTTCCCAGGAAGCATTTTATTTAAGTTATTAAAGTTTATTAAAGAAGGAATATGGGCTGGGATCAATGTTCCCTCTAAGCTGTTGAGTCTTGTGAGCAAAAATCCTACTTTGTGAGCTACTGGCATGAAGGTTGTGAGCGAGCCATTTGGCTACTGCATAAATTAATCTACTCTGGAGCCATCCTTCCTGAACTAAGACAAAAACGTGTGAGCTGGAGGCTGAAAAACTGTGAGCTAGCTCACACTAACTCAGCTCAGAGGGAACACTGGCTGGGAGTTAACCCCACCTGAGCCTGGATTTATATCCAAGGGATAATGAGGTAAAACTCACAGGAAAATAGGGTTTTAGAGGATCTGTCCTCTTTGGGAGGCGGGGTATAAATCTAATAATAAATAAATAAAATGTTAAAAAGATGAAAAAAGATGAAAATGTCCTCTTTTTTGGGCTGGAAGGTTAGGAATAATCCTAGTTAGTAGCAATTATCACAGCTCAAATAGTAGAGGTATTTAAAATTGGATCTGCCGTACTAATCATTTGTTTAAAGTAGTCATTCGGGAAATACGTCCTCTCTTTTTTCCCCTTTTCGAAATACATTAACCTTACAGGAAAGATGATTTGCTTTTTGAAGGGAACGAGAATAAAGCTTGTTCAGAAAGAAACACCGCTGAGGTTAAATGCTACTAACCAACCGAGGTGGCGTAGGCAGTGTTGACGGCTCTTGGTTTGGGATTTCCCTGAGATTTTGGGGGTAGAAATCCCAGGGAGGGTGAGGTCTGAGGAGAGACCTCAGCAGGGTATAAATGCCCTCCAAAGCAGCCATTTTCTCCACAGGAACTGATCCTGGTCATCTGGAGATAACTATAATAGCAGGGGACCTCCAGGTACCACCTGGAGGCTGGTAACCCTTGATGTGGTATGTTAGGTTTTCGACAGGATGTGCCTCAGGAAAACATTCTCGCAGGCAGGTTCATAACGTGTGAATAAAGCAACTAAGCTACACCAGAGCCAGCAAACCCTATGGGAACGCTATAATGAATCAGTTACCCAGAGAGGGAAGCTTGACCAAAGATCTGGTATCTCCACAGATCTTTCATTCACGTTCCTATCAACCAAACCAGGTTCTCTCACTCCTGGCCACCGACCTCCAAACATGCAACCCTCCAAACCTGAGGGGCTAAAACTTGCCCATCAGTTCTTAATTTTTTCCTCAGCCCACCGCTCCGATCAGTTAGTTCAGAGCATCACTCTCGTTGGCTCCTGAACATATGAAGCTGCCTTATGAACCAGACACAGGTCCATCAAAGTCAGTATTAAGAACATAAGAATATGAGCCCTCCAGGATCAGACCAGTGGTCCATCTAGTCCAGCATCCTGCCTCACACAGTGGCCAACCAGTTCCTCTGGATGGCCAACAACAGGGCACAGAGGCTGAGGCCTTCATAAGAACATCAGAAAAGCCCTGCTGGATCAGACCAGTGGTCCATCTAGTCCAGCATCCTGCCTCACACAGTGGCCAACCAGTTCCTCTGGAGGGCCAACAACAGGGCAGAGAGGCCGAGGCCTTCATAAGAACGTAAGAAGAGCCCTGCTGGATCAGACCAGTGGTCCGTCTAGTCCAGGATCCTGTCTCACACAGTGGACAACCAGTTCCTCTGGATGGCCGACTACAGGGCTCAGAGGCTGAGGCCTTCATAAGAACATAAGAAGAGCCCTGCTGGATCAGACCAATAGTCCATCTAGTCCAGCATCCTGCCTCACACAGTGGCCAACCAGTTCTTCTGGAGGGCCAACAACAGGGCACAGAGGCCAAGGCCTTCATAAGAACATCAGAAGAGCCCTGCTGGATCAGACCAGTGGTCCATCTAGTCCAGCATCCTGCCTCACACAGTGGCCAACCAGTTCCTCTGGAGGGCCAACAACAGGGCATAGAAGCTGTGGCCCTCATAAGAACATCAGAAGAGCCCTGCTGGATCAGACCAGTGGTCCATCTAGTGCAGCATCCTGTCTCCCACAGTGGCCAGCCAGTTCATCTGGATGGCCAACAACAGGGCACAGAGGCCAAGGCCTCCAATCCGATGTTGCCTCCTGGCTCTGGGATTCAAAGGCTTAGTGCCCCTGAACCTGGAGGTTCCCATCAGTCACCACGGCTAGTAACCATACACAGACTTTTCTAATCAGACTGCAAACAGCTCTCCGGGGTCTCAGGCAGAGGTCTTTCACATCACTGATCCTTTTACCTAGAGATGCCAGTGATCAAACCTGGGACCTTCTGCATGTCAAGCCAGGTGCTCTGCCACTGAGTCAATGAACCTCCCTTAATAATGAACACACATTACGCTGCCTTATACTGAAACAAGACATTGGTCTATCGAGGTCAGTATTGTCTACTCAGACTGGAGGCGGCGGCTCTCCAGGGGCTCAGGCTGACAATCTTCACAACACCTATTACCCGATCCTTTTAACTGGCGATGCTGGGGACTGAACCCAGGATTTTCTGCATGCCAAGCACATGCTCTACTAAATCCACTCCTCGGGAGGCTAACGCATCAGCAGGCCCCAAACCATTCCCTGAGCTGACAGTACTCCTGGCCAAAGAGAAGCTTTGTCAGTTGACTTCATCTGGCTGTTGGGAAGCCACCGAAAAGACACCGCTCCCACGCACAAACAGTAGAGGTGTGCCCAACAAAGCCGGTGGGCACAAAGAGACGTGTTCCGATCTGCCCCACGTCAATAAAAAAAGATGCCAGATGACTTCATTAGCATGTTGTACTCTTAATCCCGTTGCCGAGGGATGCGACTTCCTCAAACACGGGAGAGCCGAAACATAAACAGAAGGTGGTAAAACTCCAGCCAACCACGACCACAATGGACTTTCTGTGGAAAGCCTCCAATGACAAGATTACTTCCAAGGTCTTCTTCACCCAAAGAAAGTACTTCTTCACCCAAAGAGTGATTAACACATGGAATTCACTGCCACAGGAGGTGGTGGTAGCTACAAGCATAGTTTCAAGAGAGAATTAGATAAACATATGGAGCAGAAGTCCATCAGTGGCTATTAGCCACAAGGTATAGATAGGAACTCTCAGTCTGGGGCAAGTGATGCACTCTATTCTTGGTGTTTGGTGGGGGCAACAGTGGGAGGGCTTCTAGTGTCCTGGCCCCACTGCTGGACCTCCTGATGGCACCTGGTATTTTTGGCCACTGTGTGACAGAGTGTTGGACTAGATGGCTTCTCTGATGTTCTTATGTTCTTATGTCTCCTGTACCCACTTCAGATTCATTTTATTTCATTTTATTCACTTATAACCTGCCTGTATCCACAATGGGCACCCAGAGAGGCTCACATCATTATCTTTCTCCCCTCTCATTTTAGCCTCACAGCAATCCTGTGAGGTAGGCAATCCTTACCACCGATCCCTCTGAATGCAGCTGGCAGAGTAAGTGCGCTAGGGAAGGTGTTGAGTTCCTGCCTCGGACCATCAAACGCCTCCTTTGGGCATCCCCGCATCTTCCGAAATTTCACCCGGCCCACCCACTTGCAAGCACGTCATCACAGCCATAAGGGCTAGTCACTTGATTCCTTTCAAATTGTGTCCTACCTCCAAATGCAACCGATACTTTGTGCCGACACCCCGCTTGAGAGTGCTGAAAGCATCCCACAAATATCTTCTCGGAACCCTTCCAACAGCCCCGTAAAGCAGGCCAGTTGCAGGCTGAGAGAGCGTGACAGGCCCAAGATCACCAGGCAAGCTTCCGTGCTGCGACTGGGGATTCAAACCTGGGTCCAAGATGAGTAGCCATGTTAGTCTGTCTGTAGCAGCGCAAAAGAGCAAGAGTCCAGGAGCACCTTAAAGACTGACAAAATTTGTGGCAGGGTACAAGGTTTTGTGAGTCACTCACCGCTCACTTCTTCAGGTACCATCCCCAAGCATGCCAAATATAGAAGTGAGACAGTGACTCGCGGAAGCTGATTCCCCTGCCAGAAATGTTGTTAGTCTTTAAAGTGCTACTGGATTCTTCCTCTTTTCTACTGAAAAAGTGAGCAGTGATTCAGGAAATCTCCTAAGTAAAGGTAAAGGTTTCCCTCGCTCGAAAGCTAGTCGAATCCGACTCTAGGGATGCGGTGCTCATCTCCGTTTCCAAGCTGCTGTCCGAAGACATTTCCGTGGCCATGGGGCCGGCATGACTAGACGCCGACGCGCATGGAACGCTGTTACCTCCCCACCGAAGCGGTAACCTATTTATCGACTTGCAATTTCTTGCTTTCGAACTGCTAGGCTGGCAGGAGCTGGGGCCAGAGACGGGAGCTCGCTCCGTCATGCGGCACTCGGGTCTCGAAGTGCCGAACTACCGACATTCCGGTCTGCAGTTCAGCGTCTTAGCCGCTTGAGCCGCCGCAGCCCTAAGGAAAGTTCATACCCTGCCACAAACGTTGTTAGTCTTCAAAGTGCTAATGGACTCTTGCTCTTTTCAACTGAAGAAGCAACCAGTGACTTACAAAGGTCCTATCCTTACAAAGCTCCTATTTTGTTAGGTCAGGGGTCATTTGGAGCAGGAACGCACAGGAGCGGAGCTCCGGCAGTTAGAAGCACAGGCAGCAGCCAGCCCCGCCCCCAGCTCCCAGCAGGAGCGCGAAGCAGCACGTGTAGCATTCCTCCTGGGCCCAGATAGGCTACTCTGGGACTGGAATGACAGCCCCCAGAGTGGAAAGACCGTCCCTAGGGGTGGAGCCTGAGCGGTAGGTGTTGCCTTCTGACACTTCCAGTTATGTCAGGCGGTATGGCATATGCAAATAAGTTATGCTAATGAACTATGCTAATGAGCTCCTGCACCTCTTTTTCTACAAAATGACCCCTGCTTTAGGTGATACTAGACTCTTGCTCTTTTCTACTGAAGAAGCAACCAGTGACTAATGTTCCCTCTAAGCTGCGGAGCCTTGTGAGCAAAAAAATCTACTCTGTGAGCCACTGGCATTAAGGTTGTGAGCGAGCGATTTGGCGAGTGCATGAATCAGTTTGCTCTGGAGCCCTCCTTCCTGGGCTGAGACAAAAATGTGTGAGCTGGAGGCTAAAAAATGGTGAGCTAGCTCACACTAACTCAGCTTAGAGGGAACACTGCCAGTGACAAGCTATGACTTGCTCATCCACAGAACAAAGTTCAAGTCCAACAGCACCTTTAAGACCAAGTTTAATTCTGGCTATAGGCTTTTGTGTGCATGCACACTCCTTCAGAGAAAACTTGCTCCTCGATAGTCCTTGAGGAACGTGCGGAGAACTCGCGCGTTGAGTCTGCCTTCCCAAGACCGAGATGTTAAGCACTAGATTACGGAATCGAATCTGACTCTGCAATTAGGTTTGAGACGCCATAATTAGATCCGATAGTTACCTTCCCATGTAAGTAGCTAACCACGTTACAGGAGAAGGGAAGGGAAAGCCAGCTGGGATCGAGCAACTGATACCAACATAAATCACGAGGCCCCTGAAAGAAACACAGCCTAAGGTCCCAGGCAGGCCAGAAAAGGACCCAGCCAAGTGTTGAGAATAAGCTGATATTAAAGTCTAGAGTGGGATACACAAACTCCATTATGGGGTAAATCTGTCCACACTTCATTTCACCTGTAGCTTCTGGCCCTGTCTGGCGATATCCACGCTGCTCAGAAGGCCAGAGGGCGCATGAGAAAAAGCAACCCTAAAAATGGGGAGGAACAACACAATAATATATTTCGATGTGCTTGAGTTTCTCTTCAGAGGCCCTGTTTGTCAGAGACAGAAAGAGCATGACTCTCGCAAGCTTATATCCTTGTTGGTTTCTAGACTTGAATCTACATTTATAAGAACATAAGGCAAGCCAATGTTGGATCAGGTCAATGGCCCACCCAGGCCAACACTCTTGTCACACAGTGGCCAAAAATACCAGGTGCCATCAGGAGGTCCAGCAGTGGGGCCAGGACACTAGAAGCTCTCCCCTTGTTTCCCGCCCCCCCCCTCCCCAGAAACACCAAGGAAGCTTACAGCCTTCCTCTCTCCCACAACAGGCACCTTGGAGCAGGTGGGGCAGAACCTGACAGGACTGGGACAGCCCAAGGTTACCCAGCAGGCCTCAGGTGTCTCAGAGTGGCTGCCTTCCCTTCCTCTCCCCACAACAGGCACCTTGTGAGGCAGGTGGGGCTGCGAGAGAGGTCCTGACAGCAGGACTGGGACATGGCCCAAGGATTACCCAGCAGGCCTCAGGTGTCTCAGAGTGGCTGACAATCGCCTTCCCTTCCTCTCCCCACAACAGGCACCTTGTGAGGCAGGTGGGGCTGAGGGAGTTCTGAGAGGACTGGGACTGGCCCAAGGTCACCCAGCAGGCCTCATGTGTCTCAAAGTGGCTTACCATCGCCTTCCCTTCCTCTCCCCACAACAGGCACCTTGTGAGGCAGGTGGGGCTGAGAGAGTCCTGAGAGGACTGGGACTGGACCAAGGTCACCCAGCAGGCCTCATGTGTCTCAGAGCGGCTGACAATCGCCTTCCCTTCCTCTCCCCACAACAGGCACCTTATGAGGCAGGTGGGGCCGAGAAAGTCCTGAGAGGACTGGGACTGGCCCAAGGTCACCCAGCAGGCCTCATGTGTCTCAAAGTGGCTTACCATCGCCTTCCCTTCCTCTCCGCACAACAGGCACTTTGTGAGGCAGGTGGGGCTGAGAGAGTCCTGAGAGGACTGGGACTGGCCCAAGGTCACCCAGCAGGCCTCATGTGTCTCAGAGCGGCTGACAATCGCCTTCCCTTCCTCTCCCCACAACAGGCACCTTGTGAGGCAGGTGGGGCTGAGAGAGTCCTGAGAGGACTGGGACTGGCCCAGGGTCACCCAGCAGGCCTCAGGTGTCTCAAAGCGGCTGACCATCGCCTTTCTCTTCCTCTCCCCACAACAGGCACCTTGTGAGGCAGGTGGGGCTGAGAGAGTCCTGAGAGGACTGGGACTGGCCCAAGGTCACCCAGCAGGCCTCATGTGTCTCAAAGTGGCTGACCATCGCCTTCTCTTCCTCTCCCCACAATAGGCACCTTGTGAGGCAGGTGGGGCTGAGAGAGTCCTGAGAGGACTGGGACTGGGCCCAAGGTCACCCAGCAGGCCTCAGGTGTCTCAGAGCGGCTGACAATCGCCTTCCCTTCCTCTCCCCACAACAGGCACCTTGTGAGGCAGGTGGGGCCGAGAAAGTCCTGAGAGGACTGGGACTGGACCAAGGTCACCCAGCAGGCCTCATGTGTCCCAAAGTGGCTTACCATCGCCTTCCCTTCCTCTCCCAAGAACAGGCACCTTGTGAGGCAGGTGGGGCTGAGAGAGTCCTGGGAGGACTGGGACTGGCCCAAGGTCACCCAGCAGGCCTCAGATGTCTCAGAGCGGCTGACCATCACCTTCCCTCCATCTCCCCACAACAGGCACCTCGTGAGGCAGGTGGGGCTGAGAGAGTCCTCAGAGAACCGGGACCAGTGTTCCCTCTAAGCTGGGTTAGTGTGAGCTGGCTCACAGGTTTTTTAGCTTCCAGCTCACACATTTTTGTCTCAGCTCAGGAAGGATGGCTTCAGAGCAAACTAATTTATGCAGTAGCCAAATCGCTCGCTCACAACTTTAATGTCAGTAGCTCACAAAGTAGAATTTCTGCTCACAAGACTCCATAGCTTAGAGGGAACATTGACTGGGACCGGCCTAAGGTCACCCAGCAGGCCTCATGTGTCTCAAAGCAGTTTACCATCGCCTTCCCTTCCTCTCCTCACAACAGACACCTTAGGAGGCAGGTGAGGCTGAGAGAGTTCTGAGAAAACTGGGTCCAGCTCAAGGTCACCCAGAAGGCTTCAGGTGGAGGAGTGGGGAATCAAACTTAGTCCTCCAGATCAGAGTCCACCGCTTTTAACCACGACACCACACTAGCTAACGAAACTGGTCTCTAAGGCCCAACTGGACTCAAATTCGGCTCTCCTACTGCAGACCAACACAGCCACCCTCAGAAACTATCTTCACGTGGGATGACCGCCTCAAACGGAGGGCTGATCCCGTACCAAAGACCAATCTGCACAAATCTTTCATTTAAAAAAAGAAGTTGAAGGGGAAAGAGGATCGCGGAAAACAGGTTAGAGTGCTTCCGGGCTTCTGGAGAGATGGCCGTCCTCATCAACGGCGGAGAAGGGGGAATTGCACGCCCCTTCACAGCTGTAGTTATCTGAACCACCACACATAACTGGAAGGAGTGAGGGGTCTGTGGACGGGCTCTCCACCCAAAGGCAGGATTGGACAGCACACACAAGCTCTCCACAGATAGACCTACACAATCCTGGCCACAAGTGGTGCTACGGACAGTACTGGTGCTTGGAGAAATCCCGCTGCAGGGCAAATGGCTCTAGGTCAGGGGTGTCGAATTCATTTGTTTTGAGGGCTGGATTTAACATAAATGGGACCAGTGTTCCCTCTAAGATGAGTTAATGTGAGCCAGCTCACAGTTTTTTTAGCCTCCAGCTCACACGTTTTTGCCTTCACTCAGGAAGGAGGGCTCCAGAGCAAACTAATTGATGCAACAGCCAAATCACTTGCTCACAACTTTAATGCCAGTCGCTCTCAAAGTAGAATTTTTGCTCACACGACTCCACGGCTTAGAGGGAGCATTAAATGGGACCTTGTTGGGCCGGGCCATGTGCATGCCATAAAATGTAATGCCAGGTAGCAGAGATATAAACTTTATAAAGGACACAAACACAAAGGAGGGGTTTTTTAAGTTAAAATAAAAAAATCTTGCAATATTCTGTTTATTTAACAGTGTCTAATAACTGACACCTCTTGCTCTGAATTATTGCATCAAAATGTCTGTGCTATTGCAATCTTGAGTGTGCTGTTCAGGTGTGTCTCTGTAAGCTGCAAACCTACAACAACGCTGCAGCAGCAGAACTGGAAGAAGAGGCAGAAGACAGCCAGTTCCACTGCGGGCCTGATACAAGACCTCCAGAGGCCTCATCTGGCCCCCAGGCCACATGTTTGACAGCCCTGCTCTAGGTTATTCAAGCAATATAACAAAAAAGTGCATTTAACAATATAAAAAATCAAAAAATCCCAGCTGGAGCCCACCAAGACTGGGAAGTCTCTCAGCCCACCAAGACTGGGAAGTCTCTTAGCCCACCAAGACTGGGAAGTCTCTCAGCCCACCAAGACTGGGAAGTCTCTTAACCCACCAAGACTGGGAAGTCTCTCAGCCCACCAAGACTGGGAAGTCTCTCAGCCCAAGACTGGGAAGTCTCTCAGCTGGTATTTCAGAGTTAACCTGTCCCAGCCCACTTGTACCAGTAGCAGCACCGAGCGACACAGAGGACACGAAAAACGGCCTCCCGGCTCTCCATATACAAAAAAAGTGACATCCTAAAGACATCAAACTAGAGATTTACAAGAAACGTTGACATTTTTCACTTTCTCTGCCCCATCCTTTGTTTAACCTAGTTTGCATGCCCCGCTGTCGTGTTTCCATACCAAACAACTTCATTTGCATCCAATATTTGCACTTACTGGTGGCCTCTTTGTAGCGAAAGAGGCCATACAGGGGAAACGGAGAGATTTAATTCCGACACCAATTTAACCCCCCAAGGTATGACATCTTACTTATATAAGGTACACCAACAAGGCCTTCCAAAACATATATCTGACCAACCAAACTTCAGACGCAAGCTGGTACCTAGAGACAGACCGAAGGGGGATCACGGCACACAAATACTCATCGGACACTGTCCGGTTATCAAGACCATCCTTCCCACCAGAACATGGGTGCAAAAACACCCAGAAAACTTTGGGGAAGTCACCAACACTTTGCCCTGGCAGGTCAAAAGCAAAGAGCCAATTCATCTCCTTGGGGGAAAAGGCCCAAGATTAAGTGGTTTGGAAGGAGTTGTCCAAGGTGGAGGGGGGGGGAATCACAAAGGAAGATTACATTCAAGTAACTGCTTCCTTCCAAGGGGCTAGTAAAGTCACTGTAGGTAGCATTAGCCAAACATCTTCTGAGAAGCAAGTAGAACATACATCTTTGTGTGTGAGTGTTTGTGCATTAGCAAAGTGCTGTAAAGTCACAGCCAACTTATAGTGACCCCGTAGGGTAGGGGTGTCAAACATGTGGCCCCGGAGGGGGGTGTTAGGCCCCCGGAGGGCTTCCATCAGGCCCACAGTGGAACTAGCCATCTCCTGCTTCCCGTTCTGCTGCTGCATTATAGCTTGCTTCGCCAGGCTCTCTTAATCACGCAGCCATTTCAAGTTTTAACCTGGGTCCTAGACTCAGAACTCTGAACATGAGATTTCTGCGGTGAATGTCAATAAATCAAAAGCAGGTTTGCTGCTTACAGAGCTAATGTTTTAAGCATGTTTTTATTTTAAGTAAAAAAAAAATCTTTGTGTCCTTTATAAAGTTTATATTTCCGCTACCTGGCATTACATTCTATGACACACCTGGCCCGGCCCAGCAAGGTCTCATTTATGTTAAATCCGGCCCTCCTAAGAAATGAGTTTGACACCCCTGCCGTAGGGTTTTCAAGGCAAGAGTCTAGCAGAAGTGATTTGCTCTGTGTAGCAACCCTGGCCTTCCTTGGTGGTCTCCCATCCAAATACTAACCAGGGCCGATCCTGCTTAGCTTCCGAGATCTGATGAGAACAGGCTAGGCTGGGACATCCAGGTCAAGGCAAAAGACATTCGGAGGTAGTCTGCTATTGCCTTCCTCTGCGTAGCAACCCCGGACTTCCTTGGTGGTCTCCCATCCAAATACTAACCAGGGCCGACCCTGCTTAGCTTCCGAGACGTGACAAGATCAAGCTAGCCTGGGACATCCAGGTCAGGACTTACACATCTAAGTGGTATGCAGTTATGTGCCTCCTACACACAAACACCCTGGCATGTATCCTACGTCAGACTGGAGGGTGTTGTCCTAACCCTAAGGAGCCTTCTACCAACTTAACTGGCTCTTCCATTGGAGGAGAGAAACAATCACTGATCAATATGTTGTCGAAGGCTTTCACGGCCGGAGTTCATTAGTTGTTGTAGATTTCCAGGCTGTATGGCCGTGGTCTTGGCATCGTAGGACCTGACGTTTCGCCAGCAGCTGTGACTGGCATCCTCAGAGGTATAACACAGAAAGACGGAGTACTCTCTGTGTCCAAGTGAGAAGAAAAAAAATGGTAGGTGGGTAATTTATACCTACTCAGGAAGGTGGGGTAATAATAATTAGATGAGGAGATAATCTCATAATCATGAGATAATCTCAGCCCCGCCCCTTCAATGAGCAATGAGTTGGACTAGATAGCCTGTATGGCCCCTCCCAACTCTGTGATTCTACAATTCTAGACTCACAGCCAATGTTCCCTCTAAGCTGCGGAGTCTTGTGAGCAAAAAAATCTACTTTATGAGCAATGCTCTCTCCAACCTGAGGAGTTTTGTGAGCGATAATTCTACTTTGTGCGATACTGGCATTAAAGTTGCGAGTGAGCGATTTGGCTGCTGCATCAGTTAGTTTGCTCTGGGGCAGTGTTCCCTCTAAGCTAAGTTAGTCTTTTTAGCCTCCGGCTCACACATTTTTGTCTTAGCTCAAGAAGGATGGCTCCAGAGCAAACTAGAGGGAGCGTTGCTCTGGAGCCATCCTTCCTGAGCTAAGACAAAAATGCGTGAGCCGGAGGCTAAAAAACTGTGAGCTAGCTCACACTAACTCAGCTCAGAGGGAACACTGCTCCCAGCTACCTCGAGACTCACTTAAAGGATCGTGGTACGGCATAATCATCACAATACAATGATTTCTTCCAGACACACAAGGAGTTTCCCTAACCACAAGACCATGCAAACACAGGAATATCACTCTGGACCTGCTATCTCCATGGAAATCGGCACAAGATCAACACAACCATATTTGACTTTAGACAAGGGAACTTCTCTCAAATGAGGGGGCTTGTGAAGAAGAAACTGAAAGGAAAGGTAAGGAGGGTCAAATCCCTTCGGGAAGCTTGGAGGCTATTTAAAACCACAATCCTGGAAGCTCGCATCAAATGTATACCGCAGATTAAGAAAGGTACAAACAGGTATACAAAAAGGCCTGCATGGTTAATGAACAAAGTAAAGGAAGCAGTAAAAGGTAAGACGGATTCCTCTAAGCCAGGGGTGGCCAAACTTGCTTAATGTAAGAGCCACATAGAATAAACGCCAGATGTTTGAGAGCCACGAGACATGGACAAATACTGCACACACGTTTTTACTGGGAAATATGCAAATTTGCTTTTCATTAGCATTAAATGAGACTGCCAAAAATAAGAACAAAAGGGGTAAAAATGGATATTGACAATGGTATTTATTTGTCCAATGATATTTGTTTGCTAATGATATATATTTCTCTAAGAGAGAGAGAGAAAGCGAGAGAGAGAAGTGGAAAGAAAGAATGAAAGAGGTGGAAAGAGAGAGAGAGAGACAAACAAAACAGATGGGGAGGAAGGAAGGAAGAGAGAGAGGAAAGAAGGGAGAAAGACAGAAGAAGAGAAAGAAAGGTGGAAAGAAAGTAAATAGATGGGGGGAGGAAGGGGGAGAGAGTGAGAAAGATAGAAAAACAAAGCAAATAGAGGTGGAAAGAGAGAAAGAAAAACAAACAAAACAAATAGATGGGGAGGAAGAGAGAGAGGAAAGAAGGGAGAAAGACAGAAGAAGAGAAAGAAAGGTGGAAAGAAAGTAAATAGATGGGGGGAGGAAGGAGGATAAAGTAAGAAAGAGAGAAAAACAAAGCAAATAGAGGAGGGAGGGAGAAAGAGAAAGGCGGAAAGGGAAGACTGATCAGGGAGGCATGCCTCCCTTCGCTTCCCCAGCCCCCCTGCCGGGAGCCGCACAATATGTGTGAGAGAGCCACATGTGGCTCCCAAGTCGCAGTTTGGCAACCCCTGCTCTAAGCGGTGGCAAGCTAGCCCGAGTGAGGTAAATATAAATGGGAGCCCAGGCTTTGGGAAAACAAAATACAAGCCGGTGATCAGACAGGCAAGAAGGGACTATGAGGAATATATTGGAAAAAACCCCACAAAGACCAACAATAAAAACATCTTCAAATATATTAAAGGCAGAAAACCAGCCAGGGAGGCAGCAGGGCCCTTGGATGAACAAAGGGGTAAAAGGATTACTAAAGGAGGATAGGGAAATGGCAGAGAAGCTGAATGCATTTTTTCCTCTGTCTTCGCTGTCGAAAGATGGGAGGTGCTTGCCCACTCCGGAGCTGCCAATTCCAGGAGGGGTGTCGAAAGACCTGAGTCAGATTGAGGTGATGAGGGAGGAGGTCCTATGACTGATGGGCAAATTAAAAACTGGCAAATCACCAGGCCCAGGCGGCATAGACCCAAGAGTTCTGAAAGACCTCAAATGTGAACTTGTGGATCGCCTGACAAAAATATGCAATCTGTCACTAAAACCTGCCTCCATTCGCCAGGACTGGAAGGTGGCTAATGTAACCCCCATCTTTTAAAAAAGGTTCCAGGGAAGATCCAGGAAATTACAGTCCGGTTTGTCTAACATCGATACTGGGTAAATTGATGGAATCAATTGTGAAAGAGAGAATTGTTAGGCACACTGATGAACAAAAGCTACTGAGGAAGAATCAGCATGGATTCTGTAAGGGAAGCTCTCGCCTCGCTAAACTTTTCGAGTTCCCTGAGAGGCTGAACAAACATGTGGACAAGGGGAACCCAACAGATGTTGTTTACCTAGGCTTCCACAAAGCTTCTGAGAAGGTTCCTCATCAAAGGCTCCTAAGTAAACTCAGCAGTCATGGGATAAGAGGACGAGTCCTCTTGTGGATTAAAAACTGGTTACTTAACAGGAAACAGAGAGCGAGAATAAAGGGGCAGTTTACAGAGTGGAAGGTACTAAGCACTAGGGTACCGCAGGGCTCAGTACTGGGTCCAGTTCTTTTTAACTTGTTCATTAAAGATTTGGAGTTGGGAGTAAGCACTGAAGTGGCTAAGTTTGTGGATGACACGAAGTTGTTCAGGGTGAGGAGAACCAGGGAGGACGGTGAGGCGCTCTAGAGGGATCTGTCAAGGCTGGCCAAGTGACTGTCATTGTGGCAAATAAGGTTCAACGGGGGCAAGTGAAAAGTAACGAACACTGGAGCCAAAAATCCTAACTATAAATATACGTCGATGGGGTCTGAACTGGCGGTAAACAACCAGGAGAGAGATTCTTGGAATTGTGGTAGATAACTCCCTGAAACTGTTGACTCAGTGTGCAACTGCAATAAAAAAACCCAAAAACCGCAAATGCAATGCTGGGAATTATTAGGGAGGGAACTGAAAACAAATCAGCTAGTATCATAATGCCCCTGTATATATCTGTGGTGCAGCCTCATTTGGACTACCATGTGTTGTTCTGGTCATCACAGCTCAACAAAGGTATTATCGCATCGGAAAAAGGTGCAGAAAAGGGCAACTAAAATGATTAAGGGGATGGAACATCTTCCCTAAGAAGAACGGTTAAAGAGGTTAGGCTCCTTAGCTTGGAGAAACGGCGACTGAAGGGTGACATGATCGAGGTGTACAAAATTATGCATGAGATAGAGAAGGTAGAGAAAGAAGTCCTTTTCTCCCTTCCTCACAATACAAGAACTAATGGGCATTCAATGGAATTAATGATCAGCAGGCTTAGAACAGATAAAAAGAAGTCCTTCTTCACCCAAAGAGTAATTAACAGGTGGAATCCACTGCCACAGGAAGTGGTGGCAGCTACAAGCATGGACAGCTTCAAGAGGTCACTGGATAAGTATACGGAGCAGAAGTCCATCAGTGGCTATTAGCCACAACGTACAGATGGAACACTCTGCCTGGGGCAGTGATGCTCTGTATTCTTGGTGCTTGGGAGGCAACAGTAGGAGGGCTTTTGGAGTTCTGGCTCCACCGGTGGACCTCTTGAAGGCACCTGAGTTTTGGCCACTGTGTGATAAAAAGTGTTGGACTGGATGGGCCAGTAGCCTGATCCAACATGGCTTCTCTTATGTCCTTAAAGACAATGCCTTATATTGAAGACACATGAACAGCCTTATATCGAACCAGACCCTTGGTCCATCAAAGTCAGCACTGTCTACTCAGACTGGCAGTGGCACACCTTGGTCTCAAGGCAGAGGGCTTTCACATCACCTACTGCCAGGGACTGAATCTGGAACCTTCTGCATGCCAAGTAGCTGCTCTACCACTAAGCCACGGCCCCCACACAATGGACAATCCCAAGCACACAAGATGTTCAGGTTAAGAGCAGGAGTCCTGGATCTGAAAAACCGTGTCCAAGTCTAGAGAATGACCTCTTTTGGAGAGCAGAAATTGGTACAGAAGACAGAACTAACAAAGGTCACTCACAAACATGGAAGCTCTAAATCCAGAGGACATTTTGGTCCAGCTACCCAAACCTGCAAATCTATGCATAGAGATTCAGTTCCATTAACTCACACATATAAAACTACTTCTTTCAGTCAATGGCCATCTTCGATGTGGGTTTAAGCAAATCCACTGTTTTGACAAAACTGTAAGGACAACTGTCCTTGTGAAAGAAGAAATGCAAGGGGGGGGGTGGCTCCGTGGCAGAGCATCTGCCTGGCACGCAGCAGGTTAAGGGTTCAATCCCCCACCATCTCCAGTTGAAAGGACCAAGGAGCAGGTGATGTGAAAGACTTCTTCTCCGGGCCCTGGAAAGCAACTGTCAATCAGAGGAGGGAGGGAGATACCTTGATAGACCAAAGATCTATCAAAGGCAGCTTCACATGTTCATGAGAACCAAGGGTATTATCATGTTTCTCCTCTAATCATTCATGTTGTACCACCTGCCTCCAACCAAATGGTCTACCCACCCTACGGTTGGGGAACAGATTGGAGCCCAGGACCACTTCAGAGACCCACAAGATTTTCAGGGTATCAGGTTTTGAAAGCCGAAGGCCCCTTCGTCAGAGAGCTTTGGAGAGAGACGGTGGCTCTGAGCCAGAGAACATGCAAGCAGGTCCCAGGTTCAATCCTCAACATCTCCATGTTACATGGAACTCAGGAAACAGCTAGAGGGAAAGTCCGGTCTCTGTCTGAGTCCCTGGAGAGCGCTACTGCCGGAATACACAACAATGACCCTGGCCAATACTCTGACTCAGAAGAAGGCATCTGTCCATATAGCAAGAATTTCACCCAGCACTCTTTTAATCTGAGGACACCTGGCTTCAGTTTTCAGGGACTGAACCTGGGCCCTGCCAGGTTTGCGCTGTACCACTAAGCGATGCTCCATCGCTTGCCTAAATAACGGGGTAGAGATGGTTGATAAAGAAAATTTTTTTCCCCCTCCCCCTTCTAAAATACTAGCGTTCACTGGCAGTCTTTAAGCAGCGGCTGGACAAACATTTGCCAGGGATGTTCTAGGCCAGGGGTGTGGAACTCGGTTTGTTATGAGGGTCAGATTTGACATAAATGAGATCTTGTTGGGCCAGGCCATGTGCGTGTCATAAGATATAATGCCAGACAGCGGAGATATAAACTTCATGAAGGACACAAACAGAAAGGGGTGTTTTTTTTTTACTTAAAATAAAAACATGCTTAAAAACATCAGCACCCTTGCAATATTTTGTTTATTTAACAGTGTCTGATAACGGACACCTCTTGCTCTGAATTATGGCATCAAAATGTCTGTGCTGCTGCGATCCTGAGTGTGCTGTTCAGGTGTGTATCTGTAAGATGCAAACCTACAGTGACGCAGCAGCAGCAGAACTGGAAGAAGAAGCAGGAGACAGCCATTTCCACTGTGGGCCTGACAGAAGCCCTCCGGGGGCCTAATTCAGCCCCTGAGCCACGTTTGACACCCCTGCTCTAGGCTGATCCTGCATCGAGTAGGGGGTTGGACTAGGTGGCCTCTATAGCCCCTTCCAACTCTGTGATTCTACAATTCTGTGACGGCATGCAATGAAGCCGATGGGCAGTAGATTCAAAAGAGACAAAAGTAAATACTGCTTTACACAATGTGGAATTCACCGCCCGAGGTTGTATTGATGGCTGCAGGCACAGGCATTTTGATCGCTACTAGCACTTTATTATATTATGGTTTTGGCATTGTTTAATGGTTGCATGTTGTTCTTAATCCTATTTTATGTATATTGTAAAAAAATTCTTCATGTTTTACGTAAGCCACCCTTAGCCGGCTTCGGCTGGGAAGACGAGATAGAAGTCTAATCAATCAATCAGACAGACAGCTTTAAAAGGGGATTAGGCAGAGTCCTGGAGGACAGGTCTATTAGTGGCTACCAGCCCTGGTGACTAAAGGGAATCTCCACGTTCAAAGGCGGTCAACTTCTGAATCCCAGTGCCAGGAGCCAACACCGGGGGAAGGCCTCGGCCTCAATGCCCTCTGGTTGGCCACTGTGTGAGACGGGATGCTGGACTAGATGGACCACTGGTCTGATCCAGCAGGGCTCTTCTGATGTTCTTATGAAGGGCTCAACCTCTATGCACCATTGTTGGCCCTCCAGAGGAAATGGTTGGCCATTGTGTGAGACAGGAAGGTGGACTAGATGGACCACAGGTCTGATCCAGCAGGGCTCTTCTGATGTTCTTATGAAGGCCTCGGCCTCTCTGCCCTGTTGTTGGACCTCCAGAGGAAATGATTGGCCATTATGTGAGACAGGATGCTGGACTAGACAGACCACTGGTCTGATCCAACAGGACTCCTCTGATGTTCTTATGAAGGCCTCGGCCTCTGTGCCCTGTTGTTGGACCTCCAGAGGAACTGGCTGGCCAGTGTGTGAGACCGGATGCTGGACTAGATGGACCGCTGGTCTGATCCAGCAGGGCTCTTCTTGTGTTTTTATGTTCTTCTGCTAACTGCATTCCTTTCCCCCCAGTTGCATGGGCTTATCCTGTGTGGAACTCACTTCCAAGCAAGCGTGCACGGGATTACACGGCTAAGTAAAGCAATCTTCGCCATGCCAGAGGATTTGGGAGCAGGGGGAGGAAGTATTTTTATATTCATTCATTCGCCGCCTTCTTTGCTCCCTGGCACTTATCCTATTTCCTTGCTGTGCGTAGTCCCAATGTACCACGTCAGGCAATTTATACTCGTTTTTTAAAAGTGTGATGATGTCTGATTTCCAGAGCTGGCAATCCAACCTCCATGGGGGTTTCAATCACCAGTATAAGGAAACAGAGAAGAAAATGCATTTATCTACCGCATTTAAGGCAGGATGGCGGCAGTGTTCCCTCTAAGCTGAGTTAGCGTGAGCTATCTCACAGTTCTTTAGCCTCTGGCTCACACATTGTTTCGTCTCCGCTCAGGAAGGACGGCTCCAGAGCAAAGTAATGTATGCAGCGTCCAAATCACTCGCTCACAACTTTTCATGCCAGTCGCTCGCAAAGTAGAATTTGTGAGCGACCGTCTTTCCCTACACGTTCCCCAGAGAGCACTAATATAAGGGTCCCAAAACCGTCTGGCCCTCCCAGGGCCTAAAGAAGCCTGGCTAGCGGTGACGAGGGCCAGGGCCTTTTCTGTGGTGGCCCCTTAGTGGTGGAATTTGCTCCCGGATGACATCAAGGCCCTGCGGGACCTTTTACAGTTCTCTTCGACCAGGCCTTTGATTAGGGGCTGCCTCTTAACATCGAGGCCGTGGCCCTCCAACATCAGCACTGGCTTAATATCTTATAGCCTGGTGAGAACTCAGACGGTGGTGGCAATCTGACTATCTAGATCCTGGGGCAACGCTACCACCACTCACTAGTACTATGTTTGCTAGCACCTATTTGCACACGTTGTGGTTTTAACTTTATTGTTGTCTTAATGTATCTCGCCGTTTTAATATATTTATGTATACTCTGTAAGCCGCCCTGAGCCTGCCGGGCGGGGAGGGCGGGGAACAAATTAAACAAACAAATAAAAAAATTGCTATCATGAATGAAAGCTGAGTGAGTGCGAGCCAGCCCACAGTTCTTAGCCTCCGGCTCACACATTTTTTGCCTTCGCTCAGGAAGAAGGGCTCCAGAGCAGACTGATTCATGCAGGAGCCAAAATCGCTGGCTCACAACTTCAAGGCCAGTCGCTCACAAAGTTGGGATTTTTGATCCCAAGACTCCCCAGCTTAGAGGGAGCACTGACAACGACCCCGTGATATTTCCAAGGCAAGAGACTAAACAGAAGGTGGATAGCCATCGCCTGCCTCTGCCGAGCGACCTGGACTTCCTGGTGGGCTCCCATCCCAGTACTGACCGGGGCTCACCCTACTTAGCTTCCGAGATCTGACGAGACTGGGCTAGTTTGGGCTATCCAGGTATGGGCAGCTTCCAATACAAACAAAACAACAGGCACATTAAAAAACACCATTTAAAATCTCAACGACGGCCAATCAATAGAAACTAGAATTAGTCAAACGCCGTCCTCAATAAGGTATCTCGAAGAAGTGACTCACGAAAGCTGATAACCTCGCCACAATTTCCATCAGTCTTTAAGTTGCTACTGGACTCTGGCTCTTTCCCACTTGTCCTCAATCAAACCACCTTCACCTGCCGGCGACTGAACCCGGGGACAAGCAGAAGCTCTACCACGGAACCACGGCCCCTTCCGACCCGTGTTGGTGTGAAGCAAAAGAACAAAGTTTGAGTCCAGTGGCGCCTTTAAGAACAACAGAGTTTAATTCTGGGTATAAGCAAAGGAAGGTCAGGAACAGACTGGGAGATTGCTGAATCACAAGTTATTGCAACACTCAGGACAATGGAACCCTCAGGGCTTAACAGAGATATTGGATTCTTATCTCACCACACATGCTAAGTCACTCAGTTCTCACTTAGACCAAGAATTAAATGTTGTTGGTCTTAAAGGTACCACTGGACTCAAACTCAATTCAATAGTGAAGGGGCCACACACACCTCCCGAGAAAAGAACCTGCGCATCTGCCTACAACAAAATCTTTCACACTTGCGATGCTGCACGTTTTTGTCCTTCCTCCAAAGAGCTCAGAGGAACCTACATGGTTCTCCTTTTCCACACTTTATACTCACTGGACCTAACAACACCAACTACACCATCAGAGGCTTATTCACTTGCTCATCTTCTAACACTGTATATGCCATTAAATGCCAACAGAGTCCTTCCGTTCTCTACACAGGACGAACAGAACAAACCCTACGCCAGAGGGTAAATGGACACAAATCTGACATCAGGAACCACAAGACTGAGAAACCTGTAGGAGAACACTTCAGCCTTCCAGGACATTCATTGGGTGACCTCAATGTAGCTGTTTTATCACAAAGGAAATTTAGGAACAGAGTGGAAAGGGAAATTGCTGAATTACAAGTTATTACAACACTTGGAACAAAGACTTCCCCAGGACTCAACAGGGATATCGGTTTCATATCTCATTACATACGCTAACTCATTCAGTCCTCACATATGTATTCTCGTACAGAACGACTATACATCATCTGTATTTTAGTGTATTTCTTTTTTCAAAATAGTATATTAGAATACTGAATGTTATACAAGGAATATTGGATTGTTTGGCTGACATAACACTGCTTCCGCCTCGAAAGAGAAAGAAAAAATGCCTTTTTTCTCTACACTCTGAGAGCGAATGGAGAGTCTCAAATTTTATTTGGACATATTTATTGCTTTACAACTGTTGACTTTATAACCTTAGCTTCTGATGTAATTCTGTTTTTGCATAGCTTAAAACATCTTTATCATGTTACATGTTAATTTGCTGTTCAGCTGTCTAGAAGACTGAACCTTACCTCCCATTCCACTGTATTTGAAGCTCGTACCTTGAATAAAACTTTGTTGGCCTTCAAGGTGCCACAGGACCCAAAATTTGTTCTACTGCTTCACAGCAACACGGCGGACTACCTGGACAGACCCTCCAGTGAGCTTCACAACAGTATGGGGATTCGAACCTGGGTCTCTCCAGTTCCAGTCCGACCCTCTAAGCCACCGTGCTGGGTCTCATTTATGATACACTTCCCATTTTGGGGGGGGCAGCCCTAATTTAATGCATCTTCCAATAAAACAGGCCAACACTATGCTGGGGATTATTAGGAAGGGAATTGAAAACAAATCAGCCAGTATCATCATGCCCCTGTATAAATCATTGGTGCAACCTCATTTGGAGTACCGTGTACAATTCTAGTCGCCACACCTCAAAAAGGATATTATAGCATTGGAAAAAGTGCAGAAAAGGGCAACTAGAATGATCAAAGGGTTGGAACACTTTCCCTATGAAGAAAGGTTAAAGCGCTTGGGGCTCTTTTGCTTGGAGAAACGACGGCTGAGGGGTGACATGATTGAGGTTTATAAGATTATGCATGGGATAGAGCGGAGGGGGTGACGGCTACAAGCATGGACAGCTTCAAGAGGGAATTAGATAAGCAGATAGAGCAGAAGTCCATCAGTGGCTCTTAGGCACAAGGTATAGATAGGAACTCTCAGTCTGGGGCAAGTGATGCATCTGTATTCTTGGTGCTTGGGGGAGGGGGCAACATTGGGAGGGCTTCTAGTGTCCTGGCCCCACTGCTGGACCTCCTGATGGCCCGTGGTATTTTTGGCCACTGTGTGACACAGAGTGTTGGACTGGATGGGCCACTGGCCTGATCCAATGTTTGGCTTCTCTTATGTCCTTGCATCTTTGTGTCCAAAGATTTCTGCAGCAGAAGAAAAGACCAAGAGTCCAGTTGCACCTTAAAGCCTGGCAAAATCTGTGGCAGGGAATCAGGTTCCCAGAATCATTGCTCCCTTCTTCGGATACCAAAGATTTCTGTGTTTCTTTAAAACTTTGAGTCTGAGAAGCCAGATCATTATTTTTATATATATATATATATATATATATATATATATATATATATATATATATATATATATGACACAAGTCAGAGCCAGGACTCGACACTCGACTGATCACCAGTCCTGAGGTCCCTGGGCCTTTCTCATCTTTCCCCTTACATAACCGTTCCAACCTTAAGACCAGAGATTAAAGTCCAACTAAGAGGAACAATATTGTTTGGAGAAGCTTAGAAGCACGAACTCTCCCCCTGCCTCCACCCACCCACCCACCCCCACCGCCACAGCCAAATCGCCAGCTGCTAGCTGCAGGAATTAAAATACATGGGAGGACACCTGGTGTTTACACAGGGCCCTGGGAGAAAGAGCAGCACGTAAGGCTTGCCAACTGCCGGCCTTCCACAGGGTGGACAGTTCCGGGTTTATCCGGAGCCTTCCGCCTTGACCACAGATGGCCCATTCGGATCTGCAATTATCGGCAAAATGCTAAGCGGCGTGGGAAAAAAAAAAAAGCACGAAAACTCAATTCTGCAACAGACAACTCTGATTCTGAAACGCGTACAAATGACCCGCGTTAAGCTGACCGGCATGACGGTCTGCGTAACTTATTCCGCCTCTCCTACTCGGAAGGAAGGATTAAGGCACTCCTGCTACTTTCCCCAGCTTTCCTAAAACCGACCCTGCCCGTCTCAGGTTTCGGGCACTTCATCCGGCAACGCTCACCCTTTCTCACCTCTTCTTTGACGCTACAAACAGCCTTGAACTTTACGGCTGATGATGAAGAAATTCAGGTGGGGTCGCCATGCTGGTCTAAAGCGACGGAACAAAGTTTGGGTCCAGGAGCCCTTTAAGACCAACAAACTTTAATGCTGGCCATAAGCTTCTGTGTGCACGCACACCTCTTCAGAAATTGAAATTGGTAAAAAAAAAAAAAAAATCTATTACTTGGCTCCAAAAGGAAGGCTGCAACCAAGAAACCAGAAGAAGACTGAGACTGGGAAGGGAAGGGGACCCATGAAGGAAGAGGAGCAGGAGATTGGATTTATACCCCACCCTTCACGAGAGCCAGTTTGGTGTAGTGGTGAAGTCTGCAGACTCTAATCTGGGAGAACTAGGTTTGATTCCCCACTCCTCCACTTGCATCTGCTGGTGTGACCTTGGGCCAGTCACAAGCTTGGCACAGCTGTTCTTGAAAAAGAGCAGTTGCTGTCAAGAGCGCTCTCAACCCCGCCTACCTCACAGCATGTCTGTTGTGGGGAGGGGAAGAGAAGGGAGTTTGTAAGCCGCTCTGAGACTCCCTTGGGTAGTGAAGGGCAGGGTATAAATCCAACCTCTTCTCTTCCACCCGAAGGAGTCTCGGAGTGGCTTACAGTCTCCTTTCCCCACAACAGACGCCCTGTGAGGTAGGTAGAGATGCAAAATTTCCGGAAATTTTTTTTGGGGGGGGGGAATGGAAATTTTCAGAAAAATTGAAAAAAATGTTACATTAGCACTTCTTTTTTTCTTTTCCAGATTGAAAGTCATCCCGTTACTTTAGGAACATAAAATATGACTATGGACAATTTTACTTGGCATGAAATTATCACAACTACCATATTAAAAATATAGTGTTTATCCAGGAGCGCAGACTCTAACCTGGGAGAGCTGGGTTTGATTCCCCACTCCAACTATTATTACAAACAGAATTTACTTTTTTTTTATAATATTTATTTGTAATTGTAACAAATGGAGCAACAATCTCCTGAAACTGTTTACTAGTTTATGTGGAACAGACAAAAAAACTCCACAAAACGATTTTTTTAAAAAACCATGAAGTAACCATTATTCATATTCCCTCTCCGATAGTATTAAATAAAAATAAAAAACCCATTCTCATAAAAAGAAATGAAGAGGGGGAAGTGTATAGAAGGGAGTGTGGGCCTAAGTTTCAACGAATGGGCGTGAAATTTAATCAGAATCATTTTCTGAGCTGTAATGATCAGTACCAGTTTCAGTCTCTGCTTCTGCGGCTACTCTGTTGTGTCTGTCGTTATCACGTTCCATAATCCATTTTTTTCTTTTCTTTTTTTCTATTTTTCGGGGGGGGGGGACAAAAAAGGCTTCAGGAAAAAAAATGGGGGGGGGGGGACATTTTGTTTTTTAAAATCTTTCCAGTTTTTGTCCAGGCCTTCACATCTCTAGAGGTAGGTGGGCCTGAGAGAGCTCTCTCGAGAACTGCTGGTGAGAGAACAGCTCTGAAGGAACTTGTGACTGACCCAAGGTCACACCAGCAGCTGCATGGGGAAGAGTGGGGAACCAAACTCGGTTCTCCCAGATTAGAGTCTGCACTCCTAACCACTACACCAAACAGCATATCTCCAAGCAGTGCTTCGCCAGCTACACTGGTTTCGGGTTGAATACCAGATCAGATTCAAGGTCTTGGTGTTAACCTTTAAGGCCCTAAATCAGGGGTGTCAAAAATGCGGCCCGGGAGCCAGATCAGGCCCCCAGAGGGCTTCTATCAGGCCCGCAGTGGAACTGGCCATCTTCTCCTTCTTCCAGTTCTGCTGCTGCCAGATGGTGTAGTGGTTAAGTGCGCGGACTCTAATCTGGGGGAGAACCGGGTTTGATTCCCCACTCCTCCACTTGCACCTGGCTGGCCATAGTTCTGATAAGAGCTGTTCTTGAAAAAAGAGCAGTTTCTGTCAAGAGCTCTCTCAGCCCCACTGACCTCACAGGGTGTCTGTTGTGGGGAGGGGAAGGGAAAGGAGTTTGTAAGCTGCCCTGAGACACCTTCAGGTGATGAAGGGCAGGGTATAAATCCAATCTCTTCTTCTTCTGCTGCTGCTGCTGCTGCTACATCATCATAGGTTTGCAGCTTACAGATGCACACCAGAACAGCAGCCTCAAGACTGCAGCAGCAGAGACATTTTGATGTCATAATTCAGAGCAAGAGGTGTCAGTTATCAGACACTGTGAAATAAAAAAAATATTGCAAGAGTGCTGATGTTTTAGGCATGTTTTTACTTTAATTAAAAAGAAGAACCCTTTGTGTTTGTGTCCTTTATAAAATTTATATCTCCGCTACCTGGCATGACATTTCATGACACACACGTGGCTCGGCCCAACGAGATCTCACTGATGTCAGATCCAGCCCTCCTAGCAAATGAGTTCGACAGCCCTGCCCTGAATGGCCTGGGTCCAGCATATCTACAGGACCACCTCTCCTGGTATACCTCCCAAAGAGCATTATTCTCTGAGGAGAGGAACCTCCTCGTGGTCCCTGGCCCGAAGGATATCCAGCTGTCCCCAACCAGAGCCCCAGGGCCTTTTCAGCCCTGGCCCCGACCTGGTAGAACTCTCTGCCCAATGACATCCGTGCCCTGTAGGACCTAATGCAGTTCCTCAGGGCCTGTAAGACAGAGATGTTCCACCAGGCCTATGGTTGGAGACAGCAATGGTTTGCCATCAAACCTGGCATCCCCGTCTCCCTGCCCCCCCACCCCCAGGGGACGGGATGTATACTGTTAAACAGCCACCTGAATAGTTTTGGTTATTACTGTTTTATTGGGGGGGGGTTGTTTTTAATTTTAACCTGAATAGATGTATCTACTGGGATGTATTTATTGAATATTGTCAACTGCCCTGAACCCCATGCAGAGGAGGGTGGTCTACAAATCAGATAGATGAAGATCTTAGCCCTCATAAGAACATCATAAAAGCCCTGCTGGATCAGACCAGTGGTCCATCCAGTCCAGCATCCTGTCTCACACAGTGGCCAACCAGTTCCTCCTCAGGGCCAACAACAGGGCAGAGAGGCCAAGGCCTTCATAAGAACATAAGAAGAGCCCTGCTGGATCAGACCACTGGTCCAACTAGTCCAGCATCCTATCTCACACAGCGGCCAACCAGTTCCTTTGGGCAGCCACCAACATGGCACAGAGGCTGAGGCCTTCATAAGAACATAAGAAGAGCCCTGCTGGGTCAGACCTGCTGGATCTCACACAGCGGCCAACCAGTTCCTCTGAAGGTCCAGCAACAGGGCATAGAGGCTGAGACCTTCCCCTGATAAGAACATCAGAAGAGCCCTGCTGGATCAGACCAGTGGTCCATCTAGTCCAGCATCCTGTCTCACACAGTGGCCAATCAGTTCCTCTGGAGGGCCATCAACAGGGAATGGAAGCCAAGGGCCTCACAAAAACATAAGAAAAGCCCTGCTGGATCAGACCAATGGTCCTTCTAGTCCAGCATCCTGTCTCACATAGTGGCAACTAGTTCCTCTGGAAACCTTCATAAGAACACAAGAAGAGCCCTGCTGGATCAGGCCAACAATCCATCTAGTCCAGCATCCCATCTCATACAGCGGCCAACCAGTTCCTCTGGATGGTCAACAACAGGGCATAGAGGCCAAGGCCTTCCCCCAATGTTG
The DNA here is from genome assembly GCA_029375565.1 of Gekko gecko. Taxonomy (NCBI): domain Eukaryota; kingdom Metazoa; phylum Chordata; class Lepidosauria; order Squamata; family Gekkonidae; genus Gekko; species Gekko gecko. Next base: position 13,269,381 of record JAPDNY010000007.1, on the reverse strand, counting down.
CCTCCTGGCTCTGGGATTCTGAGGATTAGTGCCTCTGAATGTGGAGGTTCCCCTCAGTCTTAATGGCTAGTAGACACTGATAGACCTCCATGAATCTATTTAATCTCCTTTTAAAGCTGTTTATTCCTGTGGTCATCACTACACCCTAAGGCAGCAAATTCCATATTTTAATCACTCTCTGTATACAATAGTATTTCCTTTTGTCTGTCCTTAACCTACTGTCCATCAGTTTCCTTGGATGCCCTCAAGTTCTATTATTTTCAGAGAAGGAGAAAAAGTTCTCCTTGTCACCTCTCTTCACCCCACACATAATTTTATAAATCTCTATAATGTCAACACTGTCTGGAGGTGAGTCTTTGGGATCTCAGATCGAAACTTCCATAAGACAGACTACCCATCCTTTGCTTATTTATTGGCTTAATATCCCACTTTTCTCCCTAAAGGGGCTTTAAACTGGCTTGCAACAATTCTCCCCATCTCCCTTTTATCATCACAACAACCTTGTGAGGTAGATTAGGCCAGTGCTTCTGGCCAAAGGCCACTCAGCAAGTTTCCATGGTGGAGGAGGGATTCCAACTCAAGTCTCCTGGGCTGGCTTATTTTTTTTTTTACGCTGGATGTGACAAAGATTGAACCTGGGACCTTCTGGATACAATTGAGCCACAGCCTAAACTCAGTCAGAAGCAACCCCGTCTGACCATCTCAGATACAAATGCACTAACTACCCGCTCTTCCTTCCGCCAATCTATTTATTGTATTTGTTTAGAAAGCATATTTATGGTGCCTCTCTGGAGACCAGCTCAAAGTGGCTTCCCCAGACATTCCCTCTCATTCAAGTTTCTTTTTCTGCTTCTGAGTGGTCACCAGGGTGTATTATGAACCTGTGGCTCAGTGACCAAGAGTCCATTTTGCATACAGACAGCCCCACAAAAGCCAGTTTGGTGTAGTGGTAGAAAAGAGCAAGTGTCCAGGAGCTCCTTAAAGACTAACAAAATATGTGGCGGGGGAGAAGCTTTCGTGAGTCACTGCTTGCTTCCTCAGATACAGCCAGCTTCTGTTCTATTGACTGGAAACTGGAGTGATTTCAGATGCCAAATGGCATTGGCAGGCAAATGACAATAGCAGGTAACCAACAACTGCAAGCGTGATTGGGTTTAGGTGAGATATGCAGAGGGGTAATAGGTGTGGAGACATCAGCATTGGTAATGAGACGGGAAACCTAGGTCTCGGTTCAGTCCAGGTGGATATTTGTCATAGTGGCTAAGAGTGGCAGCTGCTGGATGACCTTCAGCAAGCCATAGTTCTGACAAGAACTGTTCTTGAAAGGGTGTGTGTGGGAAGGGAAAGGATTTTGTAAGCCGCTCCGAGACTCCGAGTGAAGGGCAAGGTATAAATCCAATCTCTTCTTATTCTTCTAATCTGGAGAACTGGGTTCGATTCCCCATTCCTCCACATGAAGCCAGCTCCCCCCCACAAAAAAACAAACCTAGCTCGCCACAGAAAGAACTAGAGTTTCAGGCTGCCAGACAATATTCCGATCTCCCGGCAATACTACACCCACTGCCACACGATAATTATTATTACAGAAGGTCCCAGGTTCAATCCCTGGCACCTCCAGTTTAAAGATCCAGGTAGGAGGTGATGTGAAAGACCTCAGCCTGAGACGCTGGAGAGCCGCCGCTAGTCTGAGTAGACAATACCGACCTTGATGGACCAAGCATAAGGCAGCTTCATGTTTTCCCTTTGGGTGCCAATAACTGGGAAGTTATGCTATTTCACCCTCTCCAGAATTCCTTGGCACCTGTGCTGCTGGGGAAAAAAGAATGGGGAAGAGGGCTCATGCTGGGGGCAAGCAATACCTGCCATTGCTAAGCCAAGTCAAAGAGTGATTAACATGTGGAATTCACTGCCACAGGAAGTGGTGGCAGCTACAAGCATGGACAGCTTCAAGAGGGAATTGGATAAGCATATGGAGCAGAGGTCCATCAGTGGTTATGAGCCACAAGGTATAGATAGGGAATCTCAGGCTGGGGCAAGTGATGCTCTGTATTCTTGGTGCTTAGGGAGGGTAACAGTGGGAGGGCTTCTGGTCCACTGCTGGACCTCCTGATGGCACCTGGTATTTTTGGCCACTGCGTGACAGAGTGTTGAACTGGATGGGCCATTGGTCTGATCCAACACTGGCTTCTCTTATGTTCTTGTTAAGTCCCTTACATCCTAGCACTGGAGATGACATAATAATTTGTGCAGAAAGAAAAGTCAGATTCAAATTCAGTACCATCTTAGAGGCCAACAAGATTTGGGGGGGGTTAAGCTTTCAAGTGTCAAAGCTCCTTTCATCAGATCCTCGGTATTGACTCTGCTACAGAACTCAAACCTTGCTGCTCTCCTGCATACCCAAATGGCTACCCCCGCCCCCAGACTTGTGTCGAAAAGCTACTATAAAACACACTTGGGGATACATGAGTCTTACTGGATCAGACTAGTGGTCCATCTAGTCCAGCATCCTGTCTTACCAGCCAATTACGCTAGAGGTTCTATGCCAACAATAGGGCACAGAGGTCAAGACCTTTCTCTGATGTTGCCTCCTGGCACTAGTATGCAAAGGTGTACTGCCCCTGAACATGGTGGTTCCCCTCAATCACTGTGGCTAGTAGTCACTGATAGACCTATTCCCCCATGAGTCTATCTAATCTCCATTTAAGGCCATCTATCCCTGGGGCCATCACAACATCCTCTGGCAGCTAATCCCACATTTTAATTACTCGCTGTGTAAAGAGGTATTTCCTGTTGTCCATCCTGACCCTACTGCCCATCAGCTTCATCAGATGCCCTTGAGTTCCAGTACTTTGAGAGAGGGAGAAACAGTTTTTCTCCGTCCACTCTCTCTACCCCATGTATGATTTTTTATAAACCTCTATCATGTCACCACCTTACTGGTCTCTTTCCTAAACTGAAAAGTCCCAGACTAAAGGTGCTCTGACGCCTTAATCGTCTTGGTTGTCCTGGACTGTGGGTACATCCAGTGAGGATTATGAAACATGCAAACTGAGAAGACATAATCTGTCCACATCTATCAACACATGGACATGAACCTGCATGACATTAAATCAGGCCACTGGTCTATCGAGGTCCAAATGACTTCTGAAGTTATTATTGTGCCTTGCTAAGAAGCCCCCTCTGTGGAAATTCAACAGGTGAAGCTTTTCATAGCACAAGCCACGGATAAAAGGAAGGACTTCTTCACCCAAAGAGTGATTAACACATGGAATTCACTGCCACAGGAGGTGGTGGCAGCTATAAGCACCGACGGCTTCAAGAGGGAATTAGACAAGCATATGGAGCAGAGGTCCATCAATGGCTATTAGCCACAAGGTATAGATAGGGACTCTCAGGCTGGGGCAAGGGATGCTCTGTATTCTTAGTGCTTGGGGGGGGCAACAGTGGGAGGGCTTCTAGTGTCCTGGCCCTACTGCTGGACCTCCTGATGGCACCTGGTATTTTTGGCCACTGTGTTGACAGAGTGTTGGAGTGGATGGACCATTGGCCTGATCCAACATTGGCTTCTCTTATGTTCTTATGTAACCTTCCCTGTTGAATCTCTGCCTGATGTGGCAGCCGTTGAACGCCCAGCAGCCTCACTGCCAAAAAGGACCATCAACTTTCCCACCTGCCCTGCGCATGAAGCAACAAGGCAGATTAAAAATAGAAACCGAGGCTCCCGAAGACAGACATGCCCCAAAGTAAACAGTTCCAAAATCACAAAAGGCTTCCATTCCGAAGGAGGAAGTTTGTATAATCACATGTTAAGATAAACACGAATGCCGGTTCGCGGGGGATATCACAGGCTGTGACAAGAAAGCTGGTTGCAGATTCAAAAGCCAGTCCCGATAAGGGACAAGACTTTCCCATTCGTGTGTTCAAGAATTTGAAGTCACAGATACGTATTTTTAAAAACCTCCTGCCGTTTACTTTTGGCCTCCTGGAGACTGTGAAGTCACAGCCTGATCGGCCAGCCCTGCAATCCTTTACAACTCTCGAAAAGTCCCCCTGTCAATACATAGCAAGGGATCAAGTTACTTCTCCCCACCAGCACCGCTCGAAGACCAGCAGGGTCAACATTCTACTCGCCTGGAACATCCCTGCAAACTCCAGAGATGTACATATAAGGCAATGGGACGGTGGCAGCTGCCCCCACAACAGGCCGGCCTGCACACTGGCCGGTCTGCACACAGTCCACCCCGCTGGGCTGTTTACATCTTACAGTTAATGAAACACCTCTGCTTTCAGCATAAAGTAAGGGGGCGGCAGGGTGTGGGGTGGGGGAGGCGGGGAAGTGAAAGAAATATTCTTTGTATGTGCTTCCCCTCTTTTGGCAGTTAACACCTGTCACCTACTACTGACAGAGCTCTGCTTGTACCACAAAGGGGGGAGCAGCAATTATGCCCCCTCCGGATCTCAATCGGCACCCTCCGGAATCCGCAACGGGTTTTTCGGAAAGTTAGTCTCTCTCTCTCTTTCCTAGCTGCATCTGACAAAGTCAGGCCTGACTGACCAGAGGGCACCGGTTCTGTTCGTCTCCAAGACACCGCCAGCCGGGCTACCTATCTGGAATCATCTTTCCTAGAGATTCGCACCCAGTGCCAAAATCTGGGGATGCGATGCTCTGTGCCTCCTGCCTTTCTCCAGAGCAGTTCTCTCTGGCATCCGCTGGAAAAACACCTACCCAAGTACCCAGGCAGAAGATGTATACTGATAAAGATAAAGGAATTATGTCAGAATACAACTCCTCTCTCCCAAAAAACTGTGGGGCGAGATCACTAGAAGGACCAGAGAGCCTCTGCGGTTCCCCCCTCAACGGATCCCACATTCCAAAAAAAAAAGAACGCGAATTCATCCCTAGGCAGACTTCCGTAATACATTACAGCCGCAAGCTCCCCTCCGTTTATTTCCCCCTCTCTCAGAAAACACTTTAAAAACGCCATAAATGCACATAGTTGCTGCACTGAGAAAATAAGGTTCCATGCCTTGAAATCACATAGAAACACCCCGCGGGGGGGGGGGGCGAGGGGAACCAAGCAGGGAGGCGGGACTCCCCAAAGCCAGGCAGGCCTGATTTCTGATTCTTGTCTCCCAAACCTCCGGGATCCCACCCCTTGCCCTCCGCCTTTCCCAGGGTCTGTTTCCATCCACCAAAGCAACCCACACCATGCAAAGCATTCCTGACGCAGCACAGGTTCCTCTTTACTCCTGCCTGGAGGGGAAGTCTAATGTCTTGCAAGGGGGTGTGTGAGTGGGAGAGGGGCTTTGGAGGGGGGAGAGCGATCCGCCACAGTTCCAGAAGGCCCGAGGAAATCTGGGCACTCTCAGAATGGTGTATTTTCTTTTCCAGGCAGGTTGGAACACGAACTGTTGTCACTCACACGTGAAGAGGAACCTTTACGCGCACAGACAGACAGAAACACAAAACCAGCCAAATTCCAGCCTCCTGCGCGCTAACCAGCACTAGATTTCCAAAACCAGCACTTTTAGGGATCCAGTAAAGGACGCCTCGTGATTGTAATGTGTAGAGGGAGGAGTAAAAAGAAGGGGGGGGGAGATCTATTCTAGGGACCAGTGTTCCCTCTAAGCTGAGTTAGTGTGAGCGAGCTCACAGTGTTTTAGCCTCCGGCTCACCCATTTCTGTCTCAGCTCAGGGAAGACGGGCTCCAGAGCAAATTGGTTGACGCAGCAGCCAAATCCCCCGCTCACGGACTTTTAATGCCAGTAGCTCACCAAGGAGAATTTTCGCTCACAAGGCTCCGCAGCTTAGAGGGAGCACTGCTAGGGACCCCATTATTTTTTACCCCAAAAGCCACCAGCCCACGGAAGCGATAAAGAAATCCTTCTCCGCCCGCCCCTCTTCCGCTCCATAGCTGCATGTTTATACAGGGACAAAAACACACACAATACTTTTCACACATGCAACCCTGCAGTGCAAGGGGGAACTACCTTCCAAGGGGGCTGGGTTAGCAAAGGCTGCAGCCAAGAAGAGGAGTAACCCCCCCACACACACACAAAACACACACACACACACAATTCTGGCCCTGGACTCATTTCTTTGGCTTCCTGGATTCTCCAGCCTGGCTTCCTCTATTCTGCAAAGAGTCAGATGTGGCTGTGGAAGGCGAGCATGCAAGATCCCGATTGGAGAAAGAGACAGGGAGAGAAGCTGCGCTCTTCACTGTTTTAAGGCAGGCCAGCTAAATCCCGGATTTTCTAAAAAACGTTTGCAGCGGTGTCCCTGGGCAAGGCAGGTCGGCGCTGACACCAACCACGGCGCTGAAGGAGGAGGAACAACACACACACACACCCCGCGCGCGCATTGTTAATCAGCCTTCTCCCTCCCCGCAAAAGCCACAACCGCGCATCGACGCACCCGCGGCGCATCTCCACACCCCCTCGGCGGCACTTGTTTACGGCTCGCCCAGCCGCCCGCGTCCTTTCGCCAATGTCAAAATAACAAGCCCGAGAGCTGGGCGCAACAAAAAAATAATAATACCGATCTACGCAAGAAGGTGGAGAGGGGAAAGGGGGTGGGGGTCGTGAAAGAGCAGCCGCCTCCGCTGGGTCTGAAATCTGAATGCAAAGGGGAAAAATATGAATGCAAAAAAGAGGGGGCGCCCCCCGCAAATGTCTTCTCCACCCCGCGTAAATCTCTTCCAATGGTGACGAACGAGGCTTCCCGGTCCAAACGGGAGCTCTCCGCTCTGCAAGGCCGCCCGCCGCCAGGTAGCTCCACGCCTCCCTCTCTCCTCCCCCCCCCCCTCGGCTGATAGCAACCCAATAAGTAAAATAATAGTAAGGAGACTAGCATACGGGAGGGAGAGAGCTGGGGCGCCCCGATCCCGCCCCGGAGCCCGGCTGACCGGCTGCGCGCACGGCTACTCGGAAGCAAGGCTTTCCTTCTCCCCCCCCCAACCCCGGGCTGCGCGCACGGCTACTCGGAAACAAGCCCCCCTCCCCGCAACACTGACTTGGCAGGCGTGTTTACTCGAGAGTAAGGCCCTCCGGAATCCCGCGCCGCGAGTCGTCGTCGCCGTCCCCAATACACACACGCCGATCCGGCAGCCCAGGGTGTTTTGCAGCCCCGAGGCCGATCCCTGGTCTCCTCGGGAGCAAGCGCGCCGGGGGGGGCTTCCTATCCACCGGCCGGAGCGCAGACGGACCTTCTCTCCCTCCCCGTGTCTCCTCGGGAGCAAGCGGCGGTGCGTTCGGCGGAGGCCGGTTTCCCGAGGAGAGCGCGGCGGCAAGGAACGGCCCCCCTCCCCTCTTTTTTTGTAACCACGGCGCTTCCCTCCTCCCCAGTCGACGCGTCCGGGGGATCGGGCCCCGCCAGCCAGCCAGCCAGGCAGCCGCCGCGCAGCCCTCCCTTCCAGCCCTCCAATGCCCCGCGGGATCCTCCCCTTCGGACGCCTCGAACCCGCCGCCGGGCTGCGCAGAGGGACCCCCAAAATAACACCCGGGCGCGCTTTGGGGGCGCGGAACGGGGGGCGCTTTTCCTGCACCCAGAATTAAAAATAGGGGGGAAGACCCACTTGGAGGGAGGGAGGGAAGGAGGGAGGGGGGCTGTTCAACCAGACCTCCCCCCCACCGCCACGCTCTCCCCCCCCTCCCCTTTCCCTGCCCCCTTCCCCGGTTCCCACGTTCGCCAGGGCCAAACTCACCCATATCTCCTCGCCCGGCCGAAGGCGCTCGGCCGCCCGCCCGCCCCGCCGACGCGTGTCTCTCCTTCTCCTCCTCCTCCTCCTCCCGGGCGCGTCGAGAAAGAGCGATCCGGGGCTGGGGGGCGGAGGCAGGCAGGCTCCGGTCGGAATGCGCGTCCGGACGGGGGCTCAGATCCCGCGCCCGCCGGCGGCCCCTCGCCACAGCCCCCCGAGGCGGCGCTCCTCCGGCTGCTCCTGCCGCGGCGGCTGCTGCAGGAAACCCATGGCGGTGTGGCCGTGCGGAGCGGAGCGGAGCGCGGGGGGGGGAACTGTCAGAGCAGGCGGGGAGGGGGAGAAGGGAGAGAGGGCGGCCGGGGAGGAGGCTGCCCGCCCGGGGGCGGAGGGAGAGCGGAGACCGGGGAGAGAAAGCCGGGGGGGGGGGGGGCGCGCGGAAAGGCCCGGCGATGCGCCCGGGAGAGGGAGCGAGAGGAACAGATTTCTTCTTCTTCTTTTTTTTTTGCAAGAGGTGGGAAAATGGCGTCGGGCTCAAATGTTTCAAAAAAAACACACACACACCGAACCCAGAAGCGCGCATGCAAAAAAAACAAAAATGTGTTAGTTTCGATGCGATTTCTTCTCCTCCAGAACTGCAGCGGGCGACGGGGTGTGCGGGGAAGGGGGGAGGAGGAGAGAAGGGAGAGGGCGAGGGAAGGGAGGGAAAGGGGGGCGCGCGAAACGCTTCGCAAAGGGGAAGCCACCCAAAAAAGAATAAGAACGATCAAAAAAATCGAATCGATGCCACCGTCGCGGCTGATCCTCCCTTTCCTTTCCTTTTTTTTGCAAACGGCGAGCCGCTTTCCCTTTTCTCTCGCCGGGGCGCGCGTGGCTCGGCTCGCTGCAGAAGAGGGGGGCGGCTGGAGGAGAGCGGTGGCGAGGCGAGGTCTCGATCCGGCTCCTTCGCCGCGCCGGGCGGCGGCTTCCCCCTCCTTGCAGAGAAACAGACGGGTGGGAGGGGGTCCTTCCTGGGCTCCGGGGAAGCGCCGAACCGGGAACCGGAGGGGGCGGGAATGGGCTCCGCCGAGCCGCGCGGTGCAAAGCGAGCTGGAGAGCCGCTGCCACTGTCGCCCGGGCTGGTTGCTGCCGCCGCCGCCGCCGCGGCCCGTTGCTGCTCGCTGCTCGGCTCTATGGCGCCCCCCTCCGGCGCTTCGGACTCCCTCCCGGCACCCCTCGTGAGTGACCCAGCCGAGGGAAAGCGCCGTTTCGGCAATCCCGGCTTTCACCCGCTCTGAATCCTTCGCTCTCTGTCTGCGGTCACACTCACACTCAATAATCCACTTGCAGTGCACACCAGTTTAGTGTGGTGGTTAAGTTAATGTGGAATAACCGGGTTTGAGTCCCCAGGTCTCCACGTGCAGCTGCTGGGTTGACCTTGGGTCAGTCACAAGTTCTCCCAGAGCTGTTCTCCCAAGGGCAGTTCTCGTGAGAGTTCTCTCAGCCCCACCTACCTCACAGGGTGTCTGTTGTGGGGAGGGGAAGGGAAAGGATTTTGTACGCCACTCTGAGACTCCAAGTGAAGGGCGGGGGTATAAATTCAATCCTTCTTCTTTCCAACTGGATTTTACTGTGGGAACTGGCAAAATCCAGTTGGAAAGTGTGTTGAAAGTGGATTGTAAATTGATTGTTTAGTGTGTGTGACCGCAGCCTAAATGCTCCACTTTCAATCCAGCACTTCCCAGCTGGATTTTAACTGGGAACGGGCAAAATCCAGTTGGAGAGTGTATTGAAACTGGATTGGAAGTGGGTTATTTAGTAGGCGTGACCTTAGCACACCAGGGTCAAATCCATTGGCAAAACCATGGCTGAAGTGCATTGAAAGGGGATTGGAAGCACACCTGTGGGAAATAAGAAGGATGGTTTGAGAGTGCTGGGATTTGTTAGCCAGGGAGAGGACAGGGGCTGGTGAGGGCAGAAAGGCAGAGAACAAAATAGAAGCCAATGCTGGATCTAGTCCAACACTCTGTCACACAGTGGCCAAAAATACCAAGTGCCATCAGGAGGTCCGCCAGCGGGGCCAGGACACTAGAAGCCCTCCCACTGCTGCCCCCCCCAAGCACCAAGAAGACAGAGCATCACTCGCCCCAGATGGAGAGTCCCTATCTATACCTTGTGGCTAATAGCCACTGATGGACTTCTGCTCCATATGCTTATCCAATTCCCTCTTGAAACCGTCCATGCTTGTAGCTGCCATCTCCCGTGGCAGTGAATCCCATGTGTTAACAACTCTTTTGGGTGAAGAAATACTTCCGTTTATCTATTCTAACCCAACTGTTTAGCAATTTCATTGAGTGCCCACGAGTTCTTGTATTGTGAGAAAGGGAGAAAAAGACTTCTTTCTCAACCTGCTCAATCCCATTCATAATCTTATAAACCTCAGTGGTGTCACCCTTCAGCCATCATTTCTCCAAGCTAAAGAACCTCAAGCGTTTTAACCTTTCTTCATAGGGAAAGTGTTCCAACCCTTTTATCGTTCTAGTTGCCCTTTTCTGCACTTTTTCCAATGCTATAATACCCTTTTTGAGATGTGGCGACCAGAACTGTACACAGTATTCCAAATGAGGTCGCACCAATGATTTATACAGGGGCACGATGATACTGGCTGATTTATTTTCAATCCCCGCCCTAATAATCTCCAGCATAGCATTGGCCTTTTTTAATGCAGTTGCACACTGTCTCAAGATTTTCATTGAGCTATCTACTACGACTCCAAGATCTCTATCTTGGTCAGTCTCTGCCAGTTTGGACCCCATCAACATGTATTTATAGTTAGGATTTTTGGCTCCAATATGCATCACCTTGCACTTGGCCACATTGAGCCCCATTTGCCAAGCTGACGCCCACTCCCCCGTCCTCGACAGATCCCTTTGGAGTGCCTCACAATCCTCCCTGGTTCTCACCACCATGAACAATTTTGTGTCATCTGCAAATTTAGCCACTTCACTGCTTACTCCCAACTCCAAATAATTAATAAACAAGTTAAAAAGCATTGGACCGAGTACTGATCCCTGCGGTACCCCACTGCTTCACCCTCCACTGAGAAAATTGCCCATTTATACTCACTCTCTGTCAGCTTTGGATGTCAGCTTTGTACCAAGGTCGTGACACAAAGGCAAGCAATGGCAAACCATCACTGAGAGTCTCTTGCCTGGGAATCCCTACGGGGGGGACTTGAGTCATGTAGGGACTTGGTGTCATGCAGAGGAGTCAGCTTGGTGTAGTGGTTAAGTGCACGGACTCTAATCTGGGAGAACCGGGTTTGATTCCCCCACTCCTCCACTTGCACCTGCTGGATGACCTTGGGCAAGCCATAGTTTTGGCACAGCTGTCCTTGAAAAAAGCAGTTTCTGTCAAGAGCTCTCTCGGCCCCACCCTACCTCCCAGGGTGAGGGTGGGGAGGGAAAGGGTAAGGCGCTCTGAGACTCTGAATGATGGCCAGGGTATAAATCCAATCTCCTCTTCTTCTGAAGGCAGTTTAGTGACTGTAGAATGGGAGTAATACAGTCCAAAACAATTTCTTGTGTACATGGCCTTTCTTTGCCTACTTGTTTGGATACAGAGATCTTGTTCATTTACATAACAAAATTAAGGAATTAATTATCATATGGCAGTTGGTGTAGTATAGTCAGGAGATCCGAAGATTGTCTGGCAGCCTGAAACTCTAGCTCTTTTTGTGGCGAGCTAGGTTTTTTTTTTTTGGGGGGGGGGGGTGAGAGAACTGTGACTGACCCAAGGTCATGTGGAGGAGTGGAGAATCGAACCCGGTTCTCCAGATTAGAGTTTGCTGCTGTTAGCCACTACACCAAACTGGCTCTCTTATTAACATGACAAATGATACCTTACACAGCCAGAAGACCAGAAACCCATGAATATAATAACATAAAAATTATAAAAATAGTTTGTGAACCTTTAACAAAAATTATGAATAAAAAATATTACACCAAATGTCCCTGGTGTCAGTCCAATTTTTGAAGACACCTCAAAGTTCTAACGAGATTCTTATCTGAAGCAGCCCTTCCTGGTGGAGCAATAAAGTCCAATGCTGATGGAGGCAAAGCGATCCTGTTAACGGGGAACTGGTAAAAATCCCGTTTCCACAGCGTCTTCTTCAGAAACAGGTACTTCAACTGGACATAATTAATCCATAATGCATTCAATCTTCCTACTTCTTAGTCTGGTCTGATAAAGGTAAAGGCTCCCTTGCTCAAAAGCCAGTCGAATCCGACTCTAGGTTTGCGGTGCTCATCCCCGTTTCAAAGCCGAAGAGCCAGCGCTGTCCGAAGACGTTTCCGTGGTCATGTGGCCGGCATGACAAAACACCAAGGTGCACGGAACGCTGTTACCTTCCCACCGAAGTGGTACCTATTTATCGACTTGCAATTTCTTCCTTTCGAACTGCTAGGTTGGCAGGAACTGGAACTAGAAACGGGGGCTCACTCCGTCATGCGGTACCCCGGGTCTCGAACTGCTGAACTACTGACCTTCCACAGCCTGCAGTTCAGCATCTCAACCACTTGAGCCACTGCAGCAGCACCCAAATTTTCAAAGAACACCCAAGCATTTGTTGAGTTCTCCGACTGATCCAACAGCTATCTTGTTGTAGCAACTGAAGTCATAATAAAATAGGCACACACTTTAGAAATTGGCTTTACAGTGGAGGTAGAAAGTACCGTCAAGTTGTGGCCCTTATGATGACCCTGCCGGGTTTTCAAGACAAGATGAGCAGAAGTGGGTCGCTGTTGTCTGCCTCTGTGTAACAGCCCTGGACCTCCCTGGTGGTCTCCCATCCATATACTAGCCAGGGCTGACCTTGCTTAGCTTCTGGGATCTGATGAGTTTGGTCTAGCATGGACCATCCAAGTCAAGGCAGCTTTACGATGTTGTAGTTCAGTCGCACAGTCGAGTCTGACTCTTTGCAACCCCATGGGCCGCATCATGCCAGGCCCTCTTGTCCTCTAGAGTTTGCTGAACTTCATGTTCGTTGCATCGATAATACAGTCTAACCATCTCATCCTTTGCCGTCCCCTTCTTCTTTGACCTTCAATCTTTCCCAGCATCAGGGTCTTCTCCAGTGCATGCTCCCTTCTCATTGGGTGGCCAAAGTTTTTGAGCTTCAGCTTCAGGATCTGGCCTTCCAGGGAACAGTCAGGGTTGATTTCTTTTAGGATTGACTGATTCGATCTCCTTGCAGTCCAAGGGACTCCCAAGAGTCTTCTCCAGCACTCTAGTTCGAAAGCATCTATTCTTCGCCACTCGGCCTTCCTTATAGTCCAACTCTCGCAGCCATACATTACTACTGGGAATACCATTGCTTTGACCATGCGGACTTTTGTTGGCAGGGTGACGTCTCTCCTTTTTATTACACTGTCTAGGTTTGCTATAGCTTTAGGATATTACCCAACAAACACATTAGGAGACCAGCAACTCAATCATAGCCTGATTATTTTGCAAATCCCCTGTGAAAATTGCCCCAATAATCAGGCACTCCCTTGAAATATGTAGGAAAGTGCCCACTCGCTCTTTACATCTCCAACACAGACTAGAAATGCCACCCAGCTTTTTACATAGTCTGCTCAGGATATAATACCACCTAACCAATGCCTTTGAGCGACTTTCTGTAATCCGTACATTATAGGTTAGCTGAGATATCTCCTTAAATAACCAGTGCCTGAGGCAGTTCAGCAACAAGCTCTCTCTCTCCCTCTCCCATTTTTCTCGATATGTTTTGCTCCTCAATTTCCTCACCCAACAAGGTACAGATTTTAGTGGTTAAGACGCTGAACTGCAGGCTGTGGAAGGTCAGTAGTTCAGCAGTTTGAGACCCGAGAGTGCCGCATGACGGAGTGAGCTCCCATCTCTAGTTCCAGCTCCTGCCAACCTAGCAGTTCGAAAGCAAGAAATTGCAAGTCGATAAATAGGTACCACTTCAGTGGGAAGGTAATAGCGTTCCGTGCACCTCGGGGTCCAGTCATGCCGGCCACATGACCACGGAAATGTCTTCAGACAGCGCTGGCTCTTCGGCTTTGAAACGGAGATGAGCACCGCAAACCTAGAGTCGGATTCGACTGGCTTTCGAGCAAGGGAACCTTTACCTTTACCTATCCCATTGACAAGAAGGATTGTAAAATATACATTTAAAGACAGCAAGGGGTCTAAAGTCCTAACCTGGATAACCCAGGCCACCTTGATCTCCTCAGAAGCTAAGTGCAGTTGGCCCTGATTAGTATTTGGATGGGCAACCACCAAGGAAGTCCAGGGCAGGAGCTTTCGTGAGTCACTGCTGTGACTCATAAAAGCTCGCCCCTTCCACAATTTCTGTTAGACCTTAGGGTGCTGCTGGACTGTTGCTCCTTTCTACTGCTAGTAAAGGTAAAGGTTTCCCTTGCTTGAAAGCCAGTCAAATCTGACTCTAGGGGGCAGTGCTCGTCTCAATTTGCAATCCGAAGAGCCAGCACTGTCCAAAGACATTTCCATGGTCATGCGGCTCGTGTTTAGCTTGTGATCAACCAGAACACCCAGATCCCTTTCACATGTGCTGCTGTCAAAATGGCCCAGGTTTTCCAGATTTCATCAGATCTTAGAAGCTAAGCATGGTCAGCCATGGTTAGCACTTGGATGGGAGACCACCAAGGAAGACTTTGCAGAGGAAGGCGATGGCAAACCAACTCTGTTCACCTGAGACTTGAAAGCACTTGACATGCACACACAAGGTACCTACCTGTGCTTGACCTTAGTTCTGCTACTACACGCAGGGCTCTTTTTGTAGCAGGAACTGCTTTGCATATTAGGTGACACACCCCTAATGTAGCCAATCCTCCAAGAGCTTACAGTAGCCCCTGTAAGAAGAGCTCTGTAAGCTCTGGGAGGATTGGCTACATTAGAGGTTTGTTGCCTAATATGCAAAGCAGTTCCTGCTACAGACAAACAGACCTCCCCTCCAGTGTTCCCTCTAAGCTGAGTTAGTGTGAGCCAGCTTACAGTTTTTGAGCCTCTGGCTCACACAGTTTTGTCTTAGGCTCAGGAAGGGATGGCTCCAGAGCAAACTAATTGATGCAGCAGCCAAATCGCTCGCTCACAAGTTCAATGCCAGTAGCTCGCAAAGTAGAATTCTTGCTCACAAGACTCCACGGCTTAGAGGGAACATTGCTCCCCTCCGGAAACTATTTAAAAATATAGGAGGAGCCGTGTTTCAGTGGCAGAGCACCCACCTCGTGTGCAGAAGGGCTCCGGTTCAACTCGCTAGCATCCCCTTAACTCTTTCACTGCCCTTGTATTTTCGGGGAGGGTGCTTAAAAATATAACACGTTTTTGTATTTGCGTTTCCCCCTTGTAACAATTTTATTAGAAAGTGCATCAAAAAGCGTTGAAACGGTGCATGTTTTCTGACACCCTAGGTCTAAGTAAATAAATAATTTGCTCCCCTGCCTTACTTCTCTAAGGAGCTGCGATGGCTCAAGTGGTTAAGACGCTGAACTGCAGGCTGTGGAAGGTCAGTAGTTCAGCAGTTCAAGACCCGAGAGGTGCCACATGACGGGGTGAGCTCCTGTCTCTAGTTCCAGCTCCTGCCAACCTAGCAGTTCGAAAGCAAGAAATTGCAAGTAGATAAATAGGTACCACTTCGGTGGGAAGGTAACAGCGTTCCGTGCACCTTGGTGTTTAGTCATGCCGGCCATATGACCACGGAAACGTCTTCGGACAGCGCTGGCTCTTCGGCTTGGAAACGGAGATGAGCACCGCAACCCTAGAGTCGGATTCGACTGGCTTTCGAGCAAGGGAACCTTTACCTTACTGCTCTTTAGTGTTAATTTTTTTTTTTAAGTTTATATTTAAAATAGTTTTGGGGTCTGGCCTGGGGAATGGTCTGGAAGAAAACTGAATTTCTCATCTCTTATTATTTCACCTTCAGCACTTATTGAATCTTCATGTCTTGTCGGCTAAGCAATGGAACGGCTGAGGGGCACCATTGTTCAACGCTCCCTCTGAGCTGTGGAGTCTTGTGAGCAAAAATTCTACTTTGTGAGCTACCGGCATTAAAGTTGTGAGTGAGCAGTCTGGCTGCTGCATCAATTAGTTTGCTCTGGAGCCATCCCTGCCTGAGCCTAAGGCAAAAATGCATGAGCCGGAGGCTAAAAAACTGTGAGCTCGCTCACATTAACTCAGCTTAGAGGGAACACTGGCTCCAGGCTCTGAAGTTCAGTCCTGTCTATCCTCAGACTGGTTGTGGCTGTCCGGAGTCTCAGGCATTTTGTTTTAGATATCTTTTCAGATATCTGATCCATCTAATTCATCCCTCACTTATGCATGTGTAAAAACAAGGTGCCTTCCAATGTCCAACTTGTTAAATGTGAATGTTAAATGCACATATTAACCAAGATGATGACTAAAGAGAAATTAGTTTACTGGCATGGAAGAGATAGAGTAAGCAAATACATAAATGTAAAACAACTGTGATAACTTCACAGGTTTTCAGACTCTGTAACACCATTGCTATATATTTGCCAGAGTAACTTCCATTGGAATCTTTCAGGCATGTGTGTTCATTAAATTATGACCATTTGGGAGAATGGCGGGGATTGAACCTGGGACCTTCTGCACGCCAAGCGGATGCACTGCTTCTAAGCCACAGGCCTTCAGTCACTGAATCTGCTGGATCAGCTTATCCCCGGCAGAATATCCAGTTGCAAACAATTTCTATACCATGACAATAGCACTATATCTGACCGTGCGTAGATGCACGCCTTCCCGAACTCCTTGGAAATAAGGGTGGGATGAAAACGTCAAGACGGAATCCACTTTTATAGCGAGAAGCGGTGATCTTCGCTGCGGAGTGCAAACCAGTCTGCATTGTTTATCCCTTGCGACTTTCGAGGAACAACGTCTCGGCTGAGAAGCAGAACCGCAAACCATAGTTGTCTCAAGTAACAATGCCCTTCGGGAGCGCCCTGAACTTGCCTATGTATTAATATTTCCTGCTCTATATGTGTTATTTCGGGGGGGCCTCCTCGTTTTTTTCACTTTCCATCTGTTATTTACGTCGGGACCACTTCTAGTAGCCATGGAAATAATGTCGATCGGTGGAGGAAATGCACTGCTTGCAGGAACGCGGGTTGCCAGCTCCGGGTTGGGAAATTCCTGGAGATTTGGAGACACAGCTTGGGAAGGGCGGGGTTTGGGGAGGGGAGGGGAGGGACCGAAGTGGGGTAGAATGCCGTAAAGTCCGCCCTGCAAAGCGGCCGTTTTCTCCAGAGAGACTGGTCTTTGTCACCCAGAAATCAGTTGTAATCCCAGGAGATTAATCAATATTAGACATGTATTTGTTTCCTTGGGACCGTGGTGGCTCAGAGGTTAAGCCACTGAAGTGCAGACCGGAAGGTCGGTAGCTCGGCAGTTTGAGACCCGGGTGTGACGGAGTGAGCTCCCGTCTCTGGCCCTAGCTCCTGCCAACCTAGCAGTTCGAAAGCAAGACGTTGCAAGTAGATAAACAGGTACCGCTTCGGTGGGAAGGTAACAGCATTCCATGCGCCTCGGCGTTTAGTCATGCCGGCCACATGACCATGGAGATATCTTCGGACAGTGCTGGCTCTTTGGCTTGGAAATGGAGATGAGCACCCACCCCCTAGATTTGGATCTTACTGGCTTTCGAGCAAGGGGAAAACCTTTACCTTTATTTATTTGTTTCCTTGATGCTAAGGTTAAATATTGCTAGGGCTGCCAACTCTGTCCTGAGAAATTCCTGGAGGTTTGAGGGCAGTGCCTGTGGAGGGGGGGCGATTTGGGGAGGGATTTCATCTAGGATCTATGGTATACCTTGGAGGTATACCCTCTAAAGCTGCCATTTTCTCCAGGGGAATGGATCTCTGTGGTCCGGGGATCAATTGTTAAGTCTAGGAGATCTCCAGGCCCAAGGTGGAGATTGGCAACTTCAACTGGAAGTGCAGTTCTGCAGAGAAAGCATACGTGTGGCAGGAAGGATGTGTGCACATTGTAGACGTACCACAACTCCGACCTGGGAAATGGAGATATGTGGGTGGAGTCTCGAGGAGGGCAGAGTCTGGGGGGACCTCAGCCGGTTTTAATGCCATAGAGTCCACCCTTCAAAGCAGCCATTTTCCCCAGGGGAACTGATCTCTGCAGCTTGGAATTCCAGGAAAACCCCAGGCCCTGTCTAGAGGTTGGCAACCTGAAGTATTGCACATAAACCCATATCAGTGGTACACAAGACAAGAAAATCTGGAAAACCAGCAGTAAGGAACAGAGTACTGAGATCACTGCCATGGTAAAAATGAACAATAAGGAAAAGAGAGGTGCCTGTCCTTACTGGGTAAGGATGGGCAAATTCTTTACACGGTTCTGTGACCAACCAACAAGCGGTCTTAAGCTAAGCAAAGTTGGTGCTCCCTGCAGCTCAGTGTCTTCCACTCTGGGTGGCTCTCCGGGGCCACAGAAAGGGTTTTGTTTTTCAGCATATGCCACCAGAGACAGCTGGATGTCATAATAACCCTCAATGTGTTTCCTGGTGTCCACTTCTGTCTTCCCCAAAGTGAAGGAAGAGGAGGAGGAGATTGGATTTATACTTAAGAACATAAGAGAAGCCAATGTTGGATCAGGCCAATGGCCCATCCAGTCCAACACTCTGTCACACAGTGGCCAAAAATACCACGTGCTATCAGGAGGTCCAGCAGTGGGGCCAGGACACTAGAAGCCCTCCTACTTTTGCCCCCCCAAGCACCAAGAATAGAGTGCATCACCTGCCCCAGACTGAGAATTCCTATCTATACCCTGTGGCTAATAGCCACTGATAGACTTCTGCTCCATATGCTTATCTAATTCCCTCTTGAAGCTGTCCATGCCTGTAGCTGCCACCACCTCCTGTGGCAGTGAATTCCATGTGTTAATCACTCTTTGGGTGAAGAAGGACTTCCTTTTATCCGTTCTAACCCGACTGCTCAGCAATTTCATGGAGTGCCCACGAGTTCTTGTATTGTGAGAAAGGGAGAAAAGTAATTCTTTCTCTACCTGTTCTATCCCGTGCATAATCTTATAAACCTCGATCATGTCACCCCCTCAGCCGTCATTTCTCCAAGTTAAAGAGCCCCAAGCTCTTTACCCTTCACTACCTGAAGGAGTCTCAGAGCAGCTTACAATCCCTTTCCCTTTCCCTTCCCCTCCCCACAAGAGACACCCTGTGAGGTAGGTGGGGCTGAGATAGCTCTCTTGAGAACTGCTCCTGAGAGAACAACTCCAAAAGAACTTGTGACTGACCCAAGGTCACACCAGCAGCTACATATGGAGGAGTGGGGAATCAAACCTGGTTCTCTCAGATTACAGTCTGCGCTCCTAACCACTGCACCAAAACGTAGGTTCATAGGGCCTGCAGTTGCTAGGTCCCGCCTGGCAACTAGTGGCGGCATAGGGAAAGAGCTCACCACTAGCAAACTGAGGCCTAGGCATCTGCTGCCAGCGATGCAGTGACATCACATCAGGTGAGAACAGGAAGTGATGTCATCATGTCATCATCAATGCGGGGGTGCTCTGGTACTTGGACAAAAACTCTATGGCAGAAGCCGTTTATGGTATAGAGTTTTTGCCCCCAAACTAGCATGTCCATGCGGTGCCGGCAATGTGATCATGTCACTTCCGGTGCACCCTTGAAGTGACGTCGCCGCATCACCGGCGGCAGAGGCCTAGACTTCAGTTTGCTGCTGGTCAGTCCCCCACTGACCAGCTGATCGGCACCGGAGGAGGGGCCCCAGAGTGGAGGATACCCTGCCCCTGGTGGGCGTCTGGGAACCCTAAAAGAGCCAGTCCTGGTTTCCCTCAGAAGAGACCACGACAGGAGGCGTCACCTTTGTGTCTGAAGGGGGCACACATTTGGGAACAGCTGCCTCCATAGGGTTGCCAGGTCTGTCGGATGAGCGGGCGGGGGACGGGGGTGCACTTACCAGGAGCGGAGAGGGAAGACGCTGGAAATAAATGCGACGATGTAGGCACATTGGGGGCAACTTGTCTACGTCACTAGGAAGTGACATTGGGACATCAGTGGCGACACTCTGGTTTGTGGGCAAAACCTCTATGGTAGGATTAGCTTCCATAGAGTTTTGCCGAAAAACCAGAGCATTGCCCCCGACGTCACCAACGTGCCTATGTCACTTCCGGGTGATGTAGGCATTTCATGTTTATTTTTGGTTTCTTGACTCTTGGGAGGGGATATTTCAGCTGGTTCCTGATAGCCCTGAAGCGGAAGGAGGGGCTCCAAATTGGGGGTTTCTCCTACCCCCAACTGGGGGACTGGCAACCCTATACCTCCATCATTGGCTTGGGTAGGGTTGCTAACCTCCGGGTAGGGCCTGGAAATCTCCCGGGATTACAACTGATCTCTAGACAATAGAGATCAGTTCCCCGGGAGAAAATGGTGGCTTTGGGGGAGGAGACTATGGCATTATACTTTAGTGGGGGTCCCTCTTCTCCTCGAACCCTGCACTCCACAGGCTCCGCCCTCAAATTTCCAGGTGTTTGCGAACCTGGACTTGGCAGCCCTCAGGGCTATTTTTGTAGAAAAAGCCCAGCAGGAACTCATTAACATAATAGGCCACACCTAACCGCAGAAACGCATTAGAATATTAGGCCACACCCAACAGCACAGCTCATTAGTCTATTAGGCCACACCCCTGTGTCACCAGAAGTGTGGTCATCCAGCCACACCCACCTTTTGCTTCTTATTCTATTTACCTTGTTTGTTGTCAAAACCTGGGGCTTTTTTTGGAGCAGGAACTCCTTCACACGTTAGGCCACGCACCCCTCATGTAGCCAATCCTTTCTGCTGTTGGGTGTGGCCTATTATGCTAATGAGTTCCTGCTGGGCGTGGCCAACTCGGGAGCCAGCCGGAACTCCGTTCCTCTGCGTTCCTGCCCCAAAATAGCCCTGGCAGCCCTTATAACTCCTGAAGTTTTGTAGAATGTTCCAGTGTTTCGAGACTGGACCCAGCCCTGTTGGCGGCCATTTTGTGGTTGCACCCGCAGCCTGTCCTGAGGCAGGCAGAATCAGCCCTCCGATCTAAGAAAACCAAAAGATATAAAATTTGACACTGCTCATCAGTTTATCACAGCTGTATGTATTCGAGACGGCGAGTCCAGTATTTTGGGAAGTGCTTTCGGCTCACGTCGAGACAGAACGCCGCAGCCCCTCTTCTCAAACGGTTAACAGCAAATGCTGACTGACATTTACTCGACACCTTTCACCCCAAATCCCCAACGCGCCTGACAAATTGTACAAACTCATTACAAACTGATTGCAAACCCGGAGTGAAATCTGCAGCTGACAGAAGCATAATGGGACGTCTTTAACGGCGCCTGATTAGCGTCTTCAGCTCTTATTCAGACTCATTGATCTGGCCTTGTCTGAGACAATGGTCATCTTCTCACCCCCACCATCCAAATGCAAATCCCCTTCCAAAAGGGAAACGCAAGGAAAACAACCCAGTTGTACCAGTGCACCCTCCTCTTCTCCCCATTTCTGCAACTGGGACCCAGATGCTGCAAGGCCCTAGGGTGTTTTCTATTCCTCATCCTAGAAGACTTGGGAAATGGTCGAGATGCATGTTTAAAATGTAACAACATAAGAACAGCCCTCCTGGATCAGGTTAATGGCCCATCTAGTCTAGTATCCTGCCTCACACAGTGGCCAACCAGTTCAACTGGAGAGCCAACCACAGGGCATAGCTGATGAGGCCTTCATAGGAACATAAAAAGCACGCCATTGGATCAGACCAGTGGTCCATCTAGTCCAGCATCCTATCTAACAAAATGGCCAACCAGTTCCTCTGGAGGGTCAGCAACAGGGCATGGAGGCTGAGGCCTTCATAAGAACATAAGAAGAGCCCTGCTGGATCAGGCCAATAGTCCATCTAGTCCAGCATCCTGTCTCACACAGTGGCCAACCAGTTCCTCTGGTGGTCCAACAACAGGGCATAGAGGCTGAGGCCTTCATAAGAACCTAAGAAGAACCCTGCT
Source organism: Gekko gecko (assembly GCA_029375565.1). Lineage (NCBI taxonomy): Eukaryota > Metazoa > Chordata > Lepidosauria > Squamata > Gekkonidae > Gekko > Gekko gecko. Next base: position 13,247,632 of record JAPDNY010000007.1, on the reverse strand, counting down.
GGATCAGACCAGTGGTCCATCTAGTCCAGCATCCTGTCTCACACAGTGGCCAGCCAGTTCCTCTGGATGTCCAGCAACAGGGCATAGAGGCCGAGGCCTTCATAAGAACATCAGAAGAACCCTGCTAGATCAGACCAGTAGTCCATCTATTCCAGCATCCTGTCTCAAACAGTGGCCAACCAGTTCCTCTGGAGGTTCAACAACAGGGCACAGAACAACAAGGCCTTCATGAGAACATAAGAAGAGCCCTACTGGACCAGACCAGTGGTCCATCTAGTCCAGCATCCTGTCGCACACAGTGACCTACCAGTTCCTCTGGAGGGCCAAGAACAGGGCATAGAGAATGAGGCCTTCCCTGATGTTGCCTCCTGGCACTGGGATTCAGAGGTTTACTGCCTCTAATTGTGGAGGTCCCCTTTAGCCACCAGGGCTTGTGTCCATTGATAGATAAATCAATCCTCCATGAATCTGTATATTCCCCCTTTCAAGCTGTCTATGCCTGTGGCTATCACTACATCATCAAGCAGCAGATTCCACATTCCAATCGCTCTCGGTGCAAAGAAGGATTTACTTTTGTCTGTCCTGAACCTACTGCCCATCAGCTTCATTGGATGCCCTCAAGTTCCAGTATTTTCGGAGACGGAGACAAAGTTCTCTCTGTCCACTCGACCACAACCCTCCTGTCAGTGGACAGGCACTGCCTGACAACCCTGTCTAAACCCGTCTTTAGAATGGCTCTGCAGAGGCTGAGCCACCACGGATCAGCTATGGATCCTCACCAGGGCCAGAGGGGCTTGGATGGGCACACTCCAGTCACTCTAAAGTGTCAGGGCCACAAATGGGGCTTTCAACCATGTGCGATCAGACAGGGATGGACTTCAGGGAGCCATGATAGGCGGTCGCTCTCAGCTGAGCATATGCTTAATGGTCCATTCTGGCTTTCTTTGCTGTCTAATGTACAAAATGGCCTTGCGCACCTCTTTTTGCCAACTACTGAATGTGGGGAGGGGCCGTGGTTCAGTGGAGGAGCCTCTGCTGGGCATGCAGAAGGTCCCAGGTTCGATCCCCGGCATCTCCAGTTAAAAGGACCAGGCGGAAGGTGAGGTGAGAGACCTCTACCTCAGTCACCCTGGAGAGGCGGTGCCCATCTGGGTCGACAGTACTGACTCCAATGGGCTGATGGTCTGATTCAGTGTAAGGCAGCTTTGTATATTCATGTCTGTGATCATAAGAACATAAGAACATAAGAGAAGCCAATGTTGAATCAGGCCAATGGCCCATCTAGTCCAACACTCTGTCACACAGCGGCCAAAATATACCAGGTGCCATCAGGAGGTCCAGCAGTGGGGCCAGGACACTAGAAGCCCTCCCACTGCTGCCCCCCCCAGCACCAAGAATAGAGTGCATCACCTGCCCCAGACTGAGAGTTCCCATCTATACCCTGTGGCTAATAGCCACTGATGGACCTCTGCTCCATATGTTTATCTAATTCCCTCTTGAAACTGTCCATGCTTGTAGCTGCCACCACCTCCTGTGGCAGTGAATTCCATGTGTTAATCACTCTTTGGGTGAAGAAGTATTTCCTTTTATCTGTTCTAACCCGACTGCTCAGCAATTTCATGGAGTGCCCACGAGTTCTTGTATTGTGAGAAAGGGAGAAAAGTACTTCTTTCTCAACCTGCTCAATCCCATTCATAATCTTATAAACCACGATCATGTCACCCCTCAGCCGTCGTTTCTCCAAGCTGAAGAGCCCCAAGCATTTTAACCTTTCTTCATAGGGAAGGTGTCCCAACCCTTTTATCATTCTAGTTGCCCTTCTCTGCACCTTTTCCAATGCTATAATATCCTTTTTGAGATGTGGTGACCAGAACTGTACACAGTATTCCAAATGAGGTTGCACCAATGATTTATACAGGGGCATGATGATACTGGCTGATTTGTTTTCAATTCCCTTCCTAATAATCCCCAGCATAGCGTTGGCCTTCTTTATTGCAGCTGCACACTGTCTAGACATTTTCATCGAGTTATCTACTACGACTCCAAGATCTCTCTCTTGGTCCGTCTCTGCCAGTTCAGACCCCATCAACGTGTATTTATATTTAGGATTTTTGGCTCCAATGTGCATCACTTTGCACTTGGCCACATTGAACCCCATTTGCCACGTTGACGCCCACTGACCCATCCTCGACAGATCCCTTTGGAGTGCCTCACAATCCTCCCTGGTTTTTACCACCCTGAACAACTTCGTGTCATCTGCAAATTTAGCCACTTCACTGCTTACTCCCAATTCCAAATCATTAATAAACAAGTTAAAAAGTATCGGACCGAGTACTGATCCCTGCGGTACCCCACTGCTTACCACCCTCCACCGAGGAAGTTTCCCATTTATACTCACTCTCTGTTTCCTATTTATAAGCCAGTTTTTGATCCACAAGAGGACTTGTCCTTTTATCCCATGACTATTGAGCTTACTTAGGTCATGTCCCATTGCCACCAGTGTTCCCTCTAAGCTGAGTTAGTGTGAGCTAGCTCACAGTTTTTTAGCCTCCGGCTCACCCATTTTTGTCTTAGCTCAGGAAAGATGGCTCCAGAGCAAACTAACTTATCCAGCAGCCAGGATCACTCGCTCACAACTTTAATGCCAGTGGCTCACAAAGTAGAATTTTTGCTCACAAGACTCCGCAGCTTAGAGGGAACATTGGTTGCCGCCTGGCTTCCTTGACATTGAGGCTTATTGCAGGAGGACGGCACCCTCATGCAGTGGACTACGAGTGGGCATTTCCTTGAAGGCTGGCTTCCGACTGAGCTGGGCGTTCAGCAAGATGGGGAGGGGGGACACACAGCGCGATGCTTCTCGAACGGAGCCGCCAGAGTGTCACCCGCTCCCGGAAATGCTAATAATTTCTTCCAGAAGTGTGATCACAGAAGCTTTTTAAGTGGGACGGTTTTGTAATCCCTTGTAGTGATTTTCGACAAGAATGCTTGCAGCGATCAGGTGGAGGAGTGTAGCAGTGCCACTTTGAGGTCCCCCATTGGATCATCGGATCGCAGAATCACAGAGCTGGAGGGGGCCGTAAAGACCATCTAGACCAACCCCCTGCTCAGTGCCGGGACCAGCCTAGGCCAGGGGTGTGGAACTCATTTGTTACGAGGGCTGGGTCTGACATCAATGAGACCTTGTCGGGCCGGGCCACGTGCGTGTCATAAAATGTAATGCCAGGGAGCGGAGATATCAACTTCATAAAGGGCACAAACACAAAGGGGTGTTTTTTTTTCGCTTCAAATAAAAACATGCTTAAAACGTTAGCCCTCTTGCAATATTTTGTTTATTCAACAGTGTCTGATAACTGACACCTCTTGCCCTGAATTATGGCATCCAAATGTCTGTGCTGCTGCGATCTTGAGTACGCTGTTCAGGTGTGTATCTGTAAGCTGCACACCTACGATGACGCAGCAGCAGCAGGACTGGAAGAAGAAGCAGAAGACGGTCAGTTCCACCGCGGGCCTGATAGAAGCCACATGTTTGACACCCCTGGTCTAGAGTATCCCTGACAGGTGTTGGTCCAGCCGCTGCTTAAAGACTGCCAGGGACGGGGGAGCTCACCATCTCCCTAGGCAGCTGATTCCACTGTGGCACAACTCTTCCTGTAGAAAAGTTTTTCCTAGGATCCAGCCGGTACCTTCCCGCCCTTAATTTAAACCCATGATTGCAAGTCCTCTCCTCTGCTGCCAACAGGAACCGCTCCCCGCCCTCCTCCAAGTGACAGCCCTTTAAAGACTTCAAGAGAGCAATCCTGTCCGTCCCCCCAGCCTCCTCTTCTGCAGACTGAACATTCCCAAGAAGTCCCTCAGCCTTTCCTCTCAGGGCTTCTTGGTCTCCAGGCCCCCCAATCATCCTCATTGCTCTCCTCTGCACCTGCTCCATTCTGTCCACATCCTTTTTGAAGTGAGGCCTCCAGAACTGCACACAAGACTCCAGGTGCGGCCTGATCAATGCAGTGCACAGCAGGGCTATGACATCTTGCGATTTGGATGTTATGCCTCGGTTGATACACTCCAGGATCGCATTAGCCTTTTCTGCTGCTGCATCACACTAGCTGCTCATATTTAACTTACAGTCCACCCATACCCCAAGATCTCGTTCACACACACTGCTACCCAGAAGGGTATACCCCATCCAGTATGCGTGTTCCTCATTTTTGTTACCCAGATGTAGAACTCAGCACTTGTCCTTGTTGAATTGCATCTTGTTCACATCCACTCGCTTTTCCAGTGTGTTCTGATCTCATTGAATCTTATCTTGATCTTCTGGTGTATTTGCTTAGAAGAAGGATGAGAGGCCCTCTTCCGAACAGTTAGAAGCTGCAAGCTGTGGGGCTGGGAAGCAAGACGCCAGTCCTATGGAGAGAGGCGGAAAAGCATCAAATGGGATACTGCACTGCACAGATGAAGATGAGAAGGCAGTTCTGTTGCATTTCCTGCGGGGACATAAAATATTCAGAGAACCTGTTTGAACTACAAGTCATGGGAAGGGGTCATGGCTCGGTGGCAGAGCTTCTGCTTGGCATGCAGAAGGTCCCAGATTCAGTTCCCGGCATCTCCAGGTGAACAGATCAACTCGGAGGTGGTGTGAACGACCTCTGACCCAAGACTATGCTGCTGGTCTGAGCAGACCATACTGAGTTGGATGTGTTGGAAAATCTGGTAAAAATGGTTAGACATTCAGAGCTTCCAATGCATCTTTGTTCACTGGAGAGAAGGCATTTTCTTTCTGTATAAAAATCCCTATTTCTAAAGGGAAGGGTACACGGGAAATCTACAAAACAAGAAACACTTATGACTGTTACAAGTGCAACAACAGACAGACTGACCACACGGTTGGTCATGAAGATTCTTCTTTCTTCTTGACCCTAGAAGGAAATCACCTGAATGCATTAACCAATGACTATTAGTAAATAGGCTCCAGTTTCCCGGGCTTTCTCCCCATCGGCTTTCTGCCAGGTTCCCTTCTGGGTCAGTCTAAACGATAGTACACATTAACCCTATAATTTTGAATGTAGACCTTGCAACACACATATTTCCAACAGGATGGACCAGTGGTTTAAGGCAGTATATTCATGTATATTAGGGGAGGTGCTGTGGCTCAGTGGGAGAGCATCTTGGGGTGCAGAAGGCCCCAGGTTCAATCCCCAGCATCTCCAGTTCAAGGATCAGGCAGTAGGTGATATGAAAACAACTGCCAGTCTGAGTAAACAATACTGACCTTGATGGACCCATGGTCTGATTCAGGATAAGGGAGCTCCATATGTGTTCCTCTCTAAGTACTAATCTGTATAATAAATCAACTTCCTCCTGCAGGCTTGAGCCAGATAGCAATTCTTAAAAAAAAAAACACAGATCCCATTTGCAAAACATGCAGAGACATATCCCCATCTTGAAAGACATAAACGGGAACCCAGTGAAGCTAAGCAGGATTGGTATTTGAATGGGAGACACCAAGAGAAGGGTCTGCAGAGGAAGGCAATGGCAAACCACCTCTGCTTCTCGCTTACCTTGGAAGCCCCGTGCTGGGATCGCCATAAATCGGTTGTGACTTGACAGTATTTAGGTACATAATGGCAATGATGGTCACCACACCTCAAAAAGGATATTATAGCATTGGGAAAAGTGCAGAGAAGGACAACTAGAATGTTCAAAGGGAACACCTTCCCTATGAAGAAAGGTTAAAGCGCTTGGGGCTCTTCGGCTTGGAGAAATGACGGCTGAGGGGTGACATGATCGAGGTTTATAAGATTATGCATGGGATAGAGCAGGTCGAGAAAGAGGTACTTTTCTCCCTTTCTCACAATGCAAGAACTCGTGGGCACTCCATGAAGTTGCTGAGCAGTCGGGTTAGAATGGATAAAAGGAAGTCCTTCTGCACCCAAAGAGTGATTAACACACGGAATTCACTGCCACAGGAGGTGGTGGCAGCTGCAAGCATGGACAGCGTCAAGAGGGAATTAGATAAGCATATGGAGCAGAGGTCCATCAGTGGCTCTTAGCCACAAGGTATAGATAGGGACTCTAGGTCTGGGGCAGGTGATGGACTCTATTCTTGGTGCTGGGGGGGGCGCAACAGTGGGAGGGCTTCTAGTGTCCTGGCTCCACTGCTGGACCTCCTGATGGCACCTGGTATTTTTGGCCACTGTGTGACAGAGTGTTGGAATGGATGGGCCATTGGCCTGATCCAACATGGGCTTCTCACATGTTCTTGTGCTCTTATGATGTTTTAAAGAGGTTATCCTGTTTTATTCAATGAGCTACATGGAGCGAGTCTCTGAACCGGTGTCATATCCTCTCCGCTATCTATGCTTTCTTTCCTTTTTCTGCCACAGAGATCTTGCCTGCAGGTTGTAGACAGGGTGTCTTTTTTTACCTTTCATGAAATCGACAAGAAAGATATCATCGGTCGTAACAAGTCATGGCGTGGCCACCTTGTTACTAGGGTGGCCAATTCCGGGTTGGGAAATTCCTGGAGGATTTTTTTGGGGGGGGCGTGGAACTTGAGGAGGGCGGAGTTTAGTGAGGAGAGGGACCTCGGCAGGTATAATTAGGGTTGCTAACTCTGGGTTGGGGAGTTCCTTGAGATTTACGGGCAGAGCCTGGCGAGGGCAGGGTTTGAGGAAGGGAAAGGGACCTATAGAGCCCACTCTTCAAGGCAGCCATTTTCTCTAGGGGAACTGCTCTGTTTTGACTGGAGATCAGTGGTCATTCCAGTCATAATTCTCCCTTTCCCCAAATACTAGAAGTTGGGGGGCATCCAGTGAAACCAATGGGCAGTACATTCAGGATGGACAAAAGGAAATACTACTTAACAAAGATATTGATCGAAATGTGGAATTCAGTTCACTGCCAGAGAATGTCGTGAAGGCCACAGGAATAAACAGCTGTAAAACAGGATTGGATGGATTCATGGAGGAGGAGTCTGTCAATGGTTATGGTGGCCGAGGGGAACTTCTACATTCAGAGGCACTAAGCCTCTGAATCCCAGAGCTGAGAGACAACATCAGGGGAAGGTCTTGGCCTCTATGGCTTGTTGTTGGCCCTCCAGAGGAACTGGTTGTCCACTGTGTGAGACAGGATGCTAGAACAGATGGAACACTGGTCTGATCCAGCAGGGCTCTTCTTATGTTCTTATGGAGGACCTGTTGTTGGCCCTCCAGAAGAACTGGTTGGCCACTGTGTGAGACAGGACGCTGGACTAGATCAACTATTGGTTTGATCCTGCAAGGCTCTTCTTATGTTCTTCTTGGTGGGGAGGGCGGGGTAGAACTCGAATCATTCATTCATTCATTCATTCATTCATTCATTCATTCATTCATTCATCCATTCAATCAATTAATCAATTCTAATGAGATCTCCAGGCTTCATCTGGAGGCTGACAACCCTATGTGTTACGTTCTTGTCTCTGTGAGCTAACTTCCCTCCGCCGGTGAGGTCTTCAGACACACATTCAACAGTTGCAAAAATCAAGACTTGGAGCACTATAGGACGGGAGAACGTGCTGTCTGGTCATTCTGTACAAAGCTGTTCTGCATCCCGTGATTTTTACCTTTATTATTTAAGAAACAGGGGGAATAAAAGAATATAGTCTGTTTTGTAGCCCTTTACGGCCTAGTTTCCAAGCACTTGGATGCTAACTGCTTGCGTAAAGCACTTTTTAACAGACCGTTTTCTAGACTGATCACGCTGAGAAGAAAATGCTAACTCTGGTGGTTGGTTTCATCCCTTTTCTCCCCGGCTCCCAATGGCATGGACCACTTGCATCAGGAGGTGGTGGCAGCTACAAGCATGGACAGTTTCAAGAGGGAATTAGATAAGCATATGGAGCAGAAATCCATCAGTGGCTATTAGCCACAGGGTATAGATGGGAACTCTCTGTCTGGGGCAGGTGATGCACTCTATTCTTGGTGCTGGAGGGGGCAGCAGTGGGAGGGCTTCTGATGCCCTGGCCCCACTGCTGGACCTCCTGATGGCACCTGGTATATTTTGGCCACTGTGTGACAGAGTGTTGGATTAGATGGGCCATTGGCCTGATTCAACATTGGCTTCTCTTATGTTCTTATGTTATGTTCAGTGGGCATCATCCGCAAAGGGATGCCTTTAAAAACGTGTAGGGCAGCAGCGTGGATGGGGAGCGACACGCACGCATCAACTCTAGGGATGCCATACCTCCAGGTAGCACCTGGGGGTCTCCCGCCATTACAACTGATCCCTAGCCGACCAAGGTCAGTTCCCCTGGAGAAATTGGCTGCTCTAGAGGGTTGGGCTCCCTGGCGTTATACCCTGCTGAGGCCCGTCCCCTCCCCAAGCCCTGCCTTCTCCAGATTCCACTCCCAAATTCTGCAGGTATTTCCCAACCCAGAGCTGGCGACCTGAAAATAGAGTCATGGCGAGGCTAAGGATGGGTGGCTATGCATGCCGTCCTGGACTCCACGGAAGAAGAACAAGTTAAGGCTGAGCTAGGGTTGAAAGACTCTAGACCCCTTGAACTGCCAGGAGATCGAATCAGTCAATCCTAAAGGAAATCAACCCGGACTGTTCCCTGGAAGGCCAGATCCTGAAGTTGAAGCTCAGATACTTTGGCCACCCAATGAGAAGGGAGCACTCCCTGGAGAAGACCCGGATGCTGGGAAAGACTGAAGGTCGAAGAAGAAGGGGACGGCAAAGGATGAGATGGTTGGACAGTGTTATCGAGGCAATGAACATGAAATTGAGCAAACTCCGGAGGATGACGGAAGACAGGAGGGCCTGGCCTGATGTGGTCCACGGGGTCGCGAAGAGTCGGACTCGACTGTGCGACTGAACAACGGCAGAAAGGGTTGAAAGCTGACTTGCCACTGTGCATGTGTGTTAAGTGTCGTGAAGTCACTGATGACCTATGGCAGCCCTATGAATTCATTTCCTCCAAAACGTCTTCTCGTTAACAGCCTTGCCCAGATCTTGCACATGGAGGGCTGTCGCTTCCGTGACTGAGTCAACCCATCCCATGTTGGGTCTTTCTCTTTTCCTGCTTCCTTCAGCTTTTCCTAGTATGATTGTCTTTTCCAGTGACTCTTCTCATGAAGTGACCAGTGTTCCCTCTGAGCTGAGTCAGTGTGAGCTAGCTCACAGTTTCTTAGCCTCCGGCTCGCACGTTTTTGTCTCAGCTCAGGAAAGATGGCTCCAGAGCAAACTAATTTATGCAGCAGCCAAATCGCTCGCTCACAACTACCAATATTCATTTCTTTGGAGGGTGCATTGGCCATAGTTCTCAAAGAGTGCTCAAGACGGTATGCAAACGGCACATTTTTAAAGAGTCAGAACCAATGTTCCCTCTAAGTTGAGTTAGTGTGAGCTAGCTCACAGTTTTTTAGCCTCCGGCTCACACATTTTTTTTGTCTTAGGCTCAGGAAGGAGGGCTCCAGAGCAAACTAATTCATGCCGCAGCCAAATCGCTCGCTCACAGCTTTAATGCCGGTAGCTCACCTAGTAGAATTTTTGCTCACAAGGCTCCGCAGCTTAGAGGGAGCATTGGAGGGGGCCCAAGTATGGTAGCCTCAGTCTGGTCATTTGAGCTTCTAGGGTGAGTTCAAATTTGATTTCATCTAGAACCCATGGACTCGTCTTTTTTTTTTTTCCCTGTGGTATCTGTAAAACTCTTCTCCAACACCACATTTCAAAGGAATCAACTTTCCTCCTGTCAGCATGGACTGATCACCATTCATTCATTCATTCATTCATTCATTCATTCATTCATTCATTCATTCATTCTTTCGTTCGTTCGTTCGTTCGTTCGTTCGTTCAGAAAAAGAAGAAGAAGAAGAAGAAGAAGAGGAGGAGGAGGAGGAGGAGGAGGAGGATGTTGGATTTATACCCTGCCATTCACTCAGAGTCTCTGAGTGGCTTACAGACTCCTTTCCCTTCCCCTCCCCACAACAGGTGAAGGTAGGTGGAACTCAGAGAGCTCTTTCCAGAACTGCCCTTTCAGGGACAGCTCTGACCGGACTTATGGCTTGCCTGAGGTCATCCAGCAACTGCAAGTGGAGGAGTGGGGAATCAAACCCGGTTCTCCCAGATTAGAGTCCGCACACTTAACCACTACACCAAACTGGCTCTCTACAGACTACAGAGATCAGCTTCCCTGGAGCAAAATGACTGCTTTGGAGGGTGGATTCTATAGTATTGTACCCCACGAGGTCCCTCCCCTTCCCGGGTTCCAGCCCCACCCCCCATATCTCTAGGACCCTCCCACCCTGGATCCGTCAACCCCGAACACTAGAGATAAGAAATCTGAAATCATCCCAAAATCCTAGCAAGCATTTTTAGGACTAACGTTCTTAGACCACAGAGAGAAAGAATCCCGGGCTCGACCGGGGCACAGATGAAATCAAAACTGGAATTTTTCAGATCAACCATGAAGGATAAGAAATCGGAAATTGTCCCAGTTTCCTAGCAAGTGTGATCAGGGCTAACATTCTTAGGCGAGGCACCTCATATGCACTGTATTTCTGTAAGCTGATTTTGTAATCAGACAGGGTTTCTTTTTTAAAAAAGGCACGCTCCTTTAAGTAACTTTCCCCCCTTGTTGGACTAAATATATATCTTCTCTCTCTCTCTCTCTCTCTCTCTCTCTCTCTCTCTCTCTCTCTCTCTCTCTCTCTCTCTCTCTCTCTCTCTCTCTCTCTCTCTCTCTCTCTCTCTCTGTCTTCCCATGGCAAGCTTCTTTCAAGTCGTGCCAGGGTGATTATTTCTCAGAACGAGTTCCATCTTGATCCATAAACATCTTTATGCCAAGAATAATGTTGCCTGAAAAACAATGCATCTTTTCTTTCCGCCGCCGGCCCTCCGAAACCCTGCATGAGCAAACTGCGGGAACATTAAAGAGCTTAATGTTATTTCCCTAATTTTCAGCAGTCCTCCTTGACATTCCAGAGCGGCATTAGCGAGTCTCCCCCCCCCCCCCAAAAAAAAGGCCCTAAATTCTGATTGTGGAGGTTTCTGCGGGCAACGTTTAGGGAGATGTTTTCCTGTACAAACCTCCAACAGGAACACAGGTGAACCTTCCACCCCCCACCCCCCATTACTGCCTGGTTGCTTGCCAGGAGTCAGGTTGACAGAACATGCTGAATCCGCACACGATGTTCTTCGGTTCCCAAGCTCAGGATCCTTTGGAAACCTGAGCAGAAGTAAAAAAAAAAAGTAAAATCTCTTGCCAATTGAAAATCGAGAGAACTATAACGCAATGCCGGTCGCGAGGACCAATGTTGCCGACTTCACATGAGAGCTGTAAAAGAAAAAGGAGAATTGTGGGAACTGGTATGGTGCAATGGTTGGATCGGGACCAGAGAGACCTGTGTTCCTCACGGCGGAGAGCACTAAATGACTGGGGTCGCAATACTCCAGGCAGGGCCTGGAGATTACCTGCTATTGCAACTGATCACCAGATGACAGAGTTCAATTCCCCTGGAGAAAATGGCCGCTTTGGAAGGTGACCCTATGACATTGTCCATTGCTGGATAAGATTCCTGGTTGCACAAATAAATCTAGGCTTGATTTCCTTTTATCTGATACGAATCCTATGATAAGAACATAAGAGAGAAGCCAATGCTGGATCAGGCCAATGGCCCATCCAGTCCAACACTCTGAATCATACAGTGGCCAAAATCACCAGGTGCCTTCAGGAGGTCCAGCAATGGAGGCAGGGCACTAGAAGCCCTCCCACTGTTGACCCTTCCCAAGCACCAAGAATACAGAGCATCACTTGCCCCAGCCTGAGAGTTCCTATCTATACCTTGTGGCTAATAGCCACTGATGGACCTCTGCCCCCTATGTTTATCTGATATCCTCTTGAAGCTGTCCATGCTTGTAGCTGCCACCACCTCCTGTGGCAGTGAATCCCATGTGTTAACGACTCTTATCAAGTAACTTATCACTTTTAAGATCCCTTATCAAGTAACTAGATTTTGTGTACTGATACTGAGGTTGTGGAAACTGTATTTTAATTAGGTTCTAAATTTTTAATCGTTTTATTTTATATATTCTGTATGTAAATTTTAAAATTATAACTATATGTATATGGCTGGTCTAGTGACTGTAATAATAAATTCTGATTCTGTACCCCATTGAAGTCCCTTCCCTCCCCAAAGCCCAGCCTCCTCAGGCTCCACCCCTAAATCACCAGAGAGCCAGTTTGGTGTAGCAGTTAAGTGTGTGGACTCTAATCTGTGAGAACCGGGCCAGTTTGGTGTAGGGGTTAAGTGCACAGACTCTAATCTGGGAGAACCGGGTTTGATTCCCTACTCCTCCATTTGCACCTGGCTGGATGACCTTGGGCAAGCCATAGTTCTGGCACAGCTGTTCTCCGAAAAGAGCAGTTTCTGCCAGAGCTCTCTCAGCCCCACAAGGTGCCTGCTGTGGGAAGGGGAAGGGAAAAGAGTTTGTAAGCCGCTCTGAGACTCCCTTGGGTAGTGAAGGGCGGGGAATAAATCCAATCTCCTCATCCTCTCCTTCTTCTGTTTCCCAACCCAGAGTTGCCAATCCTACTAAATGACCTTGAACCCATTTCTTTCTTATCCTACTCTATTCCATTGGGGTGTTGTGAGTATAAAAGGGGATAGGAGTAATGCTCCCTCTAAGTTCTGGAGTCTGGTGAGCAAAAATTCTACTTTGTGAGCTGCTGGCATTAAAGTTGTGAGCGAGTCATTTGGCTACTGCATAAATTAGTTTGCTCTGGAGCCGTCCTTCCTGAGCTAAGCCAAAAATATGTGAGCCGGAGGCTAAAAAAACTGTGAGCTGGCTCACACTAACTCAGCGTAGAGGGAACACTGGATAGGCGAGAACTATCCATATACTGCCCCAGATGCAACAAACAGAAATTTCTGTAAACGCAATTAGAAACAAAGTACTCATCTCTGGAAGCTGGAAGACTTTCCTCACTTTGTGTGCCATTTGGCGCATGATTCATGATTTAGGACTTTTCTTGCTCTTGTATATGTTTGTGCTGTTAATAATCTCACCGTCACTCACATGCTGTCGAACAGGCACTAATTAATTGATGGGTTTGAAATATAGATACCTCGCGGTTCTCTTCCCCCAAACAAAGACAAGGCAGTTCACAGGATGAGCCAGGCGTTATCAGTAACATAAATTAAACTAGACCAAGACGGGTACCTGTGTTATTCTGCCTGTAGCCGTAGAAAAGAGCAAGAGTCCAGTAGGACCTTAAACAAAATCTGTGGCAAGGGGAGAAGAAGAAGAGATTGGATTTATACCCTGCCCTTCACTCAGATTCTCAGAGCGGCTTATAAACTCCTTTCCCTTCCCCGCCCCACAACAGACACCCTGTGAGGCAGGTGGGGCCGAGAGAGCCCTTTCCTGAACTGCTCTTTCAAGGACAGCTCTGACAGAACTATGGCTTGCCTAGGGTCACCCAGCAGCTGCAAGTGGAGGAGTGGGGAATCAAACCCGGTTCTCCCAGAGTAGAGTCCGCGCACTTAACCATTACACCAAACTGGGCCTCCTACACTTAACTTAACCTCCCCCATCCCTGAATGCTAGATGTGCCATCTTGTTCTTAAAATGTTTTCACATATTTATGTTTGAATGTTTTTTTTTAATATTGATTTTTATGGTTCTGATTGGTTTTATAATGGATCAAATTATTCTGTCGTAAACAGCCCTGAGCCCTGCGTCAGAGGGAAGGGCGGTTAAGAAATCTAATGAAGTAAGTAAATGGATAAATTGTACCCTGTGTTTCTCCTTGCCTCCATTTCATCCTCACAACAACCCTGTGAGGTAGGTTACATCATTCTCCTCTCCTCCATTTTGTCCTCATTTTATGCTCTAGTTTATCCTCACAACGATCCTGTGAAACATTGGGCTGCGAGTACGGCCCTTTTCACCTTACCATTCGAAAACAGATATTATTTGTTGTTGGCCCAGTTTTGAGTAAAGTCACACCGGGATGGAGGTTTCATACAGTGAATTTCCTTCCACTAATGAGCCGTCTCTGAAGCGCTACAGTCATTTCAAACAGTGCTGCTTCCCCCCCCCCTTTTCTCACCACACGATCTTCCTCAGACTTTTGTTTTTACATTCTAAGTTGAGCGCTATAGCACTAAACCAATATAGCTCTTCGGTGTTATAGTGGCACTTGAGTGCTATATCGGTTTAGCGCTATAACGTTCAACTTAGAAAGCTCAAAAAAACAAAAAGGTCTGAGGAAGACTGCAGATCAAAAAAGTGTGTGTGGGGGCAAGTGGCATCATTGGAAGCGCTATGGACCTTTTAAACAGCACACCATAGTGATCCAGAAGCACAACAAAGGGGTTGAAAGTGGAAGAAAGCAGTGTCCCTCAACAGCGGCTCAACTAAACTTTGCTAACCTGGCGCAAGCGGTTTTGTACGAACAGGTAAATAAATCCTGTTAGCAGCCAGTTACTGAAATGGAGTTATCTGAAATGACAGAATAAATCCATTAGGAACCAGTTACTAAAAAAAGAATACAAAGGCAGTTTGAAAAGGGCTGAGGTCACTGGCCCAAAGTTATCCTGCTTGCTATCATGGCCGGTTTGGGATGTAAGCCCAGGTCGCCCACATTGTAATCTGACTCTCTAACCACTGTACCTCACTGTCTCTCAAGTGCAGTTCTCCCTGAACAGATGCTTCTCAGTTCGCTGCAGTGACACAGAATGCTCCATGTTGCTTTGTGGAGCACGCATTGCGCATCATTTGATGTGAAAATCAATATGGAAGCCCCTGCTATTTCCACGTAACTTTATATCACAACTAGAACCTGTAAGCTGCATCCGATACACCTACGTAGGCTGAGGACAGACTGGCAATTTGCTGCGAGAGCCAGTCGTGGCAAAAAGGCCCAGAACAAACTGTTCCGGGGTTTCCCATTCACACAGCCCGGACTGCTGCCGGAGCATACCGGGAGAAGCGCCGGAGCATTCAGACTGCTGCCCCGTAGGTGCAGCATTTCCCCATTAATTCAGCTGTGGGTGTATGTGTGTATGTGCACATGAGCGCTCATGTGCTCATGCGCTCATGCGCATAAGCGCATTTTGCTGATTGGGGGAGGACCCTGCAGCACTGGCACCGCATTGGGCAGTAGAGTGGAGCATGGCCAATCATACCGCTGCTGCCTTCTGCCCAACGGCCAATCATACTGCTGCTGCCTTCTGCTTTCTCCTGGCTTTTCGGCTGTGCGTTCAGACTTCCCAGAAGCGGAGAAACGCACGATGCATGCACGCTTTAGGGATTTGCTACCGGTTTCTTCAGGCATCTTTTTAATGCGGCAGTGAAGCGGAACAGCGCAGGTTGGCTACGGGTGGGGGACGCCAGGCAGATGTGCCTGTGTGAACGCCCTGTTTACTGCGGGTTTGAAGTGTCGCTGAAACGGATCCCTACCAGGGCAAATTGCGAGTCTGAACTCAGCCGCAGTTAGAGTTCTTTCCCTCGCGATCTTGTGCAGTCCTTGTTCATTTCAGTGGGATTTGCACAAGACAATTCCCATTGGGCTGTTACCTTTCTTTCTACGAGTATGTGTGTGTGGGGAAGAGCCTGCGTACAAACTCCTGAAGCAAGCGAGACTTCGACGGGCACGAGGTTCCCAAGCTAGTCATCGCTGTTGTCAAGTCGAACTGGTTCTATAATTATTATGACGGGAAGGCTTCATTTGTCTTCTCGTCTGTGTCATGCAAACACCTGAGCGGCACACTTTGTATGCATGAGGATTTATTTTCCCCCATTCGTTTGGCATCACAGCCGGGATCCGGAATTTTGCAAAGGTGTGGAGCTCCAGGTGGAATCTATGCAAGGTGTCCACGCAGCCGGTGAGAACAGGTGGAGCTGCCCCAAACAAATTAACGCTGGGGAATTCTATGTGCACAGCACATTACAGCGTGGAGCATTCCATGCTTGGTTGTGGTGGAAAGTGCCATCAAGACGTAGCCGACATATGGCGACCCCGTAAGGTTTTCAAGACGAGAGACGAGCAGAGGTAGTTTGCCGTGGGCTGCTTCTGTATAGTGACCCTGGACTTCCTTGGTGGTTTCCTATCCAAGTACTAACTCTTAGTTTCTGTGATATGACAAGATGGGGACATGCTTGGCAGAGCTTCCGTTTACAAGCCCGGGGTAGGGATTTCCCCACCTCCGGCATGAATTGAAGGAGCTGAAAAGTAGAAACTGAAGGAATTGAAGAACAGAAGAAAAATGGCCTCCACAGAGCGACGCTTTAGGGATTTCTCCTAGTCTCTATGGTAAAGGCCACAGAAACTAGGAGCGGCAGCCTAGAATATCACCTGGAAGTGACATCACATCCTCCCAAAACTCCACTGTCCCCAGGCCCGGCCCCCAAATCTCCGTTTGCCAAGACTTGAGCGGAACTCTGAAGCTCCATGACTCTGCCCGAGTCTTCTTCTGAAATGCCTGATCAGTGTATGAGCCATATGTTTTAATTGGAAAATGAAACTAAGATTCACAAGTATGACATTCAGCATCTGAAGCAGGGTTGCCAGCCTACCACTGGAGGTGGAGTATCTCTCACCCACCCTCACCGATCAGCTGGCTGGAGGGAGGGAGGGCTTACCAGAAGCAGGAGGGAGGCCCGGGCTTTCCCCCCTGGAAAGATGGCAATGTTTTGCCATGTACTGGAGGTGATGCCATCATGTTGGCAATGACCAGGCAGCACTCCGGTATCCAAGTATCTCCCAACCAATGCTCCCTCTAAGCTGTGGAGCTATCGGGCTCCTTAGTCAGGTCACGCAACACTGGACTTCATCAGAAGAAAACTGTTTATTGGTGAATTAGAATTAAAGACACGTGTACAGCTTGTGTCAGGAAAGCCTGGGAACCGTAGGGCCCCCTAAGTTATACTACAATCAAACACCACCTTAGCGAGCTGAAGCCAATGGGTATAGTTCATGCAGGCAGGCAAAGCAAGCGGGAGAAGCAAGCAAATAATCTAAAAGCTGCTATTTCCCAGCTTAGGAGTTCTGCAGCTGGAGTGTCTACAAGGTTACATGTATGATAACATACAGACAGTAGGAACAGTAATGTTCAGAGGCTAGTAGACTGAGAGTACTCTCTCCACGTTCCATCCCCTTGACAGGGCTACCTGACAGGAGCCTTGTGAGCAAAAATTCTACTTTGTGAGCTACCAGCATTCAAGTTGTGAGTGAGCCATTTGGCTGCCGTGTAAAT
Organism: Gekko gecko; assembly: GCA_029375565.1. NCBI lineage: Eukaryota > Metazoa > Chordata > Lepidosauria > Squamata > Gekkonidae > Gekko > Gekko gecko. Next base: position 13,230,395 of record JAPDNY010000007.1, on the reverse strand, counting down.
TAGTTTGCTCTGGAGCCATCCTTTCCTGAGCGGAGACAAAAAACGTGTGAGCCGGAGGCTAAAAAACTGTGAGCTGGCTCACATTAACTCAGCTTAGAGGGAACATTGGCTGCCAACCCAGACCCGGGTAACCCTACTAGACCGCAGGAAGCAGGAAATGAAAACATGTGTCTGCAGATCAGATGGAAGGAGATGGGAGACGGAGGCGCCTCGGGCTACAAAACGGGTCTGACACGTCTATTTGCTACGTTATTAAGGCATTAGGAGAAACTTTGACCCATTTTACAGCTGGGAAACATCAAGACTCAGCTACAACCGAGTCTTCAAAGGAAAGGCCTTGAATCCATGAGGAAAGTTCTCAAGAACAGAGAGTGTGTGACCAACTGGAGGCTTCTGCTGCAGGGTTACGCGTATATTCAACCTCTACAATTTTAGGTTACCCTAGGGCTGCCAAGCAGTGCAACTGGTAGGCGACCTGTAAGCAGGGCAGTGCCTGAGATAAAAATTAAAAAAGGAAAATAAGGCCTCAGTTACTTACTGGAAGTTCTGACAATAGAGTTCCCGGAGATTCCTAGAGCTACCCGTACGTGGCAATTGCTTAAGCTACCATTGTCATTCCAGGTAGCTGTAGGAATCATCAGGAACTCTATGGTAGGGTTATCAATAGGGGCAGGGTTTCCCCCAGTTTCAGAGCCCCAAATCTACCACCAGCTGCCTGGCCAGCAGGGGGAACCCTACCCTCAAAGAGGCCTGTCCCATTAGATGTGCTCGGCACGGGGCAGTGGTGGTCTAGCAGTTGGGCAAAAACTCTATGGTGATCATAGAGTTTATGCCCAAATGCTAGAGCGTCCCATCTGATGTACCTGGCATGATGACGTCACCTCCAGGCCCCGAAAGTGTGTGTACCAGAAGACTCCCGGATCAAGACTTGACCCCCCCCCTCTGCCAGCAGCCAGGTAAGACCTGGTGACCCTGCTCTATGGTCAGAACTTCCTGTAAGTATCTGAGGCCTCATTTTTCTTTTGAATGTTTCTCCCCAAGATGATTGCGCCGATCAGCTGAGCATTGATGGGCAAAGGGCCGCGATTAGAGTCTCCTGTCATAAGCTGGCCAGTGGGAACCCTGCTAATGAGCCATATATGGGTCTCCTATCCCATCCCTATTTTATCCTCCCGACAACCCTGTGAGGTAGGCGAGGCCAAGAAAGAACAACTGACCCAAGGTCACTCAGCGGGTGAGGGCGCCTGAGCCACTGAATCAGGTGTCCTTGCTCCTAGTCTGATACTTGGACCAGAATGCCTTTTACAATTTCAAGTTTTACGCCCATGAGCATAAGAACACAAGAGAAGCCAATGTTGGATCAGGGCAATGGCCCATCTAGTCCAACACTCTGTCACACAGTGGCATCAGGAGGTCCAGCAGTGGGGCCAGGACACTAGAAGCCCTCCCACTGTTGCTCCCCCACCCAAGCACCAAGAATACAGAGCATCACTTGCCCCACACTGAGAGTTCCCACCTATACCTTGTGGCTAATAGCCACTGATGGACTTCTGCTCCATATGCTTATCTAATTCCCTCTTGAAGCCATCCATATTTGTAGCTGCCACCACCTCCTGCAGCAGTGAGTTCCATGTGTTCATCACTCTTGGGGTGAAGAAGGACTTCCTTTTATCCGTTCTAACCCGACCGCTCAGCAATTTCATGGCGTGCCCACGAGAACCCTGGAAAGGGATAGAGAAGGCAGCACCCGCTCCTGCCTGAACGAGATGAGCAAGGTATCTGAAGAAGTGAGCAGCGACTCACAAATGTTGTTAGTCTTTGACTGTGGTCACCCAGACTAAATAATCCACTTTCAATCCACTTTCAGTGCACTTTCCAACTGCACTTTTACTGGGTGAACGATCAACATCCAGTTGGAAAGTGCATTGAAAGTGGATTATTTAGTCTGGGTGACTGCAGCCTCTCGGTCGAATCTGCATTTGCATTTTTAAATCAGTTTCGTGCTGCCGTGACGCCGTCTTTCTCTGTGCCCGACGGCGTTGCGGCAGCACGAAACTGATTTAAAAATGCAAATGCAGAATCTCTCTGTCATGTATGAGACTGAAGGCAGCAGCTCAGAACAAGTGATTCGGCTTTATTTACAAGGCAGGAACGAACACAACACAGGAGAACAACAGGCTCTCTTTTAAACTGTACTGGGCTTGGTAGGCCACGCTCTTGGTTGAGATAAGAACCAATCAAAATAGGAACATAACAACCAATCGAGTCAGCTCCCTCCAGAACCTTTCTTGTATCCCGATTGGATTGCTGTATCCAATCAGCTTGCAGGAGTTACGATACTAGACTGAAATAGAAGGTAGATTTCAAGCTCAGGCATTATACATAACACTCTTCCAAACTGTAAGAGCCAGTTTGGTGCAGTGGTTAAGTGTGCGGACTCTAATCTGGGAGAACTGGGTTTGATTCCCCACTCCTCCGCTCGCAGCTGCTGGATGACCTTGGGCAAGCCATAGTTCTGTCAGAGCTGTTCTCTCAAGGACACTTCTGGAAAGAACTCTCTCAGCCCCACCAACCTTGCAGGGTGCCTGTCATGGGGAGGGGAAGGGAAAGGAGCTTGTAAGCCGCTCTGAGACTCTGAGTGAAGGGCGGAGTATAAATCCAATCTCCTCCTCCTTCCCCTCCTTCCCTTTTCTTTTTGTTGATTGATTGACTTCATTTATTTACTGAATTTGCCCCCCAATTGGGGGCCCAAAACAACATATGTTGTCTTCCTCTACTCCATTTTATCCCCACTACAACCCTGTTAGGTAGGTTAGGCTTAGAGCATGTGACTGGCCCCAGCTTCCATGGCGGACGGAAGAGTCGAACCTGGGTCCCCCCAAATCTACTCCGACACTTACTGGTTTTCTTTTAGCAATGTTAGAGTTGTCAGCTCTGGGCTGGGAAATCCCTGGCGACTTTGGGGGTGGAGCCTGGGGAGGGCGGGGCATGGGGAGGGGAGGGGCCTCAGGAGGGTATAAATGCCATTTGCTACCGAGGAACTGACCTCTGTTTTCTGAAGGAGATCCTCAGGCCCCCTCTGGAGACTGGGAAAGCTATGCCGGGAGCAGCTTCATGTAGATATTTAATTGTACGTTCATTTTTTAAAATCTCTTTTTATCTATTTTACTCCTCTTCCAAGTGGCCCGCAGGCTGTCAGAAAGGCTGAAGTGAACATTTCTGGTCCTCTTTTGAGGAGTCTGGTTGCAGATCAGTTCTGAACCTGAAGGGCTGTCCTGTAGAGGATGGGGCGGAGTTGTTTTCTGTTGTCCCGGAAGGTCGGACCAGAACCAACAGGTTGGAATTAAATCAGAAGGGGTTCTGACTAAACGTTAGGAAGAACTTCCCGACAGTTAGAGCGGTTCCTCGGTGGAAGAGGCTTCCTCGGGAGGTGGTGGGCTCTCCTTCTTGGGAGGTTCTCAAACAGAGGCTAGGTGGCCATCTGACAGCAATGTGGATTCTGGGAACCTAGGCAGGCCATGAGAAGGGAGGGCAGGAAGGGTTGCCTCAGGGCTTAGTTCTTGTGGCCCTTTCTTACACGCCCAGCGAAGTGCTGATTGCCACTCTGGGATCAGGAAGCAATCCTGGAGGGTTTTTTTGTCATCTTCTGGGCGTGGAACAGGGGTCACTGTCAGTGTGGTAAAAGGTAAAGGTAAAGGTTCCCTTGCTCGAAAGCCAGTCGAATCCGACTCTAGGGTTGCGGTGCTCATCTCCGTTTCAAAGCCGAAGAGCCAGTGCTGTCCGAAGACGTTTCCGTGGTCACGTGGCCGGCATGACTAAACACCAAGGTGCACGGAACGCTGTTACCTTCCCACCAAAGTGGCACCTATTTATCTACTTGCAATTTCTTGCTTTCGAACTGCTAGGTTGGCAGGAGCTGGAACTAGAGACGGGAGCTCATTCCATCATGCGGCACTCTCGGGTCTCGAACTGCTGAACTACTGACCTTCCACTGCCTGCAGTTCAGCGTCTTAACCACTTGAGCCACCGCAGGGGGAGGTATTTCTGAATTCCCTGCATTGTGCAGGGGGGTTGGACTAGATGACCCTGGAGATCCCTTCCAAGGCTGTGATCCTATAATTCGGTTTTGAACAAAGAGATATTTGAAGAGAGGAGGGGGCATATGGATGCCAGCCTCCAGGTAGGGCCTGGGGATCCCCCAGAATTACAACTCATCTCCAGACAACAGAGATCTGTTCCCCTGGAGAGAATGGCTGCTTTGGAGGGCGGAGTCTATGGCAGCGTACCCCGCTGAGGTCTCTGTCCACCTCTCCAAGCCTCCAGAAGTTACCAAGCTTGGATCTGGCAACCCTAGGTTCTGCAAAGATTCAGAATTTCACTCTGTAGATACTCAGAGGCAGGCAATGTCTTCCCAAACCCTCCTATCCTAAAACGCCACCGTGTAGCAAGTAACATTTTAAAAAACAACAACTTGCAAGGGCTAAAGTTCACAGAAGGCTGCACTGAACTCTCTACAAAGAGGAATCAAAGAGACATCCTTCTTTTCAAAGATCAAAAACCAGAATGGTAGGAATGAATGGCTGGATCTATTTTTTTTTTAAAAAAGCGCATTTCGGAAAAAAAGGAATTCCCTTCTATATGACAGTACTGTTTTCTTTGCTCACCACGACCACCAGAAAGGCCAGTTTCTAAAAAAGAAACAAGAGAACAGCCACTTTGGAGTGAGGAAGCAGACGGTCATAGAGTTATAGACTCACAGGGTTGGAAGGGACCTCCAGGGTCATCTAGCCCAACCCCCTGCACAAGGCAGGAAGTTCACAAATACCTCCCACTCCGCACCCACGGTAACCCCTCTTCTGTGCCCAGAAGATGACAAAAACCCTCCTGACCCCAAAGTGGCAATCAGCACTTCCCTGGGCGTGTAAGAAAGGGCCACGAGAACTAAGCACGGAGGCAACCCTTCCTGCCCTCCCTCTCATGATCTGCCTAAATTCACAGAGTCTGCATTCCTGGCAATTTTTCTCCAGGCCAGTTTGGCAGGGGATCCTGGAGGTTTTTTTTTGTCATCTTCTGGGCACGGAAGAGGGGTCACTGTGGGTGTGGAGGAGAATGTCCTGCATTGTGCATGGGGTTGGACTAGATGACCCCAGAGGTCCCATCCAGCTCCATGATTGTGTGATTCTACGACCCCAGTGGGGTATGATGCCATCCAAAGCATCCTTTTTCTACAGGGCAATCGATCTCTGTAGTCTGGAGATGAACTGTAAAACTAGGGGATCCCCAGGTCCCACCTGGAGGCTGGCATCCCTACGTGCAGTGGTCTAGTAGAAATATGTCCCATATTATTCAATAAGGCTTTCTCCTAGGAAAGAGAATTTTGGCTCATTCTGCTTGCAGGCACTGTGGTCGACCCATTCCCTTGGTTTTTGTCATCCGCTCCTTGTTTTAGTCACACCTTTGCAATGGCAGAGGTGTCTTTGGCGGTGAGTTTTGCCTGCAGCAAGTTCACCAAGAGAACAGGTGATTTGTAGCACTAATGAAGCAATCCGGAGATCGGCTCACCAGATTTGCAACCTTCAGTTATCCTAAATTCACCTGACAAACTCATTCACTGGGAAGATCTGCCATCCTTAGTTGTGTTCGGACTTCTTAAGATGAAAAGCAACAAGTACTGGTCTGAACGCTCCGTATGCATGGCTGAACCACAGTGCATCCCACATGTTGAACACTTGTTAAGCCCCTTTTAGGGTGTGGCTCGGTGGTAAAGCATCTGCTCGGCACGCAAAAGGTCCCAGGTTCAATCCCTGGTATCTCCAGTTAAAAGATTAAAAAATTAAAAAGAAAATAAGATGATGATGAAGAAGAAGAGATTGGATTTATATCTCACCCTTCACTCGGAGTCTCAGAGTGGCTTACAAACTCATTTCCTTTCCTCTCCCCACAGCAGACACCCTGTGAGGTAGGTGGGGCTGAGAGAGCTCTGAGAGAAACTGCTCTTTCAAGCACAGCTCTGACAGAACTATGGCTTGCCCAAGGTCATCCAGCAGCTGTGTGTGGAGGAGTGGGGAATCAAACCCCATTCTCCCAGATTAGAGTCCACACACTTAACTACTACAGCAAACTGGCTCTCTTCGAGAAAGTTCTGACTATGGAGTTCTTACAGGAAGTTCTGACCATGGAGTTCCTGCCAATTCCTAGAGCTACCTGGAAGTGACAAATGTAACTCTAGGAATCACCAGGAACTCCATGGCCAGAACTTCCTGTATGTAGATGAGGCCTTATGTTCCTTTTTAATTTTTCTCCCCAGGATGACTACAACCCCCCCCCCCCGCCGCCCGGTTTGGTCTCAGTTTCTACCCAGCGATCAGGTGAGCATTGGCGTGTGAGGGCCACAATTACCTGGAAGTCTCCTTCTCTAAGTTAGCAAATGGACTTGGACACCTTTTGGTTTTTAATTTCCCTAGTAGGACTTGAACTTCAACTTCCATCAGCTTATTTTGACCCAGCTCTTTAGGCTCCTTTCCTGAAAATATCTAGGATCGAGTCCAGTTTCGCCTTGGAGACCAAGAAGTTTTTCAGGATGCAAGCTTTCCAGAGTCAGCACTTTCTTTTGCAACTGACTCCAATCTAGCTGATCCTCTGCAGGCGAACGTGGGTACCCACTGAAACTATCTTTGTGCAAATAGTTGCTATGGCCTGTGTCCACGTCCCACACTTCCCACAGAGAACACAGAGGCCAAGAATGCATGTAGCTTCACTAACCAGTTCGATTTGCCTGAAGTCTTTTCTTGGCTTTTATTCCAACCAGCTTATTATTGTCGCTGTTATTATTACGACTATTACCTTTATCTGCCCTAGAAAGAAGTCTGTCTGTAGCTATGTTTTGGAAGTGACCTCATTGTTTGGATTTTATAAAGTAAAGGTAAAGGTTCCCTTGCTCGAAAGCCAGTTGAATCCGACTCTAGGGTTGCGGTGCTCATCTCCGTTTCAAAGCCGAAGAGCCAGCACTGTCCGAAGACGTTTCCGTGGTCATGTGGCCGGCATGACTAAACACCAAGGTGCACGGAATGCTGTTACCTTCCCACCGAAGTGGTACCTATTTATCTGCTTGCAATATCTTGCTTTCGAACTGCTAGGTTGGCAGGAGTTGGATTTTATACTGGTTTTCAAATGTCTTTTGATGCTGGCTGTTATTCTTGGTGGTTTCGTCAATTTTAAGTCTGACCGTATTCTGAATTTTTGTAAGCCCTCTTGAACAGTTTTCTGGAGAGATGCCTAAGCGACGTGTAGTGGTTCAAGTGTTGGACTAGGGTCCGGGTTAGGGTTTTCAGGTCCCCTCTGGCCACCAGCGGGGAATGGGAGGGTTAGGGTTGCCAGATTCAGTTTGGGAAACTCCTGGAGATTTGGGGATGGAGCCTGGGGAGGTCAGGGACCTTGGTGGGGTGCAATGCTGCAGAGTCCACCTTCCAAAGCATCCATTTTCTCCAGAAGAACTGATCTCCGTAGTCTGCAGATGAGCTGTAATTCCAGGGGATCTCCTGGTCCCATCCGGAGGCTGGTATGCCTAATCCAGGTTCGAATCCCCACTCGTGCCATGGAAGTTCGCTGGGGGACCTTGGGCCAGTCACGCACTCTCAGCCTAACCTACCTCACAGGATTGTTGGGAGGATAAAACGGAGGAGAGGAGAATGCTGTAAGCCACTTTGAGTCCCCATGGGGGAGAAAGGTGGGATATAAATGTCAGGTAGCCCTGTCATGGGGATGGAATGTGGAGGGAGTACTCTTAGTCATTCAGCCTCCGAACATTACCGTTTTCACTGTCTGTATGTTATCTTCTATGTGCCCTTGTAGAAGCTCCAGCTGCAGAACTCCTAAGCTGGGAAATAACAGCCTTTAGATTGTTTGCCTGCTTTGCCCACTTGCTTTGCCCGCGTGCGCAAGCTATATTCATTGGCTTCAGCTCATTAAGGGGGTGTTTGATTGTAGTATAACTTAGGAGGCCCTACTGTTCCCGGGCATTCCTGACACAACTCGTACACATGTCTTTAGTTCTGATTCACCAATAAACAGTTTTCTTCCGATGAAGCCCTGTGTTGTATGACCCGACTAAGGAGCCTGACAGTAAATCAAGAGGTAATACAATCAATCAATCAATCAATCAATCAATCAATCACACATGTTCTTGCATGGTGAGTCAGTCTCAGGCCCAACGAGTTTCAGAGCCAGTTTGGTGTAGTGGTTAAGAGCGGCGGACTCTAATCTGGGAGAACCGGGTTTGATTCCCCACTTCTCCACATGCAGCCAGCTGGGCGACCTTGGGTCAGTCACAGTTCTCTTACAGCTGTTCTCTCAAGAGCAGTTCTCTCAGAGCTCTTTCAGCCCAACCTACCTCAAACGGTGTCAATTGTGGGGAGAGGAAGGGAAAGGAGATTGTACGCTGCTCTGAGACTCCAAGTGAAGGGTGGGGTATAAATCCTCCTCCTCCTCCTCCTCCTCCTCCTCTTCAACCAAGTCCCTCAGTCTTGCTGGGATGTGGATCCCACTTCCATTCCAAAATAAGCCTACCTTCCTCTGAGCCAATTCTGGATCAAAAGAGCCATTGGTTTACTGACCTCTAACGTGTCATTTCCCCTACGGAGGCTGACAGTTTATTTAACCAACAGCCAGGCCAGGGAAGAAATTTATGAGCTCGGAGTCACTTTTTCCAAGTTTCCCCCACCTAAATTCGACACCTCAGAATCCACTAAAATAAGGCCACATCTCTCCTTCTCCCGCTTAGTCATATTTTCTGCACAGGAAGAGGGCAGTTGTACATCTCAGATCTGAAGGAAGTGTTTGGGGCAAGACGTAAATGTTTGTCTTGAGTTTAACGGGGGTGAAAATGAAGCATTTTATTATGGCAACTTTGGTTGGGAAAGGCTGCCTGGATGTTCAGGTTTCTGGATTCTTTGACAGGTAAGAAATGTCAGAGAGGAGAGAGAGAGAGAGAGAGAGAGAGAGAGAGAGAGAGAGAGAGAGAGAGAGAGAGAGAGAGAGAGAGAGAGAGAGAGAGAGGAGTTTACCTTCCTCAAATGCAACTACATTTCTGGGACCTAACATGGTCAACCTTTTTCATGGGAGCATCTTGGTACTGTGGGATCGAATTCGCCACTTTGTGCTGGTCTGCCCACCTTGACCAGGTCTCAAGGACGTGGTGTATACATTTTCAAATGAAATAAACTGTGGGATGATGTTGGGTGCCTGAACAAAGATAAACTTCCTTCAAAAGCCTTTCTTCGAAGGAAGGGTCGTGGCTCAGTGGAAGAGTATCTGCTTTGCGTGCAGAAGGTTGCAGGTTCAATCCCCGGCATCTCCAGTTGGAAGGACCAGGCTGTGGGAGATGAGAAAGATCTCCACCTGAGGCTCTGGAGAGCTACTGCTGACCTTGATGGACCAAGAGAGCTGCTACTGACCTCGATGGACCGAGGGTCTTGCTCAGTATAAGGGCAACTTCAGGTGTGAGGTGATGGCACGGAGAAGAACATGGTGCCACAAAATGGAGGAGAGCACCAGAAGAAGAAGAGACTGGATTTATACTCAGGCTTCCCAAGAATTTACCATAATCTGGCGGGGGACGGATATGTCCTGGCAGGACCATCCCCGGGGGGAAGGGATGCCGGGCGAAGCTCTGGCAATGGGGCTGGAAATGCGATGGTACCATCGAGTTTCCAGCCCCGTTGCCAGAGTGTTGCCCGGCGTCACTTCCTGGCGATGGCATTGTGTAGTGTGGGTGTTGCCCAGGGGAATGTTCCGGCCAGGAGCTGTGTGTCCCCCGCCGGATTATGGTAGGTACTTGGCAACTCTATTTATACTCCACCCTTCACTTGAGTCTCAGAGTGGCTTACAATCACCTTCCCTTCCTCTCCCCACAACAGACAACAGGTGGGGCTTAGAGAGCTCTGAGGGAACTGCTCTTGAGAGGACAGCTGTGAGAGAACTGTGTCTGACTGAAGGTCGCCCAGCTGGCTGCACATGGAGGACTGGGGAATCAAACCTGGTTCTCCAGATCAGAGTCCGCTGCTCTTAACCACTACACCACACTGGCTCCAAACGGAATGTCCTAAATTCTATCCCTGGTGTCTCAAGATAAAATTATCTCTTGTAGGAGGCATTGAAGGCAAACATTTTTCTGCCTGAGATCTACCATGAGTCGGTGTAGAAGATACTGAGCTAGGTGGACCAATGGTCCAATCTGACCCAAGGCAGAATTATTTGTCCTTTGGGGAGCAAATGAGTTTCACTGATGCCACCTAAAAGAGGTTCTGTCCTCTTTCCATGAACTGCAGCTACCTAATGGAGTTGGATTTTGGAAAGGAGCTGTGAAGGGGAAATGTTCTACTTATGATCTCCACCTCTGACTGCCAGCTGGAAGGACAGCACTCCAAGGGTCACACGCTTGTGGTCTAGCGCCATCTAGCCTACTTTCAGAGTAACACACCCTCTCACCATTGAATATCTTTGTAGAATCTTTCGGAGGGCAGCCCTGTTGGGCTGTAGAAGAAGAAGAAGAAGTGAGGCCAATAACCCCTTGAAGACCAACAAGGTTTTGGCGTATGAGCTTGTGAGCATGAAAACTCCCTTTGTCCGGTTCCATGATTCTGTCTTGGACTCATAGCCCCCAAAATCTTGTTGGTCTCTAAGGTGTTACTGGACTCAATTCTAGCTCTTTGTGGGACGGTCTCTCTTTTTGAAGCTATACCGTGTCAAGAAAAGAAGAAGAAGAAGAAGAAGAAGAAGAAGAAGAAGAAGAAGAAGAAGAAGAAGAAGAGGAGGAGGAGGAGGAGGAGGAGGAGGAGGCGGAGATTGGATTTATACACCACCCTTCACTACCCAAGGGAGTCTCAGAGCGGCTTACAAACTCCTTTCCCTTCCCCTCCCCACAATGGACACCCTGTGAGGTAGGGGGCTGAGAGAGCTCTCCCAAGAACTGCCCTTGAGAAAACAGCTCTGAGCAAACTTGTGACTGACCCAAGGTCACTACTCCAGCAGCTGCATGTGGAGGAGTGGGGTCAGTACTGGAATCGGAGGCCGCTAAGGAAGACTCTGAAGAGGGAGGCAATGGCAAACCACCTCTGCTTAATCACTTGACTTGACAAGAAGAAGAAGAAGAGATTGGATTTCTACCCCGCCCTTCACTACCGAAGGGAGTCTCAAGAACGGCTTACAATCGCCTTTTCCTTCCCCTCTCCACAACAGACACCCTGTGAGGGAGGCGGGGCTGAGAGAGCTCTGACGGAAACTGCTCTTTTTTCAAGAACAGCTGTGCCAGAACTACGGCTTGCCCAAGGTCATCCAGCAGGTGCAAGTGGAGGAGTGGGGAATCAAGCCTGGTTCTCCCAGATTAGAGTCTACGCACTTAACCCCTACACCAAATATCACACTTTGGTATTCTATGCTAAATACGGATTAGAATCACAGTGCACTCATGGGGAACCCTATAGTCTCATCTGATCGCTCTTTCCTGGGAGTCTCTGGGCTTCATTGCAAACAAGTTGGTATAATTCATGACCCAAAAGCAGGTCAGCAGCCATGCTTAAAAAAAAATAAAAATCAAACCATTAATATTAAAAAGTGTGACCATCTCCACATGCTAGCTGTGGAGTCCTGAGAGCAAAAATTCTACTTTGTGAGCTACTGGCATTAAAGTTGTGGGCAAGTGATTTGGCTGCTGCGTAAATTAGTTTGTTCTGGAGCCATTCTTCCTGAGCCAAGACAAAAATGTGTGAGCCGGAGGTGAAAAAACTGTGAGCTAGCTCACACTAACTCAGCTTAGAGGGAACACTGGTGACCCATTCGTGTGTGTAAATCATTCTTTGATGCTCTCGCCACCGAAACTGGGTTCACACATGCATGTGCAGGCTTTCTGTCTGTACTACCAAGAGGTAACTAGCATGTGGGGATGGATGGAACAGTGCACAACAGTTAATCAGTGGTTACCAGTTCTTCACAAGTCGTAAGATTTTCAGCAGTTATATCAGACTTTTTATATTAGTGATTTCCTTGTTGTTCTAAATAATTTTTAATGGTTTTCTGGTTATTTTAAATGTATATAAAATGTTGAGAGGATTTGTTTACACAATTTTCTTTACAGTTCTTTTCAGACTGAGAATAGCAAATAATGTATTTTAGGGAAATGGTGTTATTCGTAATGTGATGATGAAGATTTGCCTAGACTTATTAATTCATTCATGTTTGTATTGTCTTTAATATTTGTTGAAAAGTGCCTTATGTTTGTTTTTCTTTTCCCTTCACACACATTTCCCCCATACCCTGTATAAAATTAAATAAAATTATAGAAGAAGAAGAAGAAGAAGAAGAAGAAGAAGAAGAAGAAGAAGAAGAAGAAGAGGAGGAGGAGGAGGAGGAGGAGGAGGAGGAGGAGGAGGAGGAGGAGGAGATTGGATTTATACCCCGCCCTTCACTTAGGAGTCTCAGAGTAGCTTACAAACTCCTTTCCCTTCCCCTCCCCACAACAGACACCCTGTGAGGTAGGTGGGGCTGAGAGAGCTCTTGACAGAAACTGCTCTTTCAGGAACAGCTCTGACAGAACTATGGCTTGCCCAAGGTCATCCAGCAGGTGCAAGTGGAGGAGTGGGGAATCAAACCCAGTTCTCCCAGATTACAGTCTGGGCACTTAACCATTACATCATGTCTTGGTCTTCTGTGCTCTTTCATGGGAGATATTGAGAGGCAAGTTTTCTGGATCCACCACACCCCATACAACATCCACATATTCAGGCACAAGTTCTTCATGGTTATTCATGATGAAGACCCTGCGCACACTGATGGGTTACTCGTCTTCTCTCTGGGATTTTTAAACCTCCCCCCTACACCATGAGGCTCACCTGGCCTTCTTCGGTCATCAGGAGATATTTGCTCAGCAGACACCTTTTAGCAGTATACCTGCCTGCTCTCTGCTTGAAGCACCTGGTACCCCACATTTTGTTGCTTGATCTATAGCAGGAAAATTGGTACCTGGCATCCCGGGGAGCATCATTTAGGCCCTCCTCTGAGTTCCACCATCTGGCCGTTAGCATATATGTCGGTCCAAGTGATTCCCCCCTCCCCATGATGTATCTCTTCCAACCAGGGTTCATTTCATAGAAAAAGAGGTGCAGGAGCTCATTGGCATAACTTATTTGCATATGCCACACCCCCTGACATCACCGGAAGTGTGTCAGAAGGCAACACCCACCACTCAGGCTCCACCCCTAGGGACTGTCTTTCCGCTCTGGGGGCTGTCATTCCAGTCCCAGAGTAGCCTATCTAGGCACAGGAGGAATGGTACATTTGCTGCTTTGTGCTCCTGCTGGGAGCTGGGGGCGGGGCTTGCTGCTGCCTATGCTTTTAGCTGCTGGAGCTCCGCTCCTGCACGCTCCTGCTCCAAATGACCCCTGCTTCCAACTTACCTTCTCTAACATTATCTCTTCCAGCGTGAGCAGCAAGAAAGGTATGGATGGAACCTATACATCTTCTGCCTCTTCACTTTTCTCTCCCATTTGCCTCGCTCCAGAATGAAAGGGGGGGGGCAATGTCGGCAGGCCCGTAAATCTGTGGTCAAAGCCATGATTGCACTCCAGTGGTTTGGTTGCCAGCATATTATTTTTGAACAATCTGAGACTGTTATTCTGGAACACCCACTGGTTCAGCTCACGTCCTGCACAATGCTCCCTCTAAGCTGTGGAGACTTGTGAGCAAAAATTCTACTTTGTGAGCTACTGGTATTAAAGTTGTGAGTGAGCGATTTGGCTGCTGCATCAATTAGTTTGCTCTGGAGCCCATCCTTCCTGAGCTGAGACAAAAGAATCTGCGAGCTGGTGGCTAAGAAACTGTGAGCTAGCTCACACTAGCTCATCTTAGAGGGAACACTGGTCCTGCATGCTGATTGTGTTTGGCAAGCTGTCCAGATGAACCTGGATTTGTCCATTTGCAAGATTACAAATGGAGATATTTTTTTTTCCATTGAGACTTACTACTTAGGTCTCTCACAGTGCAATCTGATGCAGCTTAAGGCTATTGTTTCTAATAGGGTTAGACTGGAGTGATCTCTGTGTAGGATCTGCACAGTCAAGGCGCTGTTGGTTTCTGCCCATGAACCCAGCCACTTGCACAACCCCCTCTGTCTGTGCAGGCGTAAAAGGTAGGAAAGATCATCTGGGGAATTTTTTATTTTATTTAAAACATTTTTAAGCTACCTTCCCACTCAGTGCAGGGCCCCCAACACAGTGAATGATCAAAACATTAAAGCAAGATGAAAAACACAAATCTACATAAAGCGATTAAAATACACATGAATGGAATCACAGGATCACACAGAGCTGGAAGGGGCCATACAGGTCACTTAGTCCAACCCCCTGCTCAGTGCATCCCTGACAAGGGTTTGTCCAGCCGCTGCTTGAAGGCTGCCAGGGATGGGGGAGCTCACCACCTCCCTGGGCAGCTGATTCCACTGTGGCACAACCCAAGAGGGAGGCACCGAGATTGGTGAGTGCTTAGGGCACCAAGAGGGGGGCACCGAGATTGGTGAGTGCTTAGGGCACCAAGAGGGGGGCACCGAGATTGGTGAGTGCTTAGGGCACCAAGAGGGGGGCACCGAGATTGGTCAGTGCTTAGGGCACCAAGAGGGGGGCACCGAGATTGGTCAGTGCTTAGGGCACCAGTGAGCCTTAATCCGCCCCTGAATCAAGGCTATTACAGCAGGGCTTCTTTGGCATGCAGTTGATGGTGTTTGAACCAAGTTATGTCTACTGTCAAGTTCTCAGCATGCCTACTCTTAGGTAGCTGGGCTGGAATGCCAGTTTGGTGTAGTGGTTAAGTGCGTGGACCCTAATCTGGGAGAACTGGGTTTGATTCCCCACTCCTCCACTTGCACCTGCTGGATGACCTTGGGCAAGCCATAGTTCTGTCAGAGCTGTTCATGAAAAAAAGAGTAGTTTCTGTCAGAGCTCTTTCGGCCCCACCTCCCTCACAGGGTGTCTGTTGTGGGGAGGGGAAGGGAAAGGAGTTTGTAAGTCTGAGACTCCTTTGGGTAGTGAAGGGCGGGGTATAAATCCAATCTCATCTCTTCCTCTTCTTTGGTTGGGATGCAGCCAACACACTAGACCAGGGATCGCCAACCTTTTTGAGCCCGCAGGCACGTTTGGAACTCTGACACGGCATGGTGGGTGCAACAACAAAATGGCTGCCACAAAATGGTTGCCACATGAGGTGGAAATGGCTGCACTGTGCCTCAACTTCAGTGCAGATACTTGTGCTGTGGTGGCAGCTGCTGCCAAAGCAACATGTCATGGGTCCTGGCTCCGCTGAGGCTGAGGCTGACGGAGCAACCCAGCCTCCTCCAGAGTCAGCACCTGAGGGAGAAAAGGCCCCAGCATCTGTGCAGAAGGTGCAGCAAGGCAAAGAGCCTGAGGTGCAGTCGGAGGGAGAGTCTGGTCCAGAGCCTGGCCCAGCACCCCTAGTTGGAGACACCTTGAGGCCAGAGTCCCCACCTAGCGCACCTAATTGTCCTAGACGCAGGGCATGTCAGCGTCCAGAGGTGCAGGAGAGAAGGAGGAGTGCCAGACTTCAGCTGTTGCAAAGGCAACGTGAGGGGCTGTGAGTCTTTGCAGGTTGCCTCCCAGGGAAGGGAGGATTTGGTCATAAACAATCCCGCTCATCTGTCTTGGCATGGAAGCAACTGTGCATTCTAGTCCTGGTTGCCAGCCTCTTCTCCCCGCTCCTGAAAACTCTGACTGATTTCCCGGCATTCTGACCTTCGGCTCTGTTTCTCGGCTTGCTTTTGGACTACGTATCTAGCTTTCAGTGAAGGGTATTCGTGGCGAACGGCCAGACCCAGCACATAACATATATTTTTTTTAAATCTGCACAGCCAATCAAATTTCCAGTAATAAATCAAAAGCCTTGCCAGGCAAAAGCCCTCCCTGGCCTCTCCTACTTCCTAAAAACACTCAGCAGGTGCCAGAAAAGGTTTTGGTGGGTGTGATGGTGTCCAAGATCACTACATTGGAGACCCCCGCAGTAGACAACAATGAGCTTGAAGGCCTAGTGAGTAAAAAACGGCATCAGTTGTGCAAATGCCCAGGCTCAATGACCCTTTAGTCCTCTCTCCATTCAGAATACGACCCCTATTAAAATGTGTTGCCTCTAGGGGGAGCATGTTGGTGAGCTGTCTTGACTCGATGACCTTTGTTCGAGACCTCCCCCCCCCCTCGCCCTGACAACCGTATGAGTCTTTGAACTCTTGGATTCCTCTCGTCCTTCTCTGTTCTGTTTCAGTCCCACGTGCCCACTTCTTTCTGATAGCATAAATTAAGTGAGAAGACACTGATGTGACTTCTCCCTTTGCCTTTTGATCTCCGGGAGACAGAACCTGTGAATTCCCTTGAAGAAGACCGTGTTCCCTATGCTGGATGGGATGTCAGCAAGACCGATTTCCCAGTGATAAAAAAAACCCCACTCTTTCCCTGCGACTTCCCTTGATCATAACAGGGTTTAGAACTCTAAAATCTTCGACTGGAGATCTCTCAAGCAAAGGAATGCTGTCCGGGTCTATTAGCACTTCAAGGTCAGAGGTGACTCTCCAACCTCCCACCACATCCAGCTACGAAATGCGCTGAAATACCGATAAGTCAGAGGTGACTCGGCAGGACTCTGTAAAGATGTTTACGGTTTATGAAGTGTCAAGACGGAGGGAGGAGCAGACCTTTACAGATGCTCCGAGAAAGGCCCGCCAAATGGGATGTTTTCGTTATTAGTCATTAGCAAAATATCTATCGCTAGTTTGGGTCCAGCCGGCTTTTTGCTGCTTAGTCTTGCACAATTCTTCTTCCTTCTTACAGTCATACACAGCATCGGAGCATGTGAGCCGCGTAACCCTGCCCTGAATGGTCCAAGCTAGCCCAAAGTCATCAGATCTCAGAAGCTAAGCGTTGGTTAGTACTTGGATGGGAGACCACCAAGGAAGTCCGGGGACGCTATGCAGAGGCAAGCAATAGGAAACCCCCTGCGTTTGTCTCTTGCCCTGGCTTAGATGGCCCAGGTTAGCTTGACCTCATGAGATCTTGGAAGCTAAGCAGGGTCGGCCCTGGTTAATACTTGGATGGGAGACCACCAAGAAAGACCAGGGACGCTATGCAGAGGCAGGCAATAGGAAACCCCCTGTGTTTGTCTCTTGCCCTGGCTTAGATGGTCCAGGCTAGCTTGACCTCATGAGATCTTGGAAGCTAAGCAGAGTCGGCCCCAGTGTTCCCTCCAAGCCGAGTTAGTGTGAGCAAGCTCACAGTTCTTTAGCCTCCGGCTCACACGTTTTTGTCTCTGCTCAGGAAGGGATGGCTCCGGAGCAAAGTCATTGATGCCGTAGCCCAATCGCTGGCTCACAACTTCAATGCCGGTCGCTCACAAAGTAGAATTTTTGCTCGCAAGACTCCACAGCTTAGAGGGAGCATTAGTGGCCCTGGTTAATACTTGGATGGGAGACCCCCGAGGAAGTCCGGGGTCGCTACGCAGAGGCCGGCAACGGCAAACCAGCTCTGCTCACCTCTTGCCTTGAAAACCCTACGGGATTGCCATAAGTCACCTTCCACCACCCAGAGCCAGTTTGGTGTAGTGGTTAAGTGCACGGATTCTAATCTGGGAGAACCGTGTTTGATTCCCCCACTCCTCCACTTGCAACTGCTGGATGACCTTGGGTCAGTCACAAGCTCTGGCACAGCTGTTCTTGAAAAAAGGGCAGTTTCTGTCAGAGCTTCCTCAGCCCCACCTGCCTCACAGGGTGTCTGTTGTGGGGAGGGGAAGGGAAAGGAGTTTGTAAGCCACTCTGAGACTCCCTTGGGTAGTGAAGGGCGGGGTATAAATCCAATCTCCTCCTCCTCCTCCTCCTCCTCCTCTTCTTCTTCTTCTTCTTCTTCTTCTTCTTCTTCTTCTTCTTCTTCTTCTTCTTCTTCTTCTTCTTCTTCTTCTTCTTCTCCTTCTCCTTCTCCTTCTCCTTCTCCTTCTCCTTCTCCTCCTTCTCCTTCTCCTTCTCCTCCTCCTCCTTCTCCTTCTCCTCCTCCTCCTCCTCCTCCTCCTCCTCCTCCTCCTCCTCCTCCTCCTCCTTCTTCTCCTTCTCCTTCTCCTTCTCCTTCTCCTTCTCCTTCTCTTTCCTCCTCTTCTTCAAAGATACGATCCCCAGCACCACTTTTTTGGTGGCCAAAGGGTGGTCAACCTCCTCCCTTTTTTCTCCAGCAGAAAAGCGGCTGCGGTCCGTTCCACTAACTACTTTGCTTGGAAGTCGGAACTCAGCGGGATCTGCTACCAACTGTGGCAGTCTAGAGTTGTACAACGTCACCTTTTCTTTTCGTATCCAGGTTTGGGGTCCAGGGTGTTGCAGGACTCTAGGAACCGGCTTTGATGTCTACCGATCGATGCAATGTGTGGAGAACTGGTGGGGGGGTTGACGTAAGCTCCCCCTCCGTACTCCAGTCCATCTCATGAGCCCTCCCGACTTGAGAGCAGGCCTCCAGTCTAAATAGCCATCGACAGGGCTATTTTCGGGCAGGAACGCACAGGAACGCAGTTCCGGCTGGCCCCCAAGTTGGCCACGCCCAGCAGGGACTCATTAGCATAATAGGCCACACCCAACAGCAGAAACGCATTAGGATTGGCTACATGAGGGCTGTGTGGCCTAACATACAAAGGAGTTCCTGCTACAAAAAAAAAAAGCCCTGGGGTTTTGACAACAAACAAGGTAAACAGAATAAGAAGCCAAAGGTGAGTGTGGCTGGATGACCCCACTCCTGGTAACATGGGGGTGTGGCCTAATAGGCTAATGAGTTTCTGCTACTGGGTGTGGCCTATTATGCTAATGAGTTCCTGCTGGGCTTTTTCTACAAAAAGAGCCCTGGCCATTGATAACTCTTTAAGTGACTTGCGAACCTTCCGGGGCTTCTCATCTTTGCTCTAAGGAGGGCTCGGTGGGAGAAGGGAGGCCTCGCGCCCAGACTGGCACAAGAGGCTCCTCCATTCTAATTGACAATTATGGCCGTGCTTCAACACGAGAAGCTTCCCGTGGATTAATTAGCTCTTCACCCCCCTTCCGCCCACTTCTACAATAAGGTGCCACCCAACGGAAACTTGCACGAGTTTGCCTTTCGATAAAAGAGTTTCAGGAACGTAATGAAACCCATCCAGCAAAATTAAAAGCAAATAAAACATTGTGCACTTGGGGATGCTGCGGAAAATAATTGCGTCCGACGGGGATGCCTGTAGAATAAACTGCACTGCAGATGAGGTTTGGGGACTGTCAACGTTTTGGAAGAAACAAATCGAGAGGATCATAGAATCACAGAGTTGGAAGGCGCCATGCAGACCATCTCGTCCAACCCCCTGCCCAATGCAGGACCAGTCTAGAGCATCCCTGACAAATATTTATCCAGCCTCTTATTAAAAGCTGCCAGTGAAAGAGAGGTCACCACCTCTCTAGGCAGCTGATTCCACCTTTGAGCCACTCTGACCGTGAAAAAGTGTTTCCTAATATCCAACCGATACCTTTCTGCATGTAATTTAAACCCGTTGCTTCGGGTCCTCTCCTCTGCTGCCAACTGGGACAGTTCCTCGCCCTCCTCCAAATGACAGCCTTCCAGATACTTAAAGAGAGCAATCATGTCCCCCCTCCGTCTCCCCTTCTCCAAACGAAACATTCCCAAGGCCCTTGGCCTTTTCTCGTAGGGCCCAGTCTCCAGACCCCTGATCATCCTCGTCGCTCTCTGCTGCACCCTCTCGATTTTGTCCACATCCTTTTTGAAGTGAGGCCTCCAGAACTGCACACAGGACTCCAGGTGCGGCCTGACCAAGGCAGTATACAGAGGGGCATGACCTCCTGCGATTTCGACGCTATGGCCCTTTTAATACAACCCAGGACTGAATTCGTCTTTTTTGCCACCGCATCACACTGACGGCTCATATTCAGTTTACAGTCCACTCTTACCCCAAGATCTCTTTCGCATATACTACTCCCCAGAAACGTCCTTTTGCCTTGCGAGGAGGAGAGGAGAGAGGGCAGGTAAGATGGTTCTGAGCAGGCCCTCCGTATTCCGCAGGAGGGTTGTAAGCAGTGGACAAGTATGTCAATCATCACAGAAGGGTTCATCGCTGCCAATGCTATCTTAACCCACAAGAGCAAGAAGAGACGACTGGAGAGGAGATGACTGAGAAGTAATATGATAACCGTCTTCAAGTACTTGAAGGGCTGTCCTATAGAGGATAGAGCGGAGTTCTTTTCTGTTGCCCCAGAAGCTCGGACCAGAACCAACAGGTTGAAATTAAATCAGAAGAGTTTTCAGCTAAACCTTAGGAGGAACTTCCTGACGGTTAGAGCCCTTCCCCAGTGGAACGGGCTTCCTCGGGAGGTGGTGGGCTCTCCTCCTTTGGAGGTTTTCAAACAGAGGCTCGATGGCCCTCTGACAGCAATGCTGATTCTGTGAACTGAGGCAAATCATGAGAGGGATGGAAAGAAGGGTTGCCTCAGTGTTTAGTTCCCGTAGCCCTTTCTCTACACACCCAGGGAAATGCTGATCGCCACTTTGGGGTCAGGAAGCAATTTTCCTCCAGGCCTGTCTGGATGGAGATCCTGGAGGTTTTTTTTGTCATCTTCTGGGCATGGAACAGGAGTCCCTGAGGGTGTGGAGGGGGAGGAATTGGTGGATTTCCTGCCTTGTGCAGAGGGTGGGACTAGATGACCCTGGAGGTCCCTTCCAGCTCTACGATTCTATGAATAATCCACATGAATAACTGTCAGTTCCTGAGGACCTTCTGTGTGCCAAACAGATGCTCTACCCCTGAACCACAACCCATTGATGGATGTTTGATGGATTTTATATGGAGGGGGCTGGCGATGTCCGTTTACAAAATGGCTACGCTGAGGGAGAAACGGGATGCAGCAGGGCAGCCCTGCACCCCAAAGTGGATGGTCAGCAAGCCACGTGGTCACACAGCTATCAATCCCTCCGTGTGCTTACTCCTTGGCCTCTAAATCAGCCTCATAGGGGCCACTGGGACTCCTCAGTGGGTCATATTTTGCCTTGGGGATATCCATCGCTCCTTAGGAAGGGTCCTCTGTATTCCACGGATTTGGAAGCGCAAGATTTTTTTCCCAATTTGCTCCATTTGTACCCTGCTTTTCTCCCCAATGGGGACCCAAAGTGGCTTATACTGTTCTCCTCTTCTCCATTTTATCCTCACAACAACCCTGTGAGGTAGCTTAAGCGGAGAGTGTGTGACTGGCCCAGGGTCACCCAGCACAAGAACATAAGAAGAGCCCCTGCTGGAACAGACCAGTGGTCTATCTAGTCCGAGGCCGAGGCCTCCATAAGAACATAAGAAGAGCCTTGCTGAATCAGACCAGTGGTCCATCTAGTCCAGCATCCTGTCTCACACAGTGGCCAACCAGTTCCTCTGGACTGCCAACGACAGGGCATGGAGGCCAAGACCTCCATAAGAACATCAGAAGAGCCCTGCTGGATCAGACCAGTGGTCCATCTAGTCCAGTATCTTGTCTCACACAGTGGCCAGCCAGTTCCTCTGGATTGCCAAGGACAGGGCATGGAGACTGAGACCTCCATAAGAACATCAGAAGAGCCCTGCTGGATCAGACCAGCGGTCCATCTAGTCCAGCATCCTGTCTCACACAGTGGCCAGCCAGTTCCTCTGGAAGGCCAACAACAGGGCATGGAGGCCGAGATCTCCATAAGAACATCAGAAGAGCCCTGCCAGATCAGACCAGTAGTTCATCTAGTCCAGCATCCTGTCTCACACAGTGGCCAACCACTTCCTCTGGATTGCCAAGGACAGGGCATGGAGGCTGAGACCTCCATAAGAACATCAGAAGAGCCCTGCTGGATCAGACCAGCGGTCCATCTAGTCCAGCATCCTGCCTCACACAGTGGCCAGCCTGTTCCTCTGGATGGCCAATGACAGGGCACAGAGGCTGAGGCCTTCCTTTGATGTTGTCTCCTGGCTCAGGGATTCAGAGGATTAGTGCCGCTGAACATGGAGGTTCCCCTCAGTCACCATGACTAGTAGCCATTGATAGACGTATCCTCCATGGATCTATCTAACCCTCCTTTAAAGCTGTTTATTCCTGTGGCCATCACCACATCGCGAGCTTCCGTGCCTTTATAAAGCTGTTGGGAGCCAACTGGCTTTTGCTATGGCAGGCAAACGGTGGGGAGAATTTGGTTCTCTCAGCCCAGCCCCCTGTTTGCCACCTACAGGAATAATCGTCATCCTTAAAAAAAGAGAAGAATCCAGGAAAATACTCAGACTCACCACAAAGTCAGATGCAAATGCTGGTTAGGCTGCAACATTAATTCTGCCATCTGTCCAGTATTCCAGTATCCCATCAGTGCTCAGATTTCAGCAGCCCCCTGTTCTCCTGTGCATGACCCCCCCTTCCTTGGCATGCTTCAGAATCTGGTGTTCGGTAATTAGGGTCAGGTTATGATTTGCAACCTGTCCAACGGTGCCAGGAAGTGAAACCTGGCCTTTTCTCAGGGAGGCAAATCAATCTAGATCCAGTCTAAACAGTGTTTAGTGTTTCGGGCTAATATGGGCCCAAAAGGGGGGACAGGGTGTTTCTTCTATTAAAATCTCTACGATGACAACTCTTGTCAAGTGTGGATGGTAGTCTGTCAGATTCGGATCGGGGAGTCAGGAACCCGTTCTGTAAGAAACGGAAAAGGCCTATTCACCCCCCACCCCCCTTTTAAAAATCTACGTCCATTTATAAAAGCTGGGGCCCTGGAGAATTTAAGTCTGCTTTCAATCAGACGAAAGGAAAAATATTTCAAGGGTTTTTTTTTTAAAAAAAATCTTCCACAGCTGCAGAATAGAGTTGGTTTTTTTAAAAAAAGATTGCTGAGAGACTCTGTAGACTTCAGCTTTTGAGGGGGGGAAAATGTGGTCAAGTTCGATGTGAAAACAGCACAAAGAAAACACAAGTCCGCATGTGTTCATGACAGGACGGGTGTTGATAGGAGAGAATTTGTGGCCTCGCTGGAATAAGACCATTAACAGCAGAACGGCCGAAAATTAATAACAAACTATCAAAGTGGGGAAACGGTGAGGCTTCTAATGCCCCCGAGTTGAGCTGAACATGTACAAACTTTAAAAGCAAATCTATCTGGATTACCTTGACTATTTCAAAAGCCAAGAATGGTGAAAGTAGGGATGTGGCCGAATTTCATGTTTCGGTTCGGAAATTCGGAGATTGGTTCTCCATCCTGCGGGAAGAAATTGCGGTCATATTCCCATAAAATTTTAGGCCTGTTTTTGCATCAAGTGTGCCAAAGTAAAGAAAAAATGGCAGAAACGTTGCACATAATTTTTAAATGCCATAAAAAAACACAAACTGAGTGCGCCGTTAATAAAAATAGGATAATTTAAAAGGTTAAGAACCTAAGGAGAGCCCTGCTGGATCAGACTAACCGTACATCTGGTCGAACATTCTATCTCTTTGTAGGAACATAAGAAGAACCCTGCTTGGATCAGACCAGTGGTTCATCTAGGCCAGCATCCTGTCTCACACAGTGGCCAACTAGTTCCTCTGGACGGCCAACAACAGAGCATAGAGGCTGAGGCCTCCACAAGAACATAAGAAGAGCCCTGCTGGATCAGACCAGTGGTCCATCTAGTCCAGCATCCTGTCTCACACAGTGGCCAACCAGTTCCTCTAGGCGGCCAACAACAGGGCACAGACGCTGAGGCCTTCCCCTGATGTTGCTTCCTAGCTCCGGCATTCAGGGTTCGACTGCCTCTGAACATGGAGGTTCCCTTTAGTCACCATGGCTAGTAGCCATTGATAGACTTACCCTCCACGAGTCTATCTAATGCCCTTCGAAAGCTGTTTATCCCTGTGGCCATCACTATATCCTCTGACAGCGAATTCCACACTGCAATCTCTCTCTGTGTAAAGTAGTATTTCCTTTCGTATGTCTTGAACCTACTGCCCATTAGCTTCATTGGATGCCCTCGAGTTCTCGTTCAGCAACA
Organism: Gekko gecko; assembly: GCA_029375565.1. Lineage (NCBI taxonomy): Eukaryota > Metazoa > Chordata > Lepidosauria > Squamata > Gekkonidae > Gekko > Gekko gecko. Next base: position 13,206,332 of record JAPDNY010000007.1, on the reverse strand, counting down.
ACAAAATACGACAATACAAAGGAATGTAGGAGGGTCTATTACATCCCCAATAGAGTGTGGCCACCATATTTGAAGTCTCTCGCTGTTTGGAGGCTCGAGTTTTGAATTCTGATAGAAGGAAATGTTTTGAGCAGAGCACCAAAGACAGCTGTCTCTTTCTTGGCACCAAATCTGCACGTGTCTAACAGTGCCACTTAAGCACAGTTATATCCTTATAAACCCAATGGAATTAAAAGGCCGTAACTCTGCTTAGGATTGCATTTTATGCGGCTCACGAGTGCATAAACTGCTGTCAAGTCACAGCTGACCCCGGCAAGGGGCTTCAAGGCAAGTGAGAAGCACAGGTGGTCTGCCATGGCCTGCCTCTGCAGAGCCTTCCTTGGTGGTCTCCCATCCAAGTACCAACCCTGCTCAGCTTAGACTTATGGCGACCCCAGCCAGGGGCTTTCACAGGCAAGTGAGAAGCAGAGGTGGTCTGCCCTGACCTTCCTCTGCAGAGCCTTCCTTGGTGGTCTCCCATCCAAGTACCAACCCTGCTCAGCTTAGACTTGTGGTGACTCCAGCAAGGGGCTTTCAAGGCAAGGGAGAAGCAGAGGTGGTTTGCCATGGCCTTCCTCTGCAGAGCCTTCCTTGGTGGTCTCCCTTCCAAGTACCAACCCTGCTTAGCTTAGACTTATGGCGACCCCAGCCAGGGGCTTTCAAGGCAAGTGAGAAGCAGAGGTGGTCTGCCCTTACCTTCCTCTGCAGAGCCTTCCTTGGTGGTCTCCCATCCAAGTACCAACCCTGCTCAGCTTAGACTTGTGGTGACCCCAGCAAGGGGATTTCAAGGCAAGGGAGAAGCAGAGGTAGTCTGCCCTTGCCTTCCTCTGCAGAGCCTTCCTTGGTGGTCTCCCATCCAAGTATCCCAACCCAAGATAGTAGCACCAAAACTTTTCAACTCCTCCCTGTTTGTGTTTGTGTGTGTGTTTTGTGCTTATACTTTTTAAAGTATTTTATATATATTTGTATTTTAAATGCTTCTGGGCCCAATTGATTGAAATTGTTTAAAGTCCACTGCTTTGGGGGTCCTGAGTTGGGCGGAACAGCTGCATAGAAACTTTTTCAATAAATAAATGCAATTCAGAATGTTTGTGAACGTTCTATGGCATGCCAGCAGATTAGCAGATTTGTGGAGGAATGCTTACAGATAACAGTCTAGCGACAGCTGACTCCCCCCTGCCACTTGTGTGTAAGGTTCCCGCTTAATGACTAGTTACTTTTATCTAACTACTATTTAATTCCCGGCTTGTGTCTACTTCTAGGTAAACCCAGCAAGTTCTCAACAGGTATAACAATTTAGGTGTAAAATGAGATCCATGCATAATACCTTTGATTCCTTCTTCGTGTCCCGTATGTCACATTACTAATGAATAACGAGGCTTTAATAACTAAATTTATAACTTCGGGCGAGTAATTTCTCATCACGTTAAACAGCATAAAAGACTAATTAAGCCACTCGGTGGAATTCTGTTCCGACAGCTCTCTGCTTGTCTGCTAGGTGAAACGGCACTTCAGACAGAGCTACGTCTGATGAGATGTCTTTGTTCCCTCACCGTTCCCACAGCCTCGGTCTTCAGGAGTTAGCCAGGCCTATTTTGGGGCAGGAACACACAGGAATGGAGTTCCGGCTGGCTCCGGAATTGGCCCCACCCAGCAGGAACTCATTAGCATAATAGGCCACACCCAACAGCAGAAACTCATTAGGATTGGCTACATTAGGGCTGTGTGGCCTAACATGCACAGGAGTTCCTGCTCCAAAAAAAAGCCCTGGGGTTTCGACAACAAACAAGGTAAACAGAATAAGAAGCCAAAGGTGGGTGTGGCTGGATGACCACACTTCTGGTAACAGGGGTCCGTGTGGCCTAATATGGTAATGAGCTGTGTTGTCAGGGTGTGTCCTGATATGCTAATGAGTTTCTGCTGATGGGTGTGGCCTATTATGCTAATGAGTTCCTGCTGGGTTTTTTCCTACAAACAAAGCCCTGGAGCTAGCCGTACTTCAGGAATGGTTTGCTTTGTTCCTGAGGTCTCCCATATGAACCTAACTGTTCACTCTGGTCATCCTTGGAGGCCCTGCTGCAGTTGCCCCTGCCACAGAATCATAGAGTTGGAAGGGACCTCCAGGGTCTACCATCTGAGGGTAGATGGGTGGTCACCCAAGAAAAGGCTTTCATCTTGGGACACCAAGACTTTTGAACTCCTTCCCCAGGGAGATCCCTCTGCCTGCCTCTATTAGTGTCTTCTGCCAATAGATGAAGACGTTTTTGTACGTACGTATGACAGAATGTATTTCAGTCTGCCAGATGCTCCGCCTTTTGCAGGAAAGTCACTGCCAGAGGACGTAGTGCCGGCTACAGGAATAAACAGCTTTCAAAGGATAGATCCATGGAGGATAAGGCTTATCAATGGCTACTAGCCATGGTGGCTGAGGGGAACCTCCACATCCAGAAGCACTAAGCCTCTTAATCCCAGAGCTAGGAGGCAGCATCAGGGGAAGGCCTCGGCCTCTCTGCCCTGTTGTTGGCTGTCCAGAGGAACTGGTTGGCCACTGTGTGGGACAAGATGCTGGGCTAGATGAACCATCGGTCTGATCCAGCAGGGCTCTTCTTATGTTCTTATGAAGGCCTCAGCCTCTATGCCATGTTGTTGGCCTTCCAGAGGAACTGGTTGGCCACTGTGTGGGACAAGGTGCTGGACTAGATGAACCATTGGTCTGATCCAACAGGGCTCTTCTTATGTTCTTATGAAGATCTCAGCCTCTATGCCATGTTCTTGGACTTCCAGAGGAACTGGTTGGCCACTGTGTGAGACAGAATGCTGGGCTAGATGGACCACTGGTCTGATCCAGCAGGGCTCTTCTGATGTTCTTAAAGTGTGCCATTTCTGACACTTTTACATGGCGAGTAGCCGCCTGAGTAGCCCAGACTAGCCCAAGCTCATTAGAGCTTGGGATTGGCCATGGTTAGTGCTTGGATGGGAGGCCACCAGAGAAGGCCAGGGTTGCTATGCAGAGGTGGTTCTCTCTGCTCATCTCTTGCCTTGAAAGCCCCATGAGGAGTTGCATAAATCGGTTGTGATTCGATGACAAACATTATATATTATAAGTGTGGGACTGAGAGACTCATGGAGGGGTCCCACTTTCTCACTGGACCCACTGCAGCTCCTGGGCTCCACTGGAACCCAGCAATGACCATGGAGGAGGTAGGTGCATTCTCTCTGTTTGTGACCCCAGGGACTACATCATACCAGTGTTGGGAAAGTATGTGTTTACAAGGTCTGACAAGCCAGTCATTATAGGGTTAACTTGTTTACCTAGTATTGCTATTGTCTAGACTGACCTGGAAGGGATAACTGAGACAGAGCCAATGGGGATTTAGCCCGGGAAAAGTAACTTCTATTGTGATACAGATTGGATGTTTGTTTCAGGTGACTTCCTTTCTAGGGGTCGAGAAGAAGGACAGATTCTTCATTGTCTGTGTGTAGTGAGTAGCCATGACTTGAACTGTAAGCAGCTTAGAAATGTAGCTCTTTGATGTTTGTTTTATTTGTAGGTTTCCTGTATACCTGTATTCTCGCCACTGCTGCCAGGGGTAGGTGTGGGGAGGAAGTTTGGCGGGCAGGCCAGGACTTGCCACCGCCACTAGGGAAGAGGGGAGGGAGAAAGCTTGGCGGGCCGAGTTCAGGCCTCACCACCAGTGCTGGGGGGGGAAGGAGGGAGAAGGCTTGGAGGGGCGTGTGCCTCGCTGTGGGTGCTGGGGATGGGGGGGGGGCAGGAGAGAAGGCTCACCTGCAGCTGCTTCCTTCTCCTCCATGTGGAGCGTCACTCCCCCCTGTGGGTACCGCGGGTCCCCTTTCTTGTTAGACGTTGGAACAGGCTTTCTTGTAATCTTCATGAAAGTTAGCTGCCAAATAGACAAATAATTTAGCAGCTGGATCCCTGGAAGAAAAACAAGTTTTTGGAAGACACTGAAAATCTTTGGAAAAGTAGGTAGGACCATAACAAGAGCCCTGCTGGATCAGGTAAGTAGTCCATCTAGTCCAGCATCCTATCTCACAGAGTGGTCAATCAGTTCTCCTGGAGGTCCAACAGCAGGGCACAGAGGCTGAGGCCTTCCCCTGATAAGAACTTAAGAAGAACCATACTAGATGAGAGCAGGGGTCCATCTAGTCCAGCATCCTGTCTCACACAATGACCAACCAGCCCCTCTGGAGGGCCAACAAAAGGGCACAGAGGTGGAAACCTTCCCCTCATAAGAACATAAGAAGAGCCCTGTTGGATCAGACCAGTGAGCCATCTAATCCCACATCTTGTCTCACACGGTGAACCAACCAACTCCTCTGAAAGGCCAACAACAGGGCATAGAGGCCGAGACCTTCCCCTCATAAGAACGTAAGAAGAGCCCTGCTGGGTCAGACCAGTGGTTCATCCAGTCCAGCATCCTATCTCACACAGTGACCAACCAGTTCTTCTGGACAACCAACCACAAGGCACAGAGGCTGAGACCTTCCCCTCATAAGAACATAAGAAGAGCCCTGATGGATCAGACCAGCAGTCCATCTAGTCCAGCATCCTGTCTCACATAGTGGCCAACCATTTCCTCTGGGATGGGGCTCAGTGGCTTCTTGGAGCTGGCAGGAAAAGGAAGCGGAGGAGAGGTGGGTCACCACAGAGAGCTTTCTGAAAGTTCAGCTCACTGTGGTAATTTCGTTACTCTGGGACTCATATTGAAATAAGGCCTATAAACAACATGAAATTCTATTCAGCCGGTCAGCCAGCCATGGAAACGAATTAAAGAGTGTCTTCTAAATCACGGCAGTAGACGTTGAATTCTAACTAACTCTATTAACATTCTCATCTTCTCCTCTTCCTGGAATTATGCCCTGGACATAGCGGGCTCCGGAAGGCAGTGTGGTGGGGCCTTTATGGATTCCTCAGGCCAACACAGACCAAGTTTTGAAAGTTGTCTCCTTCCGTTCGTATAGCCTCATTTCAATCCTGCTTTTCCCTTGTGAGGGATGAAACGTTCAGTCTTCCATCCTTTATCAGTTGCTGTTTCCTCATACAGATATTTTAAACCATTTCAGCCATAACATGAATGCAGTTTCCAGAGTTATTTTTGTGCTAATGGTACATCGGTGGCATTAAAATGGTGTAATTTTCAATCAGCTGAAACAAAACCAATAAGGAATAATTAAAAAAAGGGAGGGCATGTATGGACTCAAGTCCGATAAGAAGATCTTCACAGGAAGTGGGCCAGACTTGCACATAGACCTAATCTCGTTTTAGCCTGCTTAATGTTGGTCGGAGTTGAATGACCGAGTTCCACGTTTGTGTAGAAACCTTCCCAACAATATTACATTGACACATGACAAAAGAACATAAGAGAAGCCGGCGTTGGATCAGGCCAATGGCCCATCCAGTCCAACACTCTGTCACACAGTGGCCAAAAATACCAGGTGCCATCAGGAGGTCCAGCAGTGGGGCTAGGACACTAGAAGCCCTCCCACTGTTGCCCCCCCCCAAGCACCAAGAATACAGAGCATCACTTGCCCCAGACTGAGAGTTCCTATCTATACCCTGTGGCTAATAGCCATTGATGGACCTCTGCTCCGTATGCTTATCCAATTCCGTCTTGAAGCCATCCATGCTTGTAGCCATCACCACCTCCTGTGGCAGACATGGCTTGCTTACCTGAGCCAGCTAGGCGGAGGACTCTGGGAGACCTGTTTTCTTACTTGATCGCTGCCAGCTATAACCCATTTTTAACTCGCTCCTTATGGTGGCCAGTTCATCTATGGAGACAGGAGAAAATCCGAGTCATACATCACCATAGGCCTTACCGCCTCACTGCCACATCTGGTCTAAACTATGCAATCTGAAGGAGAGTTACACGCTTCCAATCCCATTGACTTCGGTGGATATAGAAAGGGATTATTCTTTTCAGGACTGCACTACGAATCTTATTAAACGTCACAGCATGTCATTGTATGGTTTGTGGTGGTGTGATGGAAATTAAGGATGCAGCCAACATCTGTGGATCTCAATTCTCTGAGCATGAACAGTGATTATGGAAGGAAGTGTGATATAAAGCCTTAAGCTTTTCTTGAGATGTGCTGTCAATAACTGCCCCTTTATGAGATGTGTTGCTGTAACTCACAAGAGTACATATAACCTATCTGAAGATACGGAGGCTGAGTTCAGACTGGCAGTTCGAAGCGGGAGTCAGTCTTGGCAAAAAAGCCCCGGAACAAACTGTTCTGGGTTTTCCCGGTCACATTGCGCCGACTGATGCGGGAGCATACCGAGAGGAGGCGCGTGGGAGCATTCAGACTGCCGGCCAAGAAGTGCAGCTGTAAATGGCTTTTTTCTGGTAAGTTGGCTATGTGTGCATGTGCACATCTGTGTATGTGCGCATAAGTGCATATGCGCTCATACACACATAGCCGATTTGGATCCCGTTGTGCCAGCACGCATTGGGAGGTAGAGTTGAGCACAGCTAATCATATCGCTGCTGCCTTATGCGCAACATAGGTTGCTCCCGGCTTTTCGGGTTGGCATTCACACTTCCCGGCAGCGGAATGAAGCGGGATAAATGGGCTCTCAGGGGTTTGCTACCACTTTCACCAGGCATCTTTTAAACACGGGAGCGAAGTGGAACAGCATGGTTTGACTACGGGTGGGGAACGCCAGGCAGATGTGCCTGTGTGAACGCCCCCTTTAATCTGCTTATAAAACGCGGCTGAATCGTGGCTATAGGAGAGCAAACTGCCAGTCTGAACTCAGCCACTGTTTCAGTTACTGAGGAAGTTCTTCGAAACGGAGTTCTTAATATCCGGATTCTTCATTTATCATTCTTCATACGTCTTCATCTCAAGGAGAAACCTTTCCACATTAAGACTGGACTTGATTGTGATTATGTGATTGTAACTGTATCTGTGCTTTGGTCTTTATTGAACCAGTGTTAGCGTCTTTTTCACACAGATTTCTATCCCCTTGTATACCTACACTGTGTGTTCCTCTTTGGTTGCTGATCATTTACAGCATGCATCGAATTGTGCTGAAGCAAAGAGAGGATGCAAGCAGTTCCGTGTTTGACAGGCAGGTAACTTTAATGACCTGACTATGAGCTTGGGAGACACACATGTTCTTCTGTAACCAAGAACAGTTAACTTGTGAACTGTGCAAGCACAAAAGCAGCCACGAGCGTCAGTTTTACTCCCCCCCCAATATATTTTTGTTCATTTTCATTAACAAGAAGAGAAGAAGAAGAAGAAGAAGAAGAAGATTGGATTTATACCTGGCCCTTCACTCGGAGTCTCAGAGGGTTTACAAACTCCTTCCCCTTCCCCTCCCCACAACAGACACCCTGTAAGGTAGGTGGGGCTAAGAGAACTCTAACACAAACTGCTCTTTCAGGAACAGCTGTGCCAGAGCTTGTGACTGACCCAAGGTCACACCAGCAGGTGCAAGTGGAAGAGTGGGGAATCAAACCCGGCTCTCCCAGACTAGAGTCCACACTTTAACCACTGCACCAAACAAACATACATAAACCATATATTTGGGGGTGCATTGTAGAGAGTTTTCATTTTTAACGCCTTTTCCATACAGGTTTCAAATCAAGTCCTTTAAAATTAATATAAACTGTTTTGCAGAAGTTGTGTAACAGTAAACATGAACTGTAGTCTGTAACCTCTTCTGTATAATATTGCTTCATGTCCTTTGTCTTGCTAGGGTAATAGTTCTCATACCATGTATAAAATCCTGCCCATGTATTTTCAAATGTATTTTCTGTATGGTCTTTCAAAATAAAAGTAAGTTTATCCATTTCTGCGGCTTCCAGTACTTTGTTAACAAATTCTTCTTTACTCGGTATTTCCAGGGTCTCCAATATTTAGTGTACAACATTCTAGCAGATGTAGTCAGGTACACTATAAGATAGGAATCATCTCTTTTACAAGTTTCCGGCAATATATTCAAAAGAAATACTTCAGGAGTGAAAGGCATACGACATTTCAACGTTTTTTGCAATACTTCATGAATGCACGCCCAATATTTCTTTGCTCTATCACATGGCCACCACATGTGATAAAAGGATCCCACTTTATTTTGACATTTCCAACATTTATTGGAACATTTTGCATCAAATCCGGCTAATTTCACTGGAGTTATATACCATCTATAAAACGTCTTATAAATATTTTCCTTATAGGAAATAGCTTTCGTAATCTTAATATTTTTTTTCCCCACACTTGAGACCACTGGTCCAACTCAATATTGTGGCCCAAGTTTTGGGCCCATTGTATCATAACATTTTTAACAGTTGCATCATACATCTTATAATCCAACTTTTTACTGAGGTACAGTCAGGTCCCCTATTACACATGGCTGCTGCGAAAGGCGCAAAGCTACTGAACACGGTGCTCAAGGCACATTTCAATAACAAGAACCACAAGAACATTGAGGAAATCCAATCAGGAGGTCATCTCACATACAAACAAGGAAGACAAGGAAGGGTAAGCTCACCAGGCTTGCATGTTTGCATTGATGTCCTCAGCATGCCATTTAGCTTGGGCCGACTGGCTAGTTTATTTGGATAGTTCTAGTGCTGACTCTAGGCAGAGTTAAGATAAAACAGATAAAAGGAAGTACTTCACCCAAAGAAGAAGTACTTGGAACAGATAAAAGGAAGTACTTCTTCACCCAAAGAGTGATTAACACATGGAATTCACTGCCACGGGAGGTGGTGGCAGCTACAAGCATGGACAGTTTCAAGAGGGAATTAGATAAACATATGGAGCAGAAGTCCATCAGTGGCTATTAGCCACTGGGTATAGGTAGGAACTCTCAGTCTGAGGCTTGGTGCTGGGGGGGGGCAGCAGTGGGAGGGCTTCTGGTGTCCTGGCCCCACTGCTGGACCTCCTGATGGCACCTGGTATTTTTGGCCACTGTGAGACAGAGTGTTGGACTGGATGGGCCATTGGCCTGATCCAACATTGGCTTCTCTTACGTTCTTATGTTCTAAGATGGCGCTGGAAACGTGGTGATTCACAAGCTGTGCAATCCTATGGACAAAGATGGTGTTCCATCAGTGCAACAGCTGTTCTGCCACCACTGGAATGGGATTTCCATTTGCAGAGGAGGGCAGGGTGATTTTTCACCGATTCCCTTCTTCTGCCACAGTCTGCAGACTCTCACTTTAGAACCACAAGTTGTCCTTGGGTTGCATTGACCTCCAGGAGTTTGAAGCAGGAGAGAGGTGTGGCAAAAAAAGCCCCAGAACAAACTGTTCCAGGTTTTCCATGTCACGCTGCATGGACTGCTGCAGGAGCATACCGGGAGGAGGAGCGTGGGAGCTTTCAGACTGCTGGCCCAGAGGCACGGCTGTTAACGGCTTTTCCCTGGTAATTCGGCTATGTGCACATATGCACTCATGCACATAAGTGCGTCTGGGCGATTTGGGGAGGATTTCATTGTGCCGGCACCCCATTGGGTGGTAGAGCAGAGCCAGGGCCAGCCCCAGGTGTCTGGGCGCCCTAGGCAGGCCAGCTTGTGGCACCCACCCCACCAGGGTGGAGACCGGGGGCAGCCTAATCACACCCCTTCCCTCCCAGCGCTGGCTTTCCTGGGTGCTCCGCAGCTGTGGGGCATCCAGGAAAGGCAGGGAAGAGGTGTTTTTTTTTAACCCCCGCCCCTTCCCTCGGACTGCCAGCTTTCCTGGGCCCAACATTACCCAACATGAGATAGAAGAAGAAGGAGGAGGAGGAGGAGGAGGAGATTGGATTTATACCCCAACCTTCACTCAGAGTCTCAGAGGGGCTTACAAACCCCTCTCCCTTCCCCTCCCCACAACAGACACCCTGTGAGGAAGGTGGGACTGAGAGAGCTCTCTCGAGAACTTCTCTTGAAAGAACAGCCCTGAGAGAACTTGTGAGTGGCCCAAGGTCACACCAGCAGCTGCAAGTGGAGGAGTGGGGAATCAAACCCGGTTCTCCCAGATTAGAGTCCGCACACTTAACCCCGACACCGAACTGATAGATGGACTCCATCGAGGGAGCCACGGCCCTCAGTTTGCAAGACCCGAACAAGACTATTAACGATTGGATGGTTTGGAGAACATTAATTCACAGGGTCACCGTAAGTCGGAAGCGACTTGGTGGCACTTCACACACACACACACACAGGTCCCAACTCCTCAATTTCAACAGACCTTCACCAAAGCTTTCACTTCCAAACTCCAGGATCCTAATAAGAAGGAAACGAATGAATTGTTAAATTTCAGGGAGAAATTGGGTAAACAGCGCTATATTTGGAGAGCCAGGGCAGATCAGAACAGACCGAACTAGGCTAGGTTAAGGGCATGGCTGAGTGGCAGACCATTTGCTCGGCACTCAGAAGGTCTTTGGTTCAATCCCCAGCATCTCCAGTTGAAAGAAAAGGACCTGGCAGTGGGTGCTGAGAAAGATCTCTGTGCGAGTCCCTGGAAAGCCGATGTTGGTCTGAGTAGACAATACTGATTTTGACAGACCAAGGGCCTGGTTCGGTATAAGGCAGTTTTGTGTGTGTTCATGTGCTCAGGCTGACCAGTGGCTTGACTCGATATAAAGGTGACTCTGTATACAGTCGGTACCAGCTGGAGCTCCTTAAGGTTGCCAAGGGTGATAGCTTCAAGGCTAACACGATTGCCTTTGTGGGCAAGTGTTCCATTAGCCGGTAATTTCCTTGTCCACTCCGGAGTCGTGCGTGTTCCAACTAGCCTGTAATCGCCCCCGAATCCTCCTGCAGGCTTTTCGCTTCTGAGACTGGTGTTTTATGGTCCCGCCGGCCCAGGATCTCCAGCCGTGGTAATTCTAGGGCAGCCGCTCCAGCCGCAAGGCCTCTTGATTACCTAAAACGAGATTGATCTGTTTCAGTTAGCGGGGACTTTGCCGCGGTTCCATTGCAAAGATTAGCGGGCGATTCCGAGTCCATGGGAAAAGGCAACAACAAGAGGTTAGGGGAACATCACGAGGAGCTGGAGCGAGATTGGGAGCAATTGCGGGAGGAAATGGCTCGGATTTATTGTCTCCATTAAAGATACTGCAGGTCCCAAGGATACCGAGTGTCTTGGAGGCACTGCTAATAGGGTTTTTTTTATTATTAGATTATTGTCAGGCTTCTGCACCTGCTTCAGAAAGGGGGGAAAGTGCAGTTAGTTAGCTCCCCAAAGCCCCTGGAGTGGAGAGGCATCATCGAAAAGTCGCCGTAAATGGAACACCGGAGGAGAGATGCTTTGCGAGCACCTCGCTCTTAACAACCAGAGAGTCACCTGGGGAAGCTGGTTGCAGGCACAAGGGCGGGCGGCGGGGGGGGGGAGGCGATGAGATTTAAGAGGAATTGCTTCTGTGACTGAGCCTGATTGGGTGTTACCTTCCCAGCTCTGTGGAGTCAACAGATCAGACAATCTGGAAGCTGCGACGGATGTCACTTGGTCCATTGGGTACATGCCCCAGAGTTTTTTTGCCCTGACCTGGATGGTCCAGGCTAACATGATCCCGTCAGATTTTGGATGCTAAGCAGGGTCAGCCCAGGTTCGTAAGTAGTAAACAGCAGGGCTCTTTTTGTAGCAGGAACTCCTTTGCATATTAGGCAACACACCCCTAATGTAGCCAATCCTCCAAGAGCTTACAGTAGCCCCTGTAAGAGCTCTGTAAGCTCTTGGAGGATTGGCTACATTACGGGTGTGCAGGGCTCTTTTTGTAGCAGGGACTCCTTTGCATATTAGGCAACACACCCCTGATGCAGCCAATCCTCCAAGAGCTTACAGTAGCCCCTGTAAGAAGAGCCCTGTAAGCTCTTGAAGGATTGGCCACATTAGGGGTGTTCAGGGCTCTTTTTGTAGCAGGAACTCCTTTGCATATTAGGTGACACACCCCCTAATGTAGCCAATCCCCCAAGAGCTTGCAATAGCCCCTGTAAGAAGAGCTCTGTAAGCTCTGGGAGGATTAGCTACATTAGGGGTGTGCAGGGCTCTTTCTGTAGGAGGAACTCCTTTGCATATTAGGCGACACACCCCTAATGTAGCCAATCCTCCAAGAGCTTGCAGTAGCCCCTGTAAGAAGAGCTCTGTAAGCTCTGGGAGGATTGGCGACATTAGGGGTGTGCAGGGCTCTTTTTTTAGCAGGAACTCCTTTGCATATTAGGCCATACACCCCTAATGCAGCCAATCCTCCAAGAGCTTACAGTAGCCCCTGTAAGAAGAGCTCTGTAAGAAAGAAAGATCCCTGCAGACGCCTATTCACTGGAAATCTTGTTGGTCCCAGAGGGGCACCCATGAAGAGAGGGGAAGAAGAACTAAACCAAGCCAGCAAAAATCTCCACTGGACGTTTAGAAAACTAGTTAAGGGGCAAAAGTTAAAAACATCAATAGGTATAGACAAAAGAATCATATTAGTGTTAAATTGGCCCTGATAAGGCAATTTTACTTGTACTCTTAGGCCCTAAACTGGAACGTATATATTGGCAATATTAATCTCCAATATATGTAAATGTTTCTGACACAAGGCCAGATACATTTGTGGCCCCACAAACAATTTTTGTGTGTGTGTGTCATTCAATTCCAGATTGGAACATTCCATTTTGGGTCCTATATCAATTGATCACAGCCATACAAGTGTAACAGGGGGCTTTGCTTCATGTTGTATCCTGTCCTATTTGACCTCTGAAGAAGGCTGTTGTGGGCCGAAAAGTGTCAGGTAAATATGTGGTTCTTTTTGAGGATTTGTCACTTTGATTATTTTATGAGGCTTTATTTGGGCCACGACGAGGTTTTCATATGGTTCTGAAATAAACACGTCCATTTTTGTCTATACCTACTGATGTTTTTAACTTTTGGCCCTTTACTAGTTTTCTAAACTTCCTGTGGAGGTCTCTAAGGTACAACTGGACTCTAATTTAGCTGCTCTACTGCAGATTAACACAGCTACCCTTTGAAACATATTCTTGGGATTTCCTTCAAAACATTACCCCCCTGCGAGATGGGAATCCATTTTTCCTCCCTGTTTATCCATGGTTGGTGTTAGAGACTCCATAATTCTCTTTTTCTTCCAAAAAATTCCTTGACAGGGCCAATGCAGGGTGAGTAAACCACTCAAGTGATTTGTTTGAAAGTCTGCATAGACATCTTTGGATTTAAAAAGTTGGGAAAACACTCAAAAAAACCAATGAGATGGTTATCAGAGATAGTTTATTGAAAAATTGGTGGTCACTTACTTAAATAATAAGTCCCCCAATATCACCTATAATGTCACCACTAGATGCTTATTACGACAAACCTGAGAGGAGAAATAATGATTTTATAACATATCAAGATAAGATCAATTAGTAAGGAAAAATTAAATCTTGGCAAGCTATTAATGAAGAAGGAAAAAAAAAAGATACAATGGCTAAGATATCTTTAACTTTCATCGAGACTTAAAGAAGATATGCATGTAGAAGGAGATAGAGAAGAAACTTGACAGAATTTGAAAAGATAATATTGAACAAAAAAAAGATAATCTTTTAGGACGCATTTACAAACTGTTATTACAATATGACACGGAAACAGAACAATTTAAGACATGCATGGTGAAATGGTCACAAAATTTTAGGAAGGAGATTCCATTTTGGCAATGGGAAACTCTACGGATGAAAGATATAAAATTCACAGCGAGTCAAGCACTCAGAGAAAATTGGTATAAAATGTTTTATCACTGGTATATTACTCCAAAAGGCATCGAGAAGACGGATAAAAATTATGAAGGATAGTGTTGGTAATGAAAGGAGGTAAATGGTACTTTTTACCATATGTGGTGATATTGAAAAAAAACCCTAGCAAATATTGGAAATACATATTGAAATTTAAAAAAATTGAATATAAAATTTGCTATGTTACCGAGATTATATTATTAGGAATTTTACAAGTGAATGTAGATAGAACAATGCATGAACTGCTTAGACACACATTAACTGCTGCAAGAGTAGTATTTGCAGCAAAGTAGAAGATTGAGGGTTGTCCAACACTTGAGAATTGGATGGACAAAATACAAGAACATGCAGTTATGGCAAAACTGACAAAACTGGAGACCGAAAAATGAATCTGAGAACAATTGGCGAGCTTTTCATGCTTACTATAATTAATCTTTGTAGTTATATATTTGAATGGTTTACTTTAAAAATGACAGCTCTTATATGAAATATTTAGAACGTTATTATTTGCACAGTTTTTATTACAACACACTTATGTTAAAGTTATATACAAAGTGAACGAGAATTTATCTATATTTTATAATTGATAAGATAGGACAAAAATGAAAACGCATTATGGGGAAATAGTAGAATATTTTGAGTAGGTTGTTACCGTGGTTTACTAAGCCACCACATTATACATCTTTTTAATATGCTTTTTAATCAATTATTGTCCTTAATATCTGTAAAAATTGCCCTCTGTATTGTGTTTTTATAATTTTATTTTCTTCTTCTTTTCCCCCTTACCCCCTTTCTTTATTCTGTATTCCTATAACAACTTTTTTTAAAAAAAATTAAAAACTGACCATCGGGGCATCACACACTCTTGAAGGCATGTCTGTGCTTCTGGAGTTCATCTTCCTCATGATCAGTAGTCATATGACCAGGGCTCTTTTTGTAGCAGGAACTCCTTTGCATATTAGGCAACACACCCCTAATGTAGCCAATCCTCCAAGAGCTTACAGTAGCCCCTGTAAGAAGAGCTCTGTAAGCTCTTGGAGGATTGACTACGTTACGGGTGTGCAGGGCTCTTTTTGTAGCAGGGACTCCTTTGCATATTAGGCCACACGACCCTGATGCAGCCAATCCTCCAAGAGCTTACAGTAGCCCCTGTAAGAAGAGCCCTGTAAACTCTTGAAGGATTGGCTACATTAGGAGTGTTCAGGGCTCTTTTTGTAGCAGGAACTCCTTTGCATATTAGGTGACACACCCCCTAATGTAGCCAATCCCCCAAGAGCTTGCAATAGCCCCTGTAAGAAGAGCTCTGTAAACTCTGGGAGGATTAGCTACATTAGGGGTGTGCAGGGCTCTTTCTGTAGGAGGAACTCCTTTGCATATTAGGCGACACACCCCTAATGTAGCCAATCCTCCAAGAGCTTGCAGTAGCCCCTGTAAGAAGAGCTCTGTAAGCTCTGGGAGGATTGGCGACATTAGGGGTGTGCAGGGCTCTTTTTTTAGCAGGAACTCCTTTGCATATTAGGCCATACACCCCTAATGCAGCCAATCCTCCAAGAGCTTACAGTAGCCCCTGTAAGAAGAGCTCTGTAAGAAAGAAAGATCCCTGCATCTTCCTCATGATCAGTAGTCATATGACCAGGGCTCTTTTTGTAGCAGGAACTCCTTTGCATATTAGGCGACACTCCCCTAATGTAGCCAATCCTCCAAGAGCTTATAGTAGCCCCTGTAAGAATAGCTCTGTAAGCTCTGGGAGGATTGGCTACTTTAGGGGTGTGTCGCCTAATATGCAAGGAGTTCCTGCTACAAAAAGAGCCCTGTGACATGACAGGAAGTAACCAGCCAAGCCTACACCCAGTGTGATTCCCCAGGCCCGCATCGAAGCATCTTGGATCCCAAGTTGAACTGCAGAAGAGCTGGCAGCAGAGTTGAGCTTGTTCCCAACAAGTGTTCAGCGGAAGCCAGGAGGAAGTTCCAAATGGGGCAAGAGATTCCGTCCCCACTGGGGGCATGTGTTGGAGTCCCACAGCAATCAGTTCTCCACACTTCCTTTCCAAAGAGTAAAGCTTCATTGGAGACAGGAAACGTAGGTCATCTCTTATGCACATCCAGTGTCAGAACTGATCTTAAGGCGGGCGAGGTGAAAGATATACAGAGTCCACAAGGAGCCCTCCTGATGGATCCAGGCCAATCAGCAGAAGGAGGCAAGCGTGCCGAAAATAACGGGTGCACCGAGTAAGAGAAACCGGTAAGACGCCAAGGTCACCAGAGCAAGCTCTGTGATAAGGCACTGTGAGGGAAGTGAAAGTTAGCATTCCAACAAATTAAGACAGTCAGAAACAGCTTCATCCTCCCCCCCCACACCTGCGATGGCAGCTTAGCTGACAGCATGACAGCCCTAAACGTATGACAGCCATAGTTCCCCATACCTGCACCCCTTTGAGTGGCATAATACCTGAACCAGCCCTAGATCAATGTTGTCCAGAGGACACAGTTCTTAATATATATATATATATATATATATATATATATATATATATATATATATATATAAAATTTACTTAATTTGTATCCTACTTTTCTCCCGTATGAGAACTTGAAATCACTTACGAGGTTCTCCCCTTCTCCGTTTTATCCACAAAACAATCCTGTGAGGTAGGTTATGCTGAAGGTATGTGACTGGCCCCAGCAACCTTCCATAGCGGAGGGGAGATTCCAAACTGGAGCTGAGTTCAGACTGGCAATTTGCCCCACTATAGCCACATTTCAGCCACATTTCCCAAGCGGATTAAAGGGGGCATTCACACAGGCACATCTGCCTGGCATTCCCCACCCCTAGTCAACCGGTGCTGTTCCGCTTCACTCCCAAGTTTAAAAGATACCCGTTGAAAGTGGTAGCAAATCCCGGAGAGTGCCTTTATCCCGCTTCATTCCGCTTCCTGGAAGTGTGAACGCTAACCTGAAAAGCAAGGAGCAACCCGCATTGTGCATAAGGCAGCAGCGATATGATTGGCTGTGCTCCGCTCTACCGCCCAATGCGGTGCCGGCACAATAGGATCCTCCCCAAATTGCCCAGATGCACTCATGCGCACATACACACATAGCCACATTACCAGGAAAAAGCTGTTTACAGGCGCGCCTCCGGGCCAGCAGTCTGAACACTCCCGTGCACTTCCTCCCCGTATGCTCCCACATCAGTCGGCACAGTGTGACCAGGAAAACCCGGAACAAACTGTGGCTTTTTTGCCATGACTGGCTCCCACTTCAAACTGCCAGTCTGAACTCAGCCTGAGTATCCCGTTCCAAAGCTTTAACCACCCTGGCTGTCTAACCCTACCCTCTTTTTCATCTTGTTTTGTGATTCATTAGAGATCTGCTTCAAACGCCATTCCTCGTTGTTTTGCTCTCTGTGCGCTTTCAGTGTTTCGTTTTTCATTCCGAAAGTCCTCATTAAAGTGTTGTTTCGTGAATTAGCAGTCTTAAATTTAGCACGGACAATCCCTCTATTGTCTGCCCGCCTTTTCAATGACCGAGTCAAATATATTTAGAACTGGGTATTCTCAAAGAAGTCATGACATTCAACAGAGCAACGCAGATTCAGTGAAAGAGTGGAAATGAGTAATAATACAACATCTTGAGAACTGCAAGGGAGGTTTTCTTTTTTTAAAAAAAGTTTCTAATTTTCATACTGGTGAATGCTGGCTTGAAAGTATGTGGGTAGTGTTTATGGAAACTTTAGAAGCTGGAAGAAGGGAACTCGTTTTGAACTGTTGGGGAGAGAACTAGTCCCTTCCCATCCCCCAGAACATGACTATGTCAGTGACAGAAGCCATGGGTAGCATGCAGCAAATCTTCTTGAGGCCCTGGAGTCTCCAACTAAAGAGAGAACAATTGTAGTGTATTGGATAGAGGGTCAGACTAGGGCTGAATCTGCATTTGTCTTTCCCACCAGTATCCCTGCCTTTTGACTCCGTCTTCAAAAAAGCTGTCCACATTTGGTGTCGTTTTCACACCTCAACAGTGCTAGCATACTTTCGCATGTCCACATATGTTTACCGTCCTTATGGGGTGGCTCCACTGTCATTGCACCTTCACACTCCTTTAAAAGAATCTTCTCCAAACAACATTCAAACAAGCATAGAGAAAGATGGCGTCACAGCAGCATGCAACTGATTTAAAAATGCGAATGCAGATTCGACCTAGAATTGGACAGAACAGGGTTCAAATGCTCACGCTACCATGATTCTTATTGGATGATTTTTGGACAGTCACACTCTGCTGCCCATTGCCTGTCTGTTTCATGGGATTCCAGTGAGCCTATAACAGGGAGTAGTGGAGAACTGGGTATCCCTGACAGACTGTTTTGGAAGAAGGGTAGGTTTAAAACGTACTAGATAAACAGAATTAGGGATGGGAGTGAACTGGCGGATCAAATAAAATTCATCACGAATTTTGGCCTGTTTGGGGTTCACGAACGGAAGTTCGTGAACTGAAGAACTGCAACGAACTACCATGAATTTTGGCACAATTAATGTTGGCTCATGGAGGTTCGTGAGCAGAGAGCAGGGGTTTACCGCTGCCTTTTGCTCTTCACAAGAAACAGCTCGGCGGCTGGGAACACCCCACCACTCAGCTGTTTCGTTCAAATGGCTCCGAGCCATTTAAACCCTGCTTTCAGCTCTCCGTGGCTTCTGCTCTCTGCACCTTTAAATGGCCCTGCTTTCTGCTCCTCGCGAAAAGCTGCAGGGAGTAGAAGGGAGGGTTTAAATACAAAGGGTGAAGTCCCTTCCCGGGAGCACTTCACCTGCAGCTTTCTGTGGCCTGTGACTTGCTGCAACCAGCACAAAGGTGGGAGGGAAGTCCCTTCTTGGAATATCCCCCCCATAGCTAACAGAAAGGAAAGTATGAAGCCCCTTCCCGGGAGCATTTCACCTCCACCTTTCTGCTGGCTTTCCATTTTGTTGGCTGGGGAAAACCGCAGCCAGCAGAAAAGAGGGATGAAATGCCCCCTGGGAGGCCCTTCATTCTCCTATTTAACCCTCTGTTTTTACTCCTCCCTGCTTTGAAGCGGCAGAAAGCTTTCACGGGGAGCAGAAAGCAGGGGGCAGCATGGTGTAGCAGTTAAGAGCAGTGGACTCTAATCTGGAGAACCGGGTTTGATTCCCGACTCCTCCTCCACATGAAGCCTGCAGGGTGACCTTGGGACAGTCACAGTTCTCTTTGAACTCTCAGCCCCACTTGTCCCCACAGGGTGGGGACAGGAAGAGAAGGTGATTGTAAGCTGCTCTGAGACACCTGAGGCCTGCTTGGCAACTTTGGGCTACTCCCGGTCTTCTCAGGACTCTCTCAGCCCCACCTGCCTCACAAAGTGCCTGTTGTGGGGAGAGGAAGGGAAGGCGATTGTCAGCCGCTTTGAGACACCTGAGGCCTGCTGGGTGACCTTGGGCCAGTCCCAGTCCTCTCAGGACTCTCCCAGCCCCACCTGCCTCACAAGGATTCCTGTTGTGGGGAAAGGAAGGGAAGGCGATGGTCAGCCGCTCTGAGACACCTGAGGCCTGCTGGGTGACCTTGGGCCAGTCCCAGTCCTCTCAGGACTCTCTCAGCCCCACCTGCCTCACAAGGTGCCTGTTGTGGGGAGTCTGGAGATGAGCTGTGATTCCAGGGTGCTGGCATCCCAAAGAGGACCTGGAGGCTGGCATCCCTAAGAGGGACTGATCTTGGTTCTCTGGAGAGCAATCCTAATAGCAGGTGAGCTCCAGGTGCCCCTTGCAGGGGGGCAGCCCTACTCAGAAGCCTCTTTGGGCCCCCTTGTCGCATTGCTGCTTCCTTAGAAACGGCCCGTCACAGAAAAAGAACGGGAGGCTTCCTGCGATTGATTTTCCAATTCCACACACCCCAGGGTGTGAATGTGATTAGCGGTAATTGGGGAAGTTCAACAACTTTGTGGCGTGCGTTCTTTTGAAATATTCACCGGATGTGTATGTAGGCCAGGGTGAAGCCGAACAAAAGATACATATTTAACCACAGCAGCGGGATCCTGACGGGCACGACGGAGACGAATGCGACGCGCGCTTCCCTTCTGGGGGAGGGGGGGAAAAACAGCTGAACTTTTCAGAAGGGCCTGAAGAATATCGGAGAGCAGATCAGCAGCCTGATGGAGAGCAGCACGTGGATCTCGGCTCTTCGAGTTCAGAGACCTCTGGGGTTGCCAACTTTGGGTTGGAAATACCTGGAGATTTGGAGGGGGTGGAGCTTGGGGGGGGAGGAGGCTGGGGAGGGACAGGATCTCGGTGGGGAGCCCACCCTCCAAATGCCGTAGAGCCCACCGTCCAAAGCAGCCATTCCCCCCAGGGGAACTGATCTCTGTAGCCTGGAGGTCAGTCACAATGCCGAGAGGGCTCCGGGACCCACCTGGAGACTGGCAACCCCATGTACCTCAGGCAGGGAGTTGCATGGATGAACTCTCCCCCAAAGAACTGCTCTCTGTAGTCTGCAAATCCGTTGTAACCAATGCTCCCTCTAAGCTGTGAGAACATAAGAACATAAGAGAAGCTAATGTTGGATCAGGCCAATGGCCCATCCAGTCCAACACTCTGTCACACAGCGGCCAAAATATACCAGGGGCCATCAGGAGGTCCAGCAGTGGGGCCAGGACACCAGAAGCCCTCCCACTGCTGCCACCCCCAGCACCAAGTCTTGTGAGCAAAAATTCTACTTTGTGTGCTACTGGCATGAAAGTTGTGAGCGAGCGATTTGGCTGCTGTGTGAATCAGTTTGCTCTGCAGCCGTCCCTTCCTGAGCGGAGACAAAAATGCGCAAGCCGGAGGCTAAAAAAACTGAGCTAGCTCACACTGACTCGGCTTAGAGGGAACACTGGTTGTAATTATGGGATCTCTCTAGGCCCCACCCAGGGCTTTTTTTGTAGAAGAAGCCCAGCAGGAACTCATTAGCATAATAGGCCACACCCAACAGCAGAAACTCATTAGCACATTAGGCCACACCCCTGACAGAACAGCTCATTAGCATATTAGGCCACACCCCCATGTTGCCAGAAGTGTGGTCATCCAGCCACACCCACCTTTTGCTTCTTATTCTGTTTACCTTGTTTGTCATAAAAACCCAGGGCTTTTTTTGTAGTAGGAACTCCTTTGCATGTTAGGCCACACACCCCTAATGTAGCCAATCCTAATGAGTTACTGCTGTTGGGTGTGGCCTACTATGCTAATGAGTTCCTGCTGGGTGTGGCCAACTCAGAAGCCAGCTGGAACTCCGATCCTGTGCGTTCCTGCCCAGAAATAGCCCTGGCCCCACCTCTAGCAAACCCAGAAGCATCCCCTGAAAGCCTCAGCAGGCAAAAAAGAGGCAAGGTTTATGATATAGAAGCTCGGTTAAAAGTGGGGTCTATAGAAAAGGTCTTCACCTGGCATCTAGAAATAGCCGGTTCCGGGTTCGACGAGGGTAGTCGCAAGCAGAGTTAGCTCCACTGACTTCTACCTTTCCTCCTACTTTCCTGGTGATTTTCATCAACCAAATTTCCTCCTGGAGCGAAGAATCTGCAAGGGACTTCGACAGGGTTGGAGAGGGGAGTGGCAGCCCCCACCCCAAATTCCTAGCCGTGTTCCGGTTGCGGGGAAGTATACAGGACGCCGACGAAGTTCGACGCAAGCCAAACCCACAAGAGCCAAGAGAGTCTACCCGCTTAAAACTCGCACATGGGAAATAACCGAAGCTCAATATTGTTAGCTAAAATAATGATTCTGAAAAATAAGGTCCAAGTTAACCTAGGAAACGAAACAGAAGGAGTTGGGAAACGCCCATAGAAGCGGAGGAGCAGACGCCGGCTAGTAGCAGCCAAAATAATAAAGATCAGTATTGCTTACTGTATTAGTTTGGAATTAGGATGGACGGGTGTTTGTAGGCTTTATAGGCAGATGGTAGATGTGTTATAACGGTATTCTTTTCTTCTTTCCTTTTCTTTTTCTGTATCCATGGAGTGACAGTGATTGGCTCCTTAAGAGAAAGAAGTGACGAGACCCAAAGCCCACGGCACAAAGTAGAGTACTGCGAGATACAAATGCTAGAGAAGAAGGAAGGAAGGAAGGAAGGAAGGAAGGAAGGAAGGAAGGAAGGAAGGAAGGAAGGAAGGAAGGAAGGAAGACATTGCTCAGACAAGGTGTCACCGCATTGCACAGATGAGAGCCAGTTTGGTGTAGTGGTTAAGAGCAGCGGACCCTAATCTGGGAGAACCAGGTTTGATTCCCCACTCCTCTACAAAGCTGGGTGACCTTGGGTCAGTCACAGTTCCCTCAGGGCTGTTCTCTCCAAAGCAGTTCTCTCAGAGCTCTCTCAGCCCCACCTATCTCACAGGCGGCAAATTGTAGCCCAATCTCATCAGCTCTTGAAAGGTATGCAGGGTTGGTGCTTGGAAGGGAGACCACCAAGGAAGGCTGTGTGGCAAAAGGCAATGGCAGATCACCTCCGCTTTTCACTTGCCTTGAAAGGCCCTTGCTGGGGTCGCCATAAGTCTAAGCTAAGCAGGGTGGGTACTTGGATGGGAGACCACCAAGGAAGGCTCTGCAGAGGAAGGCAATGGCAGTCCACCTCTCCTTCTCCCTTGCCTTGAAAGCCTCTTGCTGGGGTCGCCATAAGTCTAAGCTAAGCAGGGCCAGTACTTGGATGGGAGACCACCAAGGAAGGCTCTGCAGCGGAAGGCCATGGCAGACCACCTCTGCTTCTCACTTGCCCTGAAAGCCCCTTGCTGGGGTCACCATAAATCTCTTAGCAGGGTTAGTGCTTGGATGGGAGACCACCAAGGAAGGCTCTGCAGAGGAAGGCCATGGCAGACCACCTCTGCTTCTCATTTGCCCTGAAAGCCCCTTGCTGGGGTGGCCATAAGTCTAAGCTAAGCAAGGTTGGTACTTGGATGGGAGGCCACCAAGGAAGGCTCTGCAGAGGTAGGCCATGGCAAACCAACTCTGCCAGTTTGGTGTAGTGGTTAAGTGCGCGGACTCTAATCTGGGAGAACCGGGTTTGATTCCCCACTCTCCACTTGCACCTGCTGGTTGATCTTGGTCAAGCCATAGTTCTGTCAGAGCTGTTCTCTCAAGAGCCGGCCTTGGCTGGGAAGGTGGGATAGCAAGTTGAATAAATCAAATCAAATCAAATCAAGAGCAGTCCTCTCAGAGCTCTCTCAGCCTCGCCTACCTCACAGGGTGTCTGTTGTGGAGAAGGGAAGGGAAAGGAGTTTGTAAGCCACTCTGAGACTCCGAGTGAAGGATGGGGTATAAATCCAATCTCCTCCTCCCCCTCCTCCTCCTCCTCTTCTTCCTCCTCCTCCTCTTCTTCTTCTTCTTCCTCTTCTTCTTCTCTGACTGATGGCCTCCTTCCCCACAGCCTCAGTGCTACGATTGCAAAACTTCCACTGCCTGCCTTGCTACGGAATGAAATTACTATGTATGGAATTCGAAGGCTGGTGGTGACTGTTAAGTGCTGTCAAGGCGCTTCTGACTTATGGCACCTCTGTGAAATAATGACCCCCAAAATGTCCTCTCATTAACAGCCTTGCTCAGGCCTTGCAAACTGAAGGCCGGGGATTCCTTGAGGGAGGTGACAAGCGGAAAGGTGGCAGGAAGAGAGGTGACAGGAAAAGAGGCGACAGGAAGGAAATTGATTAATTTGAAACATGATGCTAGATGAGAGTTTTACAGATACTATAGGCCGCCCAAAATAGAAATCAGCGGGTTCCAGATCAAATCAAGCCTGAGAGCCAGGAACCCTGCTCTCCCATCCCCTGCTGGCGGCTAGGGGTACCTGGTGACCCTAGCACGGTGTAGTGGCCAAGAGCAGAGGGGCCTAATCTGGAGATCCGGGTTTGATTCCCTACTCCTCCCCAACATGAGGCCTGCTGGATGACCCTGGACCAGTCACAGGACTGACTCTCTCGGCCCACCTCACAAGGTGCCTGTTGTGGGGAGAGGAAGGGAAAGGGGATTGTAAACCGTTTTGAGACTCCTTAAGGTAGAGAAAGGTGCTGGAGAAGACTCTTGAGGGTCCCTTGGACTGCAAGGAGATCGAATCAGTCAATCCTACAAGAAATCAACGCTGACTGTTCCCTGGAAGGCCAGATCCTGAAGCTGAAGCTCAAAGACTTTGGCCACCAAACGAGAAGGGAGCACTCCCTGGAGAAGACCCTGACGCTGGGAAAGATTGAAGGTCAAAGAAGAAGGGGATGGCAAAGGATGAGATGGTTGGACTGTGTTATCGATGCAACGGACATGAAGTTCAGCAAACTCCAGAGCACGAGGGAAGACAGAAGGGGCTGACGTGATGTGGTCCATGGGGTCGCGAAGAGTTGGACTCAACTGTGAAACTGAACAACAACAACAACACCTGGTATATTTTGACCACTGTGTGACAGAGTGTTGGACTAGATGGGCCATTGGCCTGATTCAACATTGACTTCTCTTATGTTCTTAACAAGGTAGAGAAAAGCAGGGTATAAAAACCAAGTCTTCTTCTGATTCAGCTTTCCCTAGAAACTAAAATGACCCAAAGCTATCATACTTTGGTCACATTATGAGAAGACAACGTTCACTGGAAAAAGACAATAATGCTAGGAGAATTTGAAGGCCCAACACAAGATGGGCTGATCCCATCAAAGAAACCCCGGCTCTCAGTTGATTTATTCTATTTATTTATTTTCCAAATTTATACCCCGCCCTCCCAGCCAAGGCCGGCTTAGGGCGGCTTACCTAAAACAGATAAATTACATCAAAACATAATTACAATCAAAACAATTCTAAAACCATCTAATCCCTCTGACATGATAAAGTGCTAGTAGTTGTTCTTTTCAATTTGACGATGACAGCCATTGTTCGATGTTCCCAACTCATAGTCAGCTCCTAGATCTTCCTTTTTGGTTGGCCTGAGTGAGGCTGTTAATACAGAGGACATTTTGGAGGTTATTATTTCACAGAGGTGCCCTAAGTCCCTGACAGCACTTAAGATACACGTGAAAGGTAGAAGGAGCCCGTTTTTAGAATCTAAACTCTTTGTTCCAGTAGGAACACAGATGAACGCATGAAGCTGCCTTATACTTGTTGGAAATATGTGTGCTGCAAGGTCTAAATCCAGTCATTATAGGGTTAATGTGTTTACCTTGTGTGCTGTTGTTTAGACTGACCTGGAAGGAAACCTGGCAGAAAGCCAATGGGGAGAAAGCCCGGGAAACTGAAGCCTATTTACTCACAATCATTGGTTAATGTATTCAGGTGATTTCCTTCTAAGGTCAAGAAGAAAGAAGAATCTCCATTACCAACTGTTGCAGTCTGTCTGTCATTGCACTTGTAACGGTAAGGATGTAGTCGTCAGTGTTTGTTGTTTTGTAGGTCTCCCCGTACACCCTTCCCTTTAGAAATAATGATTTTTTACACAGAAAGAAAATGCCTCCAGTGAACAAAGATCCTTTGCAAACTCTGAATATCTAACTATTGTTACCAAATTTTCCAATGATACTGAACCAGCCCCTTGGTCCATCAACATTCAGTATTCTCTACTCAGACTGGTGGCAGCTCTCCAGGGTCTCAGGCGGAGAGGTTTTCCACACCACTGGCTACCTGGTCCTTTTAACTAGAGATGCCAGGGATTGAACTTGGGACCTTCTGCATGCCGAGTGGATGCTCTACCACTGAGCCACAACCCCTGCCCATGAAGCTTTCAGTGAAGGATACTCTTCTTTTTTTAGGTGGTGGTGGGAGCATTATTGCACAAAGGCTTTCCTTTGAATGGGCTTGGCGATTGCCCTGTCTGTGGTGGTCTCCTTCCTCAAATACCACCTTGGCTTCCCTACTGAAGATTATCCCTGTGATCTTTTTGAGTGTTTTCTCCACATCCCAAATGGAGATCAGTGAGCCGCGGGAGGGGGTCCTCTCCTCCGTTCCAGTAAAACCCGACACTTGGAAGCTCTCTTTGATAATTAATGTCTCCGAGCCGTTTAGAAGAGCAAGCGGTCGATTTTTAGAATTTATTTTTTTCCCCCTAAAGAAAAAACAACTTCTTCCTTTCCTTTTTTTTTCCAAGAAGTGCTTGAGACGACATTTTCCAGCCAGAGGAATTCTGCATGCACATTTCTCGTGCTTTCCTTGGGAGGGGAAGGGGGGAAAAAAAAGAAAAATTAATGACCACGCTTCTCATTAAAAGCTTTTTCTGGAAAAAATCAAGGCCGGCTCAACTTCTCGCGTTTCGTTTGGACGGGACCCAGCAGCTAGATACACACAAGAAAGAAGTCTTGGCTCTTTCCGATCTGATGTCAGTTCTTGACACGCCTTTAGTTTCCTTCTCCTGCCAGCCTTGTTCCCCCTCCCCCCCTTTTTTTTTTTTTAAGAAAAAGACCTTTTTATTTAATTATTATGACACCAGAATTGATGGCCTGCATGCATTTAACTTCACTGTTAACTCGCTCTGCCAACTGTGCAGCTTTGAAGAAGTTTCGTCCCTGAGGACCTTCAAGGCAAGCATTACCCCAGTTTCTGAATCCAGGCTACTGTGAGTTTAGAACCGACGCGGTATGAAGGAATATCACCTCCGATAATTGCATGGCTGTTTGCGCCGCAGACCCGGCTCTCTTGCCAGCAATAATACAAACAAATGAGCTTGTTTTTTCTTTAATGACAAAGGCTCCCCATGTGTTAATTTGGCTCGGCGTAATGGTGTGTCTTGTCAGCACAGCTGGAGAAATACAGAGGAGCTCCGGGACCGACTGCGATCACACAGCCCCCCCCTCCCCTCCCCAATGTTGATTTTATTTTTTAAAAAATAGAATCAGGGGACCTGGAGGAGGCATTGAGATAATCTAGTTCTGTGGTGTGCAGGGCCGGCCTGAGGGTTTTTTTGTGCCATAGGCAGGGCTACCTTCTGGCACCCCCCTACCACCACCAGGGCTCCCCAGGGTAAGGGAGGGCTCCCCTCCTCTTCCTCCTTTCCCCTCTTGCCCGCCCCTGGGGTGTGCCAGCAAGCCAGGGGAAGGTTTAGAGGTTTAAATCCCTGTCCCTTCCGCAGCTGCGGGGCATGCCAGCAAGTCAGGGGAAAGGGTGGGGAGGTTGGCGGGGCTTTGGGCGGGGGGCAGGGGCCTTTTGGCGCCCCTAAGGGCCAGTGCGCTCTAGGCGAATGCCTAGTTCGCCTAGTGAGCGAGCCGGCCCTGGTGGTGTGGGACCCATGGGCTGGAACCTCCCGTTTTGGAAGGCCGCTACATGTATCAAAAAGCAAGGGTGCGGTGCAGAGTGAACATCTCCAAGTCACGAAATTCCTGGAGATTTGGGGGTGGAGCCTGGAGAGGGGCATAATGACATAGCATTCACCCTCCAAGTAAAGGTAAAGGTAAAGGTTCCCTTGCTCGAAAGCCAGTCGAATCCGACTCTAGGGTTGCAGTGCTCATCTCCGTTTCAAAGCCAAAGAGCCAGCGCTGTCCGAAGACGTTTCCGTGGTCATGTGGCCAGCATGACTAAACACCAAGGCACCCTCCAAAGTACCATTTTTTCCAGGGGAACTGTTCTCTGTGACAGGCCTGTAGCTACAGTGGAGTTTTGGGGGGGGGCTCTGCCCCCTTTCTGAACGGCACAAGAATTTCTCCTATAAAGGCTTCTTTCAATCATTTTTTTTTAAAGGTATGTGCTCCTTTAAGCAGAATGTGGTGCTGTAATTGACTGATTCCCACACTGAGCAAGGGGATTGGAGTGGGTGACCTCTAGTGAGAGCCAGTTTGGTATAGTGATTAAGTGCGCGGACTCTAATCTGGGAGAACCGGGTTTGATTCCCCCACTCCTCCGCTTGCACCTGCTGGGTGACCTTGGGCAAGCCATAGTTCTGTCAGAGCTGTTCTTGAAAAAGACCAGTTTCTGTCAGAGCTCTCTCAGCCCCACCTACCTCACCAGGTGTCTGTTGTGGGGAGGGGAAGGGAAAGGAGTTCGTAAGCCACCCTGAGACTCCTTTGGGTAGTGAAGGGTGGGATATACATCCAATCTCCTCCTCCTCCTCCTCCTCCTCTTCTTCTTCTTCTTTCCCTTCTAACTCTGTGTCAAGAAATTGGTCTCCCTTAAGAAAGTTTTCCTGCCTGAATGTTTGCTTTCTTGACTCTAGAAGTCACCCCCACCTGCCGGCTTGTTATCAGAATGGTTGCTTAGGCTGGCAGAAGTGATTAACTTGCAGCAGCTGAGAACTGCTGTCTAAAGTGGCTGACAGCTTGCAATTTAGAGATCACTCCTGGTAACAGCTTCCTCTTGGCTCAATGGGTTTTCTTTCTGCACTGAGAACTTCAGCCACGCCAGAAAAAAAATTGCCCCACCATCCACAAAATCCTGGCCACGGGCCTGCTCGCATACGCCCCCCTGAACGGGTCACCGAAGAGGTCGTCCTCGGAGTCCCACAGAATCGGTGAAGTCATCACTGGCCCCTCTGTAGATGTCGACGCCGAAATTGTGGGCGCCGTTGAGGTAGGCACCGTGTCTTGCGACGTCATCACCACCTGTGGGTCTTCTTCTCCACTCATCTTGGGGATAGAGAGAGGTGGGGGTGTCGAAGGCCCAATTCAAAGATCATTGACAATCTGTCAAGTTCTCCAGATAGTCAGTGAAACACCAGGCTTCATAAGAAGATAGCATTTATTAAAGAACAGTCTTAGAGCTGCATGAACCAGTTCTTTGTCAGTGATGCCAGAGGATACAAAGCATGGTCAATTATAGCCCATTCGAACTAACCCCCCCCCACCTACAAGTACATTTTGCGGGCACACTAACTAGGAAAGAAAAACACCTAGATCTCACATGCCAAGGCAGCATGGGACTCAAGGTCAGGCGAATT
Organism: Gekko gecko; assembly: GCA_029375565.1. Classification (NCBI taxonomy): domain Eukaryota; kingdom Metazoa; phylum Chordata; class Lepidosauria; order Squamata; family Gekkonidae; genus Gekko; species Gekko gecko. Next base: position 13,177,723 of record JAPDNY010000007.1, on the reverse strand, counting down.
GATAAGACACACAGCAGAGACAGTAATTTACAGAGACTGGAGACTCTGAGTTCCTCCCACATTCCAGAACAGTGAAAGATGTCTCCTCCCCCCCCACTCCCAGATCAGCTTTTACCAGCCTGAAACTACCGTGCCTGTTATTGACACCTATGTGTATGCCAGGAAAACAAAGTTTGAGTCCAGTGGGGCACCTTTAAGACCCATAAAGTTTTATTCAAGGTATAAGCTTTTGTGTGCAGGCACACTTCTTCAGATACAATCTGTATCATGTGGGTGCACATGAAAGCTCGTACCTTGCATAAAACTTTGTTGGTCTTCAAGGTGCCCCACTGGACTCAAAAGTCATTCTGCGGCTTCAGACCAACATGGCGACCCACCTGATTCTATCCTAGGAAAAGTGAGCTTCCGCAAAGAAGCACCCCCTGGTGGTGGGAAAAAGACAATGCCGGTGCTCGGCTAATATTTCCTGACCCCTGCTCTCCTGGTGTGCTGGCCACGATCCTAGCCCAGAGTGTAAGGAGGTCATCACTCTGGCTCCCCCTTCTTCCTGTTAAGTGACTGTGTTGTCACATGCTTGCCACTTCATGGTTCCCATACTGCCACCTAGGGGCTGAAAGTGGATTTGCGGACTGGAAGGGCTGATCTAGCCTAACACCCCTCCCCAGAGGGATAACGGGTTGGATCCAGTCAGCATGTCTGTTGCTGAAAAGGGGAAGGGAGGGTCGCCTTTGGCCACTGAAACAGCAGTTCCCAACCTTTTTGATACGGTGGCCCACAAGTCCAATTTTACTTGGTACGGTGACCCATCCATCCAGGACTGGCCCAAGGGGTTTTTTTTGGCTCCAAAGGCACCATCTAGTTCAGCATTCCACTTTCTGCTGTGGCCAATCAGATGTGTTTGAGAAGCCAACAAATGTCACACAAAGGGTGCGGCTGCCCCCACTATGAACCCCAAGTAAGTGCCATTCCAACACATTCAGCCTTTGCATATGGAGGTGACATCCCAGCCTTCGACCACCCTCTCCTCCGTTACTCTTTCTAATGCCCCCTTAGATTCCAAGAAACTCACTCGAGTAACCATCATGACACGGTTTCCTTGATCAACATGTACATGCAGTGAAGGAGAAAAAATACCAGCTAATATATAGTTTCTAAGATACTGTTTCCGGGGTCAGATATTTTATGCATTCTATTTTATGTATTTTATCTATTGCATAATGTGCCTTGAGCTCCATAAGCTCCGTAGTGATTAAAATGTGGAATTTATAGACTCTTAGAATCACAGAGTCGGAAGGGGCCAGATAGGCCATCTAGTCCAACCCCCTGCTCAATGCAGGAGCAGCCTAGATAGTATCCCTGACAAGGGTTTGTCCAGCTGCTGCTTCAAGACTGCCAGGGAGGGGGAGCTTACCACCTCCCTCGGCAGCTGATCCCACTGTGGCACAACTCTGACTGTCAAAAAGTTTTTCCTAATATCCAGGTGGTACCTTCCCACCCTTAATTTAAACCCATTCTTGTGAGTCCTGTCCTCTGCTGCCAACGGGAACAGCTCCCTGCCCTCCTCTAAGTAAGTGTCAGCCCTTCAAATACTTAAAGAGAGCAAATCCTGTTTCCCTTCAACCTCCTCTTCTCCAGACTCAACATTCCCAAGTCCCTCAGCCTTTCCTTGTAGGGCTTGGTCTCCAGGCCCCTGATCATCCTCATTTGCTGCCAGAGGATGTAGTGATGGCCACAGGAATAAACAGCTTTAAAAGGGGATTGGGTAGATTCATGCAGGATAAGTCTATCAAAGGCTGCTAGCCATGGTGACTGAGGGGAACCTCCACCTTCACAGGCACTAGTCCTCTGAATCCCAGAGCCAGGAGGCAGCATCAGTAGAAGGCCTCGGTCTCCCTGCCCTGTTGTTGGCCATCCATAAAAATTGGCTGGCCATTTTATGAGACAGGATGCTGGACTAGATGGACTATTGGTCTGATCCAGCAGGGCTCTTCTTATGTTCTTATGAAGAAATGCAGCTAATAGTAAAGAGAGAGAGAGAGAGAGAGAGAAGGAAAGAAAGAAAGAGAGAGAGAGAGAGAGAGAGAGAAGGAAAGAAAGAAAGAAAGAAAGAAAGAAAGAAAGAAAGAAAGAAAGAAAGAAAGAAAGAAAGAAAGAAAGAAAGAAAGAAAGAAAGAAAGAAAGAAAGAAAGACAACCATGTGGAAAAAGAACCCTCATATAATCATTGATATAGGCCAAATCTGCATTAGTATCTTCCACTGCTTTGGCAACGCTCCCGCTCCATCTCAAAAAAAGATGTCTACATCTCTTTTGGATTTGCTCTCCTACTGTACCATTATAATTTCTACTGTCTGCATTATTTTACTGCCCTATGGTTTTGACTCCATTGTGATTGTGGTGTCTCACTGGCTCAACTGGATCTGGTTACAAAGCACTCTAAGCCCCTTCCCAAAAGCGCCTTCTAGTGATCGACCAGATTGGAAGAATTTCTTGAACAAGCATCACTCCAGAATAAAGAAAGACAGCGTCGAGACTGCTTTAAAAATGAAGATGCAGACATGACCATAGTTACGTTTGGGTGGCTGTTTGGCAGTATTTTATCATGTTCACATAATAACGTACGGCAAGAAAAAGAGACAGGGGAACTGAAGGGGCTGAAATCTGAGTATACTTGAATTCTGAAAATTGATTTTAGAAATTCTACATGCTCTTCTAGTATTAAGGAAGAACGGAATAAATAAGAATAGAATGAAAAAAACAAACAAAGCAGAAATGGAACAAAAAATCTGCTCTGCCATACCTAGAGTTGCCACCTCTGGGTTGAGAAATACCTAGAGATTTTGGGGGTGGAGCCTGGGGAGGGTGTGGTTTGGGGAAGGAGGGAAATCAATGGGGTATAATGCCATGCAGTCCACCTTCCAAAGTGGCCATTTTCTCCAGGGGAACTGATTTCTGTTGCTTGGAGATCAATGGTAATAGTGGGAAATCCCCAAGCACCACCTGGAAGTTGGCACCCCTAGTGCTACCGGATGGGAGACCATCCACTTAACAGGATTCTGGAATAAACCATTTTATCCTCATCACAACAATCCTGTGAGGTTGCTTGGATAGAAAGGTAAGGGTAAAGGTTCCCTTGCTCAAAAGCCCGTCGAATCTGACTCTAGGGTTGCAGTGCTCATCTCCGTTTCAAAGCCAAAGAGCCAGCGCTGTCCGAAGATGTTTCCGTGGTCATGTGGCCAGCATGACTAAACACCAAGGTGCATGGAACACTGTTACCTTCCCATCAAAGTGGTACCTATTTATCCACTTGCCATTTCTTGCTTTCGAGCTGGAACTAGAAACGGGAGCTCACTCCGTCCTGCGGCACTCTTGGGTCTTGAACTGCTGAACTACTGGCCTTCCACAGCCTGCAGTTCAGCGTCTTAACCACTTGAGCCACCGCAGCTCTTGGATAGAGAGAGGGTGATGTAAATAAACCGAATCACAATAACAGGCTTCTTGCTCAGTGCGCCCCCTGTTGGACTCTCACTGCAAGGCCCAGTAACATGTACCCATTTCCCTTTCCGATTTTTGCACTGTGCTGGACTTTCGTGAGGGATGCCAGCCTCCAGGTGGGACCTGGGGATCCCCCGGAATTACAGCTCTTTTCCGGACTACAGAGGCCACCGGTGGGAGATGGGGGGGTAGGATTGCCAGCAGTGTTCCCTCTAAGCTGAGTGAGTGTGAGCTAGCTCACAGTTTTTTAGCCTCTGGCTCACATCTTTTTTTTTTTTCCTTTGCTCAGGAAGGAGGGCTCCAGAGCAAACTAATTTGTGCAGTAGCCAAATTGCTCACCTACAACTTTAATGCCAGGGGCTCACAATGTAGAATTTTTGCTCAAAAGACTCCACAGCTTAGAAGGAGCATTCGTTGGCTGTTCTAGGTTGGGAAACTTCTGGAGAACATACGAACATAAGAACATAAGAGAAGCCAATGTTGAATCAGGCCAACGGCCCATCTAGTCCAACACTCTGTCACACAGCGGCCAAAAATATACCAGGTGCTATCAGGAGGTCCAGCAGTGGGGCCAGGACACTAGCAGCCCTCCCACTGCTGCCCCCTCCAGCACCAAGATTTGGGGATGGAGATTTGGGGATGGAGCCTGGGGAGGACGGGGACCTCAGTAGGGTTGCCAAGTCTGGCTAGGAAAATACCTAGAGACTTTGGGGGTGGATCCAGGAGAGGGTGGGGTTTGGGGAGGGGAGGGGCCTCAGCACAGTACAATGCCCTAGAGTCCACCCTCCAAAGCGGCCATTTTCTCCAGGGGAGCTGATCTCTGTCAGCTGGAGCTCAGTTATAGAAGTGGGAGATCCCCAGGCCCCACCTGGAGGCTGGCAACCCTAGACCTCAGTGAGGTACAGTGCCATGGAGTCCACCCTCCAAAGCATCCGTTTTCTCCAGGGGAACCCATTTCTGTAGTCTGGAGACGAGCTGTAATTCTGGGGGATCCCCAGGTCCCACCGGGAGGCTGGCATCCCTACATCCTCCCCAGGCACCATCCCCAAATCTCTGGGAGTTTCTCAGCCTGGATCTGGCAACCCTACACCCCCTGCCCCCCCCAGTGGCCAGGGGGGACCTGACAACCATAACTTTTATTGACGTCGGGTGAGATTTTTGTGCTTTCTTGGTTCTGTCAATAGTTCCGCCCACCTCCTAGCAACTTGCTGGTGGGAAATTCTCAGGCCCGGCCTGTTTGGTTTCTTTCTTCCTGTTAGGGCTATAATGCGGTTGCTTCATAGCAGCTTGTTTTTACAACTGGGACACCGGGCATATTTTTCGAGCAGATTAAGACAAAGTGAAAGAAGGGGGTGGGGGGGAGAGAAGATAAGGGCCTCTGCTCCCGTTCAGCTTTTGTTATGTTTCCCCTTTTGAAGGAAGGGAAGATAAAATTAGTGGCAATACGTAGAATAGAAGGCTTCCTGTTTTGAGTCATTTCACCGTCTGATCTGACACGGAGGGTATTTTATGAGATTTTTTTAGGATTTTATTTTTTCCCCCTCCAACCGCAGGTGCAACTTAAAATGAATGTGAAACTGAATAAGAACATACCAAGAGCCCTGCTGGATCAGAGCAGTGGTCCACCTAGTCCAGCATCCTATCTCACACAGTGGCCAACCAGTTCATCTGGATGGCCAGTAATGGGGCACAGAGGCTGAGGCCTTCCACTGATGTTGCCTCCTGGCTCTGGGATTCAGAGGTTGAATGTCTCTGAGCAGAGGTTCCCCTCAGGCACCATGGCTATTGTCTGTTGTTGTTGTTGTTCAGTCGCACAGTCGAGTCCGACTCTTCGCGACCCCATGGACCAAATCACACCAGGCCCTCCTGTCTTCCGCTGTCTGCTGAAGTTTGCTCAATTTCATGTTCGTTGCATCAATGACACTGTCTAACCATCTCATCCTTTGCCGTCCCCTTCTTCTTTGACCTTCAATCTTTCCCAGCATCAGGGTCTTCTCCAGTGAATGCTCCCTTCTCATTTGGTGGCCAAAGTATTTGAGCTTCAGCTTCAGGATCTGGCCTTCCAAGGAACAATCAGGGTTGATTTCTTTTAGGATTGACTGATTTGATCTCCTGGCAGTCCAAGGAACTCTCAAGAGTCTTCTCCAGCACCATAGTTCAAAATAATCTATTCTTCGGCGCTCGGCCTTCCTTATAGTCCAACTCTCGCAGCCATACATTACTACGGGGAATACCATTGCTTTGACCATGCGGACTTTTGTTGGCAAGGTGATGTCTCTGGCTATTGTCTAGTAGCCACTAATTTACTTTTATGCTGTGAATCTGTCTAATCCCTTTTTAAAGCTGATAAGAACATAAGAAGAGCCCTGCTAGGTCAGACCAATGGCCCATCTAGTCCAGCATCCTCTCTCATACAGTGGCCAACTAGTTACTCTGGAGAGCCAAGAACAACGTATAGAAGCAGAGGCCTTCCTCTGATGTTGCCTCCTGGCACTTTGATTCAGAAGCTGACTGCCTCTGAATGTGCCCCTTCAGTTATCATGGCCAGTAGTCCTATGATCTATGAACCTATGTAATCCCCCTTTAAAGCTGATAAGAACATAAGAAGAGCCCTGCTGGATCAGACCAGTGGTCCATCCAGTGCTGGTGCATCTATATAGGTGAGTTAGGCAGTTGCCTAGAGCACCACCTTCAGAAGAGGACTGGTCTGCCGATGAACCCCCCCACACACACCGGAGATGTGCCAGAGACCATTGTGATGAGCCTATAATATGGTACTACCCAGGGCTATTTTTGGGCAGGAATGCATAGGAACGGAGTTCCGGCTGGCTCCCGAGTTGGCCATGCCCAGCAGGAACTCATCAGCATAACAGGCCACACCCAACAGCAGAAACCCATTAGGATTGGCTACATTAGGGCTGTGTGGCCTAACATGCAAAGGAATCCCTGCTACAAAAAAAGCTCTGGGGTTTTGACAACAAACAAGGTAAACAGAATAAGAAGCAAAAGGTGGGTGTGGCTGGATGACCACACTTCTGGTAACATGGGGGTGTGGCCTAATATGCTAATGAACTGTGCTGTCAGGGGTGTGGCCTAATGTGCTAAAGAGTTTCTGCTGTCGGGTGTGGCCTGTTATGCTAATGAGTTCCTTCTGGGCTTTTTCTACAAAAAGAGCTCTGGTACTGCCCTTCATTAGTTTTTGTCAGCTGATTCACATTTGAAATGAGTATTGTCTTATATTACTTTAAATTAATGCTTGACATAAAGGGCACTAGACCCCTCTGGCTTTTGAAGTGTTGGTCTGAAAAGCTTTTGTAAAAAAAAAACAGGGAGGGAGTGGTAGGCTTGATATGAAATTACTTGAACCTTTTATAACCTACCTGGATTTTCCCACCCCCCACTTTTTTTCCCTTGGTTCTTCTGCTTTTTATCCAGAAATCAGCAATTTCAAATTTTGTGTTTTTCATTCTTCCTAAAAGGCATTTATGTTTGAAAATTGGTGGGTGCACGGGGTGTGTGTGTGCAGAAGGTAGCCTCACCTAGTGTGCAAAAAACCCTGGCCCCGGGTCCATCGAGTCCAGCATCCTATCTCACACAGTGACCAACCAGTTCTTCTGGACAACCAACCACAAGGCACTGAGGTTGAGACCTTCCCCTGATAAGAACATCAGAAGAGCCCTGCTGGATAAGACCAGTGGTCCATCTAGTCCAGCATCCTGTCTCACACAGTGGTTAAATGGTTCCTCTGGAGGGCCAACAGCAAGGCACAAGGGCTGAGGCCTTCTCCAGATGTTGCCTCTGGGATTCAGAGGTTGACTGCCACTGTATTTGGAGGTTCCCTTTAGTCACCATGGTTACTGGCCACTGATAGACCTATCATCCATGAATCTGTCTAGGCTTGCCAAGAACTTACCAGCGGGGCTCTTCTGATGTTCTTATGAAGGCCTTGGCCTCTATGCCCTGTTCTTGGCCCTCTAGAGGAACTGGTTGGCCACTGTGTGAAACAGGATGGTGGACTAGATGGACCACTGGTCTGCTCCAGCAGGGCTCTTCTGATGTTCTTATGAAGGCCTTGGCCTCTATGCCCTGTTGTTGGCCCTCTAGAGGAACTGGTTGGACACTGTATGAGACAGGATGCTGGACTAGATGGACTATTGGTCTCACCCAGCAGGGATCAGAGGGTCTCTCTCCTCCCCCACATCCCCGCCATTTTCCATGGACTCCGATTTACCAAAAATCCCTTCCTTTCTCTCCCCCCCTCTTCTCCCTCTCTGAAAGGTTCAGAGACAGACCGACGCACGGTGGTCTACAAAGCCGGAGAGCCGGGAAGAAACTGTCAGGGCAAGCCGGTGTTTACGCGGATGATGTCACCCACCAACCATTCAGCCAGATGTGGGATCGCACTTCCTTTTGCCTGTGCCAAGGAGTCTTAAAGGATTGCAGCTGTTTTGCCATGAATGCAAATGCCGGGGGGGGAGGGGAAGGGGAGAGCGGAGAAAGGTACAACCCCCGAGCTGTGTGCCTTCCCTTCCCACAGACACCCACAGCAATGGCACCTGCAAACCATCAAAGAAGCAGCAGGGGGAAAGAATCTTTTTTCTTTTTCTTTTTGTTAGAAGGAAGGTTGTTAAAGTCCTGCCTGAGGGCTCAGGAACGGATCTCTGGGATAATGAAACATTAGAACCCGAGTCAGACTCATGACGGAGAAGGCAGGGATGTTATAGCTCCGCACAGCTGTGGCGAGCCCTGGGAAAGTGGGGGGAGGGGGAGAAGGGGGAACAAATCCTGATTTAAAGTCCGTCCAGGGACAAGGGAAAGCGAGTGACATCTGGCTTGCCAGAATGGCTTCGAGAACTGCCGGCGATCAGCACGAGAGGGAAGGAACGGAACGAACGGTTTCTGTCCAGGTCTTCTATAGCTCAGAACAAGGTGGCTGCAAGAAACCATCCTGCAAAGGGGAGGCAACCCCCCAACCCCCCCCCCACAATTGACCTAGGCTCCGATCACACACATAATTAGCCACGCCATAAGTGCGAGTGTTGGGCGTGATTTAACGGGCACGAGCAGACGTGAACATCTGGCCAGCGCCCTGCACTCGTCGGCAACCCGTTTTGCTCTGCCGCAAGAGCGGAGTTAAAAGACAATAGGGAAAGTCCACGATCAAACGGGTTGCTATGGGCCACGGATGGACTTTCCTCTGTTGTGTGATTGCCCCAGCGCTCTCTCATGACGTCGGGATGGCCTCATCAGGCCATCCTGACTCCGTGCCATTGTTTTCCCCCGTTCTCAGTATGCGCATCATTGCATACTGCCGTGGGAAGCCCTCAGTGCGGAGATGTAATTAATTGATCCTCCCCTTAAGTGAATTGACAACAAACGGCAAAACCCCCCAACACCTGACTAACCCATGATCGCGTCTGATCACGCAGTGGCGGGCTATGCCCACAGTGTCAAAGAACTGTGTGATCACGCAACTGCGGGTCAATTTCCTCCGGGGTGAATAGCCTTACTTCCCCCACGCATTATCTCACACGTGTGACTGCAGCCCTAGGGTTGCCAACCTCCAGGCAAGGGTTGGAGATCTCATGAGAGCATAAGAGAAGCCAATGTTGAATCAGGCCAATGGCCCATCTAGTCCAACACTCTGTGTCACACAGCGGCCAAAAATAACAGGTGCCATCAGGAGATCCAGCAGTGGGGCCAGGGCACTAGAAGTCCTCCCACTGTTGCCTCCCTAAGCACCAAGAATACAGAGCAGGGCTCATTTCCTGCAGGAGCGCACAGGAGTGGAGCTCCAGCAGTAAGGAGCCCATGGGGTGGGCACATGCAGCAAGCCATGCCCCCTGCTCCCAGCAGCCCCCCTCACCTCTCCCGGCCTGCTGGCCAACCCAGTGGAGTGCTATCGCGAGCTGACCCTCAAGCTGGCCCTTGAGCTGCTCTGCCACTGCCTAGGCCATGGCACCCAGCCTGCCCAGGCTCTACTCGTCCTCATGCCAGCCCTGGCACAGCGCCTCTCCTGTGCCTACTTAGCCTCCTCCTGAACCTCTGCCCCGCCACCACTCTGGCCCCCTACCTGCTTGAGGCCATGTGCATTCTCCACTCCACCCTCCTCGACCCACAAGCAGTCACGCACTTTCCAGCACTTGCCGGCCATCCAAAAGAGTCCTTTAAGATCAAGGTTTATTCAGGTACAAGCTCTCCCTCCTCTCCGAGGGCAGATCTGCACGCCCCCGCCCCCCCAATAGCTAACAATCCAAAAGAGTCCAGTGGAACCTGAGCCGTGGGTGTTGCCTTCTGACACCCTTCCGGTGATATCATGGGGGTGTGGCATATGCAAATAAGTTATGCTAATAAGTTATGCTAATGAGCCCCTGCACTTCTTTTTCTATGGAATGACCCCTGACACAGAGCTTCCTTTGCCCCAGACTGAGGCTGATTTCCCACTACAGCTACCTCGGTGTTGTGCCGCCATTTGCCCCGACACTATTGGTCAATTTCACACCTGAAGCCGTGGGGCTGCATTTTGACCCGCGGCTTCGCCCGATTTCCCCCACAGTTTCATGATTCTGTTTTTTGAGGATCACGAAACTGCGGGGGAAATCGGGCGAAGCCGTGGGTCAAATGCAGCCCTGCGGCTTCGGGTGTGAAATTGACTAGTAGTATCGGGGCAAACGGCGGCGCAACACCGAGGCAGCTGTAGTGGGAAATCAGCCTGAGAGTTAAGAACATAAAAACATAAGAGAAGCCAATGTTGGATCAGGCCAATGGCCCATCCAGTCCGACACTCTGTGTCACACAGTGACCAAAAATACCAGGGGCCATCAGGAGGTCCAGCAGTGGGTCCAGGACCACTAGAAGCCCTCCCATTGTTGCTCCCATTGGTCCCAACCACCAAGAATACAGAGCCTCACTTGCCCCAGAATTGTCCCGGGATTACAATTGCTCTCCAGATGACAGATAACTGCTTCCCTGGAGGAAATGGCTCCTCTGGAGGGTGGACTCCATGGCGTTGTGCCCTGCCCTCCTCTACAGGCCCCGCCCTCCTCGGGCTCCACCCCCAAGTCACCAGGTATTTCTTAAAGCAGGAGTTTGGCAACCCGCAATTGACCATAAATAAAAGAGGAATTTTCCAACATGGAATCAAACGACACAAGGAAATTATTATTTGTGAGGCCTCCTCGAAATTAGCCTTGTGTCCATTACAGATGCATATAACCTGAGTAATGTTCCGTGCGTATGCCTTCCAGTTCGGGTCCAGAAAGGATGGGTGAAACCACCTGACCAGAGCCAATGTGCCTTCACTATAGAAGAAGAGAAGAGGAGAGATTGGATTTATACCCTGCCTTTCATTTGGAGTCTCAGAGCGGCTTACAAACTCCCTTCCCTTCCCCTCCCCACAACAGGCACCCTGTGAGGTAGGTGGGGCTGAGAGAGCTCTTTCGAGGACTGCCCTTTCAAGGACAGCTCTTGTCAGAACTATTGCTTGCCCAAGGTGCAAGTGGAGGAGTGGGGAATCAAAGCCGTTTCTCCCAGATTAGAGTCCGTGCCCTTAACCACTCCACCAAACTGGCAGATCTGTATGCATCTGTAACCTGACACAAGGCTAATTTCAAGGAGGCCTCACAAATAATATTTGATTCCGTATTGGAAAATTCCTTTTTTGGTACTATATCACCTTGTTAACTGCCTTTTGATTGTAACAGAAGCCTAGAGAACCTTTCGATGTTTAATGTGAACTTAGATAGATCCTGAGAGAGAGGGCAGGAAGGGTTGCTTCAGTGCTTAGTTCTCATGGCCCTTTCTTACATGCCCAGGGAAATGCTGATCGCCACTTTGGGGTCAGGAAGCAATTTTTCTCCAGGCCAGTTTGGCCAGAGATCCTGGAGGGTTCCCCCCCCCCATCTTCTGGACATAGAACAGTGGTCACGGGGTGTATGGAGGGGGATGTATTTGTGAACTTCCTGCATTGTGCAGGGAGTTGGACTACATGACCCTGGATGTACCTTCCAAACTCTATGATTCTGTGACCTCTGAGGAAGGCCTTATTGGGCCAAAGCACATTAGGTCATAAACGTTTCCTCTCGCGCATAGGTCCCTTTTATCATGTTATGACCCTTGATTTGGGCCTTTGTATGTTTTTTAAAAGTCTCTGCAGTAAATGCATTTATACTTTCGATTATTCTATATTTAATTTTTTTAAATTTTATTAAGAAGCTTCGGCAAGTAACAATAACAAAATAAATTGCGTAACCAACATTTGAGCCACAGAAAGAGTAAAAAAAACAACAAAAACCTTAAAGAACATTTTTGGATTACATAAGAACGTGCACCCATCCAAAACACTCAGGCGTTTCCTATGCACCAGAATCATGTAAATATACTAAGCGCAAAAAGGAAATATTTATAACTGCAATGAGACCTGTTCTCTATAAGAGACCCAAACAACCCGAAGAACCAGATTTAGATCAGAAACGCATCCAAGAAACGTAAGAAGCATTAGCTGGAAGTACATTCTTATCCGTCATATACTGAATTAACCGGAACCAAACGGATTCAAAGCGTGAGGATGCAGAGGACGAATCCCTATTTGAAAGCTGAGTAATATTTGTGATTTTCGCTAGAATGAATTGGTACCGAATATTATTGTGCCAAGCCTGGAGAGTTGGAGGGGTGATGGATTCTCAAACCGATGCTATTGTTGTTCTTGCCACAGCTAGTAAAATCGAGATGAGCTCTTCTTAATCTTATGGATTTGATAGTTGGAACGGCAGCTCTATATTTAAGTTTTAACTACTGGCCCCTTATTTGTTTTGTAACTTAACCTCCGAGGTTCTTTGTTGGGATAGTACCAGCCTGTCCTCAACTGTTCAGGCTGGCACCACTGTTGGTGGGGGACTTGGAGCAGAAGCCGGGGCCAAAGGGAGGGACAATCGTCTTGGGGAGATTACCATAGAGGTTCTGGTGACTAGTACCCTTGTCTCTTCCAGGTAGGGTTTCCACCTATGGATTAGGAGATTCCTGGGGAGTTGGGGGTGGAGTCAGGGGAGGGAGGGGTTTGAGAAAAGGAAAGACCTGAGTAGAAGATAAGGCCATAGTAGGATTGTCAAATTCCAGGTGGTTATATCAAGGACACAAGGTGCGATATTTTTTCTTTGTGAGCACAAAAGCTCTTAAGATAGTAGCCTTGTCTAGGGTCCCGTCAGAACTGAAATAAACAAAAAATATTAATACATCAATACAGTTTCATTCCACCTCATTTATAATTATCAAAACTGTGAAAAGAGTGTGCTTACCCCTTGCGGCAAACATAATAACTTACCTAAGACAGCATACCTGATAGAATTTGAAAGATATGCTATTTTAGGTAAGTTATTATGGTTGCCGCAAGGGGTGAGCGAGCTCTTTTCACAATTTTGATAATTACAAATGAAGTGGAATGAAACTGTGTTGATGTATTAATATTTTTTGTTTATTCCAGTTCTGATGGGACCCTAGACAAGGCTGCTATCTTAAGAGCTTTTGTGCTCACAAAGAAAAATTATTGCTCCTTATGTCCTTGATAGAAACTTCCAGGTGCTGGCCAGAGACCTCCCGCCATTACAACTGATCTCCAGGTGAGAGAGATTAATTCACCTGGAGAAAATGGCTGCTTTGGGAGGTGGACTCTGTGGCATTATATCCTATTATATCTGTGGCATTATATCCCTCCCCTTCCCAAACCCTGGCCTCCGGAGGCTGCACCCCCCCCCCAAATCTCCAGGTATTTCCCCATCCAGACCTGGCCACTGTAGGCCGTAGAGTCCATGCTAAGTATGAACCTTAACAAGGTAGTGATTTCAACAAGTGATTTCAGCTGTATTTAACAGCAAACTAGACGATCAGACAACACACACAAAACATTGGAACACAGCTCCCTTTTTAAATAATCCGGGCTGTCAAAGCCACGCCCATAACTCAGTTAACATCCAATGGTAACATAGGGATAAGGGCCAATGAGGTCTGTTCCCTCCATAAACATATACATAGTTCTGATTGCCTATTTACAAGATTTCATAGAAACTAACCAATGGGAATGTTGACTCTTACAATCCCTTTTTACTGACTCAAGCTTAACATGGAAATACATAGGACTGATTCAGAGTCAGAACATAACAGTCCACCCTCCAAAGCAGCCATTTTCTCCAGGGGAACTGATCTCCATTGTATGGCGATCAGTTCTTATTTCAGGAGGTCTCCAAGCTGCACCTGGATGCTGGCAAACCTACTTCCAGGTGCCTCTAATATTCATCAGGAACTCTACGGTCAGAACTTCTTGGAAGTAGCCAAGCCCTTGTTTTTCTTTTTCTCCCAGAATGTTTCCCCTACCACAACTTTCCTGCCAGTTGCCAGACACTGGCAGGTGAAGAGAATGTTGGAATTATTGCTTACCATGTCTTTTAAGTAGGGGTGCCAGGTGGGAGAGTTGTGGGATGGCACCGAATTCTGGGAGAGAAATTAAAAAAGAAAAAAATAAGATCTCAGCCACTTACTGGAAGTTATTACCATAGAGTTCCTGGGGATTCCTAGAGCTACCGGAAGTCACCAGAGTAGCTCTAACAATCGCCAGAAACCCTACGGTAGTCTTGCCATAGAGTTTTTGGCAACTGCTGGAGCTACCTTTATCACGCCTAGGAATCATCAGGAACTCTATGGATAGAACTTTCTGTCAGTGGAGGAGGCCTTATTTGTCTTAATTTTTCCCCTCAGGACAATCATATCCACACCCACTTTGGCCCCAGCTGCTGCCTGCCAATCAGGCTGAGCCTTGGCAGGCAAGGGCTCCGATTGGCTAGAAGTGTCCCCACCATAAGTGGGCAAATGGGAACCCTATTTAATTAGAGTGTCCTGAATTTTCAGCATGACTAATTTTGTGTGCCGATGCTGCCACGTTGGGTGTGGATGCTGCCACTTTGAAGGGTGCAGGCGTGCATGCGATTACCCCTCTTACCTTTTTTTCTCCATGCTTATCTCTGGCCCTCATTGCCCTGTGGAGCCGCGGCTCCTGACTGATATTTTCACTTGGAAGGAAGTTGCGCGGCACGGTTCCTTCCAGACCCTGCCATCGCCAGTTGATCTGCCTGCTGATGCACATTAATACATTGTTTAAAGTCCCCTGGCTGGGCACTAATGCGCATAAATGCTTGGATGGAAAGACAACAGTGGAATGAAAAGACACTTTTTAAAAGCCTGCTGTGTGCTAATGTGTGCGCTTACATTTTTTTTTAAAAGCTCCATTGCTGTGCACCGATGCGCTTAAATGTCTGCGTTTTAACAAATCTACCCAGAGCGGTTCGTCTCACCCTGCTTCCAAGCCAGTCAATCGGAAGGCCTGTCTTTACCCCGTGAGATCGGTTCACCTTAGAAGAAGAAGAGAAGAGATTGGATTTATACCCCACCCTTCACTTGGAGTCTCAGAGCGGCTTACAAACTCCTTTCCCTTCCTCTCCGCACAACAGGTGGGGCTGAGAGAGCTCTAACACAAACTGCTCTTTCAGGAACAGCTGTGCCAGAGTTTGTGCCTGACCCAAGGTCACATCAGCAGGTGCAAGTGGAGGAGTGAGGAATCAAACCCGGTGTAACAGGCCAGATTCACCCCCCGGGCCAGGCCAAAGAATAACCCCTGCCGGGCCAGGCCAGAGTAATCCCGGGAGTTAATTCAGACTAACCCCTGCCAGACAAACCTCTGCCGGGCCACACCAGAGTTACCCCAACTGCACAACACAACAACCTGTAACCCTGAGCCAAAGTAACCCCTCAGGTGTAAAGTTGCCTGTGCCAAACTATCTGAACCTGGGTCTCCCAGTCCCCAATATAGAGTGGTAACTTAAATGTCATTGTAACCAGCACAGTGTTAGCTTCTGAGGGTTTGAGGTCCATAAGAAACTTGTCAGCCAGTCTGAGATTCCTCTGGGTAGTGAAGAACAGTGTAGTGAAGCCAGTTTGGTGTAGTGGTTAAGTGCGCGGACTCTAATCTGGGAGAACTGGGTTTGATTCCCCACTCCTCCACTTGCACCTGCTGATATGACCTTGGGTCAGTCACAAGCTCTGGCACAGCTGTTCTCTCAAGGACAGTTTCTGTCAGAAGTTCTCTCAGCCCCACCTAACTCACAGGGTGTCTGTTGTGGGGAGGGGAAGGGAAAGGTGTTTGTAAACTGCTCTGAGACTCCTTTGGGTAGTGAAGGGCAGGGTATAAATCCAATCTCTTCTTCTCCTGCAGTCTCCTCGGGCTGTCTTCTGCAATCCCTTTAACCTTTAAAGGGACTGCAGTGGAAGACTGACCAACAGCTGAGAGGCAAGAGCAATGTGTTCCTCCCTCTCTCCTGTTTTCGTATCTACTGATAATTCCCGAATATAAACGGGATTTTCTCTGGATCTCCCCCTCATGAAAAGTCAGATACATTTGGGAAGCCAAAATATACCCAAAAAATGCCAATACGGTATTTTTCGGGTAGATCCGAATGCACCCCCTAATCAATTTTGTAACATCCAACATGATATTCTGTTGAGCTCAAAAGCCTGCACAATGTCTTCTGTTGGTCCTAACAAAAGGTATGACACGGATTTCGTTTTCAGTGTTGGATTTTGCAGGAACCTTTTCGCCTGCACAGCTTACTGTGCCTAGCCATGCTACGCATCAGGACGGCTGTTGGGAGTTTTTCTTGTGGGTTGGTGTTATGATTCTGTTTTTTAGCTGGTTTTCGTCAGCCACTCTGAACTTCTGGAAAGTACAGGATATAGAAGCTTAAAATAAATAAATACATGCTAGACTGAAACTGAAGATCAACGTTTGCAGTTCTTTTTGAGACATCCACACATCCTCAAGAAAGTACCTTTGACTTTCGGTTCTGTAATGTATCCACTTGAGGACATGGGCTCAGGGCAGCCATGTGCTGGGACTGGTTCTAACCAGTCCACCATGTGGCCAGGCGAAGGGCCTGAGCTTCGCCCAGAAAGACAATGGACTAGAGGATCCTGGCTCCCCTCCAATTGAGGAGCAGGAGTTAATCCAATCAATGTAATAGCGAATCACTGGGTGCTGTGTGTTTTGGGGTGTGGGCTCACTGGGGATAAAAAGCCGGCCTGCGAGCCGGCTCACTTGTCTTGTTCCCGATCTAATAAAGTATGTGAGAGCTGAAATCACTCGTCAGTCTCAGTACTTTTCACTGGCGACGAAGGTGGGATGCCAACTCCCTCCCTGAACAATGACCACGACGAAGAGCATCGCATTGAGCCCAGCTGCTCATCGCACCGTTCCCGAGCATCGCACCGCTGACCCCGAGAGCAGCAACGCACCGCTCACCGCAACCGAAGCCGCCAACGCTTCCGAGCATCGCACTGCTGACCCCGAGAGCAGCACCGCAACCACTCCAGAGCATCACATCGCTGACCCCGAGAGCAGCACCGCACCGCTCACCACCACCGCAGCCGTTCCTTCCGCAGCCCCATGATCACCGCACGCCACCCAGCCTCGCGCCACATCTCCCGCCGCTCATCACGCGGCCCCACTACGCGCCGCATCCCCAAGGGCCGCCCGCCTCGCACTGCGCATCGCCTCGTGGACTCCGGGCGCAGCACCGCCACACGCCACATTCATCTGCCGCCAACGCTCCGTGTTTCAACCACCCCGCAATGGCAGCCGCTCCTCAATGCTCCTCCGTAAGCAACAGGCCTCGCCAGCATCGTGCCGCTTCACCAGCCCCTTGTGCTAGCTGTGGTGACCCACACGATCGACGGTCGTGCCACTTCAGGACTGCCGTCTGCTGAGTTTGCAAAAAGACGGGCCACATCGCCCGGGCCTGCCGCTCCCGGGGTAAGCGCCTGAGGTCTTCTCCACCCCACCCGACCGAAACGGATCGACCGTCAAGCCTCCACACCCTCGCATCCACCCAGCAGCCGCACCTGGTATGTAACTTGTCCCCGGACGGCCCCAACAAATTACACGTGACAGTTCTTATTGAGGGGTTCCCCTGTTCAATGGAGATCGATACGGGTTCGTCATTCTCCATAATTTCTGCGGACACGCTCCGCAAGATTTGTCCACAGGGGGGACTCCCCCTGCAAAAGCCATGGGGTTTGACCTTGTGGGACTTTAACAAGAACCCCGTGGCTGTCCGGGGCTGGGGCAAGTTCCGGGTACAGTTTAAAGACTTTGACGGAACCCTGGATCTACTGGTGGTGGAGGGACATCTTTCGAGTCTGCTGGGACTTTCTTGGTTCAGGCCCCTAGGACTCACGGTTACAGGGGTGAACCACGTGCGGGCACTGGACTTTGCCAAGGTCTGTGACGAATTTCCCCGGGTTTTTGACGGTACACTGGGGCGGTACACGGGGGATCCCATTTCACTGGATCTCGACCCCAGCGTTCGGCCCATACGCATCAAAGCCCGCCACCCCCAATTGCGATGAAGCCTGAGATCGAGGCCGAGCTCGACCGCCTTGTGGAACAGGGAGTGCTGGAACCAGTTGCTTCAGCACGCTGGGAAACCCCCATAGTCACCCCCGTAAAGCCAAACGGTGATGTTCGCATTTGTGCAGACTACAAATGCACCTTAAATAAAGCCCTCCAGGACCACGCGTACCCAGTACCTGTGGTCGGCCATGTTTTGGCGGCACTAGCAGGGGCCCGGGTCTTCGGCAAACTAGACCTCGCCCAGGCGTATCAACAGCTACCCGTTGATGCCGCCACCGCCGAAGCCCAAACAATAACCACTCATAAAGGAGCTTTTAAAGTCCACCGGCTCCAGTTTGGGGTGTCCGTCGCGCCAGGAATTTTCCAGTCCTTCATGGACTCCCTCCTGAAAGGGATCCCCGGGGTCCAACCATTCCTGGACGACGTGATCATTGCGGCTCCAGACTCATCCTCCTTCGCAGACCGGCTCCGGGCGGTGCTGCGAAGATTTGACTTGGCAGGGCTCAAGGTGAAGAGGGAGAAATGCCTCCTAGGGGTGCCGCGCATAGAATTTCTGGGCTTCGCGGTTGACGCACATGGCCTCCACCCCACGGAGGACAAAGTCAAGGCGATCACACAAGCCCCCCAAACAGGAGCTACAGGCCTTCCTGGGCCTCCTGAACTTTTATCATTCTTTTCTCCCTCTCAAGGCGGCGGTGGCGGAGCCACTCCACCGCCTGCTTGACAAGAAGGCTCCTTGGGTTTGGGGGCCGACACACGCCGCCGCGTTCCAGGCGGTCAAGGACTTGTTAACCTCTAACACAGTGCTCTCGCATTTTGACGAACAGCTTCCCGTGGTATTGGCATGTGATGCCTCACCATATGGGGTCGGGGCGGTTCTGGGCCACCAACTGCCGACGGCCGTGAGGTCCCGGTGGCTTATTATTCCAGGACCTTGTCACTGGCGGAGCAAAACTATTCGCAAATTGACAAGGAGGCGCTCGCGATAGTGGCCGGGGTGAAAAAGTTTCACCATTACCTGTATGGCCGTTTTTTCACAATCCTGACTGACCATAAGCCTCTTCTCGGTCTCCTGGCCCCGGACTGCCAGACCCCCCAAATGACGTCACCACGAGTCATCCGGTGGTCTGTGTTTTTGTCGGGTTATTCGTACTCCCTCGTTCACCGGCCCGGCAAGGCGATGGGTCATGCAGATGCCCTGAGCCACCTTCCACTGTCTGCCATGGACCCTGATCCAGCCCCAGCCTACCACGTCGCCCTCCTGGAGGCGCTCCCGGACCAGCCGGTGCACATTGAAGAGGTGGCGCGCCTCACCGCGAAGGACAAGGTCCTCAGCCGCATTCTCGACTGGGTGGTAAGGGGATGGCCCGCAGGCCAGGCAGGCCCAGACTTCACAGCTTTCACCTCCAGGAAGGAAGAGTTGTCCACTCACAAAGGCTGTGTGATGTGGGGGAGCCGGGTGGTCATTCCTGCGCCACTGAGGGAACGGGTCCTCACCACCCTCCACGAGGCACACCCGGGGGTGGTTCGGATGAAAGCCCTGGCTAGGAGTTACGTATGGTGGCCGGGGCTGGACAAAGATATAGAAGACATGGTCCAGAGATGCCAACCATGCCAGTCATCCCGCCCGGAGCCACCCAGGGCCCCTGAGCATGCCTGGGAATCCTCACACTGCCCCTGGTCTCGGTTGCACTTGGACTTTGCGGGCCCGTTCCAGGGGCAGCTGTTCTTCATCCTAGTGGATGCATACAGCAAGTGGTTAGAGGTGGTCCCAGTACCATCCACCTCTTCCAAAGCTGCTATCAGAGCAATGTGGCAGATATTCAGTGCCCAGGGCATTCCCGACACCCTAGTCACAGACAATGGGACGGCCTTTACGTCCAGCGAATTTATGGACTTCACCCGTTACTACGGAATACGCCATGTCCGGTCTGCCCCTTTCCACCCCGCGACCAACGGCCAAGTGGAACGAATGGTCAGGACGACCAAAGATGCACTCCGTCGCTTGGACTCAAAGGACTGGGACTACAAGCTGGCAGCATTCCTCTTTGGCCAGCGGATCACTCCCCACACCGCAACAGGGCGTAGTCCGGCCGAACTCCTCCTAGGCCGTCGCCTGACGACCCGGATGGACCGTCTACATCCCGATCGCGCTGCAGAAAAGGCACCGGTCACCGAGTCCCATGAAGCAGCTAGGGGGTTATTCCCCAAGGACCCGGTGTACACCCGAAACTACACCAAGGGTCCACCCTGGGTTCCGGCCCGGGTGGTCCGGGTCAGGGGCCCCCGTTCGTATGAAGTTTCCTGCGAAGATGGTACCGTGCTCCACCGCCACATCGACCAACTCCGCCGCAGGGTGGCGCAGCGGGAGCCAGACGACTTCGAGGACCCCGAACCTCAGGAGGCAGAGGAACCACGATCTTCTCCGCAGGAACACAGCCCAGCGGAAAGCACAGCCATGACCCTCCTCGCCCCGTCTACTGAAGCCTCGACCACAGCTGACGATGCCCCGGCGGCCAGGCCCCCTCCGCCAGCACCGGTTGGCTCCCCGGCCAGGACACAGGCACCTGCATCTCCTCCCGTCCTGGCCCCCCGACGCTCAACCCGGGAACGAAAGCCTCCGGCTTATTTAAAGGACTTTGTGTGCGGGTGTATCTCTGACCAAGGGGGGAGGGGTGTAATGTATCCACTTGAGGACATGGGCTCAGGGCAGCCATGTGCTGGGACTGGTTCTAACCGGTCCACCATGTGGCCAGGCGAAGGGCCTGAGCTTCGCCCAGAAAGACAATGGACTAGAGGATCCTGGCTCCCCTCCAATTGAGGAGCAGGAGTTAATCCAATCAATGTAAATAGCGAATCATTGGGTGCTGTGTGTTTTGGGGTGTGGGCTCACTGGGGATAAAAAGCCGGCCTGCGAGCCGGCTCACTTGTCTTGTTCCCGATCTAATAAAGTATGTGAGAGCTGAAATCACTCGTCAGTCTCAGTACTTTTCAGGTTCGTTGCTGAAGGAGGGGCTGAAACAGCACAAAAACTTGTGTGCATGTTTGTAAAGTGTCATCAAAATACAGTTGGTGTATGATGACCCTGTAGTGTTTTCAAGGCAAAAGACGTTAGGTGGTTTGTCATTGCCTGCCTCTACAGATCAACCCTGGGCTTCCTCAGTGGTCTCCCATCCGAGGACCAGTGTTCCCTCTAAGCTGAGTTAGTGTGAGCCAGCTCACAGTTTTTTAGCCTCTGGCTCACACATTTTTGTCTCAGCTCAGGAAGGATGGGCTCCAGAGCAAACTAATTTATGCAGGAGCCAGATCGCTCGCTCACAACTTTAATGCCCATAGCTCACAAAGTAGAGTTTTTGCTCACAAGACTCCACAGTTTAGAGGAAGCATTGCCGAGGACTAACCCAGACTGACCCTGCTTAGCTTCCAAGGTCTGATAAAATCACGTCAATCTGGACTTCCCTGGTTGTCTCCCATCCAAATAGTAACCAGGGCTGACCCTGGTAGCTTCTGAGATCTGACAACATTGAACTAACCTGGGCCGTCCAGGTCACGCACAAAAAAGATGTGGGGGGGAGAGCTTTTTGTGGTGCAGGGGCTCAAGTGGTTAAGACACTGAACTGCAGACTGGAAGGTCTGTAATTCGGCAGTTCGAGAGACCCGAGTGCCGCGTGATGGAGTGAGCTCCCGTCTCTGGCTCCAGCTCCGGCCAGCCTAGCAGTTTGAAAGCAAGACATTGCAAGTAGATAAATAGGTACTGCTTCGGCGGGAAGGTAACCGCATTCCATGCACCTCGGTGACTGTGCCACATGACCACAGAAACGGCTTCAGACAGTGCTGGCTCTTCGGCTTGGGAATGGAGATGAGCGCAGCATCCCTAGAGTCAGAGTCGACTGGCTTTCGAACAAGGGAAACCTTTACCTTTACCTTTTTTGCGGTACGTGTGTGTTAAGTCCTTCCGACTTATGGCAACCCAATGAATTAAAGACCTCCAAAATGCCCTATCGTTGACGGTCTTGCTCAGGTCCGATTGCCAGTTCCTGGTTGGGATACTCCTGGAAGCTTGAGGGTGGAGCCTCCGAAGGGTGGGGTTTGGGGAGGGTAGGGGCCTTAGCAGGGCATGATAAGAACATAAGAACATAAGAACATAAGAGAAGCCAATGTTGAATCAGCCCAATGGCCCATCTAGTCCAACACTCTGTCACACAGCGGCCAAAAATACCACGTGCTCTCAGGAGATCCAGCAGTGGGGCCGGGACACTAGAAGCCCTCCCACTGCTGCCCCCTCCAGCACCAAGAATGGAGTGCATCACCTGCCCCAGACTGAGAATTCCCATCTATACCCTGTGACTAATAGCCACTGATGGACTTCTGCTCCACATGTTTATCTAATTCCCTCTTGAAACTGTCCATGCTTGTAGCTGCCACCACCTCCTGTGGCAGTGAATTCCATGTGTCAATCTCTCTTTGGGTGAAGAAGGACTTCCTTTTATCTGTTCTAACCCGACTGCTCAGCAATTTCATGGAGTGCCCACGAGTTCTTGTATTGTGAGAAAAGGAGAAAAGTACTTCTTTCTCAACCTGCTCAATCCCATTCATAATCTTATAAACCTCGATCATGTCACCCCTCAGCCATTGTTTCTCCAAGCTAAAGAGCCCTAAGCGTTTTAACCTTTCTTCATAGGGAAGGTGTTCCAACCCATGATGGTAGATAATGCCACAGAGTCTACCCTCCAAAGCAGCCATTTTTCTCTAGGGGAGTCTCTAGGGAGAGCAGTCATAATGCAGACCCCCCCCGGAGGATGGGACCCTTACGCTCAGGTCTTCCGTGGCATAGTGAGTTAGAATGTTGTACTATAGCCTGGGACACCTGCCCCCAAAGCCCCTCTCTGACGTGAAGCTCATTGGGGCAATATTGGACGAGCCAATGCTCGTTTGACGTAGTGGTTAAGACTGCGGACTCTAATCTGGGAGAACCGGTGTAACAGGCCAGATTCACCCCCCGGCCAGAGATACCCCGGGGTTACTCTGGCCTAGCCTAGAATAACCCCTGCCAGGCCGGGCCAGAGTAACCCCGGGGGTTAATCCAGACTAACCCCTGCCAGACAAACCTCTGCCGGGCTCTGTTGACTAATGAGATTGGGTTCATAGAAGAAGAAGAAACTGCTCTTTTTCAAGAACAGCTGTCCCAGAACTATAGCTTGCCCAAGGTCATCCAGCAGGTGCAAGTGGAGGAATGGGGAATCAAATCCGGCCCTCTCAGATTCGAGTCCGCACACTTGCTTGTTATGGGGAAAGACCTCCCCATGGCACACAGATCCCGGGGCCAGCTTTTCCTGTAGTGCAGTTTAAACCACACTGCAGGAAAAGCCAAGCTAGCCCCAGGATTGGACTGCCTTTTTTTTTAACTGGTCTTTTTCTTCTTGGGTCTATTGGACTTCCCAGAATTCGGGATTTTCGAAAAATCCCAGATCTGAATATCATATCGGTATTGGGATCTGGGATTTTTCAGAAATACAATCCCCCCCCCCCTTGGGGGGGGCAATAGACTCAGACAGAAAAATACCAATTAGAAAAAAAACCTGCACATCCCTAAAATTTATACAGATTTGGTTCTTGGTTTTGGATTTCAGAAGAATGAACTACAAGGAATGGAAGAAGCCATCACATCTTCAAGTATTTTGAGGCTCGATGAATAATAATCACATGAAGTTACCGTATGCTGACCCTGGGTCCATCAAGGTCAGTATTGTCTACTCAGACTGGAGGCCACTCTCCACGGTTTCAGGCTGAGGTCTTTCATATCACCTCCTACCCAATCCTTTTAGCTGCAGATCCCGGGGATCAAACCTGGGACTTTCTGCATGCCAAGCAGATGCTCTACTACTCTACATTGTGTCCAGATCACGGGAGGTGGTAGTTCCGCTGCATTCTGCTATGGTCAGGCCCCACCTGGAGTACTGTGTCCAGTTTTGGGCACCACATTTTCGGAAGGATGTTGACAAACTCGAGCGGGTCCAGAGGAGGGCGACCAGGATGGTGAGAGGGTTGGAGTCCAAGTCTTATGAGGAAAGGCTGAGGGAGTTGGGTATGTTTAGCCTGGGAAAGAGAAGGCTTAGAGGGGACATGATTGCAGTCTTCAAGTATTTGAAGGGCTGTCATGTAGAAGATGGAGTGGATCTATTCTCTCTTGCTCCGGATTGCAAGACTAGATCTAATGGGTGGAAATTACAAGGGAGTCGTTACCAGCTTAATATCAGGAGAAACTTCCTGACTGTAAGAGTGGTTGAGCAGTGGAACAGACTGCCTCGGGAGGTGGTGGATGCTCCTTTGCTGGACGTTTCCAAGAGGAGACTGGACAACCATCTTTTGGATATGTTGTAGGTATGTAGAGGTTTCGGCTGTGTTCCTGCAGAGTGCAGGGGGTTGGACTAGATGGCCTGCAAGGTCCCTTCCAACTCTAACATTCTATGATTCTACTGAGTCCCAGACTCTCCATCAAGATAGCCCATCCCCCCACTTCTCCAAAATAATCTGACAGGTTAATGATTGGCAGGGAGATGCTGATTTCCTTCCCCCTGAGCATTGCCACTTAGTGAAGGTTTGAAGCCAAGTTTCCCTGCTTAAAATGTGCTCGATTTCTGTGCTAAAATAAGATCCATCTAAGAAAACACAAGCTGAGAACATTTTTTTTTTTGCACAGCGGTGGTCTCCCTTGGTTGCACTTAGGAAAAAAATTTTCAGCAGGAATTGGTGGAAACAGAAGTATTGGCCTGCAGATCTGGAAATGAGTATGGTTGTACTGGGGGAAATGATTGTATTTAAAGAATACATGAACACACATGAAGCCACCTTCTATGGAATCAAATCCTTGGTTCATTAAGGTCCCTATTGTCTTCTCAGACTGGTAGCGGTCAGTTTGGTGTATTGGTTAGAACAACCACGGACTCTAATCTGGGAGAACCGGGTTTGATTCCCCGCTTCTCCACATGCAGCTGCTGGCGTGACCTTGGGTCAGTCACAAATTCTTTCAGAGCTGTCCTCTCAAGAGCAGTTCTCGAAAGAGCTCTCACAGCCCCTCCTACTCACAGGGTGTTTGTTGTGCGGAAGGGAAAGGAAAGGAGATTATAAGCCACTCTGAGCCTCCTTCAGGTAGTGAAGGGCAGGATAGAAATTAAGAAGAAGAAGAAGAAGAAGAAGAAGAAGAAGAAGAAGAAGAAGAAGAAGAAGAAGAAGAAGAAGAAGAAGAAGAAGAAGAAGAAGAGGAGATTGGATTTATACCCCGCCCTTCACTGCCCAAAGGCGTCTCAGAGCGGCTTACAAACTCCTTTCCCTTCCCCTCCCCACAACAGACACCCTGTGAGGTCGGTGGGGCTGAGAGAACTTCTGACAGAAACTGTCCTTGAGAGAACAGCTGTGCCAGAGCTTGTGACTGACCCAAGGTCACATCAGCGGGTGCAAGTGGAGGAGTGGGGAATCAAACTCCGTTCTCCCAGATAAGAGTCCGCGCACTGAACCACTACACCAAACTGGCTCTTGTTAAATCTCCTCCTCCTCCTCTTCTTCTTCAGAGTCAGTTTGGTGTGGAGAGCCAGTTTCGTGTAGTGGTGAAGTGCGTGGTCTCTTATCTGGGAGAACCGGGTTTGATTCCCCACTCTTCCACTTGCACCTGCTGATGTGACCTTGGGTCAGTCACAAGGTCTGGCACAGCTGTTCTTGAAAAAGAGCAGTTTCTGTCAGAGCTCTCTCAGCCCCACCTACCTCACAGGTTGTCTGTTGTGAGGAGGGGAAGTGAAAGGAGTTTGTAAGCCACTCTGAGACTCCGAGTGAAGGGCGGGGTATAAATCCAATCTCTTTTTCTTGTTCTTCTCTGGGGTTGCGGGTGAAGGTTTCTCACATCACCTCCTGACAGATCTTTTAGCTAAAGATCTAGGGGATTGAACTTGGGACCTTCTGCATGCCAAGTAGATGCTCTACCACTGAGCCTCATCCTATCCTAAATACTTAAATATGTTCTGGAAAGAATAAATTATAAGTTACAAATAAAAAATAGGCCCCGGTCACACGGGAGGATTTGCCCTGCAAAACGGACGGGTTGAGGGCACATCAAACAGGCACGATCATATGGCAACATCTGGGAAGCATAGTGCACCCGTCACCAACCTGTACCGTCGGCCCAAAGAAGCGGATTTAAAAAGTACCAGCAAAAGGGTAGTAGCAACCAGAAAACGTGGATTGCAGGCGAGCGTCGGATTGCGGAAGCGGAATTAATCCAGCGCATCTGGCACGCGCATGCATCCCATCGCACCAGATATGTTTTTTCCAAGCCTCCACAGTATGGGAAGAAACGTAAGATTGTGCATGCACAAGAATGCGAAAGTGAAACCCTTTTATGCACTTCAACATCGCCGTGCGATCGCCGGCTATTGGCATCTGCGCGGCATCTCGGGGACCCGTCTGATTGCGCCACCACGCATGTTTTTGCTCCAGCTCTAATTTTCCTCCCTTCAGTGGTGCAGTATCCCGCTCGTGTGACTGGGTCCATAGTAATTTATAAGTAAAATAGTAAATTAAAGCATAGATTACAAAACATGAAGCCTTCAAGAATAAAAGGATCCTTCAAGAACAGCCTGCTCTTGTCAGATCTCGGAAGCTTGAAAACCTTGAAAAATGTATGATATTATGATTATTACGGTTAAATGGTCATGCTTATATATTTGAAGTCTCTATGAGAGGCCGGTATAGAGCCTCTTCTCTCTCTGTAAGGACATCGAAGTAGAAGAATATTCCATGAACTGTATCAATCTTCAGATCGTAGAGTTGGAAGGGTCCTCCAGGGTCATCTAGTCCGACCCCCTAAACAATGCCATTCCCCCCACCCCAGTGACCTCTGTTTCATGCCCGGAAGATGACAAAAACCCTCCAGGATTCCTGGCCAAACTGGCCTGAAGAAAAATTGCTTCCTGACCCCAGAGTGGTGATCAGCATTTCCCTGGGTGTGTAAGAAAGGGCCACGAGAACTAAGCCCTGAGGCAACCCTTCCCGCCCTCCCTCCTCGTGATCTGCCTAAGTTGACAGGATCAGCATTGCTGTCAGATGGCCATCTCGCCTCTGAAAACCTCCACAGAAGGAGAGCCCACCACCTCCCAAGGAGGCCTGTTCCACTGAGGAACCGCTCAAACTAATTCCTATTTCTTGCAAAACTGAATAGTCAAAAACACAGTAAGGGAACCCAGGTACTGGGCCAGAAAAAATGCATTTGATACCTCTACTTACGGATTTGTTAAACTGGTTCCCAAGTTCACTCCAGCACAAGACGAGAAGAAGAAGAAGAAGAAGAAGAAGAAGAAGAAGAGAAGAAGAGATTGGATTTATACCCCGCCCTTCACTACCCAAAGGCGTCTCAGAGCGGCTTACAAACTCCTCTCCCTTCCCCTCCCCACAACAGACACCCTGTGAGGTAGGTGGGGCTGAGAGAACTTCTGACAGAAACTGTCCTTGAGAGAACAGCTGTGCCAGAGCTTGTGACTGACCCAAGGTCACATCAGCAGGTGCAAGTGAAGAAGTGGGGAATCAAACCCGGTTCTCCCAGATAAGATTTGTTAAACTGGTTCCCAAGTTCACTCCAGCACAAGACGAGAAGAAGAAGAAGAAGAAGAAGAAGAGAAGAAGAGATTGGATTTATACCCTGCCCTTCACTACCCAAAGGAGTCTCAGAGTGGCTTACAAACTCCTTTCCCTTCCCCTCCCCACAACAGACACTCTGTGAGGTAGGTGAGGCTGAGAGAGCTCCTGACAGAAACTGTCCTTGAGAGAACAGCTGTGCCAGAGCTTGTGACTGACCCAAGGTCACATCAGCAGGTGCAAGTGGAGGAGTGGGGAATCAAACCCGGTTCTCCCAGATTAGAGTCCGCGCACTTAACCACTACACCAAACTGGCTCTCAGGTTTGATTCCCCACTAGGTTTTGCAAGCCTTCCCAAACTGTTGCCTTCACACTTAAGGAAAAGAGTCGCTTTGTGGCTGCTCTCTTGCCGAGGAAGTAACGTCAGGAGCGGCCTCCTAGCTGTGGTGGTGAAAAGCGCAGCCCAGTCACAGCTGACTCATGGCGACCCCACGGCGTTTTCAAGGCAAGAGACATTCGGAGGCGGGTTGCCATTGCAGGCCTCTGCGTAGCGAGCCCGGATTTCCTTGGTGGTCTCCTGTCCAAGTACCAACCAGGGCTGACCGTGCTTAGCTTCTGAGGTCTGATGAGATCGGGCCAATCTGGGCTGCCTGGGTCAGGGCTGGTCATGGAGAAAAGTCTGAACTAGTCGTGAGCAGGCAGAACGTGAGTCTCTGCTGAGAGCCCTCAGTGAGTCCCATTGATTTAGGACTGCGTTTCCATCATAATCCTCGGAGGGTACCTCTAAGCAGCATGAGGAGCACTTCAGCTTGGCTCCTTCCCTGAAAGAAGAAGGAGGAGGAGAAGGAGGAGGAGATTGGATTCACACCCTGCCCTTCACTACCTGAAGGAGCCTCAGAGCGGCTTCCAATCTCCTTTCCCTTCCCACAAGAAGAGAAGAAGAGGAGATTGGATTTATACCCTGCCCTTCACTGCCCAAAGGCATCTCAGAGCGGCTTACAAACTCCTTTCCCTTCTCCTCCCCACAACAGACACCCTGTGAAGTCGGTGGGGCTGAGAGAACTTCTGACAGAAACTGTCCTTGAGAGAACAGCTGTGCCAGAGCTTGTGACTGACCCAAGGTCACACACAAGAGACACCCTGTGAGGTAGGTGGGGCTGAGAGAGCTCTGATAGAAACTGTCCTTGAGAGAACAGCTGTGCCAGAGCTTGTGACTGACCCAAGGTCACACTCAACAGACACCCTGCGAGGTAGGTGGGGCTGAGAGAGCTCTTCCAAGAGCTGCCCTCGAGAGAACAGCTCTGAGAGAACTTGTGGCCAGCCCAAGGTCACTCCAGCAGGTGCAAGTGGAGGAGTGGGGAATCAAACCCGGTTCTCCCAGATTAGAGTCCGTGCTCCTAACCACTACCCCCAAAGGAACACCGGCCATAGTTTCCAGCATTGGGAATCGGTCTGATGGATCGTAGTTAGCAAACCTTCTCGGCGGAAGTGAGTCAGTTGCCATGGCAGTACCCTCTGTCTCTTTTTTGAGGAAGGCAATGGATTTTTAAAGAAAAGGGCCAGCCTGTCTCGTGAATCAAATTCAGGCGGATTGCCGTCGATATCAATTATTCATTAAACTAGCCCTTGGACAACTCCCCGTCTGACTGATGAGAGCTTTGTTGGCTTTAATTTGACGTGCCAGCCTTTAATTGGAGTTTGTGTAATTAGCCATAATTCCATTCACCTTTAGCTCCTTTGCATGCGCGCAAATGAATGTCATTAGCGATCTCGGGATATTTTGCAGACCGTATTACCATAAATTCTGGTTCGGAACAACGGAGGATTTCTGTTGACCAATATGTTTGGGGATCTATAAGCCTCTGTGTCACACTCAAATGCATATTATTATTAATAATAATAATTATTATTAGCATTTTCTTATTGCTGTCCTCTCTCTTTACAATACAGAACACAAAAAACATGGAGAGGAACTCAAATACTAGAGCCCTGAAATAGAATTACAAGAAGTTCACTTCTCTTTCCTAGCAGGATATGCCTAGAATGGCTTGTTATTGCAGGCTACCCAGAAACTACTCCTGCCAACTTACCAGTTCAAAAACAAGAAATTGCAAGTAGATAAAAAGGTACCACTTCGGAGGGAAGGTAACAGGGTTCTGTGCACCTCGGCGTTTAGTCATGCCAGCCACATGATCACAGAAACATCTTCGGACAGTGCTGGATCTTCAGCTTGGAAATGGAGATGAGCACCACCCCCTAGAGTTGGATTTGACTAGCTTTCGCGCAAGGGAAACCTTTACCTTTACCCCAGGAACTAACTGTTTAGCAGGTCAGGGCTGAGCAGAGCAGACCCTTGGGTTCATCAGCAAGACTCAGGAGAGCAGAGTGGGACCAAGGGCAGAAATGTGCAGTAACCTCAGGAACAGAGCAGCTGTTGTTGTCTGGCCCAGGGAAGCTCCAAGGTTACAGAAGCAGGGAGCAAGCCTGGGTGGAAGAACAATGGCTCCCTGGGCCCGGCTGGTATGAGACAAGGCAGAGAACAGAGGAGAGTGGAGCTTAACTCAAAGGCCAGCTGTGAAGCTGGGGGCTATGAAAAGGGAGGAAGGGGAAATAAGAGGGAGCTGGGAGGAAAAGAAGAAAGCAGAAGTAGGAGGCAGGTTGCAGTTTTGTGGCTCTTCTCCTATGTAATGCAGTGTAGCCCTAAGATGGGTGAAGTGAATCACATCTTCGGTGTTACCCAAAGAAACAGTATCCCAATTAGTTGGGGGAATTAGCTTTAAGGAGACAGAGTGAGAGGAAGTAACTGGGGTTCTCCACCAATATGTACAGGGATTTTTCCCTTAAGAGAACTCTTGAAATAAATCAAGCTGATATTCAACTGGAAAGGTTTTTATTAAAAGAAAATAAAAATGTGCAAAAAGCACACACACATATACATTGAAAATACATACTAGGCTAACTAAGGAAATCAGGGAGGAAAGGGGAAAAACAAGTATGGGGAAGGCTATACTTACCAGTCGCAAAGAAAGAGGTCCATGGAGGCAGCAGCAAAATGATCAGCGTTTCACAGAGAGAAGGAGAGAAGACCCAATGGATTGAGGAAGTGAGCATAGATCCAAGAACACACACACTGCATTGGTGACTAGGTGCTCTTGATACAGGGTAATATGTTCCCTGGGGCAAGCTGACTTATTCACCTGAAAAACAATAACTTAATGGTTTTTTTCCCTGAGTTGGACAAAAAGGTGGAGAGGCTTGATGGGTTTTCCTGAGGTGGACTATAGATATGAAATGGGGCTTGACGACCCTGCAAGTAGCAAATGAGAAAAGCTACTAGGTTTGGTGAATAGAATTAAGTATTGCTTAATTAAGGTAACAGAGCTAGTTTGGTGTAGTGGTTAGCAGCACAGACTTTATTCTGGGAGAACTGGGTTTGATTCCCCATTCCTCCACATGAAGCTGCTGGTGTGACCTTGGGTCAGTTACAAGTTGTTTCGAAGCTGTTCCCTCATGAGCAGTTCTCAAAAGAGCTCTCTCAGCCCCACCTACTTCACAGGGTAAAGGAAGGGAAAGGAGGGGAAGGGAAGGGAAAGGAGATCATAAGCCACTCTGAGACTTCTTCAAGTAGTGAAGCATGGGGCATAAATCTAATCTCCTCTTCCTTCTCTTCTTCAGGTTTCCATGGTCCCCAAGTAGGGTTGCTAGCCTCCAGCTGGAGCCTGGTATTCTCTTGGAATTACAACTGATCTCCAGATGACAGAGATCGGTTACCCTGAAGAAAACGGCTGCTTTGGAGGATGGACTCCATAGTTTTGTATACCAATGAGGTCCCTCCCAAAATGCCACTCTCCACAGGCTCCATCCCCTAAATATCCAGATATTTCCCAACCCAGCGATGGCAATCCTAGGCATCTGGCTGGACCTGTTGGAAACAGTATACTGGGTTAAAGGGACTTCAGTCCCTCCAGCAGGGCCCTATTTAATGAAACAGAGTAAGCAGGCCTGTAGCCAGGATTTCGTGGCTTATGGGACAATTTTTTTCTGGTGGGGCTGAAGTTCTCAGTGCAGAAAGAAGAACCATTGAGCCAAGAGGAAGCTGTGACCAGGACAGATCTCTAAATTGCAAGCTGTCAACCACTTTAGATGACAATTCTCAGCTGCTGAAAGTTAATCACTTCTGCCAGCCTAAGCAACAATTCCAATAACAAGCCAGCAGGTGGCGGTGATGACTCCTATGGTCAAGAAAGCCAATACTTAGGCAGAAAAACTCTCTTAAAGGAGGCCGGTTTCTCAAGACAGAGTTAGAAGGGATCCTAGAGGTCACCAACTCTAACCCCTTTGCTCAGTGTGGGAATTAGTCAACTACAGCACCCCGCTCTACTTAAAGGAGCACAAGCCTTTTAAAAAAAGTTTTAAATGTTTGGAAGAAGGCATTTACAGGAGAAATTCTTGTGGGTCTGTGCCTTTAAGAAAGGGGGCAGAGTCCCCCAAAACCCCGCCGTAGCTACGGGCCTGAGAGTAAGCACCAGAAAGGGTGATGTTGTTTGTAAGCTGAAGTAGCAACTAGTGTTTAAAGTTTCAATTGCAGTTTCTATTTGATGAAGACAAAGTAATTATCTTTCCCCCCATGTAGGGCAGTGATGTTATCAATCTGGTGTAACTTTCACGCATTTTTATTTATTGGTTCCAGCCAGCCACTCAGATAAATACAGCTCGGATAAATACAGGCATGCAGAAGCCTGTGGCCTGCTGTTTAGGAAAGCTGAGAGATTAAACACGGCCGGCACTGAGAATCAAGCATATTGACAGATCAAGCGCGTGAGAGAATAAGCTCTTTTGATGAAGCTGCAGTTCCAGTTTTGACTCATCAGCTTCAAAAAAATACGGGGACGGAGTCACAGCCACAATCCCCTCCTCCAAACCAGATGAGCTAGAGCTTTGCGCCTGATCTCAGCTGTGACAATTCCGGCTAAAAATCTTTCTGTTTCAGAAATAAAAATGAAGAAGAAGAGGAGGAGGAGGAGGAGGAGAGAACATAAGAACGTAAGGGAAGCCACTGTTGGATCAGGCCAATGGCCCATCTAGTCCAACACTCTGTCACACAGTGGCGAAAATATACCAGGTGCCATCAGGAGGTCCACCAGTGGGGCCAGGACACTAGAAGCCCTCCCACTGCTGCCTCCCCAGCACCAAGAATAGAGTGTATCACCTGTCCCAGACTTAGAGCTCCTATCTATACCTTGTGGCTAATAGCCACTGATGGAGAAGGTATTGGATTTATAGAAGAAGAAGAAGAGATTGGATTTTTACCTTTATACCCTTCACTCGGAGTCTCAGAGCAGCGTACAATCTCCTTTCCCTTCCCCTCCCCACAACAAACACCCTGTGAGGTAGGTGGGGCCGAGAGAGTTCTCCCAAGAACTGCCCTTGAGAGAATAGCTCTGAGGAAAACTTGTGACTGACCCAAGGTCACACCAGCAGCTGCATGTGGAGGCGTGGGGAATCAAACCGGGTTCTCCCAGATTAGAGTCCGCGCACTTGACCACTACACCAAACTACCCTGCCCTTCACTACCCAAAGGAGTCTCAGAGCGGCTTATGAACTCCTTTCCCTTCCCCTCCCCACAACAGACACCCTGTGAGGTAGGTGGGGCTGAGAGAGCTCTGACAGAAGCTGCTCTTTTTCAAGGACAGCTCTTGTCAGAATTATGGGCTTGCCCAAGGTCACCCAGCAGGTGCAAGTGGAGGAGTGGGGAATCAAACCCGGTTCTCCCAGATTAGAGTCCGCGCACGTAACCACTACACCAAAGCGGCTCACAATCTAGAGATTGTTGTATGTATAGGGTGATCCATAATTAGGATTGCTAACCTGTAGGTGGGGCCCAGAGTTCCTCCAGAATCTCCAGATGATATAGAAGAGTTCTCCTGGAGAAAATGGCTGCTTTGGAAGGTGGAATCTATGGCATTACACCTTGCCAAGGCCCCTCCCTCCTTAAACAATTCCCTCCCGAGGCTCCGCCCCCACCAGAAGGTTGGCAAACCCATCCCGTTTTTACTCCTCCACCTCCTTGGACAGTGAGCTCCCAGCCATAGCCATCAAGACTCAGGGAGGTGGCAGAAGCCCATTCCTTTCCTAACCTAAAGAACCAGTTTGGTGTAGTGGTTAAGTGCGTGGACTCTAATCTGGGAGAACCAGGTCTGAGTCCCCACTCCTCCACTTGTACCTTCTGGATAACCTTGGGTAAGCCATAGTTCTGACAAGAGCAGTCCTTGAAAGGGCAGTTCTCTCAGCCCCACCTACCTTACAGGGTGTCTGTTGTGGGGAGGGGAACGGAAAGGAGATTGTAAACTGCTCTGAGACTCTGAGTAAAGGGCAGGGGTATAAATCCAATCATCATCATCATCATCATCTTCTTCTTCTTCTTCTTCTTCTTCTTCTTCTTCTTCTTCTTCTTCTTCTTCTTCTTCTTCATCTTCATCTTCATCTTCATCTTCATCTTCATCTCCTCCTCCTCCGAAGGGTATTATCAGTGCTGGACTTAGAATGAGAGGTGAATGCAGGGTCGGCTCCAGGAATTTCTGCGCCCTAGGCGGATGCAGATCCTAACCTCCCGGTTGGGCCTGGAGACCCAGCCATGCCGCCCCCCCTCCTTCCCCCCCAGGGAGGAGGGGGAGGGCGGGCAAGCTGTGCCCTGGCTGGGTGCTCTGCAGTGGCGGTGGCAGCGGCGGGGAGTCCCCGCTGGCCGCTACCCCCTCCCCCCTCCAGGGAGGAGGGGGAGGGCGACTTGCGCCCTAGCCGGGCGCTTTCGGCGGTGGAGGGGGCGGCAGTGGGGAGATCCCGCTGGCTGCCGGCAGTCGCCTCCTCTTCCTCCTCCCCCCCCGGGAGGAGGGGAGGGCAACTTGCGCCCTAGCCGGGTGCTTTTCGGCAGCTGGCGGGCGCCCGGTTAGGACGGCGGGGGGCGCTTTTGGGGAGGGGAGCAGGGCGCCATTTGGCGCCCCTGAGGCTGGCGCGCCCTAGGCGAGCACCTAGTTTGCCCAATGGGTGATCCGGCTGTGGGTGAATGAAAGGGTTCAAGCCCCCAGTTGGCATTAGCTTACTGCATGAACTTGGGGTGTGTGCTAGGTGCTCTCAAGTCACTCCCAACATATGATGACCTCATGAATTAATATCCCCCAAAATGTCCTCTGGTTAACAGCCTTGCTCAGCTCTTGCAAACTGAGGGCCTTTGGGGCTTTCTCGGTTGAGTCCATCCATCTCCTGTTGGGTCTTCCTCTTCTCCTGCTGCCTTCAACTTTTCCTAGCGTGATTGTCTTTCCCAGAAGAAAGTTTGAGTCCAGTGGCACCTTTAAGAGCCAAACAAGTTGTATTCAAGGTATAAACTTTCATCTGCATGCTCACTTCTTCAGATACAGTTAAAGAAGATGTCCTCAACCAGTACAAGAACCATTATCGTGCCACATAATATGCTCCCACACGTGTATATTTGGTTGCTTTGGGCTCCCGTCGCTCCAGCTAACTAAACAAGCCAATTCTCTTAGGTCTGATTTTCCCAGCAAACATCTTCTGCCTAACAGAGCTATGCGTGGTTCTCTACTATCAAAACATGGGAAGATGCCAGGCTTGGAGCCCACAAAGGGGAATCAAGCTGAAGCCCTCTACATTAGTCATAGAACCATCCATCCATCTATCCATCCATCTACTTGTCTATCTATCTGTCTGTCTGTGTCTGTCTGTCCATCCTTCCATCCGTCCGTCCATCCGTCCATCCATCCATCCATCCATCCATCCATCCATCCATCCATCCATCCATCCATCCATCCATCCAGGGAAGGGTGGCCTAGTAAATCTAATTTAATAAATAATATCTACGACCACCACCACCACCATCATCTCTCTCATCTATTGTCTGTCTGTCCGTCTGTCTGTCCATCTCCCTCTCCCTCTCTGTGTTTCTGTGTTTCTGTCTATCTCATCTCTCTCTACACCCACCCACCCACCCACCCACCCACCCACCCACCCACCTATCCATCTATCTATCTATCTATCTATCTATCTATCTATCTATCTATCTATCTATCTATCTATCTATCTATCTATCTATCTATCTATCTATCTATCTATCTATCTATCATCCATCCCTCTATCTATCCATCTCATCTCTCTCTCTCTCATCTATCATCTCCCTCTCTGTGTTTCTATCTGTCTGTTCCCCTGTCTGTCTCTATCATCTATCTATTCCATTTGTCCATCCATCTATCCATCTTCTATCTTCTATCATCTCTCTCTGTGTGTTTCTACCTGTCTGTCTGTCTGTCCCTCTGTCTGTCTCTGTCATCTATCTATTCTGTTTGTCCATCTGTCTATCCATCTCTCTCTCTGTTCATCTGTCTGTCTGTCCAGCTCTCTCTCTCTCTCTCTTTCCCCCAGTCCAAACCATTTTCAGTTTCATCCCTAACTGGATCACGACAGTCCCAGTCCACGCCTGCCTCACAAAAGGGCCCGCTCCAAAAAAAAAAATCTCAGTCGGAAGTCTGGAGAGTCATTTCCAGCTGTCAAGAAGTTTCATGGCTATTTCATAAGCAACATTACATGTGCAGTCAGGTTTCTAATTCATCACACGAGTTAACCGCACACGCCTCATTGACGGGAATCCATGCTGAAGGTCACTGGGTACTGCAACGTGGAGCCCATTCATAAAATAACCAGAAGCCAAATGGAGGCAGCAGCCAAAGTGCACTCTGAAAGCAGCTTCAAAGGTGTCAGGCACTGGGGAAGGGGCTGTAACTCAATGGCAGAGCACCTGCTCGGAAGGTCCCAGGTTCAATCCTCCGCATCTCCAAGCAGTAGGTGACGGGAAAGACCTCTGCCTGAGACCTGGGAGTGGGCCGCTACCAGCATGAGTAGTTGATACTGACTCTGAAGGACCAAGGGTCAGATTCAGTATACGGCAGCCCCATGTGTTTGGGGAGGGGCTGTGTTTCAGTGGCAGAGCATTGGCTTGGCATGCAGAAGGTCCCAGGTTCAGTCTCCAGCATCTCCAATCAGCAGGTGATGTGATATACTTCATCCTGAAGACCCTGGAGAGCCATTGTCAGTCTGAGTAGACAATACTGACCTCAATAGACCGACAGTCTGATTCAGGATAATGTTTTTAATTTTGTGTGTGTGTGGGGGGAGAGGCCATGCCTCACTCTTAGAACATCTGCTAAACCTGTGGAAGGTCACAGAGTCAATCGTCACCATCTCCAGGTAATACAGGATTGGATAGTAGGTGACCCAAAAGACATGCTGCCCTGTCAAAAAAGTGTCCAGCTGGCATTTGCCAGCGTTCGATCAGACCTTTGCAAGTAGGGTTACCAGCCTCTAGGGGGGACCTGGAGGTCTTCTGACATTACAGCATCTCCAGACTATAGAGAACAGTTCCCCTGGAGAAAATGGATGCTCTTGGAGGGTGGACTCATACCCTGCTGAGGTCCCTCCCCATGTTCCGTCCCCCCAAGTCTCTATGAATTTCCAGACCTGGAGGAAGTACTTCTTCACCCAGAGAGTGATTAACACATGGAATTCAGTGCCACAGGTGGTGGTGGCAGCTACAAGCATGGACGGCTTCAAGAAGGAATTGGAGAAACATCTGGAGCAGAGGTCCATCAGTGGCTCTTAGCCACAAGGTATAGATAGGGACTCTGGGGCAAGTGAGGCTCTGTGTTCTTGGTGCTTGGGGGAGGGGTCAACAGTGGGAGGGCTTCTAGTGTCCTGGCCCCACTGGTGGACCTCCTGATGGCACCTGGTATTTTTGTCCACTGTGTGACAGAGTGTTGGACTGGATGGGCCATTGGCCTGATCGAACGTTGACTTCTCTTATGTTCTTAAGAGCCAGTTTGGTGTAGTGGTTAAGTGTGCGGACTCTAATCTGGGAGAACTGGGTTTGATTCCCCACTCCTCCACTTGCACCTGGCTGGATGACCTTAGGCAAACTGTAGATCTGATAAGAGCTGTTCTTGAAAAAGAGCATTTTCTGTCAAGAGCTCTCAGCCCCCCCTACCTCACAGGGTGTCTATTGTGGGGAGGGGAAGGGAAAGGAGATTGTAAGCCGCTCTGAGACACCTTTGGGTAGTGAAGGGCAGGGTATAAATCCAATCTCTTCTTCTTATGTTCTTAGTGCTTGGGTGGCAACAGTGGGAGGGCTTCTAGTGTCCTGGCCCCACTAGTGGACCTCCTGATGGCCCCTGGTATTTTTGGCCACTGTGTGACACAGAGTGTTGGACTAGATGGGCCACTGGCCTGATCCAACACTGGCTTCTCTTATGTTCTTACGAGCTGGCAACCCTACTCAAAAGGTTCATATAGGCCTTTAGTGTTCAATCAGAGCCTTGAAAATATATAGATGTCCGCCTCTTCACCACCAGTTCCCCCCAATGGAGAGTCTAGTCATTGGAGGAACAGACGGCATGACTTACCCTGGCATGAATTAGGGCTGCCAACCTCCAGGTGGGGTCAACTGTGGTCAATTCCGCGGACAATAACGAAAACCAATGCACTATATATGTATTAAAGAGTGTGAAGCATATCAATTCAAATAAAGTCATAATTGTAACATTCAAACGGCATGTTGCATGGAAAAGTCCAAGTCCGTTCCAAAACAAGAATCACGCACACAAGCACTTTATTTTCATAAGTATAATAACAGTATACTATTTCAGTGAGTGTGTGTTAAAATACACTAATCCCAACATATTTACAGAGGGTTACTAGAATGCTAGAAAACTACACAAATATACAAATAATCCAATATAAAACATCAAGAGACCGAATGACATCGTAAGACTGACATAGGAAAATATAAATCAGGAAACTGACTCAATAGTCTATTTGTCACCAGTAGGAATTCCTGAGAGCCAAAATTCACAAACCATTTTTGGAATTGTGCCCATACCGGAGATATAAAATCTTCTTTGGTTACGAAGTCTAATATTGGCTTCCATTTTCCCATAAACGGAGATCTGATTGGTGTTATTGAAGCACTGTTTAATTTGTTGGTGACACATTCCATTAAGTACTGATCCCATAGCTTTCTGTACCAGAGTGGGATCGTGGGTGGATTAACATCTTTCCAGCAAGAGGCTATAGATGTTCTTGCAGCATATATCACAGTGTCTAGAGTATTTTTATATTTGTGTCTTTCTATATGAGTTGGCCAGTGCTCAAGAAAAACGTTCTCTGGACATAGTGGCAAGTCTATATCTGTGATAGCTTTGACATAATGTTGTATGACTTTTCAGAAAGTGTGGATCTTCTCATATTTCCACCAACAGTGGGCAAATGTGCCAATCTGCTGACATCCCTTCCAGCACAAAGAAGACCTTGTAGAGCTCATATGAGAGATTTGTTGCGGAGAGAGGTACCAACTTGTCATAATTTTAAATCTTTGTAACTCCACAGCTATTGAGTGGTGAAAGTGAGTTTTTGAGGTCCAGAGTGCGGACCAAATCTCATCGTCTAGAGTAAAGTTGCAATCTTTTTGCCGTGAGATTTGGTATGACATCGGCCTAGGTTGGAAGCCTTTTAGCAACAATTGATAGATGGCTGATATCAATCCTCTGTTTCGGGAGTCAAAGATCTTGAGAATTAGTTCAAACTCTGTGCAGTTGAGCGAGAAGGGAAGCAATCTTGGAATGGCAAGTAACATGTTGTAACTGAAAACACAGAAACCATGGTACGGGCAATCCTAACTTATTTTCTATCTCTGATTTTTTTTTAACAGACCTTTTTTGGTTGCAGTATCACAAAGGCGTGTCAAGTTTGCTTCTTTATACCCAGTCATTTCTGAACCGGGAGGTTCACAACCCTCCTTCCTTCTAAGCCTGATGGGAATTTCAGTTCCCACGGCCTCTAGAATTCAACCCGAAGGCTCAGAAAACTACATTTCCCATCAACCTCCACAATCCACTGAGTTCTGTGATGGGTGGGTAGCCAACGGTGCCTGTCGCCAGCGGCCCCTGTGATGATGAATGCCACCAACCCAGCAGTCGGGAATGTATGAGAAACACTGTTCCCTTTAAGTTACAAACAAATCATGAAGGTTGAGCATACAGGGCAGTCACCCCCAGAGGAAACAGGCATGGCGAGTAGATCAAGTTCAATTTTTCAAAGGCATAGTTTGTGACGATCCCTGCATCACTCGTGGCAGCTGCCATCTTGAGAAAGACAAATTCCTCACTCCCCCACACAGAAGGAAATGTCCTACTGAGACCCACAGATACTGCCTCTACCGCCCAAAGAAGGACTCTTTTCCCCCTTCGCAACTACTGATTTTATTCATACGCAAACGGATGCAGATTTAGTGACTTCAATTTCATTCCATTATGAGTTCTTAAACCCAGTGACGATTGTAGAGGGCTACGTGTGCATGTCTTTACCAATTAGATCAGGGGTCCCCAACGTGGGGCCCATTGGTGCCATAGTCCCTGCTAACATTTGTCCTGTTGACTGCCAAGTGTTTTTAAAAAGTGTGAGGGGTCACGTGAGGCTTTTGCCCAGCGAGAGTACCTGATTGGCCATTGAAGGAGGAGGAGGAGGAGGTTAAAATCCTTGGGGCTCTTTAGCTTGGAGAAACGACGGCTGAGGGGTGACATGATCGAGGTTTATGAGACTATGCATGGGACAGAGCAGGTTGAGAAAGAAGTACTTTTCTCCCTTTCTCGCAATACAAGAACTCGTGGGCACTCCATGAAATTGCTGAGCAGTCGGGTTAGAACAGATAAAAGGAAGTCCTTCTTCACCCCAAGAGTGATTAACATATGGAATTCACTGCCACAGGAGGTGGTGGCAGCTGCAAGCATGGACAGTTTCAAGAGGGAATTAGATAAGCATATGGAGCAGAAGTCCATCAGTGGCTATTAGCCACAGGGTATAGATGGGAACTCTCAGTCTGGGGCAGGAGATGCACTCTATTCTTGGTGCTGGAGGGGGCAGCAGTGAGAGGGCTGCTAGTGTCCTGGCCCCACTGCTGGACCTCCTGATGGCACCTGGTATATTTTGGCCGCTGTGTGACAGAGTGTTGGACTAGATGGGCCATTGGCCTGTTTCAACATTGGCTTCTCTTATGTTCTTATGAGGAGGAGAGAAGAGGTTAGATTTATACCCTGACCTTCACTTGGAGTCCCAGAGCCTCTTACAATCTCCTTTCTCTTCCTCTCCCCACAACAGGCACCCTGGGAGGTAGGTGGGGCTGAGAGAGCTCTTTTGAGGACTGCCCTTGAGAGAACAGCTCTGAGACAACCTGTGACTGACCCAAGGAGGAGGAGCGGGGAATCAAATCTGGTTCTCCAAATTAGAATCCATGCTCTTAGCCACTACACCAAATGGTTGATTGGCTGTGCAGATTTTTAAAAATATTGTTTTGGCGGCAGCAGCTGCCACCACAGCACAAGGATCTTAACTTGGTGACTGAAGGTAAGCTGCGGCAGCCATTTTGTGGCTGGCTCTGTCTCCTGAAGCAGCCATTTTGTGCCCTCACCCACCACTCTGTGTCAGAATTCCAAAGGTGAAGGCGGGGCTGAGAGAGGTAGGTGGGGCTGAGAGCACTCTTTCCAGAACTGCCCTTGAGAGAACAGCTCTGATATAACTATGGCTTGCCCAAGGTCATCCAGCAGCTGCAAGTGGAGGAGTGGGGAATCAAACCCAGTTCTCCCAGATTAGACTCTGCACACTTAACCACTACACCAAACTGTCTCTCCGATGGCCCTCTGAAGATGATTGTATTGGTCAGGCCGCCTATACGGCATAGTAGTGCTGATACACAAACACTCCTGGAAAATATGAGTCTGGTAGCACCTTAAAGTCTAACACAAATCGTGGCAGGATATGAGCTTTCATGGGTCACAGCTCACCTCTTCTAGAGTCCCCATTCCTCAGGCGGGGGCAGGGGACCCCTCACTTTCAGGGCATTCTGCTTGTTGCTCCCAAACACCGATGTCAACTCATGTAACCAGGGCCGGCTCCAGGTGTCTGGGCGCCCTAGGCAGGACAGCCTGGAGCACCCCCCACTGGGGATGCCAACCTCCCGGTGGGGCCTGGAGACCGGGGGGCAGCAGCGGAGTACTGGCTTTCCTGGAGGCTCCGCAGCTGCGGGGGCCCCAGGAAAGCCAGGGAAGGGGGCGGGGGGGGTCTAGCTGCCGCCCCCTCCCTCCCAGTGCTGACTTTTCTGGGGGCTCTGTGGCTGCGGGGCCCCCAGGAAAGCCGGGGAAGGGGGCATGGGGTCTAGCCGCTGCCCCCTCCTTCCCAGCGCCAGCTTTTCTGGGGGCTCTGTGGCTGCGGGGCCCCCAGGAAAGCTGGGAAGGGGGCAGGGGTTTAGCAGTGGCTGCGGCAGGCGCCCAGTTAGGGTGGTGGGGGGCGCTTTGGGGGGGGGAGTGGGGCGCCATTTAGTGCCCCTGAGGCCGGCGCGCCCTAGGCGAGCA
Organism: Gekko gecko; assembly: GCA_029375565.1. Lineage (NCBI taxonomy): Eukaryota > Metazoa > Chordata > Lepidosauria > Squamata > Gekkonidae > Gekko > Gekko gecko. The sequence goes on along the minus strand of JAPDNY010000007.1, from coordinate 13,135,703 downwards.
CCTAGTCCTCCCTATGGACGATCCGGCCATGCATGTAACAGATGCAATGACAACACACAGAAGTGAAATCATCACTTCTGGGACGTCACATGGCAATGTCCTGGTTTAAGGGTAATAGTCTATGATTTGAGGGCAATTTTACCACAGACTTTTGCCCTCAAACCAGAGTGCCACTACACAATGTCCGTGGTGTGACGATGTCACTTCTGCGTGATGTCATCACATCACTAATGTTGCTGTTTGGGGGTGGAGCCCCGCCCCACTCCCAGAACATAAGAACATAAGAGAAGCCAATGTTGGACCAGGCCAATGGCCCATCCAGTCCAACACTCTGTCACACAGTGGCCAAAAATACCAGGTGCCATCAGGAGGTCCATCAGTGGGGCCAGGACGCTAGAAGCCCTCCCACTGCTGCCCCCCTCCAAGCACCAAGAATACAGGGTATCACCTGCCCCAGCCGGAGAGTTCCTATCTATACCTTGTGGCTAATAGCCACTGATGGACCTCTGCTCCAGATGTTTATCCAATTCCCTCTTGAAGCCGTCCATGCTTGCAGCTGCCACCACCTCCTGTGGCAGTGAATTCCATGTCTTAATCACCCACTGGCACGTGGTGAGTACCTAGCAACCCTAACGTCTTCAGATACATGGTGCGTTTGGGGATAGTCTCTAAAGAAGTGAACACTGACTCACAAAAGCTCCTACCCTGCGACAAATTTTGTTAGTCTTTAAGGTGTTACTGGACTCTGGCTCTTTTCTCCTGCTCCAGACAGACCAACACAACTACCAGTCTTGATCCGTCTCCTGAAAAAAAATGTGTATCTTTCAGCAGAAGGAAAAGGAGACGGGATGAAAATAAAGACCTGCTGATTCCGTTTGAACAAGAGAGAAGCCAACTGCAGACAGAGAGGTTTGGGTCACAGCAGCAGAGAGGAGAAGCTTGAAATCCTGCCCAGGGTAAGGGAGCCACAGTTCTCCCCGCTGTGTTTTTCTTCAAAGCCACTTGCATCTGTACCATGTCGTCAGAGCGGTAGATGTCCGTCCGTAACACCAGCCAAACGTTTCATGTTCTGTGTGTGTTGGAAGGCGAACTGCAGACATTTAAGCCGAGTTGGAAGAGCCCACTTGGAGGATATGCTCTGAGCGCTGGCTGGTATGTGGTCTCCAAAGGCTCAGATATCATCACGGCAAAGAAAAAAACGGTTGGGAATTATTGGCAGAGAGGGGGAAAAAATTAACTGCACAAAGTGACCGGGGAGGGTGGGAGAGAAGGAGAAGGAATCGTTAGTTTACAAATACATGGAAATGACATAGACCGTCAGATTCTGATCTGAGACGTAACCTTGGTAAAGGCACTCAATGGCAAGTCACAGACAGCAAAATCGTTCCATTGTGTTAGTACGAAATCGAGCTCTTTCCAATAATGCAACAAAACAGGGATTAAAACAGTATAGCTCAATGGCCACCAAATAAGAAGGGAGCCCTCACTGGAGAAGACCCTGATACTGGGAAAGACTTAAGGTCAAAGAAGAAGGGGACGGCAAAGGATGAGATGGTTAGACAGTGTTATCGATGCAACGAACATAAAATTAAGCAAACCCTGGAGCTCGACAGAAGACAGGAGGGCCTGGTGTGATGTGGTCCATGAGGTCACAAAGAGTCAGACTCGACTGTGTGACTGAACAACAACAACAGGCTCTATGGCAGGCAACAGGACAGACCAATGATGCAATCCTAAACAAAGCGAAGCTCTTCCAAGCCCACTGACATCAATGGGCTCAAAGGGTGTTACATAAGAACATAAGAGAAGCCATGTTGGATCAGGCCAATGGCCCATCCGATCTAACACTCTGTGTCACACAGTGGCCAAAACCCAGGCGCCATCAGGAGGTCCAACAGCAGGGCCAGAACTCCAGAAGCCCTTGCATTCTTGCCCCCAAATCATCAAGAATACAGAGCATCACTTCCTCAGACGGAGTGTTCCATCCGTACCTGGTGGCTAATAGCCACTGGTGGACCTCTGCTCCATATGTTTACCCAAGTTAAGTCTGCATAGGTTAAAGCAGTTCTTCAGAAGGGGCGATGAAGAAGGGGAGAGCAAAGATTACACCACATTTTTTTTGGCCGCTCTTGCCCAACTGTGTTCAGCCATTGAAAGCTGAAAGGGGTGTGGCTGTAGCTCAGCGGTAGAGCATCTGCTTGCCATGCAGAAAGTCCCAGGTTCCATCCCCAGCATCTCCAGTTAAAGGACCAGAGAGGAGGGAGTGGGAAAGACTTCAGCCTGTGACCCTGTAGAGCTGCTGCCAGTCTGAGTAGACAATACTGACCTTGATGGACTAATGGTCTGAACAGGGAGGAGGCATGGCTCAGTTGTAGAGCATCTGCTTGGCATGCAGAAGGCCACAGGTTCCATCCCCAGCATCTCCAGTTAAAGGACCAGAGAGGAGGGAGTGGGAAAGACTTCAGCCTGTGACCCTGCAGAGCTGCTGCCACTCTGAGTAGACAATACTGACCTTGATGGACTAATGGTCTGAACAGGGAGGAGGCATGGCTCAGTTGTAGAGCATCTGCTTGGCATGCAGAAGGCCACAGGTTCCATCCCCAGCATATCCAGTTAAAGGACCAGAGAGGAGGTGATGGGAAAGCTGCTGCCAGTCTGAGTAGACAATACTGACCTTGATGGACTAATGGTCTGAACAGGGAGGAGGCATGGCTCAGTTGTAGAGCATCTGCTTGGCATGCAGAAGGTCCCAGGTTCCATCCCCAGCATCTCCAGTTGAAGGACCAGAGAGGAGGTGACGGGAAAGCTGCTGCCAGTCTGAGTAGACAATACTGACCTTGATGGATTAATGGCCTGATTCAGTACAAGGCAGCTTCATGTGATAGGGAAGACATGTGAATGAGTCGTCACCACCACGGGTCGCTCAATCAGCCAATCAGGAGTGGGTCATTTTCTTGCCCGCTGCCTTCCTTGGTTGTCTTCAACCTCTCCAGGACTCCAGCGGCTCTGCTACCTGGCCACCATGCTGGCAAGATGTCGGCCACAAGCACAATTCATATTCTGGGAGCTCCCGATCTCTCCCGTAAGCTGAAGGAAGCAAACCTTCGTGACTCGATTAAGGAAACATCCGAGTGGAGTGAAAAGATGTATTGACACCAGGATGGTAATAAGTGAGCTTCAGCGGCTAGACGTGGTCTTTAATCTTGGCAGTGACACCGTGAACTCTGCTTCACCTTTGGTATTTATTCACCTGCCTCCCCGCTCCCTAACGAAACCCATTCCAAACAAATTAATCAGCATTTGTCAATGAGCTTTTGAGGGGTGTCACTTCGACAGTTCTGCAAAACAGCAAAGTTTGAGCTTAACAGAAGAAGCAGAATTTATTTTTTATCCATTATATAGATGTTCTTATATGGTGAATTTATAACCTCCTCCGCCCCACCCTGGCTGACTATTACTGCTAAGCATCCTGATGGTATGTTATTCAGAAGAATAATTTTTATAGACAAGGATTTCTCACATATCTTTATTCAGATGTACTTTAATTCCCCGGCAGACCAAAATGCGGATCATAAATACCGATATTTTATGTAGGTAATGGCCTCCGCTTGGAACAGGTAATTTATTTAATTAAAATATTTAGATTCTCCTCCTTAGCGATGGAGTTCCTGGGGTAGAACAAGGTAAAATCATAAAGCAATTACCAGAATAATCAAAAGCAACCAAAAAGGCGAGCAGAAATAAAACACGCCCCACGAAATCACAAATGGAGCATCAGCAATCAAACCATATATATCCAAAGGATAAAAATGTTTGAAATTAATCAAGAAAAAGGAAGGATAGGAGCGGCATAAAACATATATTTGTTCATTTTCAATGTGTAGCCCAACTTGGCTAAAAGACTGGGGAAACCAGGTGCTTGGTGAAAAAGAAAGATACCCCACTTCTGATCCTCTTCCTGATGATGAGATTTGGGGGACAGGCTAATGGTTACAGCCACTCCCTGGCTCTGCCCGAACTACAATCCTTCCTTATTATATAAAAGTCATTTGGGGTGGCAAGATTTGATGTGCGCCAAAATCAGTTTGCTCCCTGCCCTGTCACTCAGAAGCTTCCCCAGCTTCCCCTATCCATTGGCTGCGTCGCCTAAGTCCCACCCCAGAAGCAGCACCCGCAAAAATTTGCCTCACAGTGCGTCCGCAGCCCTCAGAACATGGTCACTTCAGCCCTGCCGCTGCGCCTGGTCCCCTCAGAAGACAGAGACTCCACCTCAATCCACTTCAGACTCCCCCCGCCGCTCTAGGTGGCCTCTGCCACCACAGCCGAGAACCCTATTGCTGACAACCACCTGGGTCAGTGGGGCATACGGGACAATGGTGCTCGAATGAAGGAGGAGGAGGACAGGGGCTGTGGGTTTTTTTTTACTGGCACGGGTGGCCTTGCTGCTACTGGGACCCCAGCTAGTTCGGCTGCTGCTGCTGCCAATGCCAAAGGTTCCAACTGCCCAGTGCCTGCCCTGAGAGGCATCCACTCCAGTTTAGCCCAGTGTCCACCGGTTGGGGGGTATGTGTGCAAGAGGCAGCACAATCTGGTCAGCCCTCCCCCGCCACTTACTCAGTCTGCCTGTCCGCGGCAACTCTGCAGCCGCTGGAGCATGGGGGGGGGGCAAGACAGGCCAGAATTCCTCCTGCTGCTGGGCCCCAGGCACGCTTGCAGCTGCTGCCACCTCCACCACACTTTTCGCCCACCGAGTACTCCCCTGAGAGGCAGCTGCAACAGTATTGCCTGGTGCCCGGCATGGCTACCTCTGTCCACCTGCTTGCACAGCCTGGTATTGCAGCGTCCGAGAGCCCTGATGATGGTGTGGATTGCTGTCCCTCCAGTAGGCCCCGCCCTTCCTCCTCCAGCGCTCAGAGCTCAGGCTGCTGAACCTCCGCTGCCTCACAACACAGCCCTGCCAAGTAGGCTGCCCTCTTCTCCACCTTGCCTGATGATGGCGTGGACCGCTGCTCCCTTGGGCCTCCGGTAGGCCGCGCCCTTCCTCCTCTGCTGCACGGAGCTCAGGCCACCGACCCTCCACTGCCTTGGGACCCAGCCCTACCAAGTAGCCTCTCCTCTTCCCCAGCGTGCATGGAGCTCTCCCAAGGCCTCCTCCTCCTCCTCCTCCTCCTCCTCCTCCTCTTCTTTTCAAGACAATGTGGAGTACTTTCGTCCCTCCCAGGGCCCCTTCAGGAATCAATGATAACCCTCTCAATGATAACAAACATGTGGACAAGGGGGACCCAATAGATATTATTTACCTTGACATCCAGAAAGCTTTTGATACAGTTCCTCATCAAAGGCTCCTAAGTAAGCTCAATAGTCATGGGATAAAAGGACAAGTCCTCTTGTGGATCAAAAACTGGCTTATAAATAGAAAACAGAGAGTGAGTATAAATGGGAAACTTTCCCAGTGCAGGGTGGTAAGCAGTGGGGTACCACAGGGATCAGTACTCGGTCCGATGCTTTTTAACTTGTTTATTAATGATTTGGAATTGGGAGTAAGCAGTGAAGTGGCTAAATTTGCAGATGACACGAAGTTGTTCCGGGTGGTGAAAACCAGGGAGGAGTGTGAGGCACTCCAAAGGGATCTGTCGAGGATGGGTGAGTGGGCGTCAACGTGGCAAATGGGGTTCAATGTGGCCAAGTGCAAAGTGATGCACATTGGAGCCAAAAATCCTAAATATAAATACACATTGATGGGATCTGAACTGGCAGAGACGGACCAAGAGAGAGATCTTGGAGTCGTAGTAGATAACTCAATGAAAATGTCTAGACAGTGTGTAGCTGCAATAAAGAAGGCCAACGCTATGCTGGGGATTATTAGGAAGGGAACTGAAAACAAATCAGCCAGTATCATCATGCCCCTGTATAAATCATTGGTGCGACCTCATTTGGAATACTGTGTACAGTTCTGGTCACCACATCTCAAAAAGGATATTATAGCATTGGAAAAAGTGCAGAGAAGGGCAACTAGAATGATAAAAGGGTTGGAACACCTTCCTTATGAAGAAAGGTTAAAATGCTTGGGGCTCTTTAGCTTGGAGAAACGACGGCTGAGAGGTGACATGATTGCGGTTTATAAGATTATGAATGGGATTGAGCAGGTTGAGAAAGAAGTCCTTTTCTCCCTTTCTCACAATATAAGAACTCGTGGGCACTCCATGAAATTGCTGAGCAGTCGGGTTAGAACGGATAGAAGGAAGGACTTCTTCACCCAAAGAGTGATTAACACATGGAATTCACTGCCACAGGAGGTGGTGGCAGCTGCAAGCATGGACAGTTTCAAGAGGGAATTAGATAGACATATGGAGCAGAGGTCCATCCGTGGCTATTAGCCACAGGGTATAGATGGGAACTCTCAGTCTGGGGCAGGTGATGCACTCTATTCTCGGTGCTGGGGGGGGAACAGCAGCAGTGGGAGGGCTTCTAGTCTCCTGGCCCCATTGCTGGACCTCCTGATGGCACCTGGTATATTTTGGCTGCTGTGTGACAGAGTGTTGGACTAGATGGGCCATTGGCCTGATTCAACATTGGCTTCTCTTATGTCCTTATGTCCTTATGTTCTTATGTTCTCTCTCTCTCTGTGCTGCCAAGAACTGACCTTCTCCCCTGCCTGCACTGCTGGAGTGGTGATCCCTGCCTGTGGCCTGTGGGCTACACAGGCCTCCTCTGTGGGCAAGCAGATTGGCAGTGGGGGAGAGGATTTCAGCTTGGGTCTGCTTCCCAGGGACTGCTTTAAATCCTGATTTAGCAGCTGCACTGGAGCATTTGGGTGCAGGTGTCACAACATTACACACAACTCCCTTCAGGAAATGTTTACCAGGCCTGAATGCCAACACGACACATTTCTAGAGCCTCTCACAACTATGCAAGATGTGGACATGTGTGTGAACTGTGTGTGTGTGAGTGTGCCCATGACCACAATCCATGGATGCTGATGCAGAAACATTCAGGGCTATTTTAGGGCAGGAACGCACAGGAACGGAGTTCCAGCTGGCTCCTGAGTTGGCCACGCCCAGCCGGAACTTATTAGCATAACAGGCCACACCCAACAGCAGAAACTCGTGAGGATTGGCTACATTAGGGGGGGTGTGGCCTAACATGCAAAGGAGTTCCTGCTCCAAAAAAAGCCCTGGGTTTTGACAACAAACGAGGTCAACAGAATAAGAAGCAAAAGGTGGATGTGGCTGGATGACCACACTTCTGGCAACATGGGGGTGTGGCCTGATAGGCGAATGAGCTGTGCTATCAGGGGTGTGGCCTAATATGCTAATGAGTTCCTGCTGATGGATGTGGCCTGTTATGCTAATAAGTTCCTGCTGGGCTTTTTCTACAAAAAGAGCCCTGGAAACATCCATTGACTTAGCAATGATGTTGCAGTCATATCTGTGGGACTCCGGAGAGCTGCTCAAAGTCAGACAGTGCCATTGGCCGGGTGCTGGGTCTGCTTCTCTGGGGGGTAGGAGGAAAGATATGTTGTCTGGAGTTCAGTTGTGGTACCTGGTGATCTTCAGGCTCCACTTGGAGGTTGGCTGCCCTGGGTGTAGCAGTCACTGCTTCAGAGAAGGGTCTCCTAGATCCAGGTTCTTGCTGTAGAGGCTGAGTGGGTGATTTTCGACCACTCACAGACTTTCAGCCTAACCTACCTCACAGGGTTGCTGTGCAAGTCAAAAGGGGGAGAGGAGAATGATGTAAGCTGCTTTGGTCCCCATTGTAGGGAAAGACTACTTTTCCTCCTGGAAAACCATGGTTGCCAATCACCAGGTGAGGGCTGGAGACCGCTCAGAATTACAACTGCTCTCCAGATGGCTTAGATCAGTACCCCTGGAGAAAATAGTGTGGTAGTCAAGGCTTCAGAGCATGGAAGAGGCTGAAGGTGTGTGTGGGGGGAAATGGAAAGCTGAAGAGTGAGGGGAAAATGAAGGTAGGTTAATGATTGCCTGGAAAGGAGATAGGGTTGCCAACTCCGGGTGGGAAATTCCTGGGGATTTGAGGGATGGAACCTGGAGATGGTGAGCTTTGAGGAGGGGTGGGACCTCAGACAGGTACAATGCCATAGACTCCACCCTCCCAACCAGCCATTCCCTCCTGGGGAACCACTGTTGCCAATCACAGGCAAGGGGTAGAAATCACTCTGAATTATAACTCATCTCCAGGAGTGAGTGGGGAGGAGATGTGAAGTTGAAATCAGAGGGACAAATATTGGCAGGTTCATGCTTGGCTGGGAAGTCATACAGCAAGAGGCATCACAATCCGGTCAGCCCTCCCCCATCACTTACTCACTGTCTGCCTGGCTGGGAAGGAGATAGGGTTGCCACCTTCAGCTTGGAAAATTCATGCAGATTTGAGGGGTGGACCCTGAAGAGGGTGAGGTTTCAGCAGGGGTGGGTCCTCAGACAGGTACAATGCCATAGACTCTACCATCCAAACCGGCCATTTCCTCCTGGGTAACAATCATTGCCAGTCTCCGGGTGAGGGCTGGAGATCGCTCAAAATTACAACTGCTCTTCAGGTATCAGAGATGGGTTCCTCTGGAGAAAATGGTGGTTTGTTGTTGTTCAGTCGCACAGTCGAGTCCGACTCTTCGCGACCCCATGGACCAGATTACGCCAGGCCCTCCTGTCTTCCCCTGTCCGCTGAAGTCTGCTCAATTTCATGTTCGTTGCATCGATGACACTGTCTAACCATCTCATCCTTTGCCGTCCCCTTCTTCTTTGACCTTCAATCTTTCCCAGCATCAGGGTCTTCTCCAGTGAATGCTCCCTTCTCATTTGGTGGCCAAAGTATTTGAGCTTCAGCTTCAGGATCTGGCCTTCAAGGGAACAGTCAGGGTTGATTTCTTTTAGGATTGACTGATTTGATCTCCTTGCAGTCCAAGGGACTCTCAAGAGTCTTCTCCAGCACCATAGTTCAAAAGAATCTATTCTTCGGCGCTCAGCCTTCCTTATAGTCCAACTCTCGCAGCCATACATTACTACGGGGAATACCATTGCTTTGACAATGCGGACTTTTGTTGGCAAGGTGATGTCTCTGCTTTTTATCATGCTGTTTAGGTTTGCCATTGCTTTCCTCCCAAGGAGCAGGCGTCTTTTAATTTCATGGCTGCAGTCACCATCTGCAGTGATCTGGGATCCTAGGAACGTGAAGTCTGTCACTACTTCTACGACTTCCCCTTCTATTTGCCAAGGAGTGATGGGGCCAGATGCCATGATCTTAGTTTTTTTGATGTTGAGCTTCAAGCCCACTTTTGCGCTCTCCTCTTTCACCCTGAGCAAGAGGCTCTTGAGGTCCTCTTCACTTTCTGCCATCAGAGTGGTATCGTCTGCATATCTGAGGTTATTGATCTTTTCCCCAGCAATATTAACTCCAGCTTGTGATTCATCCAGGCCAGCATTTCGCATGATGTACTCTGCATATAAATTAAATAAGCAAGGTGACAATATACATCCTTGTCGTACTCCTTTTCCTATGCTAAACCAATCAGTTGTTCCATATCCGGTTCTAACTGTTGCTTCTTGACCCTTATACAGGTTTCTCAGGAGACAGGTGAGGTGGTCTGGTACTCCCATCTCTTTAAGAACCTGCCATAATTTATTGTGATCCACACAATCAAAGGCTTTAGCATAGTCAATGAAGCAGAAGTAGATGTTTTTCTGGTACTCTCTTGCTTTCTCCATAATCCAGCGAATGTTGGCAATTTGATCTCTAGTTCCTCTACCTCTTCGAAACCCAGCTTGTACTTCTGGCAGTTCTCTATCCACGTACTGTTGGAGCCTAGCTTGTAGGATTTTGAGCATGACCTTGCTAGCGTGTGAAATGAGTGCAATTGTGCGATAGTTTGAACATTCTTTGACGTTGCCCTTCTTTGGGATTGGAATGTAAACTGACCTTTTCCAATCCTGTGGCCACTGTTGTGTTTTCCAAATTTGTTGGCAAATTGAGTGCAGCACTTTAACAGCATCTTCTTTTAAGACTTTGAATAACTCAGCTGGGATACCATCACCTCCACTAGCTTTGTTGTTAGTAATGCTTTCTAAGGCCCATTTAACTTCGCTTTCCAGGATGTCTGGCTCGAGGTCAGTGATTATACCATCGTGGTTGTCAAGGACATCGAGGTCCTTCTTGTATAGTTCTTCTGTGTATTCTTGCCATCTTTTCCTAATCTCTTCTGCTTCTGTTAGATCCCTACCGTTTTTGTCCTTTATCATGGCCAGCTTTGCATGGAACGTTCCCTTGATTTCTCCAATTTTCTTGAAGAGATCTCTAGTCCTTCCCAATCTATTGTTTTCCTCTATTACTCTGCATTGTTCATTCAGGAAAGCCTCCTTATCTCTCCTTGCTGTTCTCTGGAAATCTGCATTAAATTGGGCAAATTTTTCCTTATTCCCATTGCCTTTAGCTTTCCTTCTTTCCTCTGCTATGTGTAAAGCCTCATCAGACAGCCACTTTGCTTTTTTGCATTTCTTTTTCTTTGGGATGGCGGTGAGTGCTGCCTCCTTTACAATGTCACGGACCTCTGTCCATAGTTCTTCAGGCACTCTGTCTATCATATCTAGTCCCTTAAACCTATTCTTCACCTCTACTGTATATTCATCGGGGATGTGATCTAGGTCAAATCTGAATGGCCTTGTGGTTTTCCCAACTTTCTTCAATTTAAGTCTGAATTTTGCAATGAGTAGCTCATGATCTGAGCCACAGTCAGCTCCCGGTCTTGTTTTTACTGACTGGATAGAGCTTCTCCATCTTTGACTGCAAATTATATAGTCAATCTGATTTCGGTGTTGCCCATCTGGTGATGTCCATGTGTAGAGACGCCTCTTAGGTTGTTGGAAAAGGGTGTTTGCTATGACCAGCGTGTTCTCTTGACAAAACTCTGTTAGCCTTTGCCCTGCTTCATTTTGTTCTCCAAGGCCAAATTTGTCTGTTATTCCGGTTACCTTTTGATTTCCTACTTTAGCATTCCAGTCCCCTATGATGACGAGGACATCATTTTTTGGTGTTAGTTCTACGAGCTGTTGTAGGTCTTCGTAGAACTGGTCCACTACAGTCTCTTCTGCAGCAGTGGTTGGGGCATAGACTTGGATTACTGTGATATTTAATGGTTTGCCTTGGATTCGGACCGAGATCATTCTGTCATTTTTGAGATTGTATCCCAATACTGCCTTTCTCACTCTCTTGTTGACTATAAAGGCCACACCATTTTTTCTACGGGATTCCTGGCCACAGTAGTAGATATAATGGTCTTCTGAGTTAAATTCGCCCATTCCTGTCCACTTTAGTTCACTGATTCCCAAGATGTCAATGTTCATTCTTGCCATCTCATTTTTGACCACGTCAAGCTTACCTTGATTCATAGATCTTACATTCCAGGTACCTATGCAGTATTGTTCTTTGCAGCATCGGACTTTCCTTTCACCGTCAGACACATCCACAACTGAGCGTCCTTTCGGCTTTGGCCCAGCCGCTTCACTCTTTCTGGGGTTACTCGTACTTGCCCTCTGTTCTTCCTCAGTAGCATATTGGACACCTTCCGACCTGAGGGGCTCATCTTCCGGCGTCATATCTTTTAGCCTTTTGTTACTGTCCATGGGGTTTTCTTGGCAAAGATACTGGAGTGGGTTGCCATTTCCTTCTCCAGGGGATCACGCTTGGTCTGAGTTCTCTGCTGTGGCCTGTCCGTCCTGGGTGGCCCTCCACGGCATAGCCCACAGCCTCATCGAACCACGCAAGCCCCCTCGCCACGACAAGGCAGTGATCCATGAGGGAGAAAATCGTGGACTTTGTGTCATTATACCTTGCTGAGGTCACCACAGCACATTGATGCTGATTGGCCAAGGCTTTGGCACTCTCCCAGAGCCTCTTTCTAGAGCTTGTTGTATTTATTTCCACAATGGGCCTTATTCCTAGTCACATAAACTGTTGAGAGGACTCACTGAGAAGACATAAAGTTATTCTGCCTAAGAGTCAGGACCCTAGGGAGGGACATCAAATTGACCACCCATCAGGCAAGAAGGCCATGAGAAGAAGAAGAAGAAGGAGGAGGAGGAGGAGGAGGAGGAGGCGGAGGAGGAGACTGGATTTATACCCCATCCTTCACTACATGAAGGAGTCTCAGAGTGGTTTATAATCTCCTATCCCTTTCCCTCCTATCCCCTTTTCTTCCCAGACGGCACTGAGAGAGCTCTTTCGAGAACTGCTCGTGAGAGAACAGCTCTGAAATGACTTGTAACTGCATCTGCATGTGGAGGAGTGGGGAATCAAGCCCAATTCTCCCAGACTGGAGTCTGCGCTCCTAACAACTACACCAAACAAAGAGTTACTGGAAACTTCCTTTAGGCTGCGGTCACACAGAAGGGAGAAAATGCGGGCAGGAAGCGAGGCTCGTTGCCCCAATGCAATGATGCGCATTTGCACGATCATACTTCCTGCCGCGCGCCCGCAGTTCCCAATAATAGTAAGTTTTCGGCAGTAGCTTTTTACCACGCTACTGTGGCGCAAAACGATGCCCCGCCAACGACTCTGGGACACCAGACAGATGTGTCTGATTGCATCCCTTTAATCTGCGGGCGAATCGTATGTCTGCCATGGCTTCCAGTAAGTATGATCGCACCCTTATTGTATCAACCTTCCAGGGCATGGTTACTTTACCCCTCCCTACCCCAGTTAGCCCTTTTTGGTTCTTTCCCAAGTTCACACTAGGGGATCTAAACCCTGACCCTCTCTCACGTGACCTCACTGTGCTCGATTTCTCTCCCAGCTTGGCTGGCTCCCGTACCGACCAAGACAAAAAAACCGACTAACGGTGCAATCCTAAAGAGAACAAAACCCTTCTAAGCCCACTGACTCCAACAGACTAAGAAGGGGAGCGCTGTTTAGGATTGCACTGTGAGTTATGTTTTCTCTTGGTCAATATGGGACTCAGCCAAGGTTGGAAAGAAATAGAGTGTAGTGAGGTCAAGTGAAGGAGGGGCAGGGTGTAGATCCCCTGACCTGCACGCTGCGTTTTCATCAGGAAAGACACAAACGATTGCAGGGTGCTTCCACACATACTGAATAATGTACTTTCAATTCACTTTCAATGCACTTTGCCACTGGGTTTTACTGTGTGAAATGGCAAAGTCCACTTTCGGGTGATCACTAAAGTGCATCGAAAGTGGACTGAAAGTGCATTATCCAGCGTGTGTGAAAGTGCCTGACTGTCAAAAAAGGGGGGAAATTTTGCTAGCCAGTCTGAGTCTCCTTGTTCCTGCTCTGCAACAGAGAATTGTAAAGGTCTAGGTAACAGAGACATCCACTCGAGTGTGAGAGGGAGGCTCCTTTGGGTGAGGGACTCCGTCACTGAGAACTTCATGTAGGTATGTTGACCTCAGGTTGCAGAGGGCTTTAAACACATTGGCGGTGTTGGAAGGATGGAATGGAGTAGATTCTTCTTCTCATTTTACTTTTGCTCCAAGAGCCTCTGTCAGGTCTTCCCATGGACTTCCGCTGCCAAGTGACCCAAAAGTCTGAATCATAAGCCTTCCTGGTCAATGGTAAGGCCCTTTTGGTCATTTTGGTGCCATGTAGAGCCAGTTTGGTGTAGTGGTTAAGTGTGCGGACTCTAATCTGGGAGAACCGGGTTTGATTCCCCACTCCTCCACTTGCAGCTGCTGGATGACCTTGGGCAAACCATAGTTCTATCAGAGCTGTCCTTGAAAGAGCAGTTCTCTCAAAGGGGCTCTGTCAGCCCCACCTACCTCTCAGTGTCAACCCACCCTCTCTCAGCGTCAATGTCAGTGTAGCAAATGGGGTTCAAGGTGGCCAAGTGGAAAGTGATGCACATTGGAGCCAAAAATCCTAACTATAAATACACATTGATGGGGTCCGAACTGGCAGAGACTGACTAAGAGAGAGATCTTGGAGTCATAGTAGATAACTCAATGAAAATGTTGAGACAGTATGTAACTGCAATAAAAAAAGGCCAATGCTATGCTGGGGATTATTAGGAAGGGAATTGAAAACAAATCAGCCAGTATCATCATGCCCCTGTATAAATCATTGGTGCGACCTCATTTGGAATACTGTGTACAGTTCTGGTCACCACACCTCAAAAAGGATATTATAGCATTGGAAAAAGTGCAGAAAAAGGCAACTAGAATGATCAAAGAGTTGGAACACTTTCCCTATGAAGAAAGGTTGAGGCGCTTGGGGCTCTTTAGCTTGGAGAAACGACAGCTGAGGGATGATATGAGCGAGGTTTATAAGATTATGCATGGGATAGAGCAGGTAGAGAAAGAAGTACTTTTCTCCCTTTCTCACAATACAAGAACTCGTGGGCACTCCATGAAATTGCTGAGCAGTCGGGTTAGAACGGATACAAGGAAGTCCTTCTTCACCCAAAGAGTGATTAACACATGGAATTCACTGCCACAGGAGGTGGTGGCAGCTACAAAGCTGGACGGCTTCAAGAGGGAATTAGATAAGCATATGGAGCAGAGGTCCATCAGTGGCTATTAGCCACACGATATAGATAGGAACTCTCAGTCTGGGACAAGTGATGCTCTGTATTCTTGGTGCTTGGAGGGGGGCAACAGTGGGAGGGCTTCTCGTGTCCTGGCCCCACTGCAGGACCTCCTGATGGCACCTGGTAATTTTGTCCACTGTGTGACAGAGTGTTGGACTAGATGGGCTATTGGCCTGATCCAACATTGGCTTCTCTGATGTTCTTGTGTTCTTACCTCACAGGGTGTCTGTTGTGGGGAGGGGAAGGAAAAGGAGTTTGTAAGCCCCTCTGAGACTCTGAGAATCCAATCTCCTCTTATTTTTCAGTCTATCCCATGAATCTTTGGTTGGGCTGCTCCCATTCCTGTTGGTTTCAGAGCAGCCGCCCATCCCTACAAATACTTACATTTCAGTGGTCCTTAATTACAAGGGCCAGAGATCTCAAGGGCCATAAATTGCAGCGGCTCTTCTGAGACCCAAGTTGATTTAAATCCACTTGAAGATCGGGCCCAGAGATAATAGTTTTGGAAGGGCAACTAATTCCCCTGGAATAAGGAGGCCCAGCTATTAGCAAAGCCATTACGGCTATTGATTGGCATCATACTTCCTATTAGCTAGCCCGAATGATACTTCTTAGTTACATGGTTAGTCGCCGTAAATCACCAGCAGTTACTGCATAAAATTGTTTAGCGAGGGGGGCTGTTGGAGCGCAATCGATGGGCTGACACTCCTAAGTGTGAGGAATAGGGGAACGGAGCAGAACCGCTAATTACAAAGGAAGGATAAATAAGTTTTGTGCAGAAAACCCACAAACCCACACATGGATTTTTGCACGCAACGGAGAGTGGCGGTGCGGGAGAGGGACGTGTTCTTAAATGGAATGCGTCTTGATGAGCAACCACAGTGGACCAATAAAAGCATAAATCTGCTCTCGTTTACTCCAAAGTAGACACATTAAAGTCAGCAGTGGGGAAAGTGAGGGGATTTGGACTCCTTTAGGATGGGCGGCTGAGGGGAGAATAAGAATCACATCACTGGGTCTGGTAATGGCTCTTTTTCAGCTTAGCATGCCAGTGGTCGGAACCAAGAGCCTGGAATAAAACCAAAAGAGTTCTCGGCTAAACATAAGGAAGAACTTCCTGAAAATATCACTGGTTCCTCAATGGAACAGGCTTCCTTGGGAGGTGGTGGTCTCTCTCTCTTTGGAGGTTTTCAAACAGAGGCTAGATGGCCATCTGACAGCCATGCGGATTCTGTGAACTCAGGCAGATCACGAGAAGGGAGGGCAGGAATGGGATGAGAGCCGGTTTGGTGTAGTGGTTAAGTGCGCGGACTCGGATCTGGGAGAGCCGGGTTTGGTTCCCCACCCCTCCACTTGCAGCTGCTGGATGAGCTTGGGCAAGCCATAGTTCTGACAAGAGCTGTCCTTGAAAAAGAGCAGTTTCTGTCAGAGTTCTCTCAGCCCCACCTACCTGACAGGGTGTCTGTTGTGGGGAGGGGAAGGGAAAGGGAAAGGAGTTTGTAAGCTGCTCTGAGACTCTGAGTGAAGGGCAGGGTATAAATCCAATCTCTTCTTCTTCTGCTGCTCAATTGTAATTAAACCCTAGGAATTTTTGTGCTGCGGTCTCTGTCTGCTCCAGGAGCTTTGGAAGGAGACCTCGGTGACTCACCATGGTCCTCCCTGCATTTGCCGGCCACTCCGGATTTTCTCGGTGTTAGGGTCAAGGCAATTGAAGTCCATGGCAAAACAGCATCCAAATAACCTGGGGCAACAGCAGGCTGAAACCGGGCTGACCATTGAAAGGAGGTCATGTAATGCAGAATGGAGGGGGGAAACCAAGAATAAAAAAGTTGAACTCGATTTTAGTGCAGAATGGGGGCAGGGGGGAACTGGATTAAAAAGAAGGTTGAGTTCAATTTTAGGGCAGGATTGCTTGGTGGACACCATGGTGAACATGGACTAAAAGGAGAATGCTGTTGCCCCCGCCCCAGCACCAAGAATACAGAGCATCCCCTGCCCCAGACTGAGAGTTTCTATCTATCCCTTGTGGCTAACAGCCACCGATGGACCTCTGCTCCGTATGTTTATCCAATTCCCTCCTGAAGCTGTCCACGCTCGTAGCTGCCACCACCTCCTGTGGCATCACCTCGACATGGTAGCTCAAGGCAGTGGCCCAGAGTTTCCAGCTCTGGATCGTTGACGGCACCCACCTTGCCAAATAGAATTAAAACCGCTCGAGAGAAGCCGATGCATTAGATCTGGCGAGGAAGCAGAAGTCCGACGTTTGGCACGAGGGATCATCGTTTGTGACAAGGCTCTGAAATACAATTAAATGTGCTGCACACGCCATTCAGAGCCGCCAGATGCGCCAGGACGGGAGATGCCCGCTTTCCATAGCCCTCCTTCAGCCACAAGTGGAACCTCTCGATGCCCACCGCCAAGTCGAATTTGTGCAACTCCTGAGGAGCGAGGCAAATGTCTTTGGCGTGTGGCAAATGATGGGATGTTCTATTTGCAGAGTTATGGCACCCTTGGATGACAACGAGGGACTTGGGGCCTGCGTGCATGTCTCATTCCTTTGTCCAGACTGATCTCTTTTGGTGTGGAAAGCAGCGCCGGTCGGAGCGAACGTCTCTGTCTGCGGCAAAGAGAACCCGCAGACTCATAAATAATTCTTTGTGCAGAGGGGGAAAGGAGGAATCGAGAAACCACCGGCCTTTTTTGTCTCGCGCTCTCCCGTGAGCTCCCCTTGTGTTGCAGGAAGAAAGGCAGAGGGGAGCGCAAATATTTAGGGCTTGCGCCTTGCAGTGTAGGTTTTTGAAGGGAGAACGTGTCTGCAAACAGTACCCAAATGGCACAACAGGGGTTTTTTTGCTTGTGGAATATTTCAGACAGAGCCCTCTCCTTCCTATTCCCCCCCCTCCATTGCTACCTGTAGCAATAACTGCCTCCAACGTAGGGATGCCAGCCTCCAGGTGGGACCTGAGGATCCCGTGGAATTAGAGGACATCTCCAGAAATTAGTTCCCCTGGAGAAAATGGCCGCTTTGGAGGGCGGGCTCTGTGGCGTAGGATCACACAAACCCCGAATCAGTTCTTGTTGTGTAGTGGGTTCGACGCACAAGGAGAACAGACGCTGAGTGATTAGCAGCTCACGCTTTACTGTGCACAACACAAGAACACACCAACGGGTCAAGCGACCAACTATATACAATCCCCGGGTGCCACGCACAGGTCCCATTGGCAGATCTGAATTTCCTGCCACGGTTCCCATAGGTGATGACTAGGAGTCTCAGGGTCCTAGCCTATGTTCCCTCTAAGCTGAGTTCGTGTGAGCTAGCTCACAGTTTTTTAGCCTCTGGCTCACACATTTTCGTCTTAGCTCAGGAAGCACGGCTCCAGAGCAAACTAGTTTATGCAGTAGCCAAATCGCTCGCTCACAACTCTAATGCCAGGAGGTCACAAAGTAGAATTTTTGCTCACAAGACTCCACAGCTTAGGGGGAACATTGGTCCTAGTCCCCATTGTTCTCTCGGAGCCAAGCTCCGTGTGCAGGCCGCTGTGCCCTAGTGGCAGTCTGTGGACATAACAGTTCTATACACAATTGCCATATTGGATTGCCCATTTAAAGGACTGAGTTCCAGAGCCCATGATGGTTCATTGGATTAGGGTTGCCAGCTCGCACGTGACCACCAACAGGGGCTGGGGGATAGGGTGGCCCAATTGAGGTTGGGGAACTCCTGGAGGTTTGGGGATGGAGCCTGGGGAGGACAGGGGCCTCAGTGGGGTACAGTGCCACAGAGCCCACCCTCCAAAGCATCCATTTTCTCCAGAGGGGACTGATCTCTGTCGTCTGGAGATGAGCTGTAATTTCGGAGGATGCCCAGGTCCCACTCGGAGGGTGGATTTTACCTCTTAGGAGAGGGAATAGAACCGAACTGGTGCGTTCCTCCTTTGGAGGCAGGCCACAGGAAAATGGTCTGATAGATTGCTGACAGACCACACAACATTTCTTTGACAGGTAGATAGCGCTCAGAGGGAGAAACGGCTAGATTTTTATAACGTTGTGTCGGATTTTGCTCTCCGGCATTTGAAAAGACCCCAAGGGTTGACCGAAGGAAGTTTACCTCCATCAAGTACGCGAGGTTTCCCTGGGCCGTAAAAGGGGAACATTACCTCTCTTAGCCAATATCTACAGCGCGATATTGACTCCCTTGCATTTGACTTAATATTTAAATACACTTACTTGTCAGCCGGCAATCGTTAATTTGATATTTTGCGCTTAAGGTGATCTCAGAAATGCCTTTACAAGTCCCTCTGCGGCCCTGAAAGAAATGCATGCCGGATATTAATTTATTTACAATATTTGCAGCCTACGCTACAGAGCAAGAGCTCTCAGGCTGGGGCAAGGGATGCTCTGTCTTCTTGGTGCTTGGGGGGGGGCAGCAGTGGGAGGGCTTCTAGTGTCCTGACCCCACTGGTGGACCTCCTGATGGTACCTGGTGTTTTTGGCCACAGTGTGACAGAGTGTTGGACTGAATGGGCCATTGGCTTGATCCAACATTGGCTTCTCTTATGTTCTTATGTAGATAAACATATGGAGCAGAGGTCCATCAGTGGCTATTAGCCACTATTAGGTATAGATAGGGACTCTCAGTTTGGGGCAGGTGATGCTCTGTATTCTTGGTGCTTGGGGAGGGGGCAGCAGTGGAAGGGCTTCTAGTGTCTTGGCCCCACTGCTGGACCTCCTGAGGGCACCTGGTGCTTTTGGCCACTGTGTGACACAGAGTGTTGGACTGGATAGGCCATTGGCCTGATCCCACATTGGCTTCCCTTATGTGCTTACGTTCTTAGGAAGGCTCTTGGGGTGGCTTCCACACAAAATAAATTACACTGCATTCACACACACACACAAACCCCAAACAGCTACAGCAAATGGTGCTGGGAAAGTTGGGAACGGGATTCGTGTTTCCCAGTTCCAGCGCTAATCGCTGCTCCTTGGAAGGGTTAAAACATGGGAGAGGGGCTCACACCAGCTCTCTGCCATTATGAAAGAGGAATGTCACTCCCTTCTTCCCTCTAGTTGTGACAGAAGGAACGGCCTTAGGGTAGGGCTGCCAACCCCCAGGTGGTGGCTGGAGGCCTGGGAATTCAGAGGCGCTAAGCTTCTGAATCCCAGAGCCAGGAGGCAGCATCAGGGAAAGGCCTCAGCCTCTCTGCCCTGTTGTTGGCCCTCCAGGTGAACTGGTGGCCACTGTGTGAGACAGGAGGCTGGACTAGATGGACCACAGGACTGATCCAGCAGGGCTCTTCTGATATTCTTATGAAGGCCTCAGCCCCTATGCCCTGTTGTTGGCCCTCCAGAGGAACTGGCTGGCCAGTGTGTGAGATGGGATGCTGGACTAGATGGACCACTGGTCTGATCCAGCAGGGCTCTTCTTATGTTCTTATGGAGTGAAGGCCTCGGCCTCTATGCCCTGTTATTGGCCCTAAGGAGGAACTGTTTGGCCACTGTGTGAGACAGGATGCTGGACTGGATAGACCAGTGGTCTGACCCAGCAGGGCTCTTTCTTATGTTCTTATGAAGGCCTTGGTCTCTATGCCCTGTTGTTGGCCCTCCAGAGGAACTGGCTGGCCACTTTGTGAGACAGGATGCTGGACTAGATGGACCACTGGTCTGATCCAGCAGGGCTCTTCTTATGTTCTTATGGAGTGAAGGCCTCGGCCTCTATGCCCTGTTGTTGGCCCTAAGGACGAACTGATTCACCAATGAGACAGGATGCTGGATGTACTGATGTAGCTTGCCCAGGAGGCACAGTCTGGGGTCCAGCAGGGCAGGTCATAGGCAAAGTTGCAGAGAGTAGCCAAAGTCCAATCCAAAAGTCAGGGGTTCCAGAGAGCAGGTTTACCAAAGTCCAGCCTAGGGTCAATGAGATCTTATATTCTTATGGAGGCCTTGGCCTCTCTGCCCTGTTGTTGGCCCTCCAGAGGAACTGGTTGGCCACTGTGTGAGACAGGATGCTGGACTGGATGGACCACTGGTCTGATCCAGCAGGGCTCTTCTTCTGTTCTTCTGAAGGCTTCGGCCTCTGCCCTGTTGTTGGCCCACCAGAGGAACTGGCTGGCCACTGTGTGAGACAAGATACTGGACTAGATGGACCACTGGCCTGATCCAGCAAGGCTCTTCTTAGAGTCTTATGAAGGCCTCGGCCTCTCTGCCCTGTTGTTGGCCCTCCAGAGGAACTGGTTGGCCACTCTTTGAGACAGGATGCAGGACTAGATGGACCACTGGTCTGGTCCAGCAGGGGTCTCTTGATGTTCTTAAAGAAGAAAGTCCCTGGATCATGTCCAATCATGCCCAGAAAAAGCACAAAGTCATGAGGATGTTCTCCTTTAGTTAGGAAGCGTTCTTCTGTTGAGAACAAGTGGGAGGGTGAGGGAATCGGGTCATGGGGGGTACAACGGTGACATCACTAACATCGCCATGTCCCTTCTAGGGGAAGCCCAGAAGTGATGTCGGGTAGCTCTAGGAACTTTATGCCATTTCTGGGTTTCCCCCGAAAATGATCCAGCAACATCAGAGCGGTGATAGGAAAAGAAAGCTGTCAGCGGGAGACTTCCTGCCGTAGCGGGAAGCCTTTCAGCCCAAGTACAGACGTACAAAGGATATGTGATGTATTACAATTTCCTTTGGTGTTTATCTTTGCTTTCCTGTTTTTGGGAGTGATTCAGTGGGGCTTATTCCCAGAAAAGTGTTCTTACGTCTGCACAGGGCCAGATTTAGTCATTCAGTCATTCAGACATCTTGAACGGCATAGTGGTACGTAAGAGATGCATTTAAGAAGGTGCATTTAGATCCAGTAAGCAAACTTAGACAATAAAATATGCGGATTATGTAAAAAGACTGAATCCAAGTGCGGCTGATTCAGCTAAGGATTCTGCAGCCATAACTGTACTATCGATGGCTGAGTTCAGACTGGCAATTTGCCCCGCTATAGCCACATTTCAGCCACGTTTCCCAAGCGGATTAAAGGGGGCGGGCACACAGGCACATCTGCCTGGCATTCCCCACCCATAGGCAACCCGGGCTGTTCCGCTTCGCTCCCGGGATTAAAAGATACCTGTTGAAAGTGGTAGCAGATCCCGGAGAGTGCCTTTATCCCGCTGCATTCCGCTTCCCGGAAGTGTGAACGCTCAGCCGAAAAGCCGGGAGCAACCCGCGTTGCACATAAGGCAGCAGCGATATGATTGGCTGTGCTCCGCTCGACCGCCCAATGTGGTGCCGGCACAACGGGATCCTCCCCAAATCGGCCCGATGCCTATGTGTGTATGAGCGCATGAGTGCATATGCACTCATACACACATAGGTATCTGGCTGATTTACCAGAAAAAAGCCATTTACAGCCGCGCCTCCGGGCCAACAGTCTGAACACTCCTGCGCGCCTCCTCATAAGAACATAAGAGAAGCCAATGTTGAATCAGGCCAATGGCCCATCCAGTCCAACACTCCGTCACACAGCGGCCAAAATATACCAGGTGCCATCAGGAGGTCCAGCAGCGGGGCCAGGGCACCAGAAGCCCTCCCACCGCTGCCCCCTCCAGCACCAAGAATAGAGCGCATCACCTGCCCCAGACCGAGAGCTCTCATTCTATACCCTGTGGCTAATAGCCACTGGTGGACCTCTGCTCCATATGTTTATCTAATTTCCTCTTGAAACTGTCCATGCTTGCAGCTGCCACGACCTCCTGTGGCAGTGAATTCCATATGTTAATCACTCTTTGGGTGAAGAAGTATTTCCTTTTATCTGTTCTAACCCGACAATCCTCCCGGTATGCTCCCGCATCAGTCGACGCAGTGTGACTGGGAGAACCCAGAACAGTTTGTTCCGGGGCTTTTTTGCCACGACTGGCTCCCGCTGCAAACTGCCGGTCTGAACTCAGCCAGTATTAATATCATGAAGATGATATTGAACAGGTTTAAGATGATCAGGAAATAAGCGTGGCCGAAGGGGTAATGATTTCATATGTGAGGATGTGTGCGGCTGGCAGCCCGGAATAATATGGAAGACTGAGTCTGGGGCCATGCTGGGACATTTGCAGAGTCTTTCCTGGGGGGGATGTTGTTCAATCGACCCCACAACGTGTTTGAGGGCCAGATTTAAGATGTGCCGGCACCCTAGAATATGCCTAGTTTAAGAGGCTTTCATATCATTACTCCAAAATGATTATTTAGTAATATTATTATTCTTTTCTTATTCAAAGCCCCCTGATAAACTGCCTTGAGTTCTGCAAGGAAGAAAGGCAGCAAACAAATGTTTTAAAGAAAACCACCATGACCACCGCCATCATCATCATTCATAAACTATAATTTACAGATTGTGCATAGGATTGCCACCCTCCTGGCAGGGCCTGGAGATCTCTTGGAATTACAACTGATTTCCAAGAAGAAGAAGCAGAAGAAGAAGAAGAAGAGGAGGAGGAGGAGATTGGATTTATACCCTGTCCTTCACTCAGAGTCTCAGAGCGGCTTACAAACTCCCTTCCCTTCCCTTCCCTTCCCTTCCCTTCCCTTCCCCTCCCCACAACAGACACCCTGTGAGGTGGGTTGGGCTGAGAGAGCTCTGACAGAAACTGCTCTTTTTTCAAGGACAGCTGTGCCAGAACCTGTGACTGACCCAAGGTCACATCAGCAGCTGTGAGTGGAGGAGTGGGGAATCAAACCTGGTTCTCCCAGATTAAAGTCCGCGCAGTTAACCACGGCACCAAACTGGCAAACTGGTAGGTGGGGCTGAGAGAGCTCTTTTGAGGACTGCTGCTCTTGAGAAAATAACTCTGAGAGAACTTGTGACTGACCCAAGGTCATCCAGCAGCTGCAAGTGGAGGAGTGGGGGAATCAAATCCGGTTCTCCCAGATTAGAGTCAGTGCACTTAACCACTGCACCAAACTACAGAGACTGGTTCCTGAGAAGAAAATGGCTACATCAGAAGGTGGACTCTGGCATTATGTCTGACTGAGGCCTGTCTGCTCCCCAAACCCTGCCCTTTCCGGGTTCTGTCCCCAAAACTCCAGGAATTTTTCCAACTCAGAATTGGCAACACTGTGAGTCTGCGAGAATCCATCTGTGAGCGCACCCTTTGTTATCGTGTGCCTTTTTGTTTCACCCAGTTTTTTTGTTGGTAGTGTTCCCGATTTATTTAATTCTTTCCTAGCACTTAATGCCCTTTTAAACACATGGTAAGATGCTGAGCTGCAGACTGGAAGGTCTATAGGCCAACAGTTCGAGACTGTCACACCATGTGACGGAGTGAGCTCTTGTCTCTGGCCCTAACTCCTGCCAACCTAGCAGTTCGAAAGCAAGAAATTGCAAGTAGATAAACAGGTACCATTTTGGTGGGAAGGTAACAGTGTTTCGTGTGCCTCGGCATTTAGTCATACTGACCATATGACCACAGAGAAGTCTTCGGACAGCGCTGGCTCTTCGGCTTGGAAACGGAGATGAGCGCTGCCCCCTAGAGTCAGATTTGACTGGCTTTCGAGCAAGGGGAATCCTCTGCTTTTACTTATGCCATTTGTCACCCCTTCTGTGCATCTTCTCTTCTCTTCTTTTTCTCCTCTTTCAATCCACTTTCAATGCACTTTCCAACTGGATTTTACTGTGTGAACTGGCAAAACCCAGTTGTAAAGTGCACTGAAAGTGGATTGAAAGTGGATTATTCAGTGTGTGTGAGACCAAAGAGGATCTGGGACAATGTCCCCTCTAAGCTGTGGAGTCTTGTGAGCAAAAATTCTACTTTGTGAGCTACTGGCATTAAAGTTGCGAGCGAGCGACTTGACTCCTGCATAAATTAGTTTGCTCTGGCACCATCCTGCCCGAGCTAAGACAAAAATGTGTGAGCTGGAGGCTAAAAAACTGTGAGCTAGCTCACACTAACTGAGCTCAGAGGGAACACTGATCTGGGAGGGAAAGGGCTAAGGGAATTCTCTCTCTGGGGTACACCGGGCAGTTGGCCTCACCCCTCTCCTCTGTTAGATGTTGAGTCTCTTTGGTCCTTGCTCTTGCCTTCTCTGTTTTCATCTTGGAGATGCAGGAAGTCCACTTTCTTGGAAGATAATTTGTTCTCAATAAGTTCAATGCACCTACATGAATATGTCATGTAAGATGTGCTTCTATTTTTGTAAGTAAAATTTCTTTCTCTTGTTACCACTGGAGTCAGGTCATCTTTGTGATTTGTCTGAACAGCATTTTCCCCTTAACTGGGGAATGTGGAGGACTGGGGATAGAAGTCGGCGGCAATCTCGTTGGACTTCTGTTGGCGCATATAGAAGTCCATGCGGCACGCCATCTTCGTGGGTTGAGGCACAAAATGGTCAGTGAGCGCCTTGATGAGGCTGTCGTACGTGGCCGCTTCCAAGGAGATTGGCGCAATGAGGCCCTGGACTGGTCTCAGTGTTGTGATCCCACAGGCACTGAGCAGGAGAGCCTTCTTCTTGGCTGCATGAAGGATGCCCTGGAACACTATAGCCCCGTTCACACGGAGCATTTGCCCCGCCGAAGGCACGGTAGCCCTGCGGAGTTTCCGTGCGTGATCACACAGGCACATCTGGGAGGCGTAGCACTCCTGTGGCCAACCCACGGCTTCCCTCCGAAGATGCAGAGTAAAAAACTACCAGGAAAGAAGCACTAGTTTCCGGATAAGTATACGTGGATGTGCGAAAGTATGCTAGCACTGTTGAGGTGTGAAAACGACACCAAATGTGGAAAGGTTTTTTGAAGATGGAGTCGAAAGGCGGGGACACAGGTGGGAAAGACAAATGAAGATTCGGCCCCTGTCTCTGGCAGCACAGTCCTAAAATGTTTCAGTCCCAATACATAACACTGCATAAAGCCTCTGTACTTCCAAGGCAAATTAAGTAAAGGTAAAGGTTCCCTTGCTCGAAAGCCAGTCGAATCTGACTCTAGGGTTGTGGTGCTCATCTCCGTTTCAAAGCCGAAGAGCCAGCGCTGTCCAAAGACATTTCCATGGTCATGTGGCCGGCATAACTAAACACCAAGGCGCACGGAACGCTGTTACCTTCCCACCAAAGTGGTACCTATTTATCTACTTGCAATTTCTTGCTTTCAAACTGCTAGGTTGACAGGAGCTGGAAGTAAAGACGGGAGCTCATTCCGTCATGCGGCACTCTCGGGTCTCGAACTGCTAAACTACTGACCTTCCAATATATTACATTTCACCCTCTGAAGCTGCTGTCTTCTCCAGGGAAACTGATCTCTGTACTCCGGAGATCAGTCGTAATTCCGGGGAACTCAGGGCCCCACCTGGAGATTGACAGTCCTAGTCAAGCCCTTTGAACTCTAGAAGAAAACAACCGAACCCTAAATATAAAACAAGGGTGTCCCGTAGGCCGGCAGGAAGGCGCAACCTCCGCTTTCCTTGCACAAAAGAGTTTTGCCATAAAAAGAAGGAGAGGTCTCCTTCCCCCGTGTTCACTCTCCGCAACGCTCATCCGTCTTCTTTTTCATTGCCACAGTTAAGAGTTGTGGACAGATCTCTCCCTTCTGCAGCTAAACTTGACAGCGGCCCTTTAGCATTTTACGATGTATCAGCAACACCTTAATTTCTGCAGCTGTGCCAGAAGTCTGATTGCTTCCAAAGGCAATAAGAAGCTGCACACCTGCCCGAATCCAACCGGCTGTTCCGGCTTTTCCTTTTTTAAAAAAAACAATACAGCGATAACGTTTTCCCCCCACCCCCCACCCCAGCACTTCTTTCTTTATAGATCCCCTCTTCTTTTTCCTATGGGCCATTAAGGAAGCTCCAACATAAAACTGGGTACAAAAAAAAAATCAATGAAGACATCGTCAGAAGTATATTCTGCCTGCCGCAGTCAGATGAGTTAAACCAGCTAAGGACGGATCGTGCTTTCTTTCTTGCGTGAAGCAAGGAGAGATGAACTTGAGTTCATGAATTCAGGTTGGGATTGCCAGATTTGGGGGGTGGAGCCTGGGGAATGCAAGCTTTGGCAAGGGGAGGGACTTCAGAGAGGTATGACGCCATAGGTCGAATTTGCAGTTGCATTGTTAAATCAGTTTCGTGCTGCATTTGCATTTTTAAATCGTTTTTGTGCTGCTGCGACACTGCCTTTCTCTATGCTTGATGGTGTCGCAGTAGCGCGAAACTGATTTAAAAATGCAGATGCAGATTCGACCATAGACTCCATGCCCCCAGTCCGTGTTCACTGTAGGTAATAGTAGTTCTGTAAAACTGCTGTGTATCTTTAAGTGCAGTCGCCCCTGGGAATTGTAGTCCTCAGCTAGGTGTCCCAAAAGCATCCCTCTGACTGGGTCATCAAGAGTAATTTCCTGAGCTCGGAGGCACGAAGATAGGAATTTATAGTTCTCTTCCTTTTCTTTGTCTTTCCTTACAGCAAGGAGAGGGGGAAACCTGTCTCTTTCTCACCAAGGCTATAGAATTGGCCTGAATCGGGAAGATGTTTTCAAGAGGGAATTAGATTAGCATATGGAGCAGAGGTCCATCAGTGGCTGTTAGCCACAATGGATAGATAGGAACTTTCAGTCTGGGGCAGGTGATGCTCTGTATTCCTGGTGCTTGGGGGGAGGGCAACAGTGGGAGGGCTTCTAGTGTCCTGGCCCCACTGGTCGACCTCCTGATGGCACCTGGTATTTTTGGCCGCTGTGTGACAGAGTGTTGGACTGGATGGGCCATTGGCCTGATCCAACACTGGCTTCTCTTATGTTCTTACGTAACTTTTCCATCCAGCCATCAGATTAGATTGTGAGCGATGATCTTCTGAATGCATGTGAAGTTCAACAAAGACGATTTAAGACTTATCAGTTTGGCTGTGCATTGATCGCATCCGAGAAAGTGTTCAGCTCTCAGATGGAGCTGAGTGCCGGACAGGAACAGTCTGCCTTCCAAAGCAGCCATTCCATCAGGTGAACTGATCCCGGTCACTTGAAGACAGGGTTTCCAGGTCCCTCCTGGCAACTGGTGGGGGACGGGGGGACTTACCAGGCACAAACCAGAAGTGATGTCATCAAGCTGAGATGTCCTGGCAACGCTCTGGTATTTGGGCAAAAACTCTATGGTAAAGATGGCTTCTACTGTGGAGTTTTTTTCCCCAAAATACCAGAGCATCACCCATATGTCGCCTGCATGATAATGCTACTTCCTGTGGATGTCGGAAGTGACATCGCCACATCACTGGCAGCTTTGCCTGGGCTTTCCTCTCTCTCCTGGTAAATACCCCTGCCAGCCATGGGGGGGAGCTGGCAACCCTGCCTGGAGATCAGTTGCCATCCCACCAGAACCCCAGCCACCACCTGGAGGTCCACGGAAGGGAGTAAGGAATTCAAAAGATACAAAAGATCAAACGGTGCATAAATAATGAAAAATATATTCAACAATCAATGAGCATAGTGATCTAAAGGTAAAGGTTTCCCTTCCTCGAAAGCCAGTCGAATCTGACTCTAGGGTTTGCGATGCTCATCCCCGTTTCCAAGCCGAAGAGCCAGCGCTGTCTGAAGACGTTTCCATGGTCATGTGGCCAGCATGACCGCCTTTCCTCATACATACCCCAGAGAGCACTACGGTCTGGGTCGCAAAATCGTTTGACCCTCCCTGGCCCAAGGGAGGCCAGGCTAGCTGCCACCAGAGCTGGGGCCTTTTCGGTGGAGGCCCCTACCTGGTGGAAATGAGCTCCCGGAGGAGATCAGGGCCCTGCGGGACCTCTCTCAGTTCTGCAGGGCCTGTAAGACGGAGCTCTTCCACCAGGCATTCAATTAGGGGCCGCCGCCCTTGGAGTGCCCAGCCCATAATGCTACGACCGAGCAGCTGCCTGAATGCTGATGAGTGGCCACAGCCCTGGAACATCTAGTGTTCATTACCGAGCAGCGGCCACCTGAGTTGATAAGCAAGGAACACTAGCTTCTCCAGATACTGCTGAAACATCAGTTTTAATGGTTTTAACCGCCGCCAGTTTCTTGCATTTTGTATTTTGTAATTCGTATTTTATATTTGGTATTTATAACATATTGTTTAATTGTTGTATTTTAATTATGTTTTACTTATGTATTTTATGTCGATTGGAAGCCGCCCTGAGTCCGCTTCATGGGGAGGGCGGGGTATTAATCTCAAAATAAATAAATAAATAAATGACTAGACGCCTTGGTGCACAGAACACTGTTACCTTTCCACTGTACCTATTTATCTGCTTGCAATTTCTTGCTTTCGAACTGCTAGGTTGGCAGGAGCTGGGGCCAGTGACGGGAGCTCACTCCATTATGCGGCACCCGGGTCTCGAACTGCCGAACTACCGACCCTCCAGCCTACAGTTCAGCATTCAGTATTTTCAAAAATACAATATAGTAGTCAGAAACTCGAAAGTACACGTCCAAATGCAAAAAACAGCCCTATTAATCCACCTTCAGAAATAGTCCAAGTTAAATTCCTCAAAAAGTCCACATATAGGTGTTTATAATTCCCCTTCCCAAAATCCTCATCTCGCCGATTGTGCATCCACTTTAACTTCCTGTAGTTACCGTATAGCACATGCCGGACATGAGGAAGACCTTTCATTCTGGCACTCAAACTGCTTGGACTACCGTTCCCACCAATGCTCCCTCTAAGCTATGGAGTCTTGTGAGCAAAAATTCAACTTTGCGAGCTCCTGGCATTAAAGTCGTGAGCAATTGATTTGGCTACTGCATAGAGTAGTTTGCTCTGGAGTCATCCTTCCTGAGCTAAGGGGGAAATGTGTGAGCCAGAGGCTACAGAACTGTGAGCTAGCTCGTACTAACTCAGCTTAGAGGGAACACTGGTTTCCACTAGGTTTTGCCAGCTTTGGGTTGGGAAATACCTGAGGATTTGGGGAATGGGGCTTGAGGAGGGTGAGGTTTGGGGAGGAGAGGGACCCCCCAAAGCAGCCATTTTCTCCAGGGGAGCTGATCTTGGTCATCTGAAAATCAACTATAATAGCAGGCAATCTCCAGGTGCCACCTGGAGATTGACAACCCTAAGTATAACTCATCCACAAATAAAGTGACAAGCCTCAAAACTGGCCACTTGTTTCAGGCCGGTCATGGCAGCTGCAGTGCCAAACATGACAGGAATTAGACCATTCTAATATCCACACAACCCCCGGACGTGGTCCTCTGTGGGAGGCATAACCCAGGCTCCCTCCGCCAAATCTCCAGGAATTTCCCAACATGCAGTTGGCAACCCTAGTTGATACTGATGTGGTTAGCAGAGATCAGTTGTGTGAACCCGGCTTAGGGTAGCCAGGCCTGGCCTGGCAGAGGGCAGGAGGCGAGGGGAGGTGACCTTTATTGCTGCGTGATGATGTCACTTCCAGTCTAGCCCGGAAGTGCCACCATTACACTGGTTGATGCTCTAGCACTTGCCCCAAATAGCTATGGAATTTCTGGGTGAGTGCTAAAGTGTCACGCCAGTTTGTTCCCAGCACTTCCGGGTCGTGCCGGAAGTGATGTCATTGTGCACGGATGAAGATTCCCGTCCCTCCGTCCTGTGGGCCCGCCTCCGCCCGCTGACCAGATGAACATTAGTGGGCTTCGGCAAGAATTTCCTGGACTTTGCCCACCATTAACGGGCACCTGGTAAGCCTCACTGGACCTCATGATGGCACGTGGTATTTTTGGCCGCTGTGTGACAGAGTGTTGGACTAGATGGGCCATTGGCCTGATTCAACATTGGCTTCTCTTATGTTCTTATGTTCACTGGGCCCCAAGAAGAATGATGACATCAGAAGTCTGTGAGCCAATCACCAGCCTTTTCCATGTTGCCTTCAGCAGCAGGGTCGTAGTCTCTTCAATACATATCTGCTTGCCATCTTTATCACCCCCCCTCCCCTTCCTGGTGTGGTTCGAAACCTTCCAGCGCCGGCTCGGAATGATGAAGAGCTATTACCGAAGTGCGCTTCCAAGCTATTCCTAATCATCGAAACATGAATAAAGTAATCTTCTTGTCAAAAGTATACGCTACCATCATTAGCGACATTATAATAAGTAGTTCAATACATATTTACGAGAGTGTGGAGAAGCAGAGCATACAGAAAATGCCCCGTTCCTAGGGCTCTTCATGACAGAATCTACATTTTGCGACCAGCAAACCAAAACTCAGAAGTGAGAACAACAGACTGTACACATTAGATATCTTTCAACCTATTTACTTTGTTCTCTGTGAGGTATTCTTTTTCCACAATCCGGGTGTTAAGATAATGGAGTTTTTTTTTTTTTTAAGTTACTTGGTACAGAAGAAGGCAACAAGGGGAAATGAGGGGGGAGAAGCCATGGGCATGTTTTCAAGTGTACGCCTAACCATGAGGACTAGAAATTTATCTTCAAAAAGCAAGACAATAGAGGTTTCCAGAAGGCTGAGTCTTATGCCAAATAATGGATTCTGTCAGAGGTCAGTGGATAGAAACATAGAAACCTAGGAACACAGATCTGGAAGGGACCTCAAGGGTCATCTAGTCCAAGCATCTGCACAATGCAAGAAATTCATAACTACCCCCCCGCACTCTCACAGTGACCCCTGCTCTATGCCCAGAGGAAGGCAAAAAACCCTCCAAGATCCCTGGGCCAATCTGGAGGAAAAGTCCTTCCTTGACCCCAAAGCGGCAATTAGCATTACTCTGAGCATATAAGAAAGGGCCACAACAGCTGAGCACTGGCCCACCCCATTCTGTTGCCCCTCTCACAATTGGCCTGAATTCGTCAACTCAGCACTGCTGTCAGACGGCCATCTAGCCTCTGCTTTAAAACCTCCAAAGAAGGAGAGCCCACCACCTCCCGAGGAAGGAACACTTCTCCTTGGTCGTGGTCACATGCAGAATTTGCTGCAGGAGAGCCACGATTGCCGTGGGGATTATAAGGGCGCGAGCACACAGAAACATCTGGCCAGCGTCATGCACCCGCCGCCAACCCGTACTGTCCTCCTGAAGATGCAGAGTTAAAAAGTCCCTGTGAAAGTCCACTCTCAAATGGTTTGCGACGGGCTGCAGATGGACTTGCTCTGTGTGGTCTCTCTCGCATGCTCCTTTTACCTCTGTGCTTCCTCGTTGAAGCATGCCGGAAATACGCACCCACGGGAAGAAACCTGGTACACTGCCGTTGTGTCTGATCGTTTCGGGGCAGGTCAAATTGTGATGGCGCAAATAGCCACGCCTACCCCCACATTATCCGGCACATGTGACCAGGCCCTTTGATAGTTTTACCTGTAATGCAAAACATGGAAAACTCCCTTCCACGATGCAGACAAAACCCCCTTTTCAAATTAGCTCATCTCCAGAGAGGTGGACTTTTCATCCCTCCCACATCCCAGTACCTATATCTTTCCTATTCCTCTGTCATAGCAAAGAGGTATAAAACTAACCCCCTCAGTCCATCCAATTTGTAGCAGGTTTTAGATCCCAGTCTATTACCTCAACTTGGCTTCTCTGCTTTTTCATCCCATTCCGCTGTGCCTCTCCAGAGCTGCCCAGCCATCTTCAGGAAGCAGGCTTGTATGTCTTTGATTCTCTCCCTTTATTTTCTCCCTTAGTAGCAGGTGGTTTGTTAGGGAAAGGGTTGAAACTGTGTTTGTACCTCACATGTGCATTCATTTCCTTTCTGTGGAACCTCTATTTTAATTTACCTGATGTACCTTGGCTCTCTGTTAACTCAATAAATATATTTTCATGTTTAAGAAACTTGTACCCCTTCATTTCTTTCAAGCGTTGGTCTGTGTGTAGGGATGGGCACAAACCACATATGTTGGTCTATATGTAAAGATGGGTGTGTTGGGATGGGCATGAACTGATAGGCCGGTTTGCGAACCACGACTTGCCCAAAATTGGTGACGAACCTTAGTTTGTGAGCTGATTCATGCCCATTCCTACCTGTGTGTCAACCCCCATATACACAGGTTACAGTTTCAGTAATTAATACCCCTCAATACACAGGAGGACACTTTTGCTAGCTACAGGGTCTGCATGTGTATTGGTGATTTTGGTAACAGGGTAAACTCCTTCATCGTGATGGACAAACATCCTTGGAGACACAGCTGCATCAGTCAATCCTCCTTCCTCAGTTTTATTTACTTTTCAGCCCTGGCCCCTACCTGGTGGAATGAGCTCCCATACGAGATCAGGGCCCTGCGGGACCTTGTACAGTTCCTCAGTGCCTGCAAGATGGAGCTCTTCCACCAGGCTATTAAGAAGAAGAAGAAGAAGAGGAGGAGATTGGATTTATACCCTGCCCTTCACTTGGACTCTCAGAGCAGCTTACAAACTCCTTTCCCTTCCCCTCCCCACAACAGACACCTTGTGAGGTAGGTGGGGCTGAGAGAGCTCTGACACAAACTGCTCTTTCAGGAACAGCTGTGCCAGAGCTTGTGACTGACCCAAGGTCACATCAGCAGGTGCAAGTGGAGGAGTGGGGAATCAAACCCGGTTGTCCCAGATTAGAGTCCACACACTTAACCACTACACCAAACTGGCGATGGACGCCCCTCCCTCTTTACTGGGCCTCCCCTCAGTGAGTCAGAACTACATACCAGAGATGGCATCTGTGAGGTTTTAATGTCAATGACAACGCCACCGGATGAAGGTTATTGTGGTATTTTACTAGTGTTTTAATTGTGTTAATTGTGTATATTGTATTTTTATCAAACGTGATGTAACCCACCCTGAGCCTGCCATGCAGAGAAGGCAGGATATAAGTCAAATAAAATAAATATTTTTTTTAAAAAAATTATATCCTGCTTTTCTCCCCCAAGGGGGGTTCCCCCAAAGCAGCTTATATCATCTTATCCTCACAACAACCTTGTGAGGTAGGTTCAGCTGAGAATGTGTGACTGGTCCAAGGCCACCCAGCAAGCTTCCACAGCATTCCAACCCGGGATCCCCAGACCCTAATCCAACACTTTAACCTCTACACCAGGCTGTCTCTCATTTCATTGTCTATTACCAGCTTACAACCATCGAACCAAATGATTAGCTGTCGTAGATTTTCCGGGTTGTGTGGCCGTGGTCTTGCCATTGTAGGACTTGATGTTTCGCCAGTAGCTGTGACTGGCATCCTCAGAGGTATAACACAGAACAATGGAGTACTCTCTATGTATCAAGGTGAGCAGAAAAATGGTAGGCAGGTAAATTTATATCTACCCTGGAAGGTGGGGTAGGGCTGAGTCATTATCTTCTTGTAGTAGTTCCCCAGGCTATGAACACGCTAATGGAGGAGCTTTCCTGAGGAGGTTCTTTTGTCTATGGATTTTTTCCTGAGGA
Source organism: Gekko gecko (assembly GCA_029375565.1). Taxonomy (NCBI): domain Eukaryota; kingdom Metazoa; phylum Chordata; class Lepidosauria; order Squamata; family Gekkonidae; genus Gekko; species Gekko gecko. The sequence continues at coordinate 13,101,877 of JAPDNY010000007.1, read as the reverse complement.
GGTTTCCTGTTTCCTGAGGAGGTTCTTTTGTGTGTGGAATGGCTATTGAAACTCTAACCAAATGATTGTCAGGCAAGAGACAGCATCGCTTACCTGATCCCTATATTTTTTAAAAAAAATGGAGAAAAGGAGAATAAGGACGAGGAGGGGCATGCAAACCGAGCCCATTTTAAAAATAACACCCGATGACATCGTTTGGCTCTCCGTGGCGCTTCATCGGAAAGGATAATTGGCTGTGATGCGTGTGTGCCGTTCTGGTTAATTATTTAGCCAGCTGGGTAACTGTGAGTCACACAGGGAGGGAACAGGATGTCGAGGTGAAAACAAGGCGGCTTTGGAAAAGAAGGTCGCGGAGGAACCGGGGAAGATGGGCAGGGATCACAACAGCTGATCCGGCAATCCTCCAGCTCCGCTATAGGATACCTGCCAATCATGCCCTCCCCCACGGAATAACATTCCCCCTGAGCCTGAACTCTGGCCCATTCTGCTTCAATTTTTTTTTTGGACCAATTTGCATGCATATTACCCTCGGTTCTCCTTGGGATACCGAGCCCTCAAACAGAACCTCCTGGCAATTTGACCAACGAGCAATTAACCCTGCTTCAGTCAAGGTGCCACTTAACAGAAGCAGTATTATGAGCGATGAATAGGAGACCGAGAGGCATTGCCGCACACACACAAAAAAACGTTTTCCAAGGGTATGAAAGTGACGGGAAAGGAATGTGAGCAGAATGTTGCCTTTGCTGGTGGCAATGTGAGAGCCACTGCGGTGTTGTAGCTAGCGTGGCAGAGCAGGACCTGAGAGTCCTGGGTTCAGATCCCCACTCTGCCCGGAAGCTTTCTGTCCTTGAGTGAATCGCTCTGGCAACGCGATCCCAGCTTTCTCTTTTTACAGAACAAAACATGTTTGTGAAAGACAAATCACGTCTCATTTAAAATACAAAACAAGGAGTCCAGTTTTGTATGGCGGAATTGACTGGTGGTTGAAGGGCTACAGCCCCTCTCCTTTCCTCCCATGGCCTGAAGGTAGACTGAGGCCATGTGAACCTGAAATTTACGTTTTACGTGTGATCTTTGTTTCATCTGCTTTTTTGCCTTCTGTCATGATCTAAGACTGGGAGACAAGGCCTAGAGGCCTAGGCCTCTAGAGACCTGTGTGGGAGTGGAAAGCAGGCAGTCTACAATCCCCATAATGCTTAGCGATGGTTGTAACCAATCGGTGTACAGGGACTGTGTGAGGCGATGTAACTTAAGCTTTCTGAACTGTGAAACTGCATTCTTGTCTCTTCTGCATTCTTCCCTCTCACAGAGTTAAACTGAGGGGACAGTCTGGCCTGAGAGGAAGATCCCTCACTTGGAACAGAGTGAGTACAAGCACAGGCCTGGTATAAAAGGCTGAGGGCCTTGAAATAGGAAACGATTAAGAGTAATAGGTAGTCGCGTTAGATTTATTTTGCCTTTAATGTTCTCTGCCTGGTCATCACACCTATGTGTCTCGGCTTAAAAGGGGCATTTTGGTTGGGCTTGGGAGGGTACTCTGGGTCTTCTCAAGGGACCCTGAGTCCAGAGTGGTGGCAGCTGAAGGTGGCAACCTGCTGGAGTTATGACACCTTCCATCCAGGATTTCTAACTCTGGGTTGGAGCCTGGGAAGGGACCTCAGTAGCATATAATTCCATAGAATCCAAAGCAGCCATTTTCTCCAGAGGAACAAACCTCTATCATCCAGAGATCGATCATAATCCAGGAGCCCTACCTCCATTTCACCTACCTCGCAGGGCTGTTTTGAGAATAAAATGAGGAAGGAGATAATGTATGCTGCTTCATGGTCCTTATAGGAATAATAGAAGAAAATGTGTTTGGTAAAGAGTTGGTAAACTTCAGCGGACAGCGGAAGACAGGAGGGCCTGGCGTAATCTGGTCCATGGGGTCGCGAAGAGTTGGACTCGACTGTGCGACTGAACAACAACAAAAAAGAGTTGGTAAGAAAGATGACCATTGGCTGCAGCCTGGAAAGTGGACTCTTTCTGTCCGCCAGAACGCTGTCCCTTTCTTCACTCTCCTTTCAATCCATGTTCACCGTGGTGTCTTCCAACTAACTCTGTACTAAAACCAAATTCAACCTTCTTTTTAATCTAGGACTGACTCCGCAAAAGCAGTTGTTCCACCCTCGGTCTCCCGTTTCCTCCGGTTGTACTGCTCAATTTCCCACTGTTTGCTATGTGGCCAAATTTTGACCCACATCTCTCCCAGATTTCCCCCATGTCTTCATGATCCTAAAAAATGATCAAGAAGACACAGGGGAAATTGGCCACAGAGCAAATAGTGGGAAATTGAGCAATACAACCAGAGGAAACGGGAGACCGAGGACGGAACAACTGCTTTTGCGGAATCAGTCTAGGCCCCCCCCCCATTCTGCACTAAAATTAAATCCAACCTTTCTTTTATTCTGTTCCCCCCCCTCCCATTCTGCATTACATTACCTCCCTTCAATGGCCAGTCCAATTTCAGCTTGCTTTTGCCCTGGGTTATCTGGATGCTGTTTTGCTGTGGACTTAAATTGCCTCGACTCAAATGCTGAGAAAATCCGGAGTGGCAGGCAAATGCGGAAAGGACCTTTTTCTCCAGCCACCTCTCAGCCATTACTGGTTTCAGCATTGTGCAAGGACTGGGGAGTCCCAGGTTCAAATCCCTGCTCTGTCATGACGCTCACCGAGTGACCTTGGGTTAATCACATCACCTTAGCCCCACCTCCCTCACAATACTGGTGCGAGGACGGGACGGAGGATGGGAGAATGATGTGGACTGCCCTGAGCTCCATGGGAATAGGATGGGATACACATGTATTAGATCAGGGGTCTCCAACGTGGTGCCCGTGGGCACTATGGGTACCTGGCTAAACCTTTCCTGGTCTTCCCCAGCTGATTTTAGAAAAGCCAGGTGGAGTTTTGGCATGTCATTGGCTGCACAGATTAAAAAGAAAACAAAAACAACCACTACTTTGGCAGCATCTGCCTCTGCAGCACCAGGATCTTCACTGTGTGGATGAAGGTAAGTTGTGTGTAAGCAAGAAAACTTTTAAAAACAATGCGTTTCTTTAAAGAGGCATGCTGTATAGATGGAATTTTTGCCCATAATGATGAACAGTTACGACTGGAGTTGTGCATTTTCTCACTCCCTGACATTTTGTGATTAGCTTTGTCTCCTGCAGCAATTGTTGTGTGGCTGCACTCACCGCCCAGTGTTGTATTCCCAAGATGCCTGCAGGCCCAAGAAGAAGAGGAGGAAGAGGAGGAGGAGGAGGAGGAGATTGGATTTATATCCCACCCTTCACTCAGAGACTCAGAGCGGCTGACAATCTCCTTTCCCTTCCCCTCCCCACAACAGACACCCTGTGAAGTAGGTGGGGCTGAGAGAGCTCCGACAGAAACTGCTCTTTTTCAAGAACAACTGTGCCAGAACTATGACTTGCCCAAGATCATCCAGCAGCTGCAAGTGGAGGAGTGGGGAATCAAACCCGGTTCTCCCAGATTAGAGTCTGCGCACTTAACCACTACACCAAACTGACCCCTGAATTAGATAACGGAGACCACCACAGTGCATTGCAAATGGAAAGCAGGTAGAAGAGGAGGAGGAGGAGGAGGAAGAGAAGAAGAAGAGGAGGAGGAGGAAGAAAAAGAGGAGGAGGAGGAAAAGGAGGAAGAAGAAGAGGAGGAGGAGGAGGAGATTGTATTTATACCCTGCCCTTCACTACCCGAAGGAGTCTCAGAGCAACTTACAATCTCCTTTCCTTTCCCCTCCCCACAACAGACACCCTGGGAGGTAGGTGGGGCTGAGAGAGCTCTTTTGAGGACTGCCCTTGAGAGAACAGCTCTGAAAGAACAGTAGCTGCCTGTGGAGGAGTGGCAAATCAAACCCGGTTCTCCCAGAGTCCATGCTCCTAACCCCTACAGCAAATTGGCAGGATGCTTGTGAGGCAGATACTTTTGGATGATTGGAAATAAGCTACTCACCGCAGGCGATGGACACTCTACCGTCACTATCCAACATCAGCTGGAATGAAGTTCTTTTTGAAACTCCGAAAGGGTGACAGCTGTAAGTACAAGCAAAGCACACCTCATCAACCAGTTTAGCAGAGATGCTGAGAGTGCTAACCTGTGAACTAGAAAGTCATGATGAATTTGACACACACAGAGCAAGGCCTTTGTCCTTTGCCTCGTGGTGTTTTACCACTGGCAATGATTCCAGGGGGCATATAGAGTTACCAGCTATCCAGAGTATTCTGAAAGATAAATAGTACATTGACCCCAAAAGCGAGTAAATTTCTGAGCAGGACCTGTGAAGATAACAAAGTGTATCAGTTGGAAGGGGCTGTGGCTCAGTGGTAGAGCATCTGCTTGGCATGCAGAAGGTCCCAGGTTCAATCCCTGGTAGCACCAGCTAAAAGACCAGGCAGCAGGTGATGTGAAAGACCTCAGCCTGAGACCCTGGAGAGCCACTGCCAGTCTGCGTAGACAATGCTGATTTTGATGGACCAAGGGTCTGATTCAGTGGAAGGCATATGTGTTCATATGAAGGGAACCCCAGAGTCATCTAGTCCAACCCCCTGCACAATGTAGGAAATTCACAAATACCTCCCCCCACCCCCGTGACTGCTGTTCCAGCCCAGAAGATGACAAAAAACCACCCAAAAACCTCCAGGATCTCCTGCCAAACTGACCTAGAGAAAAATTGCTTCCTGACCCTGAAGTGGTGATCAGCATTTCCCTGGGTGTGTAAGAAAGGGCCAGAAGGACTAAGCACTGAGGCAACCCTTCCCACCCTCCCTTCTTGTGACCTGCCTAAGTTCACATGATCCGCATTGCTGTCAGGTGGCCATCTACCTCTGTTTGAAAACCTCCACAGAAGGAGAGCCCACCACCTCCCGAGGAAGCCTGTTCCACCGAGGAACCACTTTAACTGTCAAGAAACTCTTCCTAAAGTTTAGCCCAAAGCTCTTCTGATTTAATTTCAACCTGTTGGTTCTGGTCCGACCTTCTGGGGCAACGGAAAACGGCTCGGCACCATCCTCTATACGACAACCCTTCAAGTACTGAACGATGGTCATCGTATCGCCTCTCAGTAATGTAGTGCATTAATGTACTTATCCACCAATGAATCTGCTGGCCTCTACCTACGTGGTACCTGGCTGTGACTCCGGTCCACCAGATTTTCAGTCTGTTTCCACCCTCTGACCCTCTTGACTTCTTATCTGACCCTGTGCATCAATGCTGGGGCTGCTAAGCCCCCTGGCATGGCTGGGAATCCCCCGTCACCATTCCCGTGGCCTGCCACTGCTCTGAGCAGGGGAAAGAGGAAAAAAAAAATAAAAACGTGTTGCTAGCTATGGAGCCATGTCACTGCCAGTAAAAACCTGGAAGTGAGACAGGGTAGGTCACTTCCACTATTTTTACCGAAAGTGACAGGATGCCATAGCCAGCATCGCAGCCCCCCCTATATCTCCACCCACAACCCTCCCCGCTGTTTGCCAAGAACTGAACATAAGAACATAAGAACATAAGAAAAGCCAATGTTGAATCAGGCCAATGGCCCATCTAGTCCAACACTCTGTCACACAGCAGCCAAAATATACCAGGTGCCATCAGGAGGTCCAGCAGTGGGGCCAGGACACTAGAAGCCCTCCCACTGCTGCCCCCTCCAGCACCAAGACTAGAGTGCATCACCTGCCCCAGACTGAGAGTTCCCATCTATACCCTGCGGCTAATAGCCACTGATGGACTTCTGCTCCAGATGTTGATCTAATTCCCTCTTGAAACTGTCCATGCTTGTAGCTGCCACCACCTCCTGTGGCAGTGAATTCCATATGTTAATCACTCTTTGGGTGAAGAAGGACTTCCTTTTATCTGTTCTAACCCGACTGCTCAGCAATTTCATAGAGTGCCCACGAGTTCTTGTATTGTGAGAAAGGGAGAAAAGGACTTCTTTCTCAACCTGCTCAATCCCATTCATAATCTTATAAACCTCGATCATGTCACCCCTCAGCCGTCGTTTCTCCAAGCTAAAGAGCCCCAAGCATTTTAACCTTTCTTCATAGGGAAGGTGTTCCAACCCTTTTATCATTCTAGTTGCCCTTCTCTGCACTTTTTCCAATGCTATAATATCCTTTTTGAGATGTGGTGACCAGAACTGTACACAGTATTCCAAATGAGGTCGCACCAATGATTTATACAGGGGCATGATGATACTGGCTGATTTGTTATCAATTCCCTTCCTAATAATCCCCAGCATAGCGTTGGCCTTCTTTATTGCAGCTACACATTGTCTAGACATTTTCAGCGAGTTATCCACTACGACTCCAACTGCCTAATCAAGGCTAATGCCAGAGTTTCCAACTACCCCCTGGCAACCAGTGGGGGGGGGGGCTTACTGACTGGAATACTAGGCCTAGGTCTGCATTGTCGGCAATGTCACTTCTGGTGCACACAAGGAAGTCTGGACAGACACGACCTAATCACAAAACAAGTACAAATCATAGACGTCAAGAAAATCCTTGAACGAAAGGACATAATCAACGTCGTCTCCGGATTACGTAGCATCGTTTCAAATATGGATCTTCTTCAGGAAATATTGTATAGGTACAGAAGCTCTCTGTCTCATGAGTACTGGACAACAAGTCTTTAAGAAATATTATATTAAGACAGGACGCTGATCTCAACTAACATTCAGGCTAACACGCTGCTATGTTTAATAATGGATCCCGGGCATCTCTCCAGAGACGACGTTGATTATGTACTTTGGTTCAAGGATTTTCTTACATTTATGATGTTGTAGCGCTTCAGATTAGAATACACAGTATTTTCTTTGCAAGTCTTGAGGACTGTTTGAATTGTGGGTCAGACTCTCACGACTGTTGGCTTTGTACTTGTTTTGCACACAAGGAAGTGACATCATCTCATTGATGGCGACGTGGGGAGGCTCTGGTATTTGGGCAAAAACTCAAGGGTAGAAGTCATTTTACCACAGAGTTTTTGTCCACATACCAGAGTATCCCTGGCAAATGATGACGTCACTTCCCATCTGCACTGGAAGTGACATGGCCATGTTGCCAGCAGCACAGGCCTAGTTTTCCTTCCTGCAAGTCCCCCACTGGCCAGCTGAGAGGGAGGGAAATCCCATAGCGGGGGATTCCCTGCCGCCATCAGGGGCCTGGCAACACTAGTTGAGGCACAGCTGCAAATTGTATGGGAAAAGAACCCCTATATACAAACTCTAAACAGTGACAACCTTCTCATGCACTCATTGGCTGAGTTCAGACTGGCAATTTGCTCTGCTATAGCCACGTTTCAGCCACGTTTCCCAAGTGGATTAAAGGGGGCATTCACACAGGCACATCTGCCTGGTGTTCCCCACCCGTAGGCAACCTGTGCTGTTCCGCTTCACTCCCGGGATTAAAAGATACCTGTTGAAAGTGGTAGCAAATCCCAGAGAGTGCCTTTATCCCACTGCATTCCGCTTCCCGGAAGTGTGAACGCTCAGCCGAAAAGCCGGGAGCAACCTGTGTTGCGCATAAGGCAGCAGCAATATGATTGGCTGTGCTCTGCTCTACCACCCAATGCGGTGCTGGTGCAATGGGATCCTCCTCAAATCGGCTGGATGCCTATGCCTGTATGAGTGCATATGCACATATGTGCTCATGCACATATAGGCATCTAGCTGATTTACTAGGAAAAAGCCGTTTACAACCGCACCTCCGGGTATGCTCCCGCATCAGTCGGCCCCGTGTGACCAGGAAAACCCAGAACAGTTTGTTCCGGGGCTTTTTTGCCACGACTGGTTCCCGCTTCAAACTGCCAGTCTGAACTCAGACATTAAAAAACTGGAAGGCAAGCAGAGTAAAATGTGGACTGAGTGGAATCTCTGGGGAAATAATGCAAAGGGGAGGGGGGGGAGAGGCAGCATTTTTTTTTCCAGGCACGCTATGAGCTCCGCGACCCCTCTTTCCCTCTCCACTCCCACCCCAAATAATTAGCCAACGTACTGAAGCCTTTCAAAGTGTTTACATTTCGTTTAAAAATAGTCTCATAAGTTCCATTCGTGGGGGGAAGAAGAAAAATCCCTTAAGACAAGGTTTCTTTTCAAGAGGCAGGATACACAAATGTGCTCTGATTCCAAAGCGGAGATGTGCCAACCGTTAATAGCACTTTCTGCGAGAACAACGTATCTCGAGAGTCAATATAAGCCATGCCCCTACACAAAGAGAGGTCTTTCATGGGCTACCCATCCTACCCTGGCAGGAACCGCGAAAGCAATCTGTCGCACGGCTTCAGCTGTTCTCGCACAAAGGGCCCTCTGTGTAGCCGGAAGATAAAAATCCACTTCAGTTTGTTAACAACATTATTTAACCTCCTGATCTCTTCCCGCGACGATCCAACTAAAAAAAGGGTAGGGGGAGGGATGAATTTGAAACTTCTTGACTAAGATTTCCCCCTCCCCCTAACGCTCTAACTGCTCTAACCGGTTTGGTGTAGTGGTTAGGAGCACGGACTCTAATCTGGGAGAACTGGGTTTTGATTCCCCGCTCCTCCACATGCAGCTGCTGGTATGACCTTGGGTCAGTCACAAGTTCACTCAGAGCTGTTCTCTCAGCGGCAATTCTCAAGAGAGTGCTCTCAGCCCCACCTACCTCATGGCGTGTCTGTTGTGGGGAGGGGAAGGGAAAGGAGACTGTAAGCCACTCTGAGACTCTTTTGGGTAATGAAGAGTGGGTATAAATCCAATCTCCATCTCCTCCTCCTCCTCTTCTTTTTGCTGTTGCTGTTGTTATTGTTCTCCTCCTCCTCCTCCTCCTCCTTTTTCTACTATTTGGTGGTTTCCTCACTTTGAAACAACTTCAGGTACTGCGCTTGTGTTTCTTTCCCTCGGGGTATTCGGTTTGCTGCTTGCTATCCTGGTCTTGATGACTGAAGTTGTAATTCTGCCACCTCAGTGATGTAACCGGCATGCGTCTTATTGGGTCCCACAATGTCCCCTAGAGGGATACAGTGTGTGTAAGGGTGCCAACCTCCGGGTGGAGCCTACAGTTCTGCTGGAATTACAACTGATCTCCATCTACAGAGATTTATTTATTCGAAACTTTCTTAATGGTGCCTTCCCATCCAATCAGGGTCCACAAGGCAGTGAACATAGACAATTCCCCTTGAGAAGATGGCTGCTTTGAAGGCACTATGACCTGTTGAGGTCCCTCCCCTCTCCAAACTCCCCTCTCCTCAAGCTCTCCTTCCACCCAAAATCCCTAGGAATTTCCCAACCCGGAGTTGGCAATCCTAGGTTTAAACCAAACTTGCAAAGGTTGAAGACCACTAATCTAAGGGATGGATCCAACCATGTAGGTGATAAGAGGAGAATAACTGCAAGTAATCACTGCGAGAAGAACAGGTAGAGGACTCAAGCATGACTTGGGGGTGTCTTCTCTGGTAACTGAAGTTATATAGTCAAGTTTCTTTGGAGTATACGGTTTTGAGAGTCAGGGCTCCCATTGTCAGATCTGAGCTTTGACTCTCAAAAGCTCATACTCCCCCTAATCTTGTTGAAGACCGCTAATCTAAAGGATGGATCCACTAATCTAAAGGACACAGAGGTTGAAGACCACTAATCTAAAGGATGGATCCAACCACAGAGGTGATAAGAGGGGAAGAACTGCAAGTAATCCCTGTGAGAAAAATAGGTGGAGGACTCAAACATGACTTGGGGGTGTCTTCTCTGGTAACTGAAGTGATATAGTCAAGTTTTTTGGGGAGTATAAGGTTTTGAGAGTCAAGGCTCCCGTTGTTAGATCTGAGCTTTGATTCTTGAAAGCTCATACTCCCCCTAATCTTGTTGGACCACTAACCTAAAGGACGGATCCAACCATGTAGGTGATAAGAGGAGAAGAACTGCAAGTAATTCCTGCTAGAAAAATAGGTGGAGGACTCAAATATGACTTGGGGGTGTCTTCTCTGGTAACTGAAGTGATATAGTCAAGTTTTTTTGGGGGTATAAGGTTTCAAAAGTGAAGGCTCCCGTTGTCAGATCTGGCCTTTGGCTTTTGAAAGCTCATACTCCCCCTAATCTTGTTGGTCTCTTAAGAAGCTACAGGTCTTGAATCTAGCTGTTCTACTGCAGACCAATACAGTTACCCTCTGAAATTAGTAGCCAGGTTTGTTATTTATCACTTATTAAAGGTAAAGCTTTCTCTTGCTCGAAAGCCCGTCGAATCTGACCCTAAGGGGTGGTGCTCATCTGTCCAAAAACATTTCCATGGTCACATGGCTGGCATGACTAAATGCTGAGGCACACAGAATGCTGTCACCTTCCCTCCGAAGCGGTTCCTATTTATCTACTTGCAATTTCTTGCTCTTGAACTGCTAGGTTTGCAGGAGATGGGGCCAGAGACGGGAGCTCACTCTGTCATGCAGCACTAGGGTCTCAAACTGCCGAACTACTGACTTTCCAGTCTGCAGCTAAGCATCTTAACCTCTGAGACACCGCAGCCCCTTTTATCACTTATTACCAAGGTATAATCTGGACGTCTTGACCTGGATAGCGCAGGCGAGTCCCATCTCATCAGTTCTCGGTAGCTAAGCAGGGTCAGAGACCACAAAGGGTGACTATGCAGAGGAAGGCAATGGCCAACCACCTCTAAACACCTCTTGCCTTGACCTGTCTGGCCCAGACTAGCCCGATCTCATCCGGTCTTGGAAGATAAGCAGAGTCATCCCTGGTTAGTAGCACTTGGATGGGAGACCACCAAGGAAGTCCAGGGTTGCTACGCAGAGGCAGGGAATGGCAAGACCTCTGGTCATCTCTTGCCTTGAAAACCCTACAGGGTCACCATAAGTCAGCTATGACTTGATGGCAAACAAACAAACACCAGGTCAAGTAGCTCCTACAGAGGTGCAACGTCGCACGGCATGGTTTTGTCAAATATTTTCGAGGCGGTCCAACCCGGAGCTCGGATCATCTGTAACGGGGAATGTTCAATCGAAATAAAGCCACCTGGCAATTGTGTCTGATTACATACATAGACCTTTATTGGCATAACACATCAACAGTAGGGAAGATAATGGAACAAGATGATATAACAACACAAGTTACACCGGCCAAAGGTATCCTTCTCAGCAATCGTAAACTCAGTTAGTGCTATAACAATCCCAACGAACATAAAAAAATTATTACGACTTATAGACCCCTACCCTTAACTTCCAAACATAGGCTAAGAATTCGGCAACAGGCAGAGTAGTTGCCGGGGATTTATCAGACAGTAGAATTTTAAGATCATTATCAGCAGGGCTCTTTTTGTAGCAGGAACTCCTTTGCATATTAGGTGGCACACCCCTAATGTAGCCAATCCTCCAAAAGCTTACAGTAGCCCCTGTAAGAAGAGCTCTGTGTCAGAGTCCTCAGTTAGTCAGTCAAACACCAGGCCTTATTCATTGAAACAAGGATAGCATTTATTAGACTGCAATACTAGGTCACTAGAACAGAAGCATTGTTAAGAATAACTTGAATACATGAAGCATTGGGGATATACTCTAAGGGGGGAAAGGAGCCCCCACCCATCCACCAATAGATAGCCAGCCCGTGCGCGGGAGAACTATAAAGCACTAAATAACTATCTTCCCACCACCTAAAAGTTCTCAAGCTTAGCTGTTGTCTTTAGGAAAGCGGAAGGAGACGAACAGCATGGCTCCAAGGCCATTTCGGCCTGAGAGGTGAGATATAGCCCGGTCGGCCAGGCAACGTCGTCACCTCCCCACATTCCAAAGAGAAACACAGATACATCAATTACCGTCTCATCTCGCCCCCCCCCCAACAACCTTATGGCAGGGATACCTGACACTCTGTAAGCTCTTGAAGTATTGGCTACATTAGGGGTATGTCACCTAATATGCAAAGGAGTTCCTCCTACAAAAAGAGCCCTGATTATCAGTAGGATTCCTTGTTGAAGGTAAAGGTAAAGGTAAAGGCTCCCTTGCTCAAAAGCCAGTCGAATCCGACTCTAGGGTTGCGGTGCTCATCTCCGTTTCAAAGCCGAAGAGCCAGCGCTGTCCGAAGACGTTTCCGTGGTCATGTGGCCGGCGTGACTAAACACCAAGGCACACGGAACGCTGTTCCCTTCCCATCGAAGTGGTACCTATTTATCTACTTGCAATTTCTTGTTTTCGAACTGCTAGGTTGGCAGGAGCTGGAACTAGAGACGGGAGCTCACTCCGTTTTGCGGCACCTGGGTCTTGAACTGCTGAACTATTGACCTTCCACAGCCTGCAGTTCAGCGTCTTAACCACTTGAGCCACCGCAGCTCCTCTTGTTGAAGGTAAGTGGGGGCTAATCAGATAACTGCGCATGGTAGAATAGTGGGGACAGCATCGCTGATCCCTCCAAGCAGTCAGAGAGAGAAGGTGGCACGGCATAGCCCGATCTCATCAACTCTCAGAAGCCGAGTAGGGTCAGTACATGGAGAGGGAACCACCGAAGAAGACTCTGCGGAGGAAGGCAACGACAACCCACCTCTGCTTCTCGCTCCCAAGGCAGCGGTGACTTGACAGCACTTATATACTTACAAGCTGTACAAGGTGTCTTAGGCTGGGCTGGCGGAGGAGTTGAAGATAACCTTTAAAAAGAATGCTGTTGGGATTCGCCCGGCGTTGACGGCTGCTCATGAAGAGGGCCATCTTGACGTGAGGAAGAGACTCATCACTTGGCCTGTTGACAGGAATACTTCCAGAGATGAAGGTCTATTGATCTCAAGCTCCAGGAAATATAGCGGTCCATTTATTCCATCCAGTCTAGCATCCCGTCTCCTGGCGTGTGGTGCCTACTTGAGGAGGAGAAGAAGAGAGAGAGAGGGGGAAAAAAGGATAAAAGCAAATCAATACAATAGTAACCCGCTGTGCATTACTGGAATGGGGTGTTGAACTGCTGTTTCGCTCCCAGCCTCGGATGTCAGCTAATAAACTCCAGGCCCGTCAGCTCTCCTTTGCCGCACTCGATGAGCAGGAATCTTCACTTTATTTCGTGCCATTAAGGCTTACTGCCGCTTGCTTACTTCTGCCGGAAAGGAGAGCGCTCAGGGGGAGAGCACGGGCTTTGCACGCTAGGAGATCCCATTTTTGGTCTTTGGTATCTCCAGTTAAGGGGACCGTCATCAGCAGATGACGGGAAATACCTCCCGAAAGCCCTGGAGAGCCGTTGGCAGATAATGCTGAGTTCACAAAACCTCTGAGCCAGTCACAGTTCTCTCAGAACTCCCGCAGGTGCCTGTTGTGGGGAGAGGAAGGGAAGGCGACTGTAGGCCGCTTTGAGGCTCCTGAAAGGTAGAGAAAAGCGGGCTGCTAAAACCTACTCTTCCTCTTCTCCAGAATAGTGAAAAATGTCAAGCCCACATACGATGGAAGGTGAGCTCCTTCCAGAGAGCCAGTTTGACGTAGTGGTTAGGAGTGTGGGCTCTAATCTGGGAGAGCCAGGTTTGATTTTCCACATGCAGCTGCTGGTGTGACCTTGGGTCCATGATAAGTTCTTTCAGAGCTGGTCTCTCACGAGCAGTTCTAGAAACAGCTCTCTCAGCCCCACGTACCTCACAGGGTATCTGTTGTGGGGAGGGGAAGGGAAAGGAGTCTGCAAGCCGCTCTGAGACTCCTTTGGATAGTGAAGGGCAAGGTATAAATCCAATCTCTTATTTTTCTTTCACCAGACCAGGCCAAATCAGTAAGGGAGGGCCTCAGGAAGGGTCTCATCCAAAAATCCATATTGTTCCAAATGTTGGCATAGGGAGTGTTTGGGTTAGGGCTGCTAGTCCAGGAGTCCCCAGCCTTTTTGAGCCAGTAAAAGGTAAAGGTTCCCTTGCTCGAAAGCCAGTCGAATCCGACTCTAGGGTTGCGGTGCTCATCTCCATTTCAAAGCCGAAGAGCCAGCGCTGTCCGAAGACGTTTCCGTGCTCATGTGGCCGGCATGACTAAACACCAAGGCGCACGGAACGCTGTTACCTTCCCACCGAAGTGGTACCTATTTATCTACTTGCAATTTCTTGCTTTCGAACTGCTAGGTTGGCAGGAGCTGGAACTAGAGACGGGAGCTCACTCCATCATGCGGCACTCTCAGGTCTCGAACTGCTGAACTACTGACCTTCCACAGCCTGCAGTTCAGCGTCTTAACCACTTGAGCCACCGCAGCTCCATTTGAGCCAGTGGAAGCCCTCAAAATTCTGGCACAGGGTTGTGGGTGCAACCATAAAACGGCTGCTGCAGGAGACAGAGCCACACATGCAGAGAAAGCCCAAATGCAAGGGAGAAGAGGAGGCCAGTAAACATTAAACAGTACTCTAGGACAGAGGTGCGAGAAAGAAAAAAGAAAAAGAAGAGTTGGTTTTATACCCTGCCCATTACTACCCAAAGAAGTCTCAGAGTGGCTTACCATCTCCTTTCCTTCCTCTCCCCACAGCAGACATCTGTGCCAGAGGCGGGGCTGAGAGAGCTCTTTCGAGGACTGCTCATGAGAGAACAGCTCTGAGAGGACTTGTGACTGACCCAAGTCACACCAGTCGCTGCACACAGAGGCGTGGGGAATCAAACCTGGTTCTCCCAGATTAGAGTCCACCTGCTCTTAACCACTACACCATGCTGGCTCTCTAAAATAAACACTGTGGTGGTAGCCGCCACTGAAACAATTTTATTTTAATCTGTGTAGCTGATCAGATCTTCAGTGGCCAGTTGGAAGCCCAGGGGTGCAAGAGCCCAACCTGGCCTTAGCTACTTTCTAAAAACACCTGGTGGATGCCAAGAAAGGTGTCATTGGGGGACCCCCTGTGCTAGGCGGTGTCATGTGGGGGACACTCTGTGCTGTGTGGTGCCAAGGAGGGTTGCATGGGGGCATTTGGCACCAGCATTCCTCGATGTGGGGCAGCTGCCAAGGCCCAAGGCTCCAGGGAGGGCACTGCTACTTACCCCACTTTTCCCCATCCTGCCCACTTGTGTGTGCTTTGCCACCAACATTGCTGGCTGTGCACACTGGCCGGCAGTGACTATGATGGCACTCCCAGCCACACAGTTGGAGAAAGGGCATGAAGGCAGATTTGAGCATGGGAAGTGGGAGGGCTTGTAAGCGGGTGTGGGAAGGATGCATGAGTGGGGGGGGGTCACACAACTGGGTGGGAAGGGAGGCCCAAGTGGGGGTCCTGATGGGCAGAGGGAGGGTGGGAGATCCAGGATCCTCTCCATCCAGGGACCTCCAAAACTTGGGGACAGCCTTAGAAGCAGTTGTCATTGGCTGGTGAGCCCTAGCTCTGAGGATGCTGAGAAGACAGAGATAATTCATTTGGAGCACTGTGTACAGTTCTGGTCGCCACACCTCAAAAAGGATATGATAGCATTGGAAAAAGTGCAGAGAAGGGCGGCTAGAATGATAAAAGGGTTGGGACACTTTCCCTATGGAGAAAGGTTAAAGCGCTTGGGGCTCTTTAGCTTGGAGAAACGAAGGCTGAGGGGTGACATGATCGAGGTTTATAAGTTTATGCATGGGACAGAGCAGGTAGAGAAAGAGGTACTTTTCTCCTTTTCTCACAAGACAAGAACTCGTGGGCATTCCATGAAATTGCTGAGCAGTCGGGTTAGAACAGATAAAAGGAAGTCCTTCTTCACCCAAAGAGTGATTCACACACGGAATTCACTGCCACAGGAGGTGGTGGCAGCTACAAGCATGGACAATTTCAAGAGGGAATTAGATAAACATACGGAGCAGAAGTCCATCAGTGGCTATTAGCCACAAGAAATAGATAGGAACTCTCAGTCTGGGGCAGGTGATGCACTCTATTCTTGGTGCTGGGGAGGGGCAGCAGTAGGAGGGCTTCTAGTGTCCTGGCCCCACTTTTGGACCTCCTGATGGCACCTGGTATTTTTGGCCACTGTGTGATGGACTAGATGGACCATTGGCCTGATTCAACATTGGCTTCTCTTATGTTCTTATGTTGTTATAATTCCCAGTAGTCACGACCAGTGTTCCCTCTAAATTGAGTTAGTGTGAGCCAGCTCACCGTTTTTTAGCCTCCAGCTCACGCATTTTTGTCTTTGCTCAGGGAGGGTGGCTCCAGAGCAAACTAATTAGTGCAGCAGCCAAATTGTTTGCTCACAACTTTAATGCCAGTTGCTCTCAAAGCAGGATTTTTGCTCACAAGACCCCACAGCTTAGAGGGAGCTTGGTCATGACCCCAGCCTCTTAAAACTGCTGTCCTACAGAGGTCTCCTGCATTAGGTTATTTGGCTTCTCACCATGTGGTTCCTAAAAAAAAATTGGTTCCTATGAACTTGCTTAATAAAGTAAAGGTAAAGGTTCCCTTGCTCGAAAGCCAGTCTAATCTGACACTAGGGTTGCGGTGCTCATCTCCGTTTCAAAGCCGAAGAGCCAGCGCTGTCCGAAGACGTTTCCGTGCTCATGTGGCCGGCATGACTAAACACCAAGGTGCACGGAACGCTGTTACCTTCCCACCGAAGTGGTACCTATTGATCTACTTGCAATTTCTTGCTTTCGAACTGCTAGGTTGGCTTAATATCTGACATTAAAAAAGGTTGCATGATATGTTTGGTAGTTGGTTATGATCTTCTTCTCTAACACAATATAACAGAAAAGTATTTTTATATGGCATTCTATGCATCTTATATGTTCAATACCTTACCTATCACAAGGTTGTATGTTACTGATGTGTTCTCGTTTTGTATATATGTTGTGATAAACTCAATAAAATTAAAAAAGAAGAGTTAGAGTTGGCATGCCTGCTGTTGCACAGCTGTTGCATCGAGATGCAGAGTGAACCCAGAACTTCAGGCATGCTATGCCTGTGGGTGCGTGCAGATTTAACTACAGAACGGCCTCACGGAACTCTGGAAGAGTCAGTTTTGAGCTGCATCACATTTGGCACGAGGGACGCTCGAACATCCTCCAATTCAGTTCGCAGAGTGTTCGCTGGTTGCAAAGAGAGACCAGATTTTTCGGCATTCGTTCTGATAGTTCGTCGATCGGTTTGTGAGTGTTCAGCAAGCTGCTTCACTGCATTCCTGAACAAGGGGGCGGGGGAAGGAAGAGGTCCCTACTAACAAAACAAACAAACAACCAGATTAGTATTTGCTGTAGATTTTCTGGGTTGTGTGGCCGTGGTCTTGGCATTGTTGGGCCTGATGTTTCGCCAGTAGCTGTGACTGGCATCCTCAGAGGTATAACACGGAAAAATGGAATACTCTCTGTGTCCAGGTGAGCAGAAAAATGGTAGGCAGGTAATATGTGCCTTCGACAACATACTAAACCAGATTAGTACCTCCAAAACAATAGAATATATAGAGAGTACATATGTAAACTGCTGGTTTTTGTCAATTTTGCCAATTTTAATGTATTTATTGTTTTATCTATCTTATCACGTACGCCGCCTTAAGCCAGTTTATTCCAGCTAGGTGGGATACAAATCTAAATAAATAAATAAATAAAGTAGAATAGTCATAATTGAATCCAGTGGCACCTTAAGAGACCAACAAGAGATTCAGGGTATGAACTTCTGAGAGTCAAAGCTCCCTTCATCAGGGACAGTAAAGTAGAAATATAGAATCGAATCCTTTTATCCCAGTCAGAAGGTGGGCGGGATGCTGTAAAGAATGCTTGTAAAGGATGCAAAAGTATGTCAGCTCCACTAGAGCAGAGAGGAAAAGCAGAAAATTAGTATCTGTAATAAAAATCCTATAGAAAAAGAGCCAGTGTGATGTAGCGATCAAAAATGGTGGACTCTAATCTGGAGCACCGAATTTGATTTCCTACTCCTCCACATGCAGTCAGCTGGGTGACCTTGGGTCAGTCACAAGTTCTCTCAGAGCTGTCCTCTCAAGAGAAGTCCTCTCAAGAGCTCTTTCAGCCCCTCCGACCTCACAAGGTGCCTCTTGTGGGGGGAGGAAGGGAAAGGTGATGGTAAGCCTCTTTGACACTCCTTCAGGTAGGGAAAAGTGGGGTATAACGACCAACTCTTCTTCTGTATAGGAGTCAGATCTACATTTCTATTCTACTGTGTCTCACAAAGGGAATTTTCACTCTCAAAAGTCATACCTTGAAACTCTTGTTGGTTTCTATGGTGCCACTGGACTCAAATCTAGACATCGTTGTGTCACATGTAATAATGAATACAAAAAAAACAGGACAAGACGAAACACAACCCCTACTGAATTTCAATTATATCTAGCAGAAATCATCTCTTACAAACGATGCTCAAGTGCAATATTAAACATATAGAAGAAAAAAATGTATATATAGTGAGAACACTGCGTGCTACATCTGGCAATAATATATCCGCAGTTAGTCAACCGTAACACGCAAGGAACAAATGCCAAAATATTCAGAAGATAAGGATAATGACAGTGATATTTGGAAGATAAGAATAATACCGAGCTTTGGCGATGACTCATTTCAATACTACTTGAGATCTCTTCCAATGTTCCCTCTAAGCTGTGGCATCTTGTGAGCAAAAATTCTACTTTGAGAGCTACTGGCATGAAAATACTCAGCAAGCAATTGGGCTTCTGTATAAATTAGTTTGCTCTGGAGCCACCCATCCTGAGCTAAGACAAAAGTGTGTGAGCTGGAGGCTAAAAAACTCTGAACTAACTCACACTAACTCAACTTAGAGGGAACACTGGTCTCTTCTTCAGTAGATATAACTAACCCCTGAAACTTAGAAAAATGTGGAAATCAAGGAAGCTATCTTATTATGTAGTCACACCAACAGTTGTGCATTGTAGCAAGTTTGTATTCCTGTACGGGGCAGCTGGCTTTTCATGCATTTGCGTTCTCACACTGCCCAGCTGTGTTCACATGAGAAATCACATGAAACTGCCTTATACTGAATCAGGCCATTGGTCCATCAGAGTCAGTGTTGTATGCTCAGATTGGCAGTGGCCCATCACCTGCTGCCAGATCTTTTAAGAGCCAGTTTGGTGTAGGAGAAGAAGAAGAAGAGATTGGATTTATACCCTGCCCTTCACTACCCAAAGGTGTCTCAGAGCAGCTTACAAACTCCTTTCCCTTCCCTTGTGAGGTAGGCGGGGCTGAGAGAGCTCTTGACAGAAACTGCTCTTTTTTCAAGTGTAGTGGTAAGGAGTGTGGACTCTAATCTGGGAGAACTGAGTTTGATTCCCCACTCTTCCACATGCTGCTGGTGTGACTTTGGGTCAGCCACAAGTTGTCTCAGATCTGTTCTCTCACAAGCAGTTCTCAAAAGAGCTCTCTCAGCCCCACCTACCTCACAAGGGAAGAGAAAGGAGTTTGTAAGCCTCTCTGAGACTCCTTTGGGTAGTGAAGGTAGGCTTCCCAAATACTTACCTCATGCCAGCGGGGGACGGATACGTCCTGGCAGGACCAACCCCGGGGGAAGGAAAGACGCGTCTCATGATGCCATCGCCAGGAAGTGATGCTAAGCAATGCTCTGGCAATGCGGCTGGAAACTCGATGGTACCATCAAGTTTTCAGCCCCGTTGCCAGAGCATTGCCTGGCGTCACTTCCTGTTGACGGCATGGTGTGTTACAGGGAGGAATGGTCTGGCTGGGGGGCATGTTTCCCCTGCCCGCCCGAGGTAAGTACTTGGGAACCCTAAGTGAAGGGTGGGGTATAAATCCAATCTCCTCCTCCTCTTCCTCTTCTTCTATTTTGTTTTAACATTAAAATATGGGGTGTTTCAGAGAGGCTTATATTTTTTTTTCTGGCATTTCCAGAGATCTTGCTCAAACAGGAAGTAGCTGAACATGAAGATACAATGTTTTGCAGCAGTAATCAGGTTTACTCCCGCCTGGGATGCAACTCACAGCTATTTTCAGAGCTGGAGGCCTGAATAACAGGCTGACCTCCTGCCAGTGACTTAGCTTCTTGATCTCCATTGCCCTGGGCTGCAGATCTCTGCACTTTCAGGTTTTCAGGCTGTGTGCATTAATTTTTAAGAGCGATTTCCATCCACTCAGAAGGAAGAACACTAAAAATAAAATTTGAGATCAGGGGCTAGGTGGTGGCAGCGAGGAAAGTAAAGCATTATCTAGCTCACTCTCTGTCTCACCTGGGCGAATGCTCTCCAGCTTCCCAGCACTAACAAACAAAACACAATTCCCTAGTTTGGTCTGGGAATGGATTTTATATTCTCATAACAAAGTCCTTTGCCAAACATTTTCCTTCTGGGAAACATTAAGGCCTGCAAGAAATTTTGCTCTTGGCTCGCGAGTCAAACCTTCGGAGCTTTTCTGAGATGACCCCGTATTATGGGGTGGAAGGGAAAAGAGCTGACCGAGTCAGCGAGGAAGTATTAACTTCCAGCAGAATACACGGAAGGGAAATAAAAGGACAGCTCTGGCAGTTAAAAAAGAGGCAAAATGAACAAAGGTAGCAGGACAGTTCGCGTCAGGTATTCCCAGCTCTGAGACCCCCAGAATTCCTGTTTATGCTCTATGGTGTTTTGAGAATAGTACAATGATCAGCACAAAAAGACCAAAAATGTAGAAGCTATTTCTTTAATGAAATATCTATGAAAATTCATAGACTCAAGAAATCAGGAAAAAAAGGTCTGTGATATGCATCTGTTTCGAGGAGTAGTAGTAGTAGTTAGTTTTTATACCCTGATTTTCTCTACCTGAAGGAGTCTCAAAGTGGCTTACAATCGCCTTCCCTTCCTCTCCCCATAACTGATTCCCTGGGAGTTAGGTGGAACTGAGAGAGCCCTGAGAGAACTGTGACTGACCCAAAGCTGGTTTCATGTGGAGGAGTGGGGAATCAAACCCAGTTCTCCAGATTAGAGTCCCCCACTCTTAACCACTACACCGCAATGGCTGCCTTTATACTGGAGTCAAACAATAAATATATAGTTGCTGTAGTTTTTCCGGGTTGTGTGGCCGTGGTCTTGGCATTGTAGGACCTGACGTTTCGGCAGTAGCTGTGACTGGCATCCTCAGGGGTATAACACAGAGAGATGGACATAGAGAGTACTCCATCTTTCTGCATTATACCTCTGAGGATGCCAGTCACAATTTAGATCCTTTTTTCCAAAGTCAAACCCCAACGGGAGTTTCTAGAATTATATGCCCGTTTCTCCTTGCTTGAAAGTCTTCTAAAGGGGGAAAGCTTTCTTTTATGGCTACACTGGTGTTTAAATTGATGTTTGTTGCTGGTCCTATGAGAGGCTGTTAAAAGGCATAATTCATGAATCTAAAAATTATACAATATTTCTAATATAACTTGGCTTCACGAAGTTTTCTTACCACATTAAGCAGCTGAACTTCATAGACGGAGCACTCCTGTCTTTCTCAAGGCTGGGGAGTATTTGACCTTGTTCTCTGGTCATTAAATCTTACAGCACCTGTTAACTGTTCGTATGTGTATTCTCTAATTAAAGGGACAGTAGTAAAAAATCCACATTCCACTTTGAAGAAGAAGAAGAAGAAGAAGAAGAAGAAGAAGAAGAAGAAGAAGAAGAAGAAGAAGAAGAAGAGGATGAGATTGGATTTATACCTCGCCCTTCACTGCCCAAAGGCGTCTCAGAGCGGCTTACAAACTCCTTTCCCTTCCCCTCCCCACAACAGACACCCTGTGAGGTAGGTGGGGCTGAGAGAGCTCTGACAGAAACTGTCCTTGAGAGAACAGCTGTGCCAGAGCTTGTGACTGACCCAAGGTCACATCAGCTGGTGCAAGTGGAGGAGTGGAGAATCAAACCTGGTTCTCCCAGATAAGAGTCCACGCACTTAACCACTACACTAAACTGTGGAATGAATATACCTGTTTTAGGATATTATAAACAACACACAATGCACTTCATAAGATGGAACAAATAGAACACATTAATTTATAAAAAAAGGTTTTTGCAGTGTATATATTTATTGTTTGACTCCTCTAACACTGCACCTCAGGTTGCTACAGCTGCCTTTATAGTGTTATCAGACCGTTGGTCCACCAAGGTCAATATTCTCAACTCAGACGGACAGTGGCTCTCTGGCCTACCATGAAGATAACCTGGTTTGAGATGTTCTAAACCCCTTCATTTTTGGCACTGCAACTTCCATCATCGTTCTGGGGCTGGTGGCCAATCTTCAAATGTGTAATACTTTTCTCTGATGAGTTATGCCTGCCACAAACAGAGACCCTTAGCTTCCATCACAAATAACATGGGGTGGGGTCTGAGTGTCTCACCTGGACTAGGATGTTCCCATGCCTTTTAGTTTTGGCCCTAGAACTCCCTCGGTCATCCTGAATTTGGTGGTCAATTTTGAGTCTCCTCGCTTCATTCTCTGATGAGTTATGCCTGCCATAAATGGACAGCTGGATAGACAGGCTGATTCTTTCATTTCTATAGATGCTATGGTAATGGCAAGTTAAGTGATTTGTTTCATTATGATAGTTGGTCATCATATGTGGGGCACATGAACTCTTTGTAGGAGGGCCCATGGTGGCTCTCAGCAGCCCATGGTAGAGATCTTTCATATCAACTACTGCTTGGTCTGTTTTAACTGGAGATGCTTAGGATTGAACTTAGGACCTTCTGCATGCCAAGCTGATGCTTTTCCACTGAGCCATGGCCCCTCTCTAGGGCCTTAGACAGAAGTCTTTTACATCACCTACTGCCTGTACATTTTAACTGGAGATGCCTGGGATCGAACTTAGGACCTTCTGCATGCCAAGCTGATGCTTTTCCACTGAGCCATGGCCCCTCTCTAGGGCCTTAGACAGAGGTCTTTTACATCACCTACTGCCTGTACCTTTTAATTGGAGATGCCTGGGATAAGAACATAAGAGAAGCCAATGTTGGATCAGGCCAATGGCCCATCCAGTCCAACACTCTATCACACAGTGGCCAAAAATATTGGGTGCCATCAGGAGGTCCAGCAGTGGGGCCAGGACACTAGAAGCCCTCCCACTGTTGCCCTCCCATAAGCACCAAGAATACAGAGCATCACTTGCCCAAAACCAAGAGTTCCTATCTATAGGTAAAGGTTTCCCTTGCTCGAAAGCCAGTCGAATCTGACTCTAGGGTTGCGGCGCTCATCTCCATTTCCAAGCTGAAGAGCCAGCGCTGTCTGAAGATGTTTCCATGGTCATGTGGCTGGCATGACTAGATGCCAAGGCACACGGAACGTTGTTACCTTCCCACCGAAGCAGTAGCTATTTATCTTCTTGCAATTTCTTGCTTTCAAACTGCCAGGTTGGCAGGAGCTGGAGCCAGAGACGGGAGCTCACTCTGTCACGTGGTACTAGGGTCTTGAACAGCTGAACTACCGACCTTCCGGCCTGCAGTTCAGCATCTTAACCACTGAGCCACTGCAGCTCCTTCCTATCTATACCCTGTGGCTAATGGCCACTCCATATGTTTATCCAATTCCCTCTTGAAGCCGTCTGTGCTTGTAGCTGCCACCACCTCCTGTGGCAGTGAATCCCATGCGTTAATCACGCTTCGGGCGAAGACCTTGCACATGCCAAACAGAGGCTCTTCCACTGAGTCGCAGCCCCTCCTTGAGCCCTTGCATGGAAAACAGATCCACTAAAGGCTTGGAGATTCTCTGCAATCCCCCCCCCCTTTAAATGCCCAAAGTGAAACGCCTTTATGTTCTGGAGACCTTTGATAGAGGCTAGACAGAGGGAAGCGAGGGTTTAAAGCGTTTGCCGTTAAAAACGCGTGCAGGAGGAGAAAATGAAATGAGCCGCCGAGCCTCGTAGCCATTATCAAGTCGGTGCTAGCTATTCCGAGCCCCTATTAAAAACATCAATAGTATTCTTTTTTTCCCCCCAGAGCTTAAATTGAGCAATGATGTTATTTAAGGTGGAATCTCTGAAGCACCTCCCCCCCGCGGGTGCCCGTGTCTGAAAAATCGGACGTCATTGCTAAAAATGAAAGCCCTTCAAACAAGCTGTGATTGAAACAAGGACAGGGAAAGAGGTGGAGGCGGCGATGGGAAAAAATCAATACCTCGGGGTTTTTTTTTTCCAGCAGACTATCTCTCGCTTTTGAAAAGAGACCGTGAATAACATGCTTACAGTAAAAGCAGTTGCTTGTTCAAAGTGCATCAGAGGGTGAGCTGAAAAGGGATGCTGTCTGTATGAAACCTCCCTGGGAGAGAGAGAGAGAGAGAGAGAGAGAGAGAGAGAGAGAGAGAGAGAGAGAGAGAGAGAGAGAGAGAGAGAGAGAGAGAGAGAGTGTTTTGCCGAGATTTCAAAAGCAGCCAGGCTCGGAATTTGGACAAAAGCTCGCCAAAGCGTTTTTTGTTTTTTTTAAGGATATTTGTTGCAAAGTTCGGCTTGCAAAGCTGGAAAAATGCCTTCCAAATGCGTGGGTTCCCCTTTGGCCCTCCCAAAGGTCAATGCAAGAGATGAAGGTCTTTGTAGGCCCTTTGGTTGGAACAAGCTCGCTGCATTCAAGGTGCTTTTATGGGACTCCCTCTCTTGTCCTGGGAACGAGCGGGATTTTTAATTTCCACAAGTGCTCCCATCTGCTTATTTTTTTCCCCCTACCTTTTGTCGTAGGGAACTCAAAGGGAGCCGCTAAGAGCCGTACAGGCCGAGGGAGGGAGGAAGTGGTGGGCAGGCCCCGCAGGTGTGGCATGAACAGGGCATGGCGATGTACTTGTATGATCAAGCTGGTAGCATGCACCACCAGTCACGGCTAGCCCCACCCACCCAATTGTACCTTTGGTGTACAGTTTGGTGTCGTGGTGTACAGTTTGGTACAGAGCCAGTTTGGTGTAGTGGTTAAGTGTGCAGACTCTAATCTGGGAGAACTGGGTTTGATTCCCCCACTCGTCCACTTGCACCTGCTGATGTGATCTTGGGTCAGTCACAAGCTCTGGCACAGCTGTCCTTGAAAAAGAGCAGTTTCTGTCAGAGCTCTCTCAGCCCCACCTACCTCACAGGGTGTCTGTTGTGGTGAGGAGAAGGGAAAGGAGTTTGTAAGCCGCTCTGAGACTCCTTTGGATAGTGAAGGGTGGGGTATAAATCCAATCTCCTTTTCTTCTTCTTCTTCTTCTTCTTCTTCTTCTTCTTCTTCTTCTTCTTCTTCTTCTTCTTCTTCTTCTTCTTCTTCTTCTTCTTCTTCTTCTTCTTCTTCTCTTTTTTGCTTCTGGCCGCAGAGCTAGCTCCACCCAGGAGGCTGATCAGGGAGAGGTGGATTAGGGTTTCCAGCTCTGGGTTGGGAAATCCATGGAGATTGGGGGGGGGGTGGAGCCTTGGGAGAGTAGTGGGAGGGGCATTGGCAGGGTATAGCGCCACAGAGTCCACCCTCCAAAGCAGCCACTGATCTCAGAATTATCCACTGGGAGGCCCAGCTTCCCTTCTGCATTGCTGTTTAAAGTCTCTGTCTACTGCCAGTGTCTCCAGCCCCCCAATGACTTGCTACCAAGGGGCCAGTTGACCACACTTGTGCCATCCCAGGAAACCAGCCATCGAGCAACCGTGCAAATCTTTTGGATAGCATGTTCAAATGGTGGAGGTCTAAGCAGAAGAGAGAACTATCAGCATATAAAAATAGAAATAGAAATTTTTCTCCCTCTCCCGAAATACTAGAACCCGAGGGCACCCAACGATACTAATGGGCAGTAGGTTCAGGACAGACAAAAGAGAGTGATTAAAATGTGGGATTCGCTGCCAGAGGGTGCTGTGATGGCCACAGGAATAGACAGCTTGAAAAGAGGATTTGATAGATTCATGGAGGAGAAGTCCATCCATGGCTAACCAGCCACGATGGCTGAGGGGAATCTCCATGTTCAGAGGAACTAATCCTCTGAATTCAAGAACCAGGAAGCAACAACAGGGGAAGGCCTTGTTGCCCTGTTGTTGGTCCTCCAGAGAAACTGGTTGGCCACTGTGTGGGACAGGATGCTAGACTAGATGGACCACTGGTCTGATCCACCAGGGCTCTTCTTACATTCTTATGAAGGCCTTGGCCTCTCTGCCCTGTTGTTGGCCACCCAGAGAAACTGGCTGGCCACTGGGTGAAGAAGAAGAAGAGAAGAGATTGGATTTATACCCCGCTCTTCACTACCCAAGGGAGTCTCAGGGCGGCTTACAGACTC
This sequence comes from Gekko gecko, assembly GCA_029375565.1. Classification (NCBI taxonomy): domain Eukaryota; kingdom Metazoa; phylum Chordata; class Lepidosauria; order Squamata; family Gekkonidae; genus Gekko; species Gekko gecko. Next base: position 13,075,788 of record JAPDNY010000007.1, on the reverse strand, counting down.
CTTTCTCTTCCCCTCCCCACAACAGACACCCTGTGAGGTAGGCGGGGCTGAGAGAGCTCTGACAGAAACTGCTTTTTTTCAAAAACAGCTCTGAGAGAACTATGGCTTGTCCAAGGACATCCAGCAGGTGCAAGTGGAGGAGTAGTGAATCAAACCCAGTTCTCCCAGATTAGAGTCCGCACACTTAACCACTACACCAAACTGGTGGTGGATTAGATGGACCCCTGGCCTGATCCAGCAGGACTCTTCTTATGTTCTTAAAATACTGAAGTATTTATTAAAAGGAAAAGATCCTAGAACACCTCCTTAGTCGTGTTCATGCTTTTATGCCATACTCTGCACTGTATCATGGCTTTTGTTTTACCATATTGTTTCAGGTCATTCCTAGAGAGGTTCAATGTAACTTCTGAGTTTTCCCAAAAATGAAGTCATGCCATCAGCCTTCTGGCCCTCCATATTCCCAGTGACTGGTCTCCCATTGGTTTCCAAGCCAGGTCTGGTGTCTCTATTCCTAAGGTGAGGTGTCACCACAGTAAAGGCCCAGTCTCTATTAGCCATTTGCCTTACTTGCGTAGGTGGGGGCACAGACAGCAGTACTTGAGAGATCTTAACTGGTGGGCTGAAGGGAGATGGTGTTTCTGGTACCATACCCACAAGCCATTTAGAGCCTCAAAGGTAAGAACTAGAGATGGGCATGAACCAGCTTATGGATGAAAGTTCATCATAAATTTTGGCAGGTTCATGGTTCGCAAAGCTATATTTGCGAACTGAAGAGCTGCCATGAACCTTCATGAATCTGTGGAGGTTCATGAAGAGCAGAAAGCAGGGTTTTTAACAGCTCTGAACCATTTAAACCCCTGCTTTCTGCTCCCCACAACTTTTCATGGGGAGCAGAAAGCAAGGGTTTAAACATTAAATGTCTCATGAATGAATACGAACCAGTTTGTTTCATGAACCAGCCTATTGGTTCATGGTTTGGTTTGTGGTTCAAGCCACAATCTTTGAACTGAACCACAAAAAATGAGGTTTGTGCCCATCCCTAGTAAGAATCAACAATATGAGTTTTGTCCAGAAACAGTTGGGTAGCCAGTGCAGATCTTTCAGCACAGCAGGCATACACTCCCTGTAACCAACCCCTGACAGTAGCCCGGCTGTCACATTTGGACCAAATGAAGGTTCTGAACTGTTTTCAAAGTCAGCCTCACATTGGAGTACATTATAGTAATCTAACTTTAGATGTGCCCTGACCTGGATGACCAAGGCTAGCCTGATCTCATCAGATTCCAGAAGCTAAGCAGGATTCAGCTCCCTTCTTCATGGTGCCTCCTCAATGGTGGCAGTTTTTTTTCCTGGTATGCACATGAACAGACACCACTTTTAACACTTTGGGGGAGTGCTGCACAACTCAGGAGATTCCTCAGGCTTTGGAGCACACTAATTTGTAGCCATGGATAGCCTCATTATGTAGGGGGAGGGGGTTTCTTATTCACACGGGGATCAGCCCTTGGGACTTAGATACAATGATGTCAAATGATTCAATACCTTTCTGGATCAAGGTCACCTAGGAAACTTCGTGCTTATTGGGTTTTTTTTTTTTTGAAAATTCAGGTCGAATATCATGGCTCTGACATTCCCAGATTTTGCCTTAACATTCCTGTTGGCAACTGTGCAGAAACCTGCCAATCTTTTAATGAATCTGTCAAATATTATTCCTGCGCCAGGAGCTTTTGATTATCACATTTACATAAATACTACATGTGGTTTGTATTTTAACAAAAATATCACAATATACTTGTGATACTTTAACTCTTTCACGGCAAAGTGTCGTCTTCATTTCCACAACAATTTGGAATGTTGAGTGTTTCCTAGAGTGAAATATTCTTACTGTGAATGGTGAATATACATAAGATACCAAACCCCATGATACAGTGCAGAGCACAGCACAGCATAAAAACCATGCATAAGATTAAGGAGATTGTCAAATTCCCCACCGTATCCTCCTGTTCTTTCCTGTGTACACAGCTCCACAACTGGGAGTCCCTACCACCAGCCTGTCCTTTGGCAGGTTGTGTTGTTAGAAAGTTTGTATGAACCCAATGCTCCCTCCAAGCTGTGGAGACTTGTGAGCAAAAATTCTACTACTGTGAATCTGATGTCTCTAGCTTGCACAGGATCCATTCTATACACTTCTGAACCTCCTGAATCTGTGCCTGTCAAAATGACCACCAGCTAATTCCCCAGAAAGCATTTTCTGAAGCCACCTTCGGGGGGGGGCTAACATGGACCCCATAAATCCAATCCTCACCAAACTTGAGTGTGAACAGGAGACCTCCCATGATTTTGGTGTCTCTAGCACACCGGGGGGGGGGGATGACATTCTACTTTGTCACAGACCTCATGAATGGAACCAGTTTGTTTGGCTCCTAAATGTTCATGATGGTTCGTGGTTCACGAACCAGGGAAGCCACGAACCACAAACCGAACCACATTTTCCCAGTTCATGCCCATCACTAGTGATGTAGTGCCCCCCAATGTCCAGGGATGCCGAGTCGCTCACTCCCACAGTAACATCTAAAGAATAACAGCAGTTTGTCCAGTTTAGCACCTGCCCCACATCATCACATTGCTGAGAGAGAGGGAAAAAAAACATAAGGAAATGAAAGCAGCACAGTGATATATGGACTCCAGCCTTCGCCATAAATTACCCAAATGGGCAGAGCTTGGGCAGAGATCTGGGGCTTGAGAAGTGACCGTCCTGCCAGTTCAGAAGGAGGTCCAAGCCTCACCTGCCAAGCCCACCGAACTGCCACCATGCATGCCTTCATGTAGGTGTTTATTAGTCCACGGTAATCACACTCCCCGCACTGTTCCTTTACTGCTATTATAAAAATGCTTTTATGTCGGGGAGATGTGTTATTTATGACGTGCTAGAGGAGGAAATGAAGTTGGTAGCTTTGAATGTTGAGCAGCGGTCGGTGGAGCTGAGGCAGGGCTCTTCCAGGTCCCGAGAATGCTGTCTCCTGTTTCATAATCATAACAATGATTTATTCCTCCTGCGCTCTCCAGGCTCTTTGGAATCACTCCAGACACATTTCTCGGGGCCAGCGCTTTTTAAAATTCTTTTGGCATCTTTGCCAAGGCTGTGATTGGAAAATATGGATGGAAGTTGCCAGGTCCCGTCGCCGAATGGACAGTTGGGTGTCGGGTGAATAATGGGTTGTTTGGCTCTATCTTCCAAGGCCTTGAACTGACATAGAAAGGTGCTACCAGGTGGTAGGGAATATGGGAGAAACTGGGTTGAGTCAGGTCAAGACTCTAATGAACACACACTCTGAAAGCTGCTTTATCCTGAATCAGATTCATGGTCCATCAAGGTCAGTATTGTCTACTCAGACTGGCAGTGGCTCTCCAGGGTCTCAGGCTGAGGTCTTTCACATCACCTCCTACCTGATCCTTTTCACTGGAGATGCTGGGGACTGAACCTGGGACCTTCTGCATACCAAGCTGATCCCCTATGACTGAACCACAGTCCTTCCACCACCACCTTAAATACTTGTAAGTAGAGTTACTGATCTGAAAATGTGGGGCTGCCCTTGAAGACTATCCAGAAATGACGACAAATCGAGAACGGGGCAGCTGGCGTGGCTAGCCGAGAGGAACACGACTTTCCAACACTGGCTGTCTAATTGTTTCTGAATTCAGATCAAGGAATTCAGATCCCATACGTATTGTTGCTGTTCAGTTGCACAGTCGAGTCCGACTCTTCATGACCCCCTGGACCAAATCACACCAGGCCCTCCTGTCTTTCGCCATCTTCCAGAGCTGGCTCAATTTCATGTTCGTTGCATCAATAACACTATCTAACCATCTCATCCTTTGCCGTCCCCTTCTTCTTTGACCTTCAATCTTTCCCAGCATCAGGGTCTTCTCCAGGGAGTGCTCCCTTCTCATTTGGTGGCCAAAGTATTTGAGCTTCAGCTTCAGGATCTGGCCTTCCAGGGAACAGTCAGGGTTGATTTCTTGTAGGATTGACTGATTTGATCTCCTTGCAGTCCAAAGGACTCTCAAGAGACTTCTCCAGCACCATAATTCGAAAGCATCTATTCTTCGGCGCTCGGCCTTCCTTATGGTCAAACTCTTGCAGCCATACAGTACTACTGGGAATACCATCGCTTTGACCATACAGACCTTTGATCCCATATGTACCTTTGCACCAATTACAATCCTGTGGTTGCCATGTTTTAGTCATCTCCCACCTTAAGGCTACCTGTTTGGCATCTTCTAGTGCCCAGTCTGTTTCAGTAGTGGCTCCCACAGTGATGGGCTCCCTGAGGAGGAGCATCCATGCTCCAAAATTTTTAGAGGGCACTGTAAGTTCATATCCCATGCAAGGGCTTTGAATGGGGTCTAGGTGGCATGAATGGGGGGAGGCAGATAGGAATTAATGGACTTTTAGGGTACTGTATTTTGGGGGTACTGACTGGGGTTATTGATCATACTTAACTGTATATATAGGTGTATACAAGTGTATATATCATCATGCCCCTGTATAAATCATTGGTGCAACCTCATTTGGAATACTGTGTACAGTTCTGGTCACCACATCTCAAAAAGGATATTATAGCATTGGAAAAAGTGCAGAGAAGGACAACTCGAATGATAAAAGGGTTGGAACACCTTCCCTATGAAGAAAGGTTAAAATGCTTGGGGCTCTTTAGCTTGGAGAAATGACGGCTGAAGGGTGACATGATCGAGGTTTATAAGATTATGAATGGGATTGAGCAGGTTGAGAAAGAAGTACTTTTCTCCCTTTCTCACAATACAAGAACTTGTGGGCACTCCATGAAATTGCTGAGCAGTCGGGTTAGAACAGATAAAAGGAAATACTTCTTCACCCAAAGAGTGATTAACATATGGAATTCACTGCCACAGGAGGTGGTGGCAGCTACAAGCATGGACAGTTTCAAGAGGGAATTAGATAAACATATGGAGCAGAAGTCCATCAGTGGCTATTAGCCACAGGGTATAGATGGGAACTCTCAATCTGGGGCAGGTGATGCACTCTATTCTTGGTGCTGGAGGGGGCAGCAGTGGGAGGGCTTCTGGTGCCCTGGCCCCACTGCTGGACCTCCTGATGGCACCTGGTATATTTTGGCCGCTGTGTGACAGAGTGTTGGACTAGATGGGCTATTTGCCTAATTCAACATTGGCTTCTCTTATGTTCTTATATATAGGAGAACCAGTTTGTTAAGTGCACAGACTTTAATCTGGGAGAACCGGGTTTGAATCCCCACTCCTCCACTTGGAGCTGCTGGATGACCTTGGGGAAGCCTTAGTTTTGGCACAGCTGTTCTTGAAAAAGAGCAGTTTCTGTCAAGAGCTCTCTCAGCCCCGCCTACCTCACAGGGTGTCTGTTGTGGGGAGGGGAAGGGGAAGGAGTTTGTGAGCCGCTCTGAGACTCTGAGTGATGGGCGGGGTATAAATCCAATATCTTCTTCTTTTGTTGTATTTTTATTTTTGTAACATTAACAGTCTTGGACATTTTACTGGTACAATGGGATAGAATATTTTAATGAAAGGAAATAAAACACCTTCCCCAAGCTAGTGAGCCAGCAATGTGATTGAGAGAAACATTTGGAAAAGACAGACTTATTCACCCTGTTCTGTCTGGTGGCATGACTGGTATAACCCTGTTGGTTGGGAAACATCCCTGCCAGTTACACATTTGCTGAGTCACCCTCTCCCTAACCTCTGACATTTGTGTGGGTTGCTGTAAGCCAGACATTCAGCCCCAGAATGTCAGCAATACCCAACCATTTCCTAGTATTATAAATGATATCGTTTTCCATTTCAGATAACTATATTAACAAATAGAATCTTTGAAGTTCAGGGCTGGATTAGTTAATATCCATATGCACAATCCTAACCGTGAGTTGTTGCTTGAATAGCAGCATTAAGGGGGGAAAGAAAGGAAAAGAATTTAGCTCCTAAACTGATTACAGACAAACATCTGGAGAACTGAAATCCGTCCAAACCTACTCAAAATGGCTTTGCCTGTTAATTTGCTACATTCATTTATTTCGGGGGAAATGAGCAATTCTGTCACCGCATAAGAAATCTCTCAGCATGGATGGTGGCAGAAACACTGGAACTGGAAGTCGTATGATTTCTGTATTTCCACGCTATGGAAACAACACCCTAGAGAGGATGGAGTGAAATGCCACAAAGCATATTTTTTTTAAAAAAAATCTGACATTGCGTACCAATTCCCTGACACTTAGAATCAGGAATTGGGGTTTAACAGACCGTATTGTAGTCAAAGATGGTTTTCATGAGATGCACTTGCTATAGAAGCTAGGTTGCAATTGCATTAAAGATCAGTTTTTAATATTATAAGGGTAGACGTTATAGTGGGACAACCATGGTGAAGAAGAAGAGATTGGATTTATACCAATGTTCCCTCTAAGCTGTGGAGTCTTGTGAGCAAAAATTCTACCTTGTGAGCTACTGGCATTAAAGTTGTGAGTGAGGGATTTGGCTGCTGCATAAATTAGTTTGCTCTGGAGCCCTCCTTCCTGAGCAAAGACAAAAATATCTGAGCCAGAGGCTAAAAAACTGTGAGCTAGCTCACATTAACTCAGCTTAGAGGGAACAGTGATTTATACCCTGCCCTTCACTACCCAAAGGGGTCTCAGAGCGGCTTACAATCTCCTTTCCCTTCCCCTCCCCACAACAGACAAGCTGTGAGGTAGGTGGGGTTGAGAGAATTCTTTCAAGGACTGCTTTTTCCAAGACAGCTCTGAGAGAACTGTGACTGACCCAAAGGTCACTCCAGCAGCTGTATGTGGAGGAATGGGGAATCAAACCTAGTTCTCCCAGTCCATGCTCCTAACCACTACACCAAACTGGCTGAAGGAAAGACAGTGTGGCGTAATGGTTAAAAGAATGGACTAGAACCTGGAAGAGCCAGGTTCAAATCCTCATGCTGCCATGGAAGCTGGCTGGGTGACTTCTGGCCGCTCACATATTCTTTTTATTTACTTATCGACCTGTTTATATCTCCAATGGGGATGTTTCTCCCCCATGGGGATCCAAAGGGGCTTACCTTGTTCACCTCCATTTTATCCTGACAACTACCCTGTGAAGTAGAGCTAGGCTGAGAGCATGTGATGGGCCCAAGGTCCCCAGCGAGCTTCCGTGGCAGAAGCAGGGGTTTGAACCTGGGTTTACCCAGATCGTAGTCTTAACCACTACACCACGTTGGCTCTCAGCCTAACCTCCCTCACTGGGTTGTCGTGAGGGTAAAATGTAGGAGATGAGAACAAAGTGGGGCTGCCTAGTCCATTGGAGATGCCAGCAGGCGATAGGGGGACTTTCTGGGGGCTGGGAGCGTCGCCCCTAATGGAGCAATGTCACCAGAAGTGATGTCACACACTGTGCCTACATCCCCCGGAAGTGATGTAAGTGCATCGGGGGCAACGCTCTGGTTTTTGGGCAAAGGTAAAAGTTTCTCCTTGCTCGAAAGCTAGTCGAATCCAACTCTAGGGGTGCGGTGCTCATCTCCGTTTCCAAGCCAAAGAGCCAGCGCTGTCCAAAGACGTTTCCGTGGTCATGTGGCTGGTAGGACTAGATGTTGAGGCCCACAGAATGTTGTTACCTTCCCACCGAAGCGGTAACTATTTATTTACTTGCAATTTTTTGCTTTCCAACTGCTAGGTCAGCAGGAGTTAGGACAGAGACGGGAACTCACTCTGTCATGCAGCACTTGGGTCTCTCACTGCCGAACTACTGATCTTCCACAGCCTGCAGTTCAGCGTCTTAACCACTGAGCCACTGCAGCCCCATTTTGGACAAAACTCTATAGTAAAATTGCCTTCAAATCATAAAAAGGTAAAGGTAAAGGTTCCCTTGCTCAGAAGCCAGTCGAATCTGACTCTAGGGCTGTGGTGCTCATCTCTGTTTCCAAGCCAAAGAGCCAGCGCTGTCCAAAGACGTTTCTGAACATAAGAACATAAGAACATAAGAGAAGCCAATGCTGAATCAGGCCAATGGCCCATCCAGTCCAACACTCTGTCACACAGCGGCCAAAATATACCAGGTGCCATCAGGAGGTCCAGCAGTGGGGCCAGGACACCAGAAGCCCTCCCACTGCTGCCCCCTCCAGCACCAAGAATAGAGTGCATCACCTGCCCCAGACTGAGAGTTCTCATTCTATACCCTGTGGCTAATAGCCACTGGTGGACTTCTGCTAAATATGTTTATCCAATTCCCTCTTGAAACTGTCCATGCTTGCAGCTGCCACCACCTCCTGTGGCAGTGAATTCCATATGTTAATCACTCTATGGGTGAAGAAGTATTTCCTTTTATCTGTTCTAACCCGACTGCTCAGCAATTTCATGGAGTGCCCACGAGTTCTTGTATTGTGAGAAAGGGAGAAAAGGACTTCTTTCTCAACCTGCTCAATCCCATTCATAATCTTATAAACCTCGATCCTGTCACCCCTCAGCCATCGTTTCTCCAAGCTAAAGAGCCCCAAGTGTTTTAACCTTTCTTCATAGGGAAGGTGTTCCAACCCTTTTATCATTCTAGTTGCCCTATCATTCTAGTCTTTCTGAGGTCATGTGGCTGGCATGACTAAATGCCAAGGCACACAGAACACTACTTTCCCACCAAAGTGGTACCTATTTATCGACTTGCAATTTCTTGCTTTCGAACTGCTAGGTTGGCAGGAGCTGGGGCCAGTGACGGGAGCTCACTCCGTTATGCAGTACCCGGGTCTCGAACTGCTGAACTACCAACCTTCCAGCCTGTAGTTTGGCATCTTAACCACTTGAGCCACCATAGGTTTGCCCAAAAACTAGAGCGTTGCCTTTCACTCTCCAGTGTCACTGACATGCCCACATCACTTCCGGGTGATGTAGGCACATCATGTGACATTGCTTTGTGTGTGCTGGGAGATTCCTTCCTGCCATGGCAGGCTGGACCCCACAAAACCTGGCAATCTCCCACCCCCGATTGGGGAATGGCAACTCTAGGACAAAGTAAGCCATTTTGCATCTCCACCGGGGAAAAAAGTGAGATATAGAAGAAGTATATTTGCAATGCTAAAAGGATCCGTGCTTCTGTCTGCCGGTGGCAAGCATAACTCATCAGCAAATCAAGATAGCAGCCTCAAAACTGGCAACCAGTTTTGTGAGGACCAGTGTTCCCTCTAAGCTGTGTGAGTGTGAGCAAGCTCACAGTTTCTTAAGCCTCGGGCTCACACATTTTTGTCTCCGCTCAGGAAGGATGGGGCTCCAAGGCAAACTAATTTATGACTCCGCAGCTTAGAGGGGAGCATTGGTGATGACCATGAGAGTTGCTGCGCCAACCACAAGAGCAGCCAGAGCATTTGGACCCACACAATCCCCGGAAACCCTCACTTTCCTGGGACAGCCAGAGGCAGCCAATAGCACCAGCCAGTTTGGTGTAGTGGTTAAGTGTGCGAACTCTTATCTGGGAGAACCGGGTTTGATTCCCCACTCCTCCGCTTGCACCTGGTGATGTGACTTTGGGTCAGTCACAAGCTCTGGCAGAGCTGTTCTTGAAAGGGCGGTTTCCGTCAAGAGCTCTCTCAGCCCCACCTACCTCTCAGGGTGTCAGTTATGGGGAGGGGAGGGGAAAGGAGTTTGTAAGCCATTCTGAGACTCCAAGTGAAGGGCGGGGTATAAATCCAATCTCTTCTTCTTCTTCTTCACCAGATAGCAGACTTACGGCTCCTTCTTTTGGCAAAAAGAGAGTGAGATGTCTGGGCCTGACATCTAGAACCCAACATGGAATCAGAACTGGCAACTCCAGCTGGAGCCTGGAGAGTTCCTGGAATGATGATTGAATTCCAAACTAGAGAGATCAGTTCACCCGGAGAAAATGGCTGCTTTAGAGGGTGGGCTGTACAACATTGTACCCCGCTTGAGGTCTCTCCCCTCCCCAAACTCTGTCCTCCTCAGGCTCCGCTAGGGTTGCCGGGTCTTACCAGTCTGCTGGTGGGAGGGTCCCTCTCCATAGCCTGGAGTTTTTCAGGCGCCATGATGACATCACCTGGAAGTGACATCATCGTGCAGGGCATGCTGCAGTGGGGAGCTCTAGCATTTGCAGTGGCTCAAGGGGTTAGGATGCTGAACTGCAGGCTGGAAGGTCAGTAGTTCAGCAGTTCGAGACCCAAGTGCCACATGACGGAGTGAGCTCCTGTCTCTGGCCCCAGCTCCTGCCAACCTAGCAGTTCGAAAGCAAGAAATTGCAAGTAGATAAATAGGTACCACTCCGGTGGGAAGGTAACAGCATTCCGTGTGCCTTGGCATCTAGTCATGCCAGCCACATGACCACGGAAACCTCTTCGGACAGCGCTGGCTCTTCGGCTTGGGAATGGAGTTGAGCACCGCAACCCTAGAGTCGGATTCGACTGGCTTTCGAGCAAGGGAACTTTTCCCTTTCCCTTCTTTAACTGTTAAATACTGGGTTCTGGACGCATTGCAGTAAATCAGCTCTGCTTTATTAAGTGATTTCAAGAACACACAAGGCAAAAATCCAGGGCAGCTGCCCTGTTTTTAGGCATGTAATGACCACTCCCCAAACATATCCTGCTCCCAATGATAGGCTATTTACATAACACTGTTACTCTGTTGGTCTGCTCCAGGATCCTAGTAAGCTATCGTTCTGGGGACACAAGCTCAACTAGAACCCGGTACTGTTTCAGGGATTACTCAGGCTCAATACACAACAGTAACCATAGAGTTTTTTCTCAGACACTCCAGCGTCCCCTCTGCAACGTAACCTGCATGTAGGGTTCCCAAGTACCTACCATCTGGGGGCGGGGGACAAATGCTCCCCAGCCGGACCAGTCTTCATGGTAACGCACCATGCCGTCACCAGGAAGTGATACCAGTTGACGCTCTGGCAATGGGGCTGAAAACTCGATGGTACCATCGAGTTTCCAGCCCCATTGCCAGAGCGTCACCTACTGTCCCTTCCTGGCGACGACATGGTGCTCCATGCCTCTCCTTCCCCTGGGGATGGTCCTGCGAGGACGTATCCATCCCCCACCGGCACGCGGTAAGTTCTTGGGAAGCCTATCTGCATGGTGACATGACCTATAGGTGATATCATTGTGCCAGGAACGTTGGCACAGATGGGGCTCTTTAGGGGTGGGTTTTCCTTGCTGGCTCGCCCGGTGGTGGTGGATCAGGGGTCCCAAAAGCAGACGACCCCTCCTGCCCATCAGGGGACTGGAAACCCTAGGCTCCACCCCCCAAATCTCTAGGATTTCCCCACCTGGAGCTGGCAACCCTGTTGTTGTTGTTCAGTCGCACAGTCGAGTCCGACTCTTCGCGACCCCATGGACCAGATTACGCCAGGCCCTCCTGTCTTCCGCTGTCCGCTGAAGTATGCTCAATTTCATGTTCGTTGCATCGATGACACTGTCTAACCATCTCATCCTTTGCCGTCCCCTTCTTCTTTGACCTTCCATCTTTCCCAGCATCAGGGTCTTCTCCAGTGAGTGCTCCCTTCTCATTTGGTGGCCAAAGTATTTGAGCTTCAGCTTCAGGATCTGGCCTTCCAGGGAACAGTCAGGGTTGATTTCTTTTAGGATTGACTGATTTGATCTCCTTGCAGTCCAAGGGACTCTCAAGAGTCTTCTCCAGCACCATAGTTCAAAACCCTAACCCCATGCTATTATATGAACTGCATAATTCTTGGTGCTAAATGCTTTGGTGGAAAAAACCCCAAAACCCCTTTCTCAACGATTGTTTCTCAGATATTTCTCTCTCTCTCTCTCTCTCACGACTCCCCAAACGGAGCAGATGTAGGTAAACTACAGCATATAAACATGCCACCTGGATCCTTGCAGGAAACAGAATGCTGGAACAAAACTATTCTATTACACTTTCCCCTTTGTTTATCGCTTCCGACGGAAGCCCCTTATTTCATGCCGCCAACCGCACGGCCCTAAATAAAACAGTGCCGTATAAAGTGTTCCGATGATTTCCAGCGTTCATTTCCAGAAAGGCTCCGGCAGCTCTTGGGCCATAACCGTGATGAAAGAGGGTGGCATCCGGCACCGCTGCAATCATTTCATCAGGACATCCATCAAGTTGGTGGGGTGCACAAGAAGCGACTCCTCGGTAGAGAAAGGCCGAGGCAGGGAACGTTTGCGAGTCTCTGCACAGGAGGAGGGGGAACGTGTTGGGGAAATAGTCAATATGCTTAAATATTCAGAGGCTGCGATAGATCTTGCTTCACTGAACGAGGAGACTTTTCTTTCCGTTTTTAAAAAGCTTTATTTTTAAGGGTAAAAGGTACACCGCAGACCTAGGTAAAGGTAAAGGTAAAGGTAAAGGTTCCCTTGTGTAAAGTACTGGGTTTCGGGCCTCATGACTCGGACGACGACATAAGAGAAGACGCGTTTATTCGTACTTCACATAAGACAAGAACACACAGTAACGGCCGGAGGCCAACTATATACAGTTAGGGGGGGACGGCCCTATATTCCTATTGGCGGGTTTGAATCGCCCGCCAATGCTGCCATTGGTTCACTACTGGCGAGCTCAGGAACCTAGTCCCTATTGTTCTCAGAGAGCGAAGCTTGGCTGTATTTCGCCAGCTCAGCCCTCTGATCCCAGGACACAACACCCCTCCCCCATAGTTCGTCCCCTATCAGGTGACGTAGTCCTTTAAGTATGCTGGTGGCCTCCTTTCTCTTAGCGAACGTCGGGGGGCCGGTACCGGACTGGCGGGGCCCCTCTCGGTTGGTCCGCCCCCACAAGGAGCTTGGGCCTCTGGAAGTAGCCGAGGTGGTGACGGTGGCGGCTGTAACGGTGGCGGCAGCGGCGGCGGCGGTTCAGCTGCTCCCGGGGCCCCCTCCGACTTCCGTGGACTCTCAGCGGCTACCGGGGCCCCCTCCGGATTCCGTGGACTCTCTGGCGCTGGCTCCGCTGTCTGTGCTTGCGGTCGATCGGATGATGGGGCGGGGGCGGCATTTCCCGGTAACTCGATCTCTCTATTGGGGTCTTGTCGCCTCCGGAGCTGGTCGATGTGTTTGCGGAGGACCCGGTCCCCCTCGGTTAGGACCTCGTATGACACCGGTCCGGTGGGTTTTAGGATGCGCCCTGCCACCCACTGCGGCCCCGCTCCGTAGTTCCGGAAGTAGACAGGGTCTCCCGGTAGGAAGCTTCGGGGCGCCTCCCTGTTCTCGACCAGCTTTCTCTCTGGGGCTCGGTCCGGGTGAAGTCTGTCTAATAAAGTGGTAGGGCGGCGGCCCATTAATAGTTCTGCGGGGCAGTGGCCGGAGATGGGGTTTGGGGTGGTGCGGTATGTGAGAAGGAAGCGGGCCAGCCGGAACTCCCAGTCCCCCTCCGTTATGCGGCTCAGGGCCTCTTTGGCGGTGCGTACCGTCCTCTCCGCCTGTCCATTAGTTGCCGGGTGGAAAGGCGCGGATCGTATGTGCCTGATGAGGTTCCTTTCGAGGAACGCTTGAAACTCCGCAGATGTGAATGCTGCCCCGTTGTCCGACACGATTGTGTCGGGTAACCCGTGCGTTGCGAATATTTTCCGCAGGGCCCTTATTGCCGCCTTGGTAGAGGTGGTGGACACTGGGCTTATTTCCACCCATTTTGAATAAGAGTCTACCGTTACCATGAACTGGAGCCCCTGGAACGGCCCCGCAAAGTCTATGTGCAGGCGTGACCACGGCTTGTGGGTAGACTCCCAGCTTTGGGTTGGCGCTCTCGGTGGATTGGGGCGGACCTCCTGACATCGTGTGCACCCTCGGACCCAGGCTTCAATTTCTGCGTCCACCCCGGGCCACCACACGTAGCTCCTTGCCAGAGCTTTCATTCGTACGATGCCCGGGTGGGCCTCGTGCAGCGTTTCTAGCACCCCTTGTCTCATGGGCCCCGGAATGATCACCCTGTCTCCCCATAGTAAACACCCTTTCAATGCGGACAGCTCTTCCCGCCTGGCCTTGTATGCTGTGAACTCTGGCCCTGTCTGTTCCGCTGGCCACCCCCTCACCACCCAGTTTAGGACCCGGGAGAGGATTGGATCTCGGGACGTGCGGGCGGCCACATCTGCAGCCTGAAGGGGGGGGTTTGGCAGTTCCTCCATCAGCAAGACAGCGGGGGCTGGGGCCGGATCTTCCCCTGTCTGCGGCAGCGGTAGGCGGCTCAAGGCGTCGGCATGACCCAGCGCCTTGCCCGGCCGATGCTCCAGCCGGTATTGGTAACCCGCTAAAAATAAGGACCAGCGCAACACCCGGGGCGACAAAACTTGCGGCGTTTGTTTGTCCGCCGCGAACAGTCCCAGGAGCGGCTTATGATCGGTTACGAGCGTGAAGGGCCGCCCGTACACAAAATTGTGGAACTTTTTTACCCCCGCCACCAGTGCCAAGCCCTCCCTGTCGATTTGGGCGTAGTTCCGCTCCGCGGGGGACAGCGTGCGGGAGTAGTAAGCCACCGGGACCTCCCTCCCATCCGGTAGCTTGTGTGCCAAGACTGCCCCGACCCCATATGGTGATGCGTCGCACGCAAGGATGACCGGGAGCTTTTCATCGAAGTGCGCGAGTACCGCGTTTGAAATCAAGAGGACTTTAACCCCCGAAACGCCGCCTCCTCCCTCGCTCCCCATGCCCAAGGTGTCGCCTTATCCAGCAGCCTGTGTAGGGGTTCGGCCACGGCGGCTTTGTGGGGAAGAAATGAGTGGTAAAAGTTCAGGAGGCCTAAGAACGCCTGGAGCTCGGCCTTGGACTTCGGGGCGGGGGCCTCCACGATGGCCTTCACCTTGTCCCTCGCCGGATGCAGGCCTGAAGCGTCGACCCGGTATCCCAAGAACTCCACCTCCGGCACCCCGAGGAGGCACTTTTCCCGCTTCACTTTCAGCCCCGCGGCTTGGAAGCGTTCCAATACAGTTCGGAGGCGGGCGGCGAAGCTTTCCGGGGTGGTCGCGGCGATGAGGACGTCGTCGAAGAACGGCGTCACTCCAGGGATCCCTTTTAACAGATCGTCCATTAGATTTTGCCACTGTAAAGTACTGGGTTTCGGGCCTCATGACTCGGACGACGACATAAGAGAAGACGCGTTTATTCGTACTTCACATAAGACAAGAACACACAGTAACGGCCGGAGGCCAACTATATACAGTTAGGGGGGACGGCCCTATATTCCTATTGGCGGGTTTGAATCGCCCGCCAATGCTGCCATTGGTTCACTACTGGCGAGCTCAGGAACCTAGTCCCTATTGTTCTCAGAGAGCGAAGCTTGGCTGTATTTCGCCAGCTCAGCCCTCTGATCCCAGGACACAACACCTTGCTCGAAACTCAACCCAAAATAACACTGCGAACCAAGGGGGCCAAGCTGACTAATATAATATAAACATACAAATTTATTAAGGTGTACACTTGTTAAAATAACTTCTGATTAAAATTTTTTCAGTGTCAGACGTATAAAAACATACAAATGCTCATACAAAAGATGGGTCAACACTAAACAACTGAAGACCAAACGCGTTTCGGCCCCAAAGGGCCTTCCTCAGTGGTCACTAATACAGATATATCATTGACACACATTCATAGACCTATATACATATATCAACCCAGGTGTTGTAGCCTTATATGATAATACAGCTATTGCTGAAATTAGTACTGGGCCATAGGTATATCTGTTGCAGTCTCACCAGTACTTCTGGTAATCAGAATTTTGTAGTTATGAATGTGTGCCACTCCATCAAAGCAAGATCCCTTGCTCGAAAGCCAGTCGAATCCGACTCTAGGGTTGCGGTGCTCATCTCCGTTTCGAAGCCGAAGAGCCAGCGCTGTCCGAAGATGTTTCCGTGGTCATGTGGCCGGCATGACTAAACACCAAGGCGCACGGAACCACAGACCTACAAAGTAACAAACATCTCAGAGCTACATTTCGGCCTGCTCTCTTCTCAAAGCATGGTTACACACTTCTAAACAGTAATGGAGAATCTCACCTTCTTCTCGACCCCTAGAAGGAGGTCACCGGAAAACAGTAACCAATCATTGTTTGTAAACACACTCAGAATCGTGGGCTTTCTCTACAGTGGCTGTCTGCCAGGTTTCCCTTCCAGGTCAGTCTAAACAATAGCATACAAGGTAAACAAGTTAACCCTATAATGACTGGATTGTGAGACCTTGCCAGCACATACATTTCCGACAGAACAGTCGTGTCCCAGGGTGTTTTTGTGTTGCTTCTGGTCCCCATACAGCTTTGGTTCACCCCCCGATTTCTGCATGTGTTTCTGTGCCTTTAGTTTTCACTTTGTATTTTTTGGTTTTTGTTCCCCCCTCCTGTCTCCCCCCCCAGTTCTTTCGAGACTGCTTTCATATGTGTGAAGCGCTGTCAACCCTGCAACTCATGGCAACTCTGCAAATTAATGTCCTCCAAAATGCTGTCATTAACAGCCTTCCTCTCCAATCTTTTCCCCTGGAAGTTGATTTCAGGCCGCCTTTGACTTTGCATGGAATGCCTCTATTGTGGTTTCTAGTGTGTGTGTGTCCCCACTCCACTCCCGCCCGCCTCCCACCCACCCACTTTTTATGATTGGATTGTCATAATTGTCAAACCACTCCCTCTCCCTCCCTTTTGCTTTTGATTGTTTTTCAAAAAGGCCCTAAAATATTGATGTATCGATGTAATGACAACTTAGGCAGGTTTGCTAATCCCAACTCTTTGGAAGGAAGGAAGGAAGGGAGGGAGGAAGGGAGGGAGGGAGGGAGGGAGGGAGGGAGGGAGGAAGGAAGGAAGGAAGGAAGGAAGGAAGGAAAGAAGGAAGGAAGGAAGGAAGGAAGGAAAGAAGGAAGGAAGGAAGGAAGGAAGGAAAGAAGGAAGGAAGGAAAGAAGGAAGGAAGGAAGGATGGAAAGAAGGAAGGAAGGAAGGAAGGAAAGAAGGAAGAAAGGAAAGAAGGAAGGAAGGAAGGAAGGAAGGAAGGAAGGAAGGAAGGAAAGAAGGAAGGAAGGAAAGAAGGAAGGAAGGAAGGAAAGAAGGAAAGAAGGAAGGAAGGAAGGAAAGAAGGAAGGAAGGAAGGAAAGAAGGAAGGAAGGAAGGAAGGGAGAGAGAGAGGGAGGGAGAGAGAGAGGGAGGGAGGGAGGGAAGGAGGAGGAGGAGGAGGAGAAGAAGTCGAAGAAGAGGAGGAGGAGGAGGAGGAGGACAAGGAGGAGAACAAGGAGGAGAATGGATTTATATCCCGCCCTTCACTCGGAGTCTCAGAGCAGCTTACAAACTCTTTTCCCTTCCCCTCCCCACAACAAACACTCTGTGAGGGAGGTGGGGCTGAGAGAGCTCTTTCGAGGACAGCTCTTTCAAGAACAGCTCTGACAGAACTATGGCTTGGCCAAGGTCATCCAGCAACTGCAAGTGGAGGAGTGGGGAATCAAACCCGGTTCTCCCAGATTAGAGTCCACACACTTAACCACTACACTAAACTGGCTTAACCACTACACCGAACAGGAAGGAAGGAAGGAAGGAAGGAAGGAAGGAAGGAAGGAAGGAAGGAAGGAAGGAAGGAAGGAAGGAAGGAAGGAAGGAAGGAAGGAAGGAAGGAAGGAAGGAAGGAAGGAAGGATCTCTAGCTCCCTCCCTTGAGGAGATATGCCTTTTTTTCTGATACCTCCATGAGGGAAGGATCTAGGGAATCTCTTTTTTTTAATGAAAGCTGGTAATTCAGAGAACTGATCAATACAATGGTATATTGATCAATCAGTGTTTTAAAAAAGGGAGGGTGGTCAGTTTGGTGTAGTGGTTAAGAGTGGCAGACTCTAACTAGGAAAACCGGGTTTGATTCCCCACTCCTCCACACACAGCCAGCTGGGTGACCATGGGTCAGTCACAAGTTCTCTCAGAGCTGTTCTCTCAAGCGCAGTCCTCAAAAGAGCTCTCTCAGCCCCACCAACCTCACAGGGTGTCTGCTGTAGGGAGAGGAAGGGAAGGCGATTGTAAGCCGCTCTGAGACTCTGAGGGAAGGGCGGGGTATGAAACCAACTCTCCTTCTGGTTATTCACTTAGAAGCCAGGAGATATTGCATCCTTCTTTTTTTTGGGAGGGGGAGGGTTCAGCCCCGCCTTTTCCTGGTTTGCAGAGTTATTTTACTTTTTAACAGTCTCAGTTTTTCATCATTTTTTTTTTTCGGCTAGAGTAAATGGTCTACCACTTGCAGAATGGTCAGGTTGCTGCAAGGGTATTCACCATCCCCAGAGACTCCTGCCCGTGTGGTAGAACCATAATTGAAACTTTATCTCGTTCTGTATTTAGTTATTATTCGTAGTTGTCCATAAGGGCTCGAGATATATTGAGCAGGTTTCCCTGCCGCTCCCACGACTGTCATCTGTTATATCGTTTGCCTGGTAATGATAAGTGCGTTACTATGTCTGTGGTAAAGTTTGTATTTTGTGTCCGTAGAATTAGACAAGCATATGTTAAAAAACATCTCTGGGGATAAGTGGAATCATAGAATCATTGGAAGGGTCATCTAGTCCAACCCCCTGCACAGTGCCCAATGCGGTGCCGGCACAATGGGATCCTCCCCAAATTGGCCAAATGCGCTCATGCGCACATACACACATAGCTGAATTACCAGGAAAAAGCCATTTACAACCGCGCCTCCGGGCCAGCAGTCACTTCTTCACCCAAAGAGTGATTAACACATGGAATTCACTGCCACAGGAGGTGGTGGCAGCTACAAGCATGGACAAGAGGGAATTAGATAAACATATGGAGCAGAAGTCCATCAGTGGCTATTAGCCACAAGGGATAGATGGGAACTCTCAGTCTGGGGCAGGGGATGCACTCTGTTCTTGGTGCTGGAGGGGGCAGCAGTGGGAGGGCTTCTGGTGTCCTGGCCCCACTGCTGGACCTCCTGATGGCACCTGGTATATTGTGGCCGCTGTGTGACAGAGTGTTGGACTAGATGGGCCATTGGCCTGATTCAACATTGGCTTCTCTTATGTTCTTATGTTTAAGGAAATATAAACTGGTTTATTACAGAAAAAAACCCAAACTTTCTCCCCACACTTGTCCCAGGATAAATGCAAGGTGTTTTGTCATGAGTTGAAGTCTGATAAAACCAGGGATGAGATCCAAGGGCGGAAATGACTGTATCCATTTATCCCGGGAGAGATGTGGGGCAAAACTGGGGTGACCTCAATGTAATGTGGAAACAAACAAACAAAAATACCCCGAGATAAGTACAGGGGTGAACTCCTGTGTAGTGTAGAATGTAAGTTCAGGGACAGGGTTGAACCAGGATTTAAGGTCCAGTGTGGAATCACCGAAGGATAGGGCTGGTATTGGGGATGGGCATCATCGGACAGCTGCCAAGGCTGCGGGATAAGCTGAGCCTGGCAACCAGAGGGGAAGCTTGGGGGGTGGGGACATGCAGGTGGGGGTGGGGACATGTCACATCCAGGTACGACCCGGAAGTGACAAGAGGTAGCTCTAGGAGTTGCCAGAAACAGTAAGTGACGACGGGTAGCTCTAGGCTGTACCCCAAAGTGACGTATCATCACTGAGGCAGGCAGTGTTTTGATTTTGAACAGCAGTGGGTGGCAGGAGGCCTTCCACTCTGGTGGGAGGCCTGGCAGCCCTCCTTTGAGAGGGCACCCACCATGTAACAGTGTGATGGTGGTCTGCCAGCTCTCTCCGGATGGGGGCCCTTTGGGAGGACTGGGCCTGTGATAGGCGTAGGGCGATCGCTTTGAACTGATGTGCAGAACAGAAATGTTCCGGAGGGCCTTTTTATAATGGGAATATCAATGTGCTTCATTCTGCTCTTCATTTTGTGCATTAGCTACCTTTCACTGCATTAATTTTCAATTTTGTAATTCCATTCTGGGCATTGTTTATGCCACCCTATGGCTTAGGCTTTTCTTTTTCTTTTTGGTCTGCCTTGAGTTCTAATTTTCTAACCCTCACCTGTCTGCTTCATTTATTAGAAGGCTTACGCCGCTTGTATTTTTTAAAACGTTTCCTCTCCCGTCTCGAGCCTCAGAGAGAAAGCGAGGTGCCTCAAAACTGGGGTCGAGACAACAAGGACGAGGAATCCGAAATCGTCTCTGCTGGCAGGAGTCTCCTCCGGAAGAAGAAGCGTCACCGGCCGACGCACTTAGCATTTGCACAGCTCGGCTTCCCGTCGCATCAATATGCTCGGGCATTTCCAAAAGTGACTTGAACTAACAATGGTATTTACAGAAACCAATTCCTTTCTAATGAAAGCCTTCAGAAGATGGGAAAGTGGTGGGGCTCGGGGCGGGGTGGAGGGAGAATGCTCAGATGGTGCCTATGTTCTCTCTCTCTCTCTTTTTTTGAACTAATGTGTGTTAACTGCAGCCAGCTTTTATTTGCCATTTGGGCCGTGCTGATGCTGGAACAGACGCAGTTATAATGAAACCCAGGTTCGCCTGTAGCTGCTGCGTTGCTTTGTCCTTCTCTCCCCATCCCTTCCCCTCCAATACATTTTAATCCGGGCCATATGAATGGAGTTGAACTATTTGTTTTATGTAACCTGAGCTATGGGCTGGGCGCAACTGTGCCAGCGTCCTTTTCTTCCCTTGGTCCAAGCCAAATAGTGGAACTGTAACTGATATAGGCATTGACTGAAGCCAAGGGGTAATTTGCTTGGGCTTGTTCTCCTTGCCAAAGCCAATGCCTGTGTGCCAGATCCAAGCACAACCCAGAAAGGATCTTGCCGGGCAAATGGATACTGAGGAGGCCCCCACCCAGAAAAGCCAAAACAGAGTCAGCAAAAGCCACTGAGAGGAAAGGAGGGGGTATTATGCGAGAGGACATAGTACCACCGAGAAGAAAGGAGGAGGTACTACGCTAGAGGAAGGAGTACCATCTAGAGGAAAGGAGGAGGTATTGCATTAGAGGAAGTAGTACCACCTAGAGGAAAGGAGGAGGTATTGCATTAGAGGAAGTAGTACCACCTAGAGGAAAGGAGGAGGTACTACACTAGAGGAAGGAGTACCATCTGGAGGAAAGGAGAAGGTATTACATTAGAGGAAGTAGTACCAATTAGAGGAAAGGAGGTGGTATTACATTAGAGGAAGCAGTACCACCTAGAGGAAAGCAGGAGGTATTGCATTAGAGGAAGTAGTACCACCTAGAGGACAGGAGGAGATCCTACACTAGAGGAAGGAGTACCATCTAGAGAAAAGGAGAAGGTATTACATTAGAGGAAGTAGTACCACCTAGAGGAAAGGAGGAGGTACTACACTAGAGGAAGGAGTACCATCTGGAGGAAAGGAGAAGGTATTACATTAGAGGAA
Organism: Gekko gecko; assembly: GCA_029375565.1. Taxonomy (NCBI): domain Eukaryota; kingdom Metazoa; phylum Chordata; class Lepidosauria; order Squamata; family Gekkonidae; genus Gekko; species Gekko gecko. The sequence goes on along the minus strand of JAPDNY010000007.1, from coordinate 13,054,475 downwards.
GTAGTACCACTTAGAGGAAAGGAGGTGGTATTACATTAGAGGAAGCAGTACCACCTAGAGGAAAGCAGGAGGTATTGCATTAGAGGAAGTAGTACCACCTAGAGGACAGGAGGAGATCCTACACTAGAGGAAGGAGTACCATCTAGAGAAAAGGAGAAGGTATTACATTAGAGGAAGTAGTACCACCTAGAGGAAAGGAGGAGGTACTACACTAGAGGAAGGAGTACCATCTGGAGGAAAGGAGAAGGTATTACATTAGAGGAAGTAGTACCACTTAGAGGAAAGGAGGTGGTATTACATTAGAGGAAGACCAGTACCACCTAGAGGAAAGCAGGAGGTATTGCATTAGAGGAAGTAGTACCACCTAGAGGACAGGAGGAGATCCTACACTAGAGGAAGGAGTACCATCTAGAGTAAAGGAGAAGGTATTACATTAGAGGAAGTAGTACCACCTAGAGGAAAGGAGGAGGTACTACACTAGAGGAAGGAGTACCATCTGGAGGAAAGGAGAAGGTATTACATTAGAGGAAGTAGTACCAATTAGAGGAAAGGAGGTGGTATTACATTAGAGGAAGCAGTACCACCTAGAGGAAAGCAGGAGGTATTGCATTAGAAGAAGTAGTACCACCTAGAGGAAAGGAGGAGGTATTGCATTAGAGGAAGTAGTACCACCTAGAGGAAAGGAGGAGGTACTACACTAGAGGAAGGAGTACCATCTGGAGGAAAGGAGAAGGTATTACATTAGAGGAAGTAGTACCAATTAGAGGAAAGGAGGTGGTATTACATTAGAGGAAGCAGTACCACCTAGAGGAAAGCAGGAGGTATTGCATTAGAAGAAGTAGTACCACCTAGAGGAAGGACAGGAGGAGATCCTACACTAGAGGAAGGAGTACCATCTAGAGAAAAGGAGAAGGTATTACATTAGAGGAAGTAGTACCACCTAGAGGAAAGGAGGAGGTACTACACTAGAGGAAGGAGTACCATCTGGAGGAAAGGAGAAGGTATTACATTAGAGGAAGTAGTACCACTTAGAGGAAAGGAGGTGGTATTACATTAGAGGAAGCAGTACCACCTAGAGGAAAGCAGGAGGTATTGCATTAGAGGAAGTAGTACCACCTAGAGGACAGGAGGAGATCCTACACTAGAGGAAGGAGTACCATCTAGAGTAAAGGAGAAGGTATTACATTAGAGGAAGTAGTACCACCTAGAGGAAAGGAGGAGGTACTACACTAGAGGAAGGAGTACCATCTGGAGGAAAGGAGAAGGTATTACATTAGAGGAAGTAGTACCACTTAGAGGAAAGGAGGTGGTATTACATTAGAGGAAGCAGTACCACCTAGAGGAAAGCAGGAGGTATTGCATTAGAGGAAGTAGTACCACCTAGAGGACAGGAGGAGGTTCTACACTAGAGGAAGGAGTACCATCTAGAGGAAAGGAGAAGGTATTACATTAGAGGAAGTAGTACCACCTAGAGGAAAGGAGGAGGTACTACACTAGAGGAAGGAGTACTATCTGGAGGAAAGGAGAAGGTATTACATTAGAGGAAGCAGTACCACCTAGAGGAAAGCAGGAGGTATTGCATTAGAGGAAGTAGTACCACCCAGAGGACAGGAGGAGGTACTACACTGGAGGAAGGAGTACCATCTAGAAGAAAGGAGAAGGTACAACACCCCTGACAGCGATTTAAGATTTCAATCCATGCCCTCAATATTCAGGTCTGGATGTTTCCTTGGTATTCCTTCCTCCCCTCGGATTTAGTTTTTTGTCATTCGGGGGAAGTAGATGATATAGTGCATTATATTCTGAGATGCCTGTGGCATGAAGTTCCTAGGTTAAAGTATATCATCCTCTTTATTCCGCCGCATAGTGGACTTTCTGATCTAGATTTGGTCAAATTTTTACTCTCGGACTTTGATTGTTATGTCTCTAATAGAATCGCGTTATTTGCCTTAGCAACAAGAAAAATTAGAATGTGTTTAATATTTAATGCAAAGTAGAAAGAGTACAGGATTTATTGCCTACATTATCATCTTATAGCCTGATGTATTTTGAATCCAACTTTCATGTGTTGGATTTGATGTGTCGGTGGCTTAGCCTATGGCTAAGACACTAAATTTATCTACTAGTACCACCTAGAGGAAAGGAGGTGGTATTACATTATAGGAAGTAGTACCCCCTAGAGGAAAGGAGGAGGTACTATGCTAGAAGAAGCAGTACCATCTAGAGCAGCGGTGTCAAACACGCGGCCCGGGGGCCAGATCAACCCCCCCCCCGAGGGCTTCTATCAGGCCTGCGGTGGTACTGGCTATCTTCTGCTTCTTCTTCCAGTTCTCCTGCTGCTGTGTCATCGTAGGTCTGCAGCTTACAGATACACACCTGAACAGCATACTCAAGATTGCAACAGCAGAGACATTTGGATGCCATAATTCAGAGCAAGAGGTGTCAGTTATCAGACACTGTTAAATAAACAAAATATTGCAAGAGTGCTAATGTGCTGAGGGGTGACATGATCGAGGTTTATAAGATTATGAATGGGATAGAGCAGGTTGAGAAAGAAGTCCTTTTCTCCCTTTCTCACAATACAAGAACCCGTGGGCACTCCATGAAGTTGCTGAGCAGTCGGGTTAGAACAGATAAAAGGAAATACTTCTTCACCCAAAGAGTGATTAACATATGGAATTCACTGCCACAGGAGGTGGTGGCAGCTGCAAGCATGGACAGTTTCAAGAGGAAATTAGATAAACATATGGAGCAGAAGTCCATCAGTGGCCATTAGCCACAGGGTATAGATGGGAACTCTCAGTCTGGGGCAGGTGATGCACTCTATTCTTGGTGCTGGAGGGGGCAGCAGTGGGAGGGCTTCTGGTGCCCTGGCCCCACTGCTGGACCTCCTGATGGCACCTGGTATATTTTGGCCGCTGTGTGACAGAGTGTTGGACTAGATGGGCCATTGGCCTGATTCAACATTGGCTTCTCTTATGTTCTTATGTTCTTATGTGCTAAGCACGTTTTTAAGTTAAACAAAACACCCTTTGTGTTTGTGTCCTTTATAAAGTTTATCTCTCCGCTACCTGGCATGACATTTCATGACACACATGGCCCGGCCCAAGAAGGTCTCATTGATGTCGGATCCGGCCCTCATGACAAATGACTCCGACACCCCTGATCTAGAGGAAAGGAGAAGGTACAACATCCCTGGCAGCGGTTCTGGTCTTTGGCTTCACTGGTTTGGTGAGCTCTGCTTTGTTCCTTCCCACCAGTTTTGAAATCTATGTCCCTGTGCTGTGGAATGTTCTTTCACCGTTGACCTGGAAGCCACCCGGCTTGGAACAACATCTTGATCCAATAGGCTGGAGCCCTGGTTGCCCACTGCCTCTCTTCTGAGTGGCGGGGGGTGGGGAAGAGGAGGGAAACGGGAGTTGTGGAGATGCCACTACATCATTCCCAGAGCCAACTGGAAAGTGGCACTGTCACATCAGCACGATGCCCTGGGGATCTATTACAGAGGTTAAACCATAACGCTTGGGGGGAATCCTAGAGTGTCGTGCCAATGCAATCACATCACTTCTGGGTTTGTGGCAGAAGTGATGTCGTGGGCATCGCTGCGATGCCTATCTGCACGTCGTTGCCCCTAAACCTCCCACTGGTTGCCCACTCTTGGCTGGAAACCTATATATCTATCTATCTGTGGGATGCTGCCTGTCTTCCTTGGATTATGCTTAGGAACATAACATAAGAACATAAGAGAAGCCAATGTTGAATCAGGCCAATGGCCCATCTAGTCCAACACTCTGTCACACAGCGGCCAAAATATACCAGGTGCCATCAGGAGGTCCAGCAGTGGGGCCAGGGCACCAGAAGCCCTCCCACTGCTGCCCCCTCCAGCACCAAGAATAGAGTGCATCACCTGCCCCAGACTGAGAGTTCCCATCTATACCCTGTGGCTAATAGCCACTGATGGACTTCTGCTCCATATGTTTATCTAATTCCCTCTTGAAACTGTCCGTGCTTGCAGCTGCCACCACCTCCTGTGGCAGTGAATTCCATGTGTTAATCACTCTTTGGGTGAAGAAGTACTTCCTTTTATCTGTTCTGACCCAACTGCTCAGCAATTTCATGGAGTGCCCACGAGTTCTTGTATTGTGAGAAAAGGAGAAAAGTACTTCTTTCTCAACCTACTCAGTCCCATTCATAATCTTATAAACCTCGATCATGTCACCCCTCAGCCGTTGTTTCTCCAAGCTAAAGAGCCCCAAGCATTTTAACCTTTCTTCATAGGGAAGGTGTTCCATAGGGAAGGAACTGCCACCATCTGTATTGTCTCTGCATTACTTATGCAATTTTACTGTATTTATCGTTTAGTGTGTTTACTGTTTTAGTGTATTTTAACTGCGTATGCCGCCTTGAGCCAGTTTACCCGGCAAGGTGGGTTATAAGTGGAAAGTAATAAATAAATAAATTTAACTGTATTTTTATACATGCATTTTATGTAGGCCGCCCTGAGCCCACCACAGCGGTGAGGGTGGGGTATAAATTGAATAAATAAATTATATGGGGGGGGGGGGCTGGAAACCTATATACCAATATGTCCCCAGAAGAGCACTGAGATCAGCTGATAACAATTTAGGAGGTCCAGCTGTCCTCAATCAGGGTCAATATGTCCCCAGAAGAGCACTGAGATCAGCTGAAAACAATTTAGGGAGGTCCAGCTGTCCTCAATCAGGGCCAGAACCTTTTCAGTCCTGGCCCCGACCTGGTGGAACTCTCTGCCGAATGACATCAGGGCCCTGTGGGATCTCATGCAATTCCACAGGGCCCGTAAGGCAGAGATGTTCCACCAGGCTTTTGGTTGAGGACATCAATGGTTAAAATTGCCCCTCCTTTTTTTTAACTTTTGGCCCCACATCTGATGCACAAAGAGTATGGCAGCTTGCAGGGTTGGGCGATTCAGAAATTTAATTAACAACAACAACAACGATAATTCCAGTGGATTAGTTGCTGTAGATTTTCTGGGTTATCTGGCCGTTTTCTTGGCATTGTAGGACCTGACGTTTTGCCAGGAGCTGTGACTGGCATCCTCAGAGGTATAAGACAGAAAGATGGAGTACTCTCTCTGTGTCAAGGTGAGCAGAAAAATGGTAGGCAGGTAATTTATATCTACCCTGGAAGGTGGGGTAGGGCTGAGTGATTATCTTGTAGGAGTTCTCCAGGCTATGAACATGCTAATGGAGTAGCTTTCCTGAGGAGGTTCTTTTGTCTATGGATTGTTTCCTGAGGAGGTTTCCTGTTTCTTGAGGAGGTTCTTTTGTGTGTGTGGAATGGTTATGGAAACTCTAATCTTATCTGTAGTGTTATTGTCAGCTGCAGAGCATTTTGTGTTTTTCAGGACAGGAAACCATGCCCTATTTATTTTTAAACTCTCTTCTTTCCTGTTGAAATTCCAGTGGCGTTCCTCTTGAATGGGTACGTGTCCCATCTCAAGACATGGAAATGATTGTGTTTGATAGGCATTAGTGTATATTGGTCTGCATTTCTGTAACCTATGCGTCTCTATTATAATTTTTTGTTGTCATTTCTCAATTGTACTTGCTGGCCTTTGGGTCATTTTCGTAAGCCCCCTCCGGGCTGAACGGGGAAGGTGGAATGTAAACATTTTAAATCCTTGTATCTAATAGCCAAGGGCTGGTCCCTGTGAGGTTGAAAAAAATCCACCCAATGGGGCCGTGTTGAAGTGACCCTTCATCCCCAGGTTTAAGTGTAAAAGGTTCCAACTGAGAAATTGCTTCTACAAGTAAAGTTGATTTGCTTTCCTTTTTCTGAAATTATTGCGTGGTCCAGAAAACCAAAATTGGCTCATGCAAAGGGAGAAGCCGGAGAGATTCCTAACTGGGTTCCAATAAAACTTTAACTAGTGATAGTTCCAAGTCGTCCCCCCCCATCCATCAAGCTTTGGAATCGGAGGGTGATAATTAGAAAAAAAAAATCTAAAGCCCCAGAAATAATGTGTCTGGGTTGCACAACGTTAACTCTCAATCAGCTGGTGTCTCTGGGCCAGTGTTCCCTCTAAGATGAGTTAGTGTGAGGTAGCTCATATTTTTTTAGCCTCCGGCTCACGCATTTTTGTCTTAGCTCAGGAAGGAGGGCTCCAGAGCAATCTAATTTATGCAGTAGCCAAGTTGCTCACTCACAACTTCAATGCCAGTAGCTCACTCACAACTTCAATGCCAGTAGCTCACAAAGGCCCTGGCCACACGGGCTGGATAACGCGGGGGGAGGCATGGCTTTTTGCAGTGGCGCAATTAAATGCACGAGAACGTGATCAGACCCCGCCGTGGCAACATCGGGGTTTCTTTGTCCAGGAGTGCCTTTGACCCATGGCAAGGAGTGCGCTTGCGTGATCACACGTAAGTATCCCGTCGATGTCCCGTAGCAAACTGTTTGCTAGTAGGCCGTCCCCGGGTTTTTTTCACTCCAGATTTTCCGGCAGCTGCTACGGGTCGTCGACAGTTGTGCTACGGTTCCCAGATGTGGTCCTGCGATCGCACCCTGAAACTCCGCATCACTTTCGTATCTCTCCCGCCGCAAATTCTCTGTGTGACCGGGGCCAAAGTAGATTTTTTGCTCACAAGACTCCACAGCTTAGAGAGAGCATTGGTCTGGGCATGTGGGGAAGAAATCTGGAGAGGCCGACTCCTCACTGAGGACTAGAAGCTTGAGTCCTGGGCCAGCTGAATAAATCCCCCATCCCCCATCCCAGAACAAGGCGCATGATGGGCACATTTCACCACAAGGCTCTCCCCCAGCTACAATTTCCTTTTCCTTTTCAGCCATCGAATAGCAGTAGACTTTTGATGACCCTGTTGGGTTTTCAAGGCAAGAGATATTCGGGGTCGTTTCCCATTGCCTGGCTCTGTGTAGCGACCCCGGTATTCCTTGGTGGTCTCCCATCTAAACACTGACCAGAGCTGACCCTGCTTAGCTTCCAAGATCTGACAAGATTGTGCTTGCTTGGGATGCCCAAGTGTCAGTAATGGCTCATTGATTCATGTTTCATACTGAGTCCATTGTTCTGTGTTCCCTATCTTGTCCCTGCTTCTGTGCTTGCGTAGGTATGCTAGCTGTAACATGGGAGCTTCGCCACTACTGCTCGGTGTTATCACTGTGGCCTTGAATGCAGGCTTTGGGCTATTCTTGAGTCTATGAGAATTTTGCAGTCCTGTGAAGCTGAGGGGTGGGGGAGCAGTCTCCCGATCATTAAGTAACCCTCCCGCCGGGAGTTTCCCGCGCACGCACTTGAAGATCATTTGCTAGTCGCATGCTTGCATCATACTACAACCATGCCTGAGCCTCACATCCCGCCATTCCTGACAATAACCATCTTGCTGTGGGTTTTAGCACTGTATTCCAATAAAGCCTTTCTTTTCCTCAAGAATGCTTGGATCTACTTGCTTTTGAACCTGACACCAAGCCAGGGGAACTACAGTTTGAAACCAGCCATTGATATATTGGAAGATACTACATAGTAGTTTGCACGTACATGGGGATAAGGCTTTTTTTGGGGGGGCGAAATATACTGGGTTCGAGACGCGTACAGTGATCGGCTCATAGTTTATTAGTGATTTCGGCTTAACTCTAAGACAACTCTAGCAGGGCCGGAGCCTTGCTTATATGCATGCAGAACACCCCGCCCCACACACCCACCCACTCCCCGTGATAGGCCATTTACAAAACATTCCTACTTGATTGGTTTATTCCAGAGTCCTGGTCGGTTACTGTTCCTGTGCTCCAAGCTCAGCCAGTCTCTAGTGTGGTTCAATTGGCCAGTCTGTTGGGTGATTCAGTCAGGGATGATTCAATCCCAATACATAACAGGGGAGGACCTTTCCTTTCCTTTGTTCTACTCTCTGACCAGAGAAGAAGAGTAACCCAAATGGAGCTTAGAACGAGGTAGTTAGGATGGTGTTGTGTTATCCCATGTAACCCTCCCTTTATTTTCTAGCAGACTTTCCTTACTGCTAAACACACAGGTGTGCTGCGTTGCTTTATTCCAGAATGCATATTAGCTCTGCTAAGCATCCAACGGATGGGAAGGGAGTTCAGCAGGGATGTGGAGCCATAGAATCCACTCTCCAAAACTTTCCGTCCCTCCAAGGGAACTGCACACTGTGGTCGAGGGATCCTGACAGTGAGAGCGGTTCCTCCGTGGAACCGGCTTCCTCGGGAGGTGGTGGGCTCTCCTCCTTTGGAGGTTTTTAAGAAGAGGCTAGACGGCCATCTGACAGCAATGCCGATTCTGTGAACTTAGGCCGATCATGAGAGGGAGGGTGGGAGGGGTTGCCTCAGTGCTTAGTTCTCGTGCCCCTTTCTTAAATAGAATCATAGAATGTTAGAGTCGGAAGGGACCTTGCAGGTCATCTAGTCCAACCCCCTGTCCTCTGCAGGAGCATAGCTGAAAGATAGCCCTACATAAGGGTCGTTTGGAGCAGGAGTGTGCAGGAGCGGAGCTCCGGCAGTTAGAAGCACAGGTGGCAGCAAGCCCTGCCCCCAACTCCTAGCAGGAGTGCAAAGCAGCACGTGTAGCATTCCTCCTGGGTCCAGATAGGCTACTCTGGGACTGGAATGACAGCCCCCAGGGTGGAAAGACAGTCCCTAGGGGTGGACCCTGAGTGGTGGGTGTTACCTTCTGACACACTGCTGGTGATGCCAGGGGGTGTGGCTTATGCAAATAAGTTATGCTAATGAGTGATGCTAATAAGCTCCTGCACCTCTTTTTCTACAAAATGAGCCCTGGCCCTACAACATACCCGAAAGATAGTCATCCAGCCTCTGTTTGAAAATGTCCAGAGAAGGAGCATCCACCACCTCCTGAGGCAGTCTGTTCCACTGCTCAATCACCCTTACAGTCAGGAAGTTTCTCCTGATATCTAGCCGGTATCGACTCCCTTGTAATTTCCACCCATTAGATCAAGTCTTGCAATCTGGAGCAAGAGAGAATAGATCTGCTCCATCTTCTACATGACGGCCCTTCACATATTTGAAGACTGTGATCATGTCCACTCGAAGCCTTGCTGATCACCACTTCGGGGTCAGGAAGCGATTTTTCTCCAGGCCAGTTTGACCGGGGATCCTGGAGGTTTTTTTCCCATCTTCTGGGCGTGGAACAGCAGTCACTGTGTGTGTGTGTGTGTGTGGGAGGTATTAGTGAATTTCTGGCATTGTGCATGGGGTTGGACTAGATGACCTTGGAGGTCCTTCCAACTCTTATGATTCTATGATCCTGGAGATTTGGGGATGGATCCTGGGGAGGACAGGGGCCTCAGTGGGGTACAATGCCACAGAATCTATCCTCCAAAGCAGGTGAACTGACCTCTGTAGTCTGGAGACGAGCTGTAATTCCAGGGGATTTCCAGTTTCCACCTGTAGGCTGGCATCTTCCAGTACCTTGGCTAGTTTGGCCCACAGCTGATGTGCATGAGCCAAACTAAAAGGGAATTTGGTGCATTTCTGGTGCTCCAAAAGACCCTCATTCCACAATTGTTTCCTTTTGAAATCTGCTTGCAACCAACTCAAATTAATAGCAACTAATTGGAGGAAAGGACGAGTTACCTGAATATGTGTTACGAGTAAATGAAATTAATTGAAGGTAATTGATAGTGACTGGAATTAATAATAATAAAAATATGGACATAATTGAAAGGTATCGGAATTGAATTAAACCCAATAACTCACCCCCGATTAAATTTAATAGGAACTAATTGATATTAATTGCATGCCATCGTTTGCGGTAACGCAATGTTCTTAAAAGGGAGCTTTATAATTGGCTTTGTGTAACCTTCGTTTCCTCCCACGGCGAAAGTAAATTTGAAGGAGGGGGAAAGGAAAAAAAAAAAGAAGAAGGAAAAAAGAACAGATGAATGAAGTGGCACCGAGAATTCCGGGACTGCTAAATGAGAAGCATTTGAAGCTGAAAACAAAGATTTCTCAAAGGATTTCCGTCTATGAGAACCATTTCGGGGCTCTTTTGTGTTCTTTTATAGGGAATTGGTATTAGCCTTTAATGACAGTATGTTACCTGTTAAGACGCAAGCTTTGATTGCACAAATATTGACTCGCCCCCAGATTTGTGCATTTTGCATTTTTTTTAAACTCTATGAGCCTGCAGCCAGATTCCTGGCGTGTCATCTTTTATCACAAAGCAGCGTGAATCTTATGATATCTGTTGTAAACATTCTCTGTGGTGTTATATTGCTAGCTCCTAAATCAGGTGTGCTTTTCGCGTTGATCATTTCTCAAGAGTCTGGGGGTGTAGGGCTCCTCAGGTGGAAGCCATACCTGTGGTTCTGAAAGCCCCTCCCCCTGTATCTCACACATGTAGTTTAGGGTGTGATCGAAACAGAGGATCTCCCAGGAAAGAACGTTAGAACATAAGTAGAGCCCTGTTGATCAGACCAATGATCCATCTAGTCCGGTGCTGTAAGTCAGTCTGTGCTGAGTGATGATTCAGATTTCTCCGATGAAGAGCTACCTGCTAGTCCTCAGCTGCAGCTGGCTCTGAGCTGGAAGCAGAACAACAAGTGATCAGGTTACCGGCTGATCAGGAGTCACACCCTGCAGCTGAACCTGAGCCAACACCTTGTAGCTCTGAAGCAGTAAACAAGTCTTCAGCAGCCACTCCCAGCCCACTTAGCTCACCCATACCCTTGCAGTGCCACCACTGTCAGAGATACTTAGAGTTGCAAGAAAGGAGAGAAGAAGAAGAGGAGGAGGAGGAGGAGGAGATTGGATTTATACCCCACCCTTCACTCAGAGTCTCAGAGCAACTTAAAAGCTCCTTTCCATTCCCCTCCTCACAACAGACACCCTGTGAGGTAGGTGGGGCTGGGAGAGCTCTGACAGAAATTGCTCTTTTCAAGAACACCTCTGACAGAACTATGGCTTGCCCAAGGTCATCCAGCAGCTCCCAGATTAGAGTCCACACACTTAACCACCATGCCAAACTAGCTCTCAACACCAAACTGGTTGCAAAGGCACATGGCCCTTCGTCATCTGTCAATTGAAGAGATGAATAAGTTGTTTCAAGATGACTGCCAAGGAATTGGCTGGGAGTTTAACTCGTGAAGACCTGGCTATAAATTCAGCTAGGAGAAGCAGCAGTTTATGGAAGCAGCAAGCACACTTTGCTACTGAGCCACCAGCCTTGCTGCTACTGGACCTCTGCAACCTTGAACTGGACATGACAGCCAGCTTTTCTGGAACCCCTGACCTTGGACTGGACTTTGACTTGCTGCCTGGAACTCATTGACCCTAGACTGGACATTGGTAAACCTGCTCTGGGCTGGTCTTTGGTTACTCTCTGCAACCTTGTCTATGACCTGCCCTGCTGGACCCCAGCCTGTGCCTCCTGGGGAAGCTGCATCAGTATATCCAGTATCCTGTCTCACACAGTGGTGAATCAGTTCCTCTAGAGGTCCAACCACAGGGCATAGAGATTGAGGCCTTCATAAGAACATCAGAAGAGCCCTGCTGGATCAAACCAGTGGTCCATCTAGTACAGCATCCTGTCTCAGACAGTGGCCAACCAGTTCCTCTGCATAGTCAACAACAGGGCATAGAGACCAAGGCCTTCATAAGAACATAAGAAGAGCCCTGCTGGGTCAGATCAGTGAGGGTCCATCTAGTCCAGCATCCTGCTTCACACAGTGGCCAACCAGTTCCTCTGGAGGGCCAACAACAGGGCATAGAGATCAAGACCTTCATAAGAACATAAGAAGAGCCCTGCTGGGTCAGATCAGTGAGGGTCCATCTAGTCCAGCATCCTGTCTCACACAATGGCCAACCAGTTCCTCTAGAGGGCCAACAGCGGGGCAGATTGGCCAAAGCCTCCCCCAGCGTTGTCCCTTGGCACCAGTATTCAGAAGTTTATCTCCTCTGAACATGGAGGTTCTCTTTAGTCACCACGGGTAGTGGCCGCTGGTAGACCTCTCCTCCATGAATCCGTCTAATCCATTTTCCAAGCTGTCTGTGCCTCTGACCATCACTATGTCCTCTGGAAATGAGTTCCATATTTTAATTCACTCGTGTCAAGAAGTATATCCTTTTTTTGCACCTGGCTGGATGACCTTGGGCAAGCCATAGTTCTGGCACGTCTGTCCTTGAAAAAGACCAGTTTCTGTCAGAGCTCTCTCAGCCCCACCTACCACACAGGGTGTCTGTTGTGGGGAGGGGAAGGGAAAGGAGATTGTAAGCCTCTCTGAAATTCCCTTGGGTAGTGAAGGGCGGGGTATAAATCCAATCTCTTCTCTTCTTCTCTTCTCATGTAATGTGTCATCAACTCCCAGCCAACATATGGCGACCCCGTAAGGTTTTCCAGGCAAGAGACGAGCAGAGGTGGGTTTGCTGTTTGCCCTGGACTTCCTTAGTGGCCTCCCATCTAAGTACTAACCAGAGCTGACCCTGCTTAGCTTCCAAAAATCGGTGGGGTCAGGCTAGGCTGGCCGGTTAGCTCCTGATTCTTGGCCCTGAAAGACCCCCTAAGAATAGCACAAAGTGAATCTCAATGGCTTCTCGGCTTCCTTCCTTCTCACTGATGTCCTGACGTTAAGTGTTTAGAGAGGGGTGGGCCAATATGATTGTCACCTCTTTGTGATTTGGTATGTTGTCATCGTCACTGGTCCAGTCCACCTCGTTTCACAGCTGGCACTGATGATGCCTTGTGGTCACATGACACCCATTAACAACTTTCCTGGTCCCCACCCCCAAGTGTTTGTAGAGACTGGGTTGAGCCCCGTGGGGTTTCTGATTGGCCTCTGGAGATTTGACTGGTTGGATAGAGTAAAAGGCATCTAGTTAAACAGAGCTTATGCCTGAAATACTGAAGAGTTAATATGAAGAAGAAGAGGAGGAGGAGGAGATTGGATTTATACCCCACCCTTCACGACTCGAAGGAGTCTCAGAGCTGCTTTACAATCTCCTTTCCCTCCCCCTCCTCACAACAGACACCCTGAGAGGTAGGTGGGGCTGAGAGAGCTCTCTCAAGGACTGCTCATAAGAGAACAGCTCTGAGAGGACTTGTGACTGACCCAAGGGCACACCAGCAGCTGCAAGTGGAGGAGCGGGGAATCAAACTTGGTTCTTGCATATGAGAGTCTGCACTCCTAACCAATACACCAAATTGGCTCTCATACATATACATAACTTAAGAACATAAGAGAAGCCAATGTTGGATCAGGCCAATCTAGTCCAACACTCTGGGTCACACAGTGGACAAAAATACTAGGTGCCATCAGGAGGTCCAGCAGTGGGGCCAGGACACTAGAAGCCCTCCCACTGTTGCCCCCCCCACAAAAAATACAGAGCATCACTTGTCCCAGAGTCCCTATCTATACGTTGTGGCTAATAACCACGGATGGACCTCTGCTCCATATGCTTATCTAATTCCCTCTTGAAGCCGTCCATGCTTGTAGCCGCCACCACCTCCTGTGGCAGTGAATTCCCTGTGTTAATCACTCTTTGGGTGAAGAAGGACTTCCTTTTATCTGTTCTAATCCGACCGCTCAGCAACTTCATGGAGTGCCCACAAGTTCTTGTATTATGAGAAAGGGAGAAAAGAACCTCTTTCTCTACCTGCTCTATCCCATGCATAATTTTATAAACCTCGATCATGTCACCCCTCAGCCATCGTTTTTCCAAGCTAAAGAGCCCCAAGCGCCTCAACCTTTCTTCATAGGGAAAGTGTTGCAACCCTTTAATCATTCTAGTTGCCCTTTTCTGCACTTTTCCCAAAGCTATAATATCCTTTTTAAGGAGTGGTGACCAGAACTGTACACAGTATTGCAAATGAGGTCACACCATTGATTTATATAGGGGCTTTATGATATTGGCTGATCTGTTTTCAATACCCTTCCTAATAATCCCCAGCATAGTGTTGACCTTTTTTATTGCAGTCGCACACATTTTCATTGATTTATCTACTACGACTCCAAGATCTCACTCTTGGTCCGTCTGTGCCAGTTCGGACCCCACCAACTTGTATTTATAGTTAGGATTTTTTGGCTCCAATGTGCATCACTTTGCACTTGGCCACATTGAACCCCATTTGCCACGTTGATGCCCACTCGCCCCTCCTCCACAGATCCCTTTGGAGTGCCTCACAATCCTCCCTGGTTTTCACCACCCTGAAAAACTTCGTATCATCCGCAAATTTAGCCACTTCACTGCTTATCATCCGTAAATTTAGCCATTTAACTCATACAATACTTTGCTTCCTTACATTTTGTGGTTGGTTCCACTTTCCACAAGAGCCATTTTGTGGTTGGTTCTGCCTGTTGTTGTTCAAAGGTTGAGGACCCCTACCTAATGGGGTTGGGGATATCCAGGATTGCTGCTTCTAACACCTAAGGATTATTGCTTCAATTTGCTCATCTTTTTGCTCCAATTTGATCAACGCTATGGACACATTCCCAGAGAAACTCCATTCACATGAATGGAGCACTTGGCCATTGTACACGAGGACCCAAGGAACTATAAGATACTTTTGGAGACACAGGAAAGCATTTTCTTTTCTTTTTGCTCGAGGAAGCACTGCCTCATGGGTTTGCTAGTACCGCATAGCTTTGTGATGACCGCAAAAGGAAGCTCAAGTATAATCTGGTGAAATTCAAACTGGCTGATAGATTCTTTGTAGAAATCCATTGTTTGGGGTTGAAGAGAACCATAGAATCACAGAGTTGGAAGGGACCATACAGGCCATCTAGTCTAGTCCGATTCCCTGCTCAATGCAGGATCAGCCTAGAGTACCCCTGACAAGTGTTTGTCCAGCCATTGCTTAAAGACTGCCAGGGAGGGGGAGCTCACCACCTCCCTAGGCAGCTGATTCCACTGTTGCAGAACTCTTACTGCAAAAAAGTTTTCCCTAAGATCCAGCCGGTTCCTTCCTGCCCTTAATTTAAACCCATGATTACAAGTCCTATCCTCTGCCGCCAACAGGAACAGCTCCCTGCCCTCCTCTGAGTGACAGCCCTTCCAATACTTCAAGAGAGCAATCCTGTCCCCCCCTCAGCCTCCTCTTCTCCCAACCGAACATTCCCAAGTCCCTCGGCCTTTCCTCACAGGGCTTTTTCTCCAGGCCCCCGATCACCCTCATCGCTCTCCTCTGCACCCGCTCCATTCGGTCCACATCCTTTTTGAAGTGAGGCCTCCAGAACTGCACACAATGAAGAAGAACTGAAGAACCAGAACTCCTTGGGAAGATTTTGCACACGACTGGATCTTACACCCCATCCGGGTTACGTAGATTCTTCGAGCTTTCTGACTCACCAGATAATTCCCTCTGATTAACGGCTCCAGTTTAATTATCAAATGGAAACGAAGACATGGGAAACAGGATCGGTCTTACTGCTCGCCTCCCGCTGAGGAGATATCATACCAAATGAAAACCGATGCCCTGTATCTTGAATTCTTCGTAGGCCAGGGAGTCACCTGTGGGTCACAGCGACGGTCCAGGCAGAGTTCAGATTTGATAAGCGATCGCAAAGGCTCCGATCTGAAGCTTGATCCGAAAGAGTGGGCGAGGAGCAGGGATATCAACAGGCGATGATTAAATAATAGCTAATTAATGGAGCTGGTGGAGTCATACTCGAGCTTGATTTCAGAAACGATCTCAGAGCAGTAATTACGTCTTTGTCATTGATGTGAATTAGTTAATTGAGCTCTCCTTTAAAAAAAAAAAGAATTATAAAATGTTCTAGAAGGCTGAGATGAGTCAGAAGGATAATCTCTCAAGGTCAGTCCTGTCTGTTCCCGCGGGTAGCGGCTTTCCCGGGTCTCAGAGGGAGGTCTTTCACATAACCTGATTCCTGATCCTTTTAAGAGGAGATGCCAGGGATTGAACCTGGGGCCTTCTGCATGCCCAGCAGATGCTCTGTGACTGAGCCACAGCCTTTCCACAGGTTTAAACTGATGTTATTCAGAAACACATGGATGAAACGCATAGAGCTGCCATACTGAATCAGACCCTTGGTCCACCAGGGTCCGTATTGCCTGCTCAGATTAGCAGCGGCTCTCCAAGGTCTCAGGCAGAGGTCTTTCCCAAATCCTTTAACTGGTGATGCTGGGGACTGAACCTGGGACCTTCTGCCTGCCAAATAGTTGATATACCACTGAGCCGTGGCCCCTCCCATTTATGACATGGGAACCCAAACAAACAAATATCCATCCAACTCCAGTTTGGCGTAGTGGTTAAGAGCGGTGGACTTTGATCTGGAGAGCCCCATTTGATTTTCCACTCCTCCACATGAAGCCAGCTGGGTGACCTTGGGCCAGTCACAGCTCTCTCAGAGCTCTCTCAGACCCACCTACCTCACAGGGTGTCTGTTGTGGGGAGAGGAAGGGAAGGTGATTGTCAGCCACTCTGAGACTCCTTTGGGTAGTAAAGGGCAGAGTATAAAACCAACTCCTCCTCTTCCTCCTCCTCTGCTTCCACTACTACTAATATTTATTTATTTATTACATTTAATTTATATCGACAAATGGGCTCAGGGTGGCTTACAGCCTAATATTATAGAAAACAGCAAAGCGCTGGGAAGGGCCCATAAACAGGGGAGGCCAGAATGGTTGAACGTCTGCCGCCTCAACCTAAAACGACTTACAATCTCCTTCCCTTCCTCTCTCCACAACAGACACCCTGTGAGGGCTGAGAGAGCTCTGAGAGAACTGCTCTTGAGAGGACAGTTCTCAGAGAACTTTGACTGGTCCAAGGTCATACCAGCAGCTGCATGTGGAGGAGTGGGGAATTAAACCCGGTTCTCCAGATTAGAGTCCACCGCTCTTAACCACTACACCAAACTGGGGGGTAGGTTTGTGTTGAACATTAGGCATGACTGCCTAGTGGTGGGAACCTTTTGACTATGCAACCAGTTAGCTAAGGTGGGGAGAGTCTCTTCCCTGCTGGTGGATACTGGCGGTCTTTCCAGGATTCTGTAGCTTTGTATTTCCTGCACGGATCATGGCGTCGGACCAGATGGCCTTGATAGCCTCTTCAAACTTTATGGTTCTCCCTGCAGCAATCGAATTCAGCTGTTGCGAAAAGCCTGAGTCCAGTGGGGGCACCTTTAAGACCAACAAAGTTTTATTCAAGGCACAAGCGTTCATGTGCACACATACATCTTCAGATATGAGGGCTTTCCCCTTGAATAAAACTTTGTTGGTTTTAAAGGTGCCCCCACTGGACTCACACTTTATGATTCTGGAGTTATGATTCTAGAGAATCTCGCTCCCCCTCCCCTTTCACCTGGCCCGTCTCCCTCAAGTTCTTGAATAGGCATCAGTTTCTAAGGGACAACCCTATGGCAGGAATGTAGGGGTTTTATATCACCTTTATCCCCTCCCCACTGTGAGGAAGGAGATTAGCCTATCAATATCACTGTAGGTAGGGTTGCCAGATCTTGGAGTGGGGGAATTCTTGGAGATTTTGTTTGGTGCAGTGGTTAAGTGTGCAGACCCTAACCTGGGAGAACCGGGTTTGATTCCCCACTCCTCCACTTACACCTGCTGGATTACCATGGGCAAGCCATAGTTCTGGCACAGCTGGTCTTGAAAAAGAGCAGTTTCTGTCAGAGCTCTCTCAGCCCCACCTACCTCACAGAGTGTCTGTGGTGGGGAGGGGAAAGGGAAGGAGTTTGTAAACCACTCTGAGACTCCCTTGGGTAGTGAAGGGCGGGGTATAAATCCAATCTCCTCCTCCTCGTCCTCCTCGTCCTCCTCGTCCTCCTCCTTCCTTCTTCTTCTTCTTCTCTCTCTCTCTCTCTTCTCTTCTTTTCTTCTTCTTCTTCTTCTTCTTCTTCTTCTTCCTTCTTCTTCTTCTTCTTCTTCTTCTGTCATTTTCTCCAGGGCAACTGATCTCTCTAACCTGGAGGCCAGTTGTTTCCCTCTAAGCTGAGTTACTGTGAGCTAGCTCACTGTTTTTTAGCCTCCAGCTCACAGATTTTTGTCTTAGCCCAGAAGGGAGGGCTCCAGAGCAGACTAATTTATGCAGTAGCCAAATCGCTTGCTCACAACTTTAATGCCAATAGCTCACAAAGTAGAATTTTTGCTCACAAGACTCCGCAGCTTAGAGGGAGCATTGGTTGTAATTCCAGGCAATTGCCAGCCACAACCTGTTAGAGCACTGTGAAGCAAGGACTGTGATTTGCTCAGCTGATGACAGATTTCTGCTCCAAGTCCTTGTTCCAAGCGCCATGGAAGATCTACCTGGAGAGTGTGCATGTCCAGGGGGAATATCACATATTATGTACTCATCATTAGGTGGTCCTTAAATTGGTGACACCGATTGCATTTTGAATAGTTCATGCCGTGTATAATAGGTTCTGGTATCCTCTACCTTAAATGTTTATAGATTAGTCAGGAGGGGAAGGTCAGAGAATCCCTACTGCTGCTCCTTCCCACAACCAAAGGAGCTCAGGTGCCCCCCATAGAGAGAATACCTGCAGAGGAAGCACTCCCGACAGCCGATGTGGGGCACACAGGATGGGCCCGTCCCTCACTATGGGGACTGGGGGCTGTGGGGTTCCTACCTCCCGACGCAAGGAGGCAGGAGGAAGTCAAGGGGGGTATCCTGGAAGGCCCGGACTCCTGCCCTGCTGACAGGCTAGGGGTTCCCCAGCCGCCAAAGGAGGGCACGTGGAAGGGTGTGGTAGGCAGCCCCAATGACACTGGCCCAACTGGGAGGAAGAAGATTGGGAGTGTAAGAACAGAAGAACATACGAGAAGCCAATGTTGGATCAGACCAGAGGCCCATCCAGCCCAACACTCTGTCACACAGTGGCCCAAAATACAAGGTGACATCAGGCGGTCCAGTAGTGGGGCCAGGACACTAGAAGCCCTCCCACTGCTGCCCCCTCCACCAAGCACCACGAATACAGAGCATCACTTGCCCCAGACTGAGAGTTCCTATCTAGACCTTGTGGCTAATAGCCACTGAGGGACCCCTGATCCATATGTGTATCCAATTCCCTCTCGAAGCCGTCCATGCTTGTAGCCGCTGCCACCTCCTGTCAGTTTGGTGTAGGAGAGCCAGTTTGGTATAGTGGTTAAGTGCACAGAATCTAATCTGGGAGAACCGGGTTTGATTCCCCCACTCCTCCACTTGCACCTGGCTGGATGACCTTGGGCAAGCCGTAGTTCTGATAAGAGCAGTCCTTGAAAAAAGAGCAGTTTCTGTCAAGTGCTCTCTCAGCCCCACCTGCCTCACAGGGTGTCTGTTGTGGGGAGGGGAAGGGAAAGGAGTTTGTAAGCCACTCTGAGACACCTTTGGGTAGTGAAGGGCAGGGTATAAACCCAATCTCCTCCTCCTCCTCCTCCTCCTCCTCCTCCTCCTCCTCCTTCTTCTTCTTCTTCTTCTTCTTCTTCTTCTTCTTCTTCTTCTTCTTCTTCTTCTTCTTCTTCTTCTTCTTCTTCTTCTTCTTCTTCTTCTTCTTCTTCTTCTTCTTCTTCTTCTTCTGTGGCAGTGAATCCCAAGTGTTAATCACTCTTTGGGTGAAGAAGGACTTCCTTTTATCTGTTCTAACCTGACTGCTCAGCAATTTCATGGAGTGCCCCCGAGTTCTTGTCTTGTGAGAAAGGGAGAAAAGGACCTCTTACTGGACCTGCTCTATCCCATGCATAATCTTGTAGACCTCAATGGGGGCGGGGACCGGGCCAATCTGATGGAGCGTCCCCTCTGAAGGGCGAGAGGGTGGGGCAGGAGCGGGGCAGGAGGATTCAAAAGCAAGGAAAGACACCGGCCAGGGAGGAACCTCCTCTGCGACTATGATGGATGAGTAACAGGGTTTGAAAGAGGGCGAAGCCAGGTAGAACTGAACCCGTGAACCTTGTGTATAGGAGCAAGGAGAAGCCCAGGGTGGGAAATGGTGAGGTAACATCTGAGGCTGTGCGTCGTTCCCTAGCACAAATCCGGGACCCTGGACCCTGCCCCTCTCCGAAGTCCGCCCCCACAATCTGGCAATTCTGACGAGATTCTATCGACTCTCTGTTATTAATTCATTATGAATCGGATTAAATTGTTCTATCACAACATACGTGATATATTGTTCATTGGCTTGATATTGTTCATTGGCTTTATACATGCCCCTGTGTAAATCATTGATGTGACCTCATTTGGAATACTGTATACAGTTCTGGTCGCCACATCTCAAAAAGGATATTATAGCATTGGAAAAAGTGCAGAGAAGGGCAACTAGAATGATAAAAGGGTTGGAACACCTTCCCTATGAAGAAAGGTTAAAATGCTTGGGGCTCTTCAGCTTGGAGAAACGACGGCTGAGGGGTGACATGATCGAGGTTTATAAGATTATGCATGGGATTGAGCAGGTTGAGAAAGAGGTACTTTTCTCCCTTTCTCACAATGCAAGAACTCGTGGGCACTCCATGAAATTACTGAGCAGTCAGGTTAGAACAGATAAAAGGAAGTCCTTCTTCACCCAAAGAGTGATTCACACATGGAATTCACTGCCACAGGAGGTGGTGGCAGCTACAAGCATGGACAGTTTCAAGAGGGAATTGGATAAACATATGGAGCAGAAGTCCATCAGTGGCTATTAGCCACAGGGTATAGATGGGAACTCTCAGTCTGGGGCAGGTGATGCACTCTATCCTTGGTGCTGGAGGGGGCAGCAGTGGGAGGGCTTCTAGTGTCCTGGCTCCACTGGTGGGCCTCCTGATGGCACCTGGTATATTTTGGCCACTGTGTGACAGAGTGTTGGACTAGATGGGCCATTGGCCTGATTCAACATTGGCTTCTCTTATGTTCTTATGTTCTTGCTTCACGGTGTTCTTACAGCTTTCTGAATCATCTAACCATGTTCCTCATTTGTATTTTGCATACAACCTGGAGACTGGCAAGCACAGATCCAGTGTGGTTCTATGGTTCTATGACTGTTCTACTTTATCTTTGGGGGGGGGGAAGAATCAGCTTCATTTAAATTGAAACACCACCTAGAACTCATTTAGAATTTATGGGAGCTGGGTGGCAGCGTTACACCGCTAAGTTATGCGTTGGCACTCGGGTGTTTGCCACCAGCGTTAACAAAGAACGCGACATTTATTTTCCTCGCCGGCTCTGTCCCCCAAGAGCGCGATTGCCTCGAAATAATTACAAGCTGCCTCGCGCACCAATACTACTGGGGGAATGCACTCATGTAATCGCTTCCCTGTATTGTTGTTTAATAAATAACAGAGCAAGGGGTTTTTTTGCAAGGCGAGAACTGTGCAAGAAGGTGAACTCATGGGTTGGCCTCATGCTATCGCCCTTTATCTGTGGGAACATAAAGCGATAAAAAAATCAAGGGGGATACTTTGCAATCTGACTGCGAAGAAAGCAAATTCAGTCTTAGGATGCATTAACAGAAGCGTTGTGTCCAGATCACGGGGGGTGGTAGTTCCGCTCTATTCTGCTATGGTCAGGCCTCACCTGGAGTACTGTGTCCAGTTTTGGGCACCACGTTTTAGGGAGGATGTTGACAAGCTCGAGCGTGTCCAGAAGAGGGCAACCAGGATGGTGAGAGGGTTGGAATCCAAGTCTTAGGAAGAAAGGCTGAAAGAACTGGGCATGTTTAGCCTGGGAAAGAGTAGGCTTAGAGGGGACATGATTGCTGTCTTCCAATATCTGAAGGGCTGTCATGTAGAAGATGGAGCAGATCTATTCTCTCTTGCTCCGGATTGCAAGACTCGATCGAATGGGTGGAAATTACAATGGAGTCGATACTGGCTAAATATCGGAAGAAACTTCCTAACTGTAAGAGCGGTTGAGCAGTGGAACAGACTGCCTCGGGAGGTGGTGGATGCTCCTTCGCTGGACGTTTTCAAGCGGAGGCTAGATGACCATCTTTCGGGTATGTTGTAGGACTCTCTTTCGGCTACGCTCCTGCAGAGTGCAGGAGGTTGGACCGGATGACCTGCAAGGTCTCTTCCAACTCCAGCATTCTATGGTTCTATGATTGTACAAAGAGTTATTACTCCGAAAATGCCAAGCACTTGACAGATGAATATCTCAACCAGGAGTCTCCACTCTTTTTGAGATGGTGGACACCTTTGGAATGTTGAGAGGAAGTGGTGAGGGGCTTCCCTTGCTGGCCAGCTGGCAGGTGGTGAATTGCCCCCCCCCAAAAAAAAAACCATCAGGAGCCCCCACCCCGTTGGCAGATTGGCAAGCCTATCAGATGCCCTCAAATCCTTATTTTTTTTTAGGATCGAGAAGACGTGGGGGAAATCGGGGGGAGATGTGGGTCAAAATGCAGCCACTCAGCAAATAGTGGACAATTGAGCAGTACAAGCGGGGGAAACGGGAGGCCGAGGGCGGGACAACCGCTTTTGCGAAATCGGTCAAAGTTCTTTTTGTCAGTTCTCTTCACCCTGTGCATAACTGTTTAAACCTCTGTCATGTCTCCTCTTAGTTGCCAAAAATGAAAAGTTCCAGACTCTTTAGCCTTTGCTCTTAAGGAAGTTGCTCCAAACCCCTGGTCATCTCGGTTGCCCGGTTCTGTGTTTTCCCCCAGCTCTGCAGTGTCCTTTTGAGACACAATGAAGAGAAGAGATTGGATTTATACCCCGCCCTTCACTACCCAAAAGTGTCTCAGAGTGGCTTACAGACTCCTTTCCCTTCCCCTCCCCACAACAGACATCCTTGTGAGGTAGGTGGGGCTGAGAGAGCTCTGACAGAAATGGCTCTTTTTCAAGAACAGCTCTGACAGAACTATGGCTTGCCCAAGGTCATCCAGTGGCTGCAAGTGGAGGAGTGGGGAATCAAACCCGGTTCTCCCAGATTAACGTCCGAGCTCCTAAGCGCCCAAGAACTGTCCTCGAGAGAACAGCTCTGAAAGAACTTGTAACTTGCCCAAGGTCACTCCAGCAGCTGCATGTGGACGAGTGGGGAATCAAACCCAGTTTTCCCAGATTAGAGTCCACGCTCCTAAGCACCTGAGAACTGTCTCTGAGAGAACAGCTCTGAAAGTTTGAGGTAGGTGGGGCTAAGAGAGCTCTAAAAGAAACTGCTCTTTTTCAAGAACAGCTGTGCCAGAACTATGGCTTGCCCAAGGTTATCCAGCAGGTGCAAGTGGAGGAGCAGGGAATCAAACCCGGTTCTCCCAGATTAGAGTCCGCGCACTTAACCACTACACCAAACTGGTTCTCAACTGGTTTTAACCAAGAGCAAGGTTCCCTCTAAGCTGCGGAGTCTTGAGATCAAAAATTCTACTTTGTGAGCTACTGAAGTTGAAGTTGTGAGTGGACGATTTGGCTGCTGCATACATGAGTTCACTCCGGAGCCATCCCTTCCTGAGCAAAGAAAAAAATCTGTGAGCTGGAGGCTAAAAAAACTGAGCTAGCTCACACTAACTCAGCTTAGAGGGAATACTGGCCAAGAGCAAACAAATCCTGATCTGAGAATCTCTTGGTTAGGAGATGGCGCAAGGGACTTGACCAAGGAAGGGGGAGCTGTGGCTTAGTGGGAGAACTTCTGTTCGGCACGCGGAAGGTCCCAGGTTCAACCCCCAGCATCTCCAGTTAAAAGGACCAGGCAGTAGGTAACATGAAAGACTTTTCTCCGCCTGAGATCTAGGAGAGCCGCTGCCAGTCTGAGCAGACAATACCGACTGTGATAGACCAACGATCTGATGCACTATAAGGCAGCTTCATGCGTTCATGTGAAATGCATTTGGGAAATGCCAGTTTTTGCAGGCTGAAGACCTTAAGAACATAAGAGAACATAAGAGAAGCCAGTGTTGGATCAGGCCAATGGCCCATCAAGTCCAACACCCTGTCACACAGTGATCAAAAATACCAGGTGCCATCAGGAGGTCCGCCAGTGGGGCCAGGACACTAGAAGCCCTCCCACTGTTGCCCCCTCAGGTGCCAAGAATACAGAGCCTCACTTGCCCAGGACTGAGAGTTCCTATCTATACTTTGTGATGGACCTCTGCTCCATATATTTATCTACATAGGAACATAAGAGAAGCCAATGTTGGATCAGGCCAATGGCCCATCCAGTCCAACACTCTGTGTCACACATTGGCCAAAAATACCAGGTGCCATCAGGAGGTCCACCAGTGGGGCCAGGACACTAGAAGCTCTCCCACTGTTGCCCCACCCCGAGCATCAAGAATACTAACTGTAATTTGCCCCAGACTGAGAGTTCCTACCTATACCGTGTGATGGACCTCTGCTCCATATGCTTATCTAATTCCCTCTTGAAACTGTCCATGCTTGTAGCTGCCACCACCTCCTGTGGCAGTGAATTCCATGTGTTGATCACTCTTTGGGTGAAGAAGGACTTCCTTTTATCTATTCTAACCCGACTGCTTAGCACTTTCATCGAGTGCCCACAAGTTCTTGTATTGTGAGAAAGGGGAAAAATACCTCTTTCTCTACCTGCTCTGTCCCATGCATAATCCTATAAACCTTGATTATGTCACCCCTCAGCCATCGTTTCTCCAAGCTAAAGAGCCCCAAGAGCTTTAACCCTTCTTCATAGGGAAAGTGTTCCAACCCTTTGATCATTCTAGTTCCCCTAGATTCTTCTAGTAGGCCTAGATTCTTCCACAGGCTCATGCTTGTATAGGCCAGTGTGACAGCAGCCAGGCTTTATGGAGGACGGAGATCTTTCTGGCTAGGCAGCATACCGCATCAAGTTTTCTGGAGCAGAGTCATCAGCCTGGAAGCAAAGTGTGTTCCGGACTCTTCAGCCTTTCCTCCTAAGGAAGTTGCTCCAGCCCCCTGGCCATCTCGGTTGCCCTGTTCTGTGCTTTTGAGATATGATGACCAGAACTGCACACAGTATTCCAAATGAGGCTAAACCCTAGATCTAGACAGAGGCATTATAACTTTGGGGCTAGATCAAGATCTGGAGGTCTCCATTCAAAAAGGATGTGGGCAAAATCAAGAGGGCGCAGAAGAGAGTGACGAGGATGATCGGGGTCTGAAGACTGAGCCCTACGAGGAAAGGCGAAGGGCCTTGGGGATGTTTAGTTTGGAGAAGAGGAGATTGAGCGGGGGGACATGATCACTCTCTTTAAATATGTGAACGGCTGTCATTTGGAGGAGGGTGAGGAGCTGTTCCAGTTGGCAGCAGAGGAGAGGACCCGAAGCAAAGGGTTTAAATTGCATGCAGAAAGGTATAATCGGCTGGATATTAGGAAAAACTTTTTCAAGGCCAGAGTGGTTCAAAGGTGGAATCAGCTGCCTAGAGAGGTGGTTAGCTCTCCCCTTCACTGACAGCTTTCAAGAAGAGGCTGGACGAATATTTGTCAGAGATGCTTTGGGCTGGTCCTGCATTGGACAGGGGGTTGGACTAGATGGTCAGTATGGCCCCTTCCAACTCTATGATTCTATGTTTGGCCAGATCTTCCAGGTCTCTATGCTTAGCACGCATGTTCTAAAGCAGGAAGACAGACTAGACCATCAGGTGCATGGTCTGGTATTATAAACTCATGTTAGACAAACAGGAATAGCCTGTTTGCTAAGTTAAGTCTCAGCTGCAGCCGCTAAGGCTTCTAGATATAGCCCTGGAGACTCTGCCCATCATTCCTCATCCACTTGTCATTTTGAGACAAGTGAAGACAGAACTTGGTTTCATGAAGAAGGATCCTTAGAGGACCCATGGACTGGCCCTCATGAAGAAGGACCCTTAGAGGACCCATGGACTGGTCTTTATGAAGAAGAACCATTAGAGGACCCATGGACTGGACCTCATGAAGAAGGACCCTTAGATGACCAATGGACTGGACCTCATGAAGAAGGACCCTTAGATGACCAATGGACTGGTCCTCATGAAAACTGGACTCTTAGAAGACCCATGGACTGGTCTTCATAAAAACTGGACCCTTAGAAGACCCATGGACTGGTCTTCATGAAAACTGGACCCTTAGAAGACCCATGGACTGGTCTTCATGAAAACTGGACCCTTAGAAGACCCATGGACTGGTCTTCATGAAGACCGGTCCTCATGAAGAAGGACCCTTAGAGGACTGGCCCTCATGGGCTGGTTCTCATGAAAGAGGACCCTTAGAGGACCCATGGACCAGTGTTCCCTCTAAGCTGAGTTAGTGTGAGCTAGCTCACAGGTTTTTTTAGCCTCTGGCTCACACATTTTTGTCTTAGCCCAGGAAGGATGGGGCTCCAGAGCAAACTCATTTATGCAGTAGCCAAACTGCTCGCTCATAACTTTAATGCCAGTAACTCACAAAGTAGAATTTTTTTGCTCACAAGTCTCCAGAGCTTAGAGGGAGCATTGCCATGGACTGGTCCTCATGAAGAAGGACCATTCGATCTGGTCTTCTTTTGAAGGACCATTCGATCTGGTCTTCTTTTGCAGCCCGGTTGAGGTTACTGTTCCATTTTGCCACTTCCCTTCAGGGTCTTAACATTAATAGTAATACGTTTGTGTACACGATCCATAATTAACTTGAAAGTGCACAACATTAATTATTGCACTAAATTGCTAATCCGTGGGGTATTTCTCTCCTCCCCTTTCCCCCCTTAGCTAACCTGCCAGGGTCTAATAATTGCTGCCACGAATTGGGTCGGGCAAAGGTCCCTGCGGAAGGCGAATTCTCGTGTTCCATTAGTGAGAATACATATAGATCATTTTCAGTACTAATCTAAGGCTAAAATCAATTATGTCTCTTGTATTTAAGAATTAAATTGACTCGCCGTGGGAGAAGGATAAAGGGGAAAAATACATTCCTCCTATTATGTCTAATTACAATTGTAAAACATTTTCCTTCGAAATGTAATTGCTGCCTGTTGAGACCGTATCTGCCGAGCTTAAATTGTTTCGTCGACTCGTTTGATTGTCTTTCAAGTTTCTCCTTGGGACAGATTCAAATCACGGAGAAAGTGATTTCTGGCGTTGTGCGAGTCGCAAGGATATTCGTACGATCGGGCGTGTTAAAGAAGTGGGAGTTAATCTCACTTTTGGGTCTGTTCTCACAAGTCAGGGTTGTTCTAAAGGCTACGACGGCTGTTCCTTCCATCTGCTCTGACCGGATGATCTGTGAAAGAACTCGTACCTTTTCAGCATGATCTTAATTTCATATGATTCTCTGTGTATTTCTAGGCACACGGTGTCATTTCTACTTCTTTTGCTCCTAGCTGTAGAATTGTTCCCCTTGTGAAGAAATGCATTTTCTTTTTCCTGTGGGAGTTTGAAATGAGCAAAACCTTCGCTCTGAGTTTTAAAAGGTCCCCCCCTCTGGGAAAAGAACAGGTAGGCAGGGGGGAAGTCAGTACAATTGCTTTCCAGGCTTACCTCATTCCACCTTCACACAAATGCTACTAGGTCTAGACCAGAGGTGTTGAACTCATTAGTTAAGAGGGCTGGATCTGAGATCAGTGTCACTTTTTTGGACCGGGCCATGTGTACCATAAAATGTAATACGAGGTCCTGGAGATATAAACTTTATAAAGATGATTTTTTGTTAGTCTTTAAGGTGTTACTGGACTCTTACTTTATTGCTATTCAAAAAACAGTGGGGAGACTTTTTAACCTTACAGGTTGCTGAACTAAGAGTAGCAATTCCCTTACAGAGGAATTTGAAAGCGAAATTAGAAACTGCTGAATTGCAACTGATAATGAAGATCAAGACTCCTGGACTGAACCTTGACCTAGGTTTCTTCTCTCATTACGAATGCCTGTTATTGTCATTTGCCATCTGAAGTCACTTCACTCTCCGAGATATAAGGACAGACGGACTCACGTTCTAGTTGTGTCTGAAGAAGTGAGCAGCAACTCACGAAAGCTCATACCCTGCCACAGATGTTGTTAGTCCTTAAGGGGCTACTGGACTCTTGTTCCCTTCCAGTAATAAAGAATGCAAGATGTGCTTGTAGGTTTCTCCCCCCCACATCTGTTAGAAATGGAAAGGGAGATCTTTCCAAGTGCCATGGGACTCCATCTCTCTCTCTCTCATTCTCTGGCTCTTTCCTTCCCTCCCTTCCCCTCCCTCTCTCCTTCTCTGTCTCTGAAGAAGTGTGCTTGCACACAAAATCTTATACCTGGAATAAAACATTGTTGGTTTTAAACACAGGGCTCTCTCTCTCTCTCTCTCTGGAGTGCTCTCATTGGCTCTTTCTTTGCCTCCCCCTCCCCCTCTCTCTTTGACGAAGTCTGCACATACACAAAAACTTATACCTGGAATAAAATGTTGTTGGTCTTCTTAAAAGAGCATGAGACTCTGTTTCTCTCTCTCTCTCTTTCCCTCCCACTCCCTCCACAGAGGATGGGGGGGGGAGCCCTCAGCCAATCAAGGGAAGGGAGGCTTGGATTTCTTTCTCTCCTCTGCAAGGCAGGAAAGAAGAGAGGATGGGCAAAAGCAGCTGCAATGAAGGAAATGGGAAGCAGGAATAGGAAGCAGCAGATATCCACTTGCTCATAGGCTGAATAGGAGCCCAGCAGGGGCTGGACCCAGTCTGTGGACCATATCTTTAACACCCCTGGTCTTGACAATGGGATGGTCAAGCTCCCCCCATCTTCTCCCTTCAAGCAGGGAACAGAGATTTGGAGGAATTAAATACTAGAGAGACTTCAGGGAGGAGAATTCTGGAGGCTTCAGGAAAAGTTTCTTTCTTGACCCAGCCAGACCTGGTCAGTGGGTGGAGAAACAGATATGGTAAAAACTCCTTACAGCAAGGAGGAGGTGTCTTTGGTGTGGAGTCCATCAGAGCAGGCAGAACTCTTAACTGAGGTCTGGAAGAGGCATCTGTTTAACAATGTGCTGTCCTGAGGAACTCAAGGAAACTTCAGACTCTGTAGAGATCTGTAACTTCCTAAGCTTAAGGAGCCTGTCCAATATTTTATCATCTGATAAGGCATGTATAGACAGAGGGACAGAGGAATTGTGTTTTACCCATTTCTTTTGAACCCCTTGCTCAGTCTGGTGCTATGCTAAAAGTATGCTTGTGAATATTTTTCTTTTTAATAAATACTTGATAACTTTTGATGCCAGTAGTGGTTCTCTGTGCCCCATAGACCTCCACCATCTTGGACACACTATTTTGTCATTGATCTTGGTTGTCTGGAGATAATTTGTAACAGCAGGAGATAGCCAGGGGCCACCTGGAGGTTGGCAACCATACCATGATGCAGAAACACAGGCGGGAGGTGGAAGTATAGTGTGGGATAATGCGGACAGGAAGAGTGATGTAATAGGTAGGAAGGTGGCCTAGGATCCGGGAGGTCTCAGGTTCGAATCTCCATTCTTCCAGGAAACTGGCTGCATTATTTTGTGTAAATCACTCTCTCTTAGCCATCCTACCTCACAGGGCTGTTTGGAGGATAAAATGAATTAGGAAGAACTTCTTTTGATAAAAGGAAGTCCTTCTTCACCCAAAGAATGATTAACACATGGAATTCACTGCCACGGGAGGTGGTGGCAGCGACAAGCATGGATGGCTTCAAGAGGGAATTAGACAAACATATGGAGCAGAGGTCCCTCAGTGGCTAGTAGCCACAAGGTATAGATAGGGACTCTGGGGCAAGTGATGCTCTGTATTTTTGGTGCTTGGAGGGGGGCAACAGTGGGAGGCCTTCTAGTGTCTTGGCCCCACTGGTGGACCTCCTGATGGCACCTTGTATTTTTGGCCACTGTGTGACAGCGTGTTGGACTGGATGGGCCCTTGGCCTGATCCAACACTGGCTTCTCTTCTGTTCTTCTGTTCTTAAGTGCATGACTATTGGGGTAGAAAAGTGTGAGATGGTCAGTTCATTCTCGGACACCATCTACAAATACAATTTTGTTCTTCCTGGTATTAAAATGCACCTTCCATTTTAATTCGGGGGGAGGGGTGACAGAGCTTTGGAAAACACATCTCTAAAGAGCACCCAAGGCACACTTGCCCGTCTCGCAATGCAATGGATGCCCATTAACGAGTAAATCAGACTCTGTCAACGTTCTTCAGTAAAAGCCTTAATGTGAAGAGTGACGACTCTAACCCACGTTTATAAAGTTGTGATGATTCAAAGAAAAGAGTATCCTGCCTTATGCAAAAGATGCAATCCATTGGGAATAAAGGTAAAGGCAAAGGTTCCCTTGCTTGAAAGCCAGTCAAATTTGACTATAGGGTTGTGGTGCTCATCTCTGTTTCAAAGCCAAAGAGCCAGCGCTGTCCGAAGACATTTCCGTGGTCATATGGCCGGCATGACTAAACACCAAGGCACACGGAATGCTGTTACCTTCCCACCAAAGTGGTACTTATTTATCTATTTGCAATTTCTTGCTTTAGAACTGCTAGGTTGGCAGGAGCTGGAACTAGAGATGGGGAGCTCACTCCGTCAAGCGGCACTCTCGGGTCTCGAACTGCTGAACTACTGACCATCCACAGCCTGCAGTTCAGCGTCTTAACCGCTTGAGCCACCGCAGCTCCCCTTTGGGAATAAAAGTCAGTAGCAAAAAAAAAAGAGAGAATCAAAAAGACAACAATTGCTGTCGAGTGCATTAAAAAGAGTCCAAAATGCCCAGATTAAAACCAAAAACAAATCCGGCACATGAAGCTGCCTTATACTGATTCAGACCGCTGGTCCATCAACGTCTACCGAAACTGGAAGTGGCTCCAGAGTTTCAGGCAAAGGTCTTTTGCATTATTTCCCACCTGATCCTTTTGACTAGGGATGCTGGGGACTCCTTTAAGCGGTGGAAAGCTAGTCTCAGTGAGGCTGATAAAAGGGAACACAGGCTGTGGCAAATAAAAGGAGAGCCAGCTTGGTGTAGTGGTTAAGTGCGCGGACTCTAATCTGGGAGAACCGGGTTTGATTCCCCACTCCTCCACTTGCACTGGGCTGGATGACCTTGGGCGAGCCGTAGTTCTGATAAGAGCTGTTCTTGAAAAAAGAGCAGTTTCTGTCAAGAGCTCTCTCAGCCCCACCGACCTCACAGGGTGTCTGTTGTGGGGAGGGGAAGGGAAAGGAGTTTGTAAGCCGCTCTGAGACACCTTTGGGTAATGAAAGGCGGGGTATAAATCCAATCTCTTCTCTTCTTCTCTTCTAAAATGCAAGTCTGTAATAAGACAGGCAAAAAGGAAACATGAGGAGCATATTGCAAAAAAACCCATAAAGACTGACAATAAAACATTCTTCAAATACATTAGAAGCAGGAAACCAGCCAGGGAGGCAGTGGGGCCCTTGGATGTAAAGGTAAAGGTTCCCTTGCTCGAAAGCCAGTCGAATCCGACTCTAGGGTTGCGGTGCTCATCTCTGTTTCAAAGCCGAAGAGCCAGAGCTGTCCGAAGACGTTTCCGTGGTCATGTGGCTGGCATGACTAAACACCAAGGCGCACGGAACGCTGTTAGCTTCCCACCGAAGTGGTACCTATTTATCTACTTGCAATTTCTTGCTTTCGAACTGCTAGGTTGACCAAGGGATAAAAGGACTACTGAAGGATGACAGGGAAATGGCTGAGGAGCTGAATGCATTTTTTCCTCTGTCTTCACTGTGGAAGATGAGAAGTGCTTGCCCACTCCAGAACCACTGATTTCGGGAGGAGTGTTGAAAGACCTGAGTCAGATTGAGGTGATGAGTGAGGAGGTCCTACAACTGATAGACAACTTAAAAACTGATAAATTGCCAGGCCCGGATGCCTTCCATCAAAGAGTTCTGAAAGAACTCAGATGTAAACATGTGGATCTCCTGACAAAGAAATATGTAATCTTTCATTAAAATCTGCCTCTATTCCTGAGGACTGGGAGGTAGCTAATGTCACTCCCATCTTTAAAAAGGGTTCCAGAGGAGATCCAGGAAATTACAGGCCAGTCAAGTCAAGTCAAGTCAAGTTTATTAGTACGGTCAAGCGACCAGGTAAATTGGTGGAAACTGTTATTAAGGAGAGATTTAGTAGGCACACTGATGAACAAAAACTATTGAGGCAGACTCAGCATGGGTTCCGTAAGGGAAGATCTTGTCTCACTTACCTATTAGTGTTCTTTGAGGGAGTAAACAAACATGTGGACATGGGGAGGACCCAATAGATGTTGTTTACTTTGACTTCCAGAAAGCTTTTGATAGTTCTTCATCAAAGGTTCCTAAATAAGCTCAATAGTCATGGGATAAAAGGATAAGTCCTCTTGTGGGTCAAAAGCTGGCTAATTAATAGGAAACAGAGAGTGAGTATAAATGGGCAATTTTCTCAGTGGAAGGTGGTAAGCAGTGGGGTACCGCAGGGATCAGTACTCGGTCTGATGCTTTTTAACTTGTTCATTAATGATTTGGAATTGGGAGTAAGCAGTGAAGTGGCTAAATTTGCAGATGATATGAAATTGTTCAGGGTGGTGAAAACCAGGGAGGACTGTGAGGCACTCTAAAGGGATCTGTCAAGGATGGGCAAGTGGGCGTCAACATGGCAAATGAGGTTTAATGTGGCCAAGTGCAAAGGGATGCACACTGGAGCCAAAAATCCTAACTATAAATACACGTTGATGGGGTCCAAACTGGCAAAGACTGACCATGAGAGAGATCTTGGTCACCACACCTTTCTTCATAGGGAAGGTGTTCCAACCCTTTTATCATTCTAGTTGCCCTTTTCAGCACGTTTTCCAAAGCTATAATATCCTTTTTAAGGTGTGGTGACCAGAACTGTACACAGTATTGCAAATGAGGTCACACCATTGATTTATATAGGGGCATTATGATATTGGCTGATCTGTTTTCAATTCCCTTCCTAATAATCCCCAGCATAGCGTTGGCCTTTTTATTGCAGTTGCACACTGTCTCGACATTTTCAGCGAGTTATCTACTACGACTCCAAGATATCTTTCTTGGTCAGTCTCCGCCAGTTCGGACCCCATCAATGTGTATGAGAACCATCTTGAGATCCATTCCAGACAGTGGGGATTTGTTGTTGGCCCATGAGAAGAGGAAGGGTTAAGCTGCTCAGCTGATGAATTCAGGGAGGAGAGTTGAGTTGCCAATCACCAGGTGGAACCTGGAGTTCTTCCAGAACTGTAACTGATTTCCAGACTACAGAGATCAGTTTCCCTGGAGAATATGGCTGCTTTGGAGGGTGGACTGTACGGCATCCTATCCTATGAGGAAAGCTTGAAGGAACTGGGTATGTTTGGCCTGGAGAGGAGACAACTCAGAGGTGATACGATAACTATCTTCAAGCCCTCAAAAGGCTGTCGTATAGAGGATGGTGTGGAGTTGTTTTCTGTTGCCCCAGAAAGTCAGACCAGAACCAATGGGTTGGAATTCAATCCAAAGTGTTTTTGGCTAAACATTAGGAAGAACTTCCTGACAGAGCGGTTCCTCACTGGAACAGGCTTCCTTGGAGATGGTTTTCAAACAGAGGCTCGATGGCCATCTGACAGCAATGCTGGTTCTGTGAACTTAGGCAGATCATGAGAGGGAGGGCAGGAAGGGTTGCCTCCGTGCTTAGTTCTCATGGACCTTTCTTACATGGCCAGGGAAATGCTGACCGCCACTTTGGGGTCAGGAAGCAATTTTTCTCCAGGCCAGTTTGGCCAGGGATACTGGAGGTCTTTTGTCCTCTTCTGGGCATGGAGCAGGGGTCACTGGGAGTGTGCTTTGCTGTGGTTGCCATAAGTGGAGTGTGATTTGACTGCACTTTACACACAAGCACATGAATTTGCCTCCACCCCCTTTCCCAGTCTGCAGCATTGTCTGCCAGTGTGTCAGCATGCACAAGCAAAATTTTTACCCCGTATGTCTAGAACAGTAATCCCCAGAAAGAACAGAATAGTAAGAAAGCAGGAACTGCTGCTGCTGGTATGACAGCAAATTAATGCCTTTCCCTTAGTCCAGTGAACCTATAATATGATCGGTTATAGAAATTCTTTGGAAAGACAGATGTGGTGGTAACATCTGCGTGTGACCATGCTGACTCAATAATGCCACCTGTCAGTTACATATTTAGCAAATCACTCTTTCTCTCCTCCCCTCTTCCCCCTGATTTTGAACTCGAAGCTAGCTGACCAGGGCTCTTTTGTAGCAGGAACTCCTTTGCCTATTAGGCGACACACCCCTATTGTAGCCAATCCTCCAAGAGCTTACAGAGCTCTTCTTACAGGGGCGACTGTAAGCTCTGGGAGGATTGGCTACCTAGGGGTGTGTGGCCTAATAGGCAAAGGAGTCCCTGCTACAAAAAGAGCCCTGCAGCCGACCATCAATACACAGAGCACAAAATTTCTTTGCATTATTGATGCTGTTAATTTTAAAAATTGGGATTAGATGTAATAATGATTTTAAAAATGGGGCCTATTCTGCAATCTGCACGCTTGTAATTAGCTAAAATACATTCTTAGTTTCAGAATGAACTATTAGGATTGGATCCAGCACACATTTCTGCTTGCCCTAGAAACATTGCGCAAGCGGAAAGGCAAGAAAATGGCAACGGTGGCCTCTTGCACAAGGTCACTCTTATCGCATCCACTTGTCGTAAAAAGTAAAGGTAAAGGTTCCCTTGCTCGAAAGCCAGTCGAATCCGACTCTAGGGTCGCGGTGCTCATCTCCGTTTCAAAGCCGAAGAGCCAGCGCTGTCTGAAGACGTTTCCGTGGTCATGTGGCCGGCATGACTAAACACCAAGGCGCACGGAACGCTGTTACCTTCCCACCGAAGTGGTACCTATTTATCTACTTGCAATTTCTTGCTTTCAAACTGCTAGGTTGGCAGGAGTGGAACTAGAGACGGAAGCTCACTCCGTCTTGCGGCACTTGGGTCTTGAACTGCTGAACTACTGACCTTCTACAGCCTGCAGTTCAGCATCTTAACCACTTGAGCCACCGCAGCTCCTTGTCGTACGGGTTTCCAATTATGCAGGATCTCGTGCGAACAGTTTCTAAGCAAATAGATCAAGATGGGTACCCATGTTAGTCTGTCTGCAGCTACAGAAAAGAGCAAGAATCCAGGAGCACCAGCACATTAAAGACTAACAAAATCTGTGGCAAGGTATGAGCTTCTGTGAGTCACTGCTCATGTCTTCATTTCTAAGCGCTATAATATAGCGGGAGGAAAGTGCTTGTTGTTGCTCAAGATCTTGTGCAAATTAAGGAGGAGGAGGAGGAGACTGGATTTATACCTGGCCCTTCACTCGGAGTCTCAGAGCGGCTTACAAACTCCTTTCCCTTCCCCTCCCTGTGAGGTAGGTGAGAGTGGGAGAGCTCTTTCAAGAACCGCCCTTTCAAGGACAGCTCTTGTCAGAACTATGGCTTGCCCAAGGTCATCCAGCAGCTGCCAGTGGAGGAGTGGGGGATCAAACCTGGTTCTCCTAGATTAGAGTCTGTGCACTTAACCACTACACCAAACTGGAGGATGAATCTATAATGAGTGAAGATGAGACTAAACCATAATTTGATGAGGTCCCAGGGACTTCTGTCACCACACTTCCTGTTTTCTACATGAAAACAGGAAGTTACCTTATGCTTAATCAGACCATTGGTCAATCAAAGTCTACTCAGACTGGCAGCGGCTCTCCAAGATCTTAGGAGGAAGAAGAAGAAGAAGAAGAGGAGGAGGGGGTGAGATTGGATTTATACCCCACCCTTCACTACCCAAAGGAGTCTCAGAGCGGCTTACAATCCCTTCCCCTTCCCCTCCCCACAACAGACACCCTGGGAGGTAGGTGGGGCTGAGAGAGCTCTGACAGAAACTGCTCTTTTTCAAGGACAGCTCTTATCAGAACTACGGCTTGCCCAAGGCCATCCATCCAGGTGCAAGTGGAGGAGTGAGGAATCAAACCAGGTTCTCTCAGATCACTTAACCACTACACCAAATTGGCTCTACTTTGCACCAAACTGACCAAAAGGGCCTTACCATTAAGCTGCATCAAGTCCATTTATGTTTCTGCTTGTGCAGCCAAGACTTAGCTTTTTCGTTATGTTTTGTCTTTCCTGGGCCTCATTGCTAGGGAAGCAATTCCTCTGCGAGCCGTCTGTCTTTGGAGTACTCACTGCCTTTTGAAACATGTGGGACTTATCCTATCCTGCGACGTGTCAACCTTTTTGAGCAAAGCGCGTAAAATATTGTGGGATATTCCTTTGCAAAGAAGCATACACACGCACAATTTAGTTATTTCCCATCACTGTGGTGTCTTTGGGGAGGATGCTGTAAATCAGACCACTTATCGAAGGAGCGTAAGGAGAAATTGTATCGCGATGCGTCCGTCTCTTCTCCGGCCACCCAGCATTACACGGGTTTTCTCTCAGTGCTACAGATGTTCCGGCTCATTCTGCCGGCCTCTCTAAATGCCATTTGCCGATCGCTTCCTTCCCAGATGTTCTAGATGGCTCCGTCATTCCCAGGTTGGGTCTCATTTTGTGACTTCCTGCCCATACCTCTCAAGTCCACTGGTCCCTTTGCATTGCGTCTCCGTCCTTTTTGCCGGCCTCGTCGGGGAGACCTCTCTGCAACCCTTGCCTTGGAAGTGTGCCTGCACATCTCCCAGCGGCCACACATGTCCATGCAAGCGCAGCTGTGTCTTGCTAAAAGCTAAAACTTGCAAAAGATCTCGCTCCTTTCACTGTTGGGCCCCTTGTCCACTTTTTTTTTCCCGTCGCAGACAGCTTGCTGGGAGTTCTTCAGCCATATCCTCAGGAAATCTGCCCAGCTCCATTGTTGGAGATGAGTCCCCGACTGCTTCTGCCAAGAGGAAATGTGGCAGGTGCTTGTAAACGGTTAGCCCTGTTGGTGTTGTTGATGAACTTTGCTGTCGCTGCTACTACTGCTGTTGTTGTTCAGTCACACAGTCGAGTCCGACTCTTCATGACCCCGTGCCAGGCCCTCCCGTCCTCCATCATCCTCTGGAGTTTGCTTAATTTCATGTTTGTTGCATCGATAACACTGTCTAACCATCTTGTCCTTTGCCGTCCCCTTCTTCAAAAGGAAGTCCTTCTTCACCCAAAGAGTGATTAACACATGGAATTCACTGCCACAGGAGGTGGCAGCGGCTACAAGCATGGACAGTTTCAAGAGGGAATTGGATAAACATATGGAGCAGAAGTCCATCAGTGGCTATTAGCCACAGGGTATAGATAGGGACTCTTGGTCTGGGGCAAGTGATGCTCTGTATTCTTGGTGCTGGGGAGGGCAACAGTGGGAGGGCTTCTAGTGTCCTGGCCCCACTGCTGGACCTCCTGATGGCACCTGGTATTTTTGGCCACTGTGTGACAGTGCGTTGGACTGGATGGGCCATTGGCCTGATCCAAATTGGCTTCTCTTATGTTCAGACTGACATAGCTACCTCTGAAACTGTCCTTACCATAGAAACTGGGTAGAGGGTGCATCGTTGCCTCCTGCAGATATCATTACTATGTTCCTGCAACTCAAGAGGTGCTTCCAAAGTTCAAGAGGGGACTGGATAAACATCTGGAGCAGAGGTCCATCAGTGTCTATTAGCTTCAAGGTATAGAGGGAATATATTGTCTGGGGCAGTGATGCTCTGTATTCTTGGTGCTTGGGGGGCAAGAGTGGGAGGGCTTCTGGAGTTCTCCTGATGGCCCCTGGTATTTTTGGCCACTGTGTGACGTAGAGTGTTGGACTGGATGGGCCAC
Organism: Gekko gecko; assembly: GCA_029375565.1. Taxonomy (NCBI): domain Eukaryota; kingdom Metazoa; phylum Chordata; class Lepidosauria; order Squamata; family Gekkonidae; genus Gekko; species Gekko gecko. The sequence continues at coordinate 13,016,935 of JAPDNY010000007.1, read as the reverse complement.
TGGCCTGATCCAACATCGGCTTCTCTGATGTTCTTATGTTCTTAATTCCTCGGCTTGCAGTTCTCCAACGCGAGGTCTACAGCCACAAAACGCACTTTCCGGCCCGCTCTCCCTTTTCACTTTCCGTCTTGCCCTTCCCCTTGAAAAACCCAAAGGGAGAAGGCCGGCGGTCTGCTCAGGAAATCATGGCAGGCTCTGTGATTATGAAACACAAAACAAGTCAATTTGAATGTCAGCTGCAGAAGCCGGGGACGTACGCTTCCAAGAGGTTCTATCTTAAAAAAGCCCGGGGTGCTGTATTGTATAGAACTGCCAAACAGTACATACTCACAGAGCTAGAAGAATGCCGAATTTCAGGCCTGTTGCAAACAGCGGCTTCCATTGTTCGAAGCCCCAGGAGGACTCCCCTGCATTTCTGTAGCTATTACAGAGATCAGGAGAAAATACCACCCTGGGATTACGAGGTTTGCCAGTATGCCAACTTAAGTGTCAGTATTTCCCCCTTCATTTTTGTAATACAAAAGGAACATACTTCCTCCTGCTTATCCTATCAACCAACTAATCGGTCACGTTTTTAGACCGCTTTTCCTGCAAGGAGTTCAGGGGCAGTGTGTCTGATTTCCCCCCTCCTCTAGTTTATCCTCAAAACATCTTAATAAGGAAGGAAAGTGGCGGTGCCGATGTGGTAGACCAGGGGTTCTCCGACACGGTGCCCCTGCTGTCTGCCAAGCTTTTCAGAAAGTGGGCGGGACCATGGAAAGGAAGGGCTTGTCATTGGCTGTCATTCTGAATACGAACAAGGGATCCTATTAACTCTCTCAGTTCATCGGATTCAGTCCAATGCAGATTGAAAATGTAATATCGAAATGCCCACGTATGAAACCCTGTTTCCTCATCTTATCATAAGAACATAAGAGAAGCCAATGTTGGATCAGACCAATGGCCCACAGTGGCCAAAAATACCAGGTGCCATCAGGAGGTCCACCATTGGGGCTACGAACCTAGAAGCCCTCCCACTGTTGACCCCCCCAAGCACCAAGAATACAGAGCATCCCTTGCCCCAGACCGAGAGTTCCTGTCTATACCTTGTGGCTAATAGCCACTGATGGACCTCTGCCCCATATGTTTATCCAATCCCCCTTGAAGCTGTCCATGCTTGTAGCTGCCACCACCTTCTGTGGCAGTGAATTCCATGTATTAATCCCTCTTTGGGTGAAGAAGGACTTCCTTTTATCAGTTCTAACCCAACTGCTCAGCAGTTTCATGGAGTGCCCACGAGTCCTAACCAATTAGTGGTCAGGAGCACAGACTCTAATCTGGGAGAAGCGGGTGTGATTCCCCACTCCTCCACATGCAGCTGCTGGAGTGACCTTGGGCCAGTTACAAGTTCTTTCAGAGCTGTTCTTTCAAGGGTAGTTCTCAAGAGAGAGCTCTCTCAGCCCCACCCATCTCATAGGGTCTCTGTGGTGGGGAGGGGAAGGGAAAGGAGATTGTAAGCCGCTCTGACACTCCTTCAGGGAGTGAAGGATGGGGTATAAATCCAATCTCCTCTTCTTCTTCATTATGCCCCTACTGATGTCCCTCCCCCTCCCAATCCCCTCCCTCAGGTTCTATTCCCAAAATCTCCAGGAAATCCCCCACCTGGAGTTGGCAACTCTAGTGCACAGGAACATAGGACAGAAGAAGGTCCTTCAAATATTTGGGATCCAGGTTATGAAGGGCTATAAAGAGGTAAAGCAGCAATGCAGAAAGGCAAGACAGATCCTTTGGTCGCCCAGCACCTAGCATGAGGTACCTTACCTCTGGACATGGAGCGATGATGGCCAGGAGCTGTTGTAGCTATCCATGAATGTGTCCCGTCTTCAGAAGTCCATTGGTGCTCCTGAGGTCCTCCCTGCCTCATACGATTCCTCATGTCATTGGGGTTACCAGCTCCTGGGGGTGAAGCCTGAGGGGGAGAGGAGGGACTTTCCAGAGTGACCATTTTCTCCAGGTGCCATCATTTCCCATCATTGTGGTGTCTTTGGGGAGGATGCTGTAATTTTGTGACTTGTAGAGCAAATTCTTTTTTTTTTCTGGTGGGGCTGAAGTTCGCAGCGCAGAAAGAAAAGCCATTTAGCCAATAGAAAGCTGTTACCAGGAGAGATCTCTGAATTGCAAGCTGTCATGCACTTTCGATGACAGTTCTCAGCGGCTGCAAGTTAATCACTTCCTCCAGCCTACGCCTGACAACCAGCTGGCAGGTGGGAGTGATGACTTCTGTAGTCAAGAAAGCTAACACTTAGGCAGGAAAAACTCTCTTAAAGGAGACCAGTTTCTTGACACAGAGTTAGAAGGGATCTTAGAGGTCACCTACTCCAACCTTTTGCTCAGTGCGGGGATTAGTCAGCTACAGCACCCCACTCTGCTTAAAGGAGCACACACTTTTTTAAAAATGTTGTCAAATGACCGAGGGGGGAAGCATTTACAGGAGAAATCCTTGTGGGGCTGTGCCTTTAAGAAAGGGCGTGGAACCTCCCAAAAGCCCCATTGTAGCTACAAGCCTGTCAGTTGTAATTCCAGGAGATCTCCAACCACTTCCTAGAGGCTGGCAATCCAATCGTATCACCCCAAAAGCATCGCTGAGAAGTTGGAGAAACCCCAAAAGTATTTGATAGAAGAATGCACAGAGCGTGGAAAGCCCAGACTGGGAAACAAAGCAATCCGTATGGCACTTGCGACAGGGTAGCCGAAGTGTTCCTCAGAAGAGTAAAGGGTATGCCCATCTTTCATTAATGCATCAATTTACATGACTCTGTCGGACAATCTCCTGCTCTGCGCATTAGGGAATTTGCATAATGCACCTGCCTGTATGTTAAGGAAGGTGCGCCAATGAAATCCCTCTCATACGGATAGAGGTCTTTATATTAACCTTATCATACACAGCGATGTGGAAAAGTTAATGTTGGCGTGATGGGAAACGCTTCTCAGCATATTAGACAGGGAGCAAATTACCACTCGCCTGTGATTGCCGCTCGGCATTTCGTACTGCCGGAGGAGCGTTCCCGGCAGGGTGTTTGAATGTAACAGTGGGGACACCTAGTGTAAGGGACGTTTCATAATTGCTGTACACGACTGCAAAACCATCTGCCGGTCAGGCCACAAGTAATGGCGAAGTCGACATCAAGTGTTGGCTTGTGTGTGTGTGTGTGATCCCAGGGCGAGTCTTTGGGAGGCTTGATTTCCACGGTGAGAGTTGCTGTTTCAGAGGTTACCCCCAAAGGATCGTGGGTAACCCCTCTGCATTCTTTTGTAGCCGTTGTAACCCCTCTGCATTCTTCTTCTTCTTCTTCTTCTTCTTCTTCTTCTTCTTCTTCTTCTTCTTCTTCTTCTTCTTCTTCTTCTTCTTCTTCTTCTTCTTCTTCCTTCTTCTCCTTCTCCTTCTCCTTCTCCTCCTCCTCCTCCTCCTCCTCCTCCTCCTCCTCCTCCTCCTCTATCTACTGTTGCTTCAGTGCTGGGGGTGGGAACAACCCTTTTGCTCAGGAAACTGTGATGGTTCTACTGGTATTTGTACCACCATTTGCCAGCATAGGGTTGCCAGTTCCAAGCGGGGAAATTCCGGGAGATTTGGAGGCACAGCCTGGAGAGGGTGGATTTGGGGAGGAGGAGAACCTCAGCGAGGTAAAAAATTATTCAATTTGCATTCATTGAATTCATTTCTCCCCAGTGAGGAGCCAAAGTGGCTGATAGCCGTCCCCTCTCCTCCGTTTTATCCTCACAACCACCCTGTGACTGGCCAACGGTCACCCAGTGAGCTTCCGTGGCAGAGTGGGGATTTGGATTTGCCTTTCCCAGATCCCAGTCCAACACTAACCACTACACCACACTGCCTCTCAATAATAACAATAACAACCACCATAATAATAACGTCATGGACTCCACTATCCAAAGCAATCATTTCCTCCAGAGGAACTGATCTCTGTTCTCTGGAGATCTGTTCCAATTCCTGGAGACATCCAGACTCAACCTGGAGGCTGGCAACCTGATGCCAGCACCATATGGCAAGACTTTGGTTCAGGTTCATAGAATCATAGAATGTTAGAGTTGGAAGGGACCTTGCAGGTCATCTAGTCCAACCCCCTGCACTCTGCAGGAGCATGGCCAAAAGATAGCCCTACATACCTGCAACATACCCGAAAGATGGTCGTCCAGCCTCCACTTGAAAACATCCAGGGAAGGAGCATCCACCACCTCCCGAGGCAGACTGTTCCATGCTTAACCACTCTGACAGTTAGGAAGTTTCTCCTGATATCTAGCTGGTATTGACTCCCTTGTAATCTCCACCCATTAGATCTAGTCTTACAATCCGGAGCAAGAAAGAATAGATCTGCTCCATCTTTTACATGACAGCCCTTCAGATACTTGAAGACAGCAATCATGTCCCCTCTAAACCTTCTCTTTCTCAGGCTAAACATACCCAACTCTTTCAGCCTTTCCTCATAAGACTTGGATTCCAATCCGCTCACCATCCTGGTCACCCTCTTCTGGACACGCTCGAGCTTGTCAACATCCTTCCTAAAGTGTGGTACCCAAAACTGGACACAGGACTCCAGGTGAGGCCTGACCATAGCAGAACAGAGCGGAACTACCACCTCCCGTGATCTGGACACAATGCTTCTGTTGAAGCAGTACTGCCTGCAGTTTGTTGTAGTTGGTTGGTTGGTTAATTAGTTCGTTAATTTCAAGCAGTCCCTTCTGCGGTTTGGATTGGGCAATATGAAAAGGTTCCAAAGGCAGACAGGCTATGTCCCTGTGGTTCAGAGGAGACTGAAAATACGGAATGCATTCTAATTCGTTCTAATTCGTTGCCCCTTATATCAAGAGGTTCGCTTCAAGTTTATCCTTCCTTTGGCTTAGTAGGTATCCTGGTCGATCAGATTCGGTGTATGTTTGAATACTACTTGTAGTTAAAAAAAAAAAAAAACCCACTGGTTTCAGCACATACTGTGAAGTGTTGTGTGGCGGTGCGTAAAATTTGCCGGACACTGATAGCTTAGGTTTTTATGTATACATATTACAAAATTTTAATCATTTTAATCAGGGCTTTTTTTGTAGAAAAAGCCCAGCAGGAACTCATTAGCATAATAGGCCACAACAAACAGCAGAGACTCATTAGCATATTAGGCCACACCTCATCAGTGCAACTCATTAGCATATTAGGCCACACTCCCATGTTACCAGAAGTGTGGTCATCCAGCCACACCCACCTTTTGCTTCTAATTCTGTTTACCTTGTTTGTTGTCCAGGGCTTTTTTTTGTAGCAGGAACTCCTTTGCATGTTAGGCCACACACCCCTAATGTAGCCAATCCTAATGAGTTTCTGCTATTGGGTGTGGCCTGTTATGCTAATAAGTTCCTGCTGGGCGTGGCCAACTTGGGAGCCAGCCGGAACTCCGTTCCTGTGTGTTCCTGCCCAAAAATAGCCCTGATTTTAATAATATACATAATTCAGAGCCCTGACCCCCCTGGAATCTCTATCAATGGCCTGGACCAGCCGCCGACAGGACAATAAAAAAGGAAGAGCTAGGCGCTGGCTGCGAGTTGGGCGCATCGAACAACAGCTGCCATCATCAAATTAAAATAACGACAGCTAGCACTTTACTATGTCAGATGGATTAGGTGGTTTTAGAACCGTTTTAATTGTAATTTATGTTTTAATGCCATTTACCTGTTTTCTCACTTAGACTGCCCTGAGCTGCCCTTGGCTGGGAGGGCGGGGGAGAAATTCGATCAATCAATCAAAAATAAATTTTCTCTATCCTTTTATTTATCTTGCACTTCCCTTTGAATTAGAAGCTGATTTATGCGTGGGCGTTGATTTTAATTTTTCTCTCGCCCATTGCAGTCTTAGGGAGTTTTGTTGAGATCTGTGCCGGTCTGCGACCTTATTACTCAAGACTTTGAATCGGCTGTCATTGCGCTATAGGCACAAGCACACATAAAGAGTTAGTTAGTTTATAAAATTACACAATAAAATCACGTGTGAGTGGAATGTGGAGGGGAGGTGCATTTTGACACATTCGAAAGACCACCTGCCACTATATTCCAACCAGTCTACTGAGTACAATATGACGGCATATCTAAAAGTGTCAGCTGAGTTGCTTAGGCAGCAGAGACCAGTTCCTTCTGCCTACGGTTGCCAGCCTCCAGGTTGTGGCTGAAGAAAATGGCTGCTTTGGAAGGTGGACTCTATACCCCATTGAAGTCCTTCTCCTTCCCAAACCCCACCCTCCTGAGGCTCCACCAAAGAAGAAGAAGAAGAAGAGATTGGATTTATACCCCGCCCTTCACTTGGAGTCTTAGAGTGGCTTACAAACTCCTTTCCCTTCCCCTCCCAACAACAGACACCCTGTGAGGTAGGTGGGGCTGAGAGAGCTCTGACAGAAACTGCTCTTTCTCAAGGACAGCTGTGCCAGAGCTTGTGACTGACCCAAGGTCACATCAGCAGGTGCAAGTGGAGGAGAATCAAACCCGGTTCTCCCAGATTAGAGTCCGCGCACTTAACCACTACACCAAACTGGCTCCCCAACAAACTAAGGCAACCTGTTCTGCTCCCTCCCTTCTTTTGAACAGTAGGGTGGATAGCACTGCCCTCTGAGGAATCTTCCTCTAGCCCAGGGGTGGTCAAACTGTGGCTCGGGAGCCACATGCGGCTCTTTCACACATATTGTGCAGCTCCCAGCAGGGCAGCTGGGGAAGCGAAGGAGAGGCATGCCTCCCCGATTGGTCTTCCCTTCCCCAACCAGTGTTCCCAAGGGGGGAACAGAGGAAGAAAGCAACTTTAAATGCATTCTCAAAACCTCCCCCTTGCAGGCTGACTTGGAGAAGGCATTTGTCTCTTTAAAGCCCTACTCCATGCCAAGCTAAGCCAGCCAGTGTGGGGGCGGGGGGGCTGGGAGGATGCATTTAAAGTTAAAGTTGCTTTCTTCCCACCTCTCCCTTGCTTCCTCCCTCCCCATTTATTTGTTTTCTTTTCACCTCTCTGTCTCTTTCCCTCTCTTTTCCCCTTCCTCCCTCCCTCCCCCATCTATTTTCTTTCTTTCTTTCTTTCTTTCTTTCTTTCTTTCTTTCTTTCTTTCTTTCTTTCTTTCTTTCTTTCTTTCTTTCTTTCTTTCTTTCTTTCTTTCTTTCTTTCTTTCTTTCTTTCTTTCTATCTATCATCTATCTATCTGTCTATCTGTCTGTCTATCTATCTATCTATCTATCTATCTATCTATCTATCTATCTATCTATCTATCTATCTATCTATCATCATCATCTATCATCTATCTATCATCTGTCATCTATCTCTGTCTCCTTTCCTTCCTTCCTCCCACTCCCTCATTTATTTGCTCTCTCTCTTCTTTCCTTCCTTCTTCCCCTCCCTCCCCCATCTATTTGCTTTCCTTGTTTGTTTCCCTCACTTTCTCTTCTTTCTTTCTACCTTTCTTTTCACCTTTCTTTCCATCTTCCTTTTCCCTTCCTTCCTTCCTATCCCTATCTATTTGTTTTCCACCTTTCTTTCCATCTTCCTTTTCCCTACCTTCCTTTCTTCCTTCCTATCCCTATCTATTTGTTTTCCACCTTTCTTTCCATCTTCCTTTTCCCTTCCTTCCTTCCTATCCCTATTTATTTGTTTTCTTAGTTTCTCTCTCTCTCTCCCATTCTCTCTCTCTTCCCCCCTCCCCTATCTATTTGCTCTTTTTGTTTTCTCTTTTTCCCTCTTCCTCCCTCCCTCCCCATCTGCTTTCTTTCCACCTTTCTCTTTTTATCCCCCTCCCTCCCTTCCCCTACCCTCCCTCCATCTGCTTTCTTTGTTTCTCTCCTTCGTTCCACCTCTTTAATTCTTTATTCCCACGGCTCTCTTCTCTCTCTCTTAGACAAATAAACATCATTGGACAAATAAATATCATCATCAATATCTGTTTTTACCCCTTTTGTTTTTATTTTTGGCAGTCACATTGAATGTTAATAAAAAAGCAAATCTGCATATTTTCCAATAAAAAATGTGTGTCGAATATTTGTTCATGTCTTGTGGCAGCAGTGGGAGGGCTTCTAGTGTCCTGGCCCCACTGCTGGACCTCCTGATGGCACCTGGTATATTTTGGCCGCTGTGTGACAGAGTATTGGACTGGATCGGCCATTGGCCTGATTCAACATTGGCTTCTCTTATGTTCTTATGTTCTTATGTGGTTCTCAGACATCTGACGTTTATTCTACGTGGCTCTTACATTAAGCAAGTTCAGCCACCCCTGCTCTAGCCTAAAAAGCCTTCCTCAAATTCAAAGTGCCACTTAAGTTGGACATAAGGTCCTTTGGTTGGAAGAAGGCTTCCAGCTTTGCTTTGCAGAATGAGAGAATAGGGAAAGGCTCTGTCCCGCTGTTGCTTCCCTTCACACAGGGTGTGAAAAATCACCTAATGGGGCATTCTTGTTTTTTTTTTTGTTGTTCAGTCGCACAGTTGAGTCCGACTCTTCGCGACCCCATGGACCAGATTACGCCAGGCCCTCCTGTCTTCCGCTGTCCGCTGAAGTTTGCTCAATTTCATGTTCGTTGCATCAATGACACTGTCTAACCACCTCATCCTTTTTCGTCCCCTTCTTCTTTGACCTTCAATCTTTCCCAGCATCAGAGTCTTCTCCAGTGAATGCTCCCTTCTCATTTGGTAGCCAAAGTATTTGAGCTTCAGCTTCAGGATCTGGCCTTCCAAGGAACAATCAGGGTTGATTTCTTTTAGGATTGACTGATTTGGGGCATTCTATTAAAGATTAAAATGTATTTATTCTCAATAAGAACATCAGAAGAGCCCCACTGGATCAGACCAGTGGTCCATCTAGTCCAGCATCCTCTCTCTCACAGTGGCCAACCAGTTCCTCTGGAGGGCCAACAGCAGGGCATAGAGGCCGAGGCCTTCCCCTGATGTTGCCTCCTGGGTCTGGGATTGAAAGGCTTAGTGCCTCTGAATATAGAGGTCCCCCTCAGTTTTCATGGCTAGCAGCCATTGATAGACTTATCCTCCATGAATCTATCTAATCCCCTTTTAAAGCTGTTGATTCCTTTAAAGTTCATAAGGCACATCTTGCCTCTTCAGGTTGCCTCAGTACTACTTTTATTACCATTCTTCAAAGTAAAATCTTTTAGGTAAAAGTATCCAACTAGGATTGGGAAGTCTCAGCTTCTAGTTCTCACTCAGCCAATGAAGTTATGATATTGACCCTCTCTCTCTCTCTCTCAGCCTTACTGCTACTACTACTACTTACAAAATTTGTATCCTGGTTTTCTGCTCTTACAAGGGCCACCAAGGCAGCCAACAATTTAAAACATACGTATAAAAATCACATTTTAAATCTATTAAAATCAGCCTCCCCCCTACTTGTAACAGGATCTGGGAGGGAAAGGCTTAAGAGAATGCTCTCAGATGAACTTGGCAGTTGGCCCCGCCCTCTCATCGGTTGGAGGTTGAACCTCTTTGGCCCTTGCTTGCCTTCTGTGTTTTCATCTCATATATCTCTCTCTTACCTGGGCTTGGAACTGTAGCAGGTTAACCTTTTTTGAAGTTAACCTGTTCACAAGTTAAATGGACCTCCATGAATGTGTCCTGTCAGATGTGCTACTATTTTTGTAAGTAAAATGTCTTTCTCTTGTTACCATTGGAGTTAGACCATCTTTGTAGTTTGTTTGAATAACATTTCTCCTTAACTGGAAAACGAGGAGGATTGGAGATACTGTGGCTGAGTTCAGACTGGCATTTTGCAGTGGGAGCCAGCCATTGCAAAAAAAAAAAAAAAAATTCCCAGTCACACGGGGTCGTTTGATGCGGGAGCATACCGGGAGGAGGCACGTGGGAGCCTTCAGACTGCTGGCCTGGAGGCGCCGCTGTCAGCAGCTTTTCCTTGGTAAATCGGTGATGTGCGCATGAGCGCATAGGCGCCCATGCACCCAAGTGCACATTGCCAGTTGGGGGAGGATCCTGTTGCACCGGCACCACATTGAGTGGTAGAGCAGAGCATGGCCAATCAAAGCACTGCTGCCGTCTGCCCAACACAGGTTGTTCCCGGCTTATCGACCGAACATTCACACAGCTGGGAAGCGGAATGCCGTGCGATAAACGCACTCTCTGGGATTTGCTACCACTTTGAAAAGGTAGCTTTTAAATGAGGGAGGACAGTGGACCAGCGCGGGTTGCCTATGGGTGGGGAACGCCAGGCAGATGTGCCTGTGTGAACGCCCCCTTTAATCCAGTCAGGAAACGTGGCTGAAAAGTGGCTATAGCGGGGCAAACTGCCAGCCTGAACTCAGCCTGTGTAAAGCTTCTGCTCTTCCAAGGCAAATGATCTTTTTTTTTTTACATTTAACCCAATACCCCAAGCACTCATCATTAAAACAATATAAAACAGAGTTAAAATACAGACAAAACATAAAAACTATAATTTAAAAATTGGTTAGGAAGGAGGGATTTTGGAGGGAATGCCAAAGACAGAAGGGGATTTTGGAGGGAATGCCAAAGACAGAAGGGGATTTTGGAGGGAATGCCAAAGACAGAAGGGGATTTTGGAGGGAATGCCAAAGACAGAAGGGGATTTTGGAGGGAATGCCAAAGACAGAAGGGGATTTTGGAGGGAATGCCAAAGACAGAAGGGGATTTTGGAGGGAATGCCAAAGACAGAAGGGGACAGGCAAAGCTCCCTGAGGCAAAGAGTTCCAGAGCTTTGATGCCACAGCTGAGAAGTCTCTTCCTTACATGCCCAGGGAAATGCTGATCGTCAGGAAGCGGTTTTTCTCCAGGCCAGTTTGGCTGGAGATCCTGGTGGTTTTTAGTCTTCCAAAAATGAAAAAGGGGGGGGGGGGAACTCAACCCAAGATATAACTGCGAGCCAAAAGGGGCTGAGCTAACACTGTATATTATAAAAGTACAGATATTTATTGAGGTGTACACATGTTAAAACATATTATGATTAAAAGAAAGAGTCTAAATATCAGACTTATAAAAGCTTTTCAAATACAAATACATATAGACGGGTAAACAATTTCAAACTTTAGGGCCAAACACTTTTCGGCCCCTTCGGGCCTTCCTCAGTGGTCACTATTCTCTACATTGCACTGACACACATCCAAAGACATGTATAAAATATTTTTAGTTGACATATATATCTAACCAGATGTTGTTTCCTGAAATTATAAAAAGGAAAAAGTGAAAGGGGGGGGGGAACCTCATTATACTATGCCAAATGTATATAAAATCATTAATAATGAACACAAAATAACTGAAATTACCTTGTATGTTTATAATTATGCCTCTGGTATATATGTTGGGCCATAAATATAGCCATGCCAATTCTTCAAATTATTGCCCCAGTGCTTAGTTCTCATGGCCCTTTCTTACATGCCCAGGGAAGTGCTGATTGCCACTTGGGGGTCAGGAAGCAATCCTGGAGGGTTTTTTTTGTCATCTTCTGGGCATGGAACAGGGGTCATTGGGTGTGTGGAGGGGGAGGTATTTATGAATTTCCTGCATTGTGCAGGGGGTTGGACTAGATGACTCCAGAGGTCCCTTCCAACGCTATGATTCTGCAATTCAAGAAAGGAAGCCAGGGCCCTCAGTTTTCAAGGCCTTTGGAGGACATTCTGGAGGACATTGATCCATAGGGTTGCCATAAGTCAGCGGTGATTTGATGGCACTTAACACATGCACACATTTCACAGGACTGGAGTGAGGATAAAGGGGGAAGAGGAGAACTGTGAACCCTTCAAACCATTTCCTTGAAGAAAGGGCAGGATAAAAATATTAACAATTAATAGAGGAAGCCGGGAATAGATGGCCTGGAAGCAGAACACAAACAAATTGCCCCGGGGAGAAAAAAACTCACCTTGCTAAATTACATATCATTATTTCTAGTGCCCTTTGGTACGCCTTCTTCCACTTTGCTATCCCTAACGTTACTCTCATTTGCCACCTTGGCTGGTTAATCTAACTGGATGGGGATGCCACATGTGATTTTGCTTATGAGCGTCAGAGGTGAGCCGTCAGGTAGAGTGGCATTCGATGATTGATGAGATCTTGGAAAATGGCCCACATTTAAACCACGGTGTGGGCAAATAAGGGGCGGGTCAGGGGAGGCAAAGATGGAGGATGGTACCAAACGGAGCAGCGTCAAAAGAACTGTTTCCCCAATTAGTGCTGAGGTATAGGGATGCCAGCCTCCAGGTGGAATGTGGGGATACCCTGGGATTACAGCTCATCCTCAAGCTATAGAGATCGGTTCCCTCAGACCATTTTTTGCACTATGGAAATTCCCCATATTGAGCCAGTTTGGTGTAGTGGTTAAGAGTGGTGGATTCTAATCTGGAGAACCAAGTTTGATTCCTCACTCCTGCACAAGAAGAAGAAGAAGAAGAAGATGAAGAAGAAGAAGAGGAGGAGGAGGAGATTGGATTTATACCCCACCCTTCACTCCACAAAGGAGTCTCAGAGCGGCTTACAATCTGCTTTCCCTTCCCCTCCCCACAACAGACACCCTGTGAGGTAGGTGGGGCTGGGAGAGCTCTGACAGAAACTGCTCTTTTTCAAAAACAGCTCTTATCAGAACTATGGCTTGCCCAAGGTCATCCAGCCAGGTGCAAGTGGAGGAGTGGAGAATCAAACCTGGTTCTCCCAGATTAGAGTTTGCACACTTAACCACTACACCAAACTGGCTTAGTGTGAGGAATTTCCCTACTGCAAAAATGGTCTGAAGGAACTGACCTCTATAGCTTGGAGATAAGGTATAATTCCAGGGTATCCCCACATCCCACAATTGAGGTAATGAACATAAGAACATAAGAGAAGCCAATGTTGAATCAGGCCAATGGCCCATCTAGTCCAACACTCTGTCACACAGCGGCCAAAAATACCACGTGCCATCAGGAAGTCCAGCAGTGGGGCCAGGACACTAGAAGCCCTCCCACTGCTGCCCCCTCCAGCACCAAGAATAGCGTGCATCACCTGCCCCAGACTGAGAGTTCCCATCTATACCCTGTGGCTAATAGCCACTGATGGACTTCTGCTCCATATGTTTATCTAATTCCCTCTTGAAACCGTCCATGCTTGTAGCTGCCACCACCTCCTGTGGCAGTGAATTCCATATGTTAATCACTCTTTGGGTGAAGAAGTATTTCCTTTTATCTGTTCTAACCTGACTGCTCAGCAATTTCATGGAGCGCCCACGAGTTCTTGTATTGTGAGAAAGGGAGAAAAGTACTTCTTTCTCAACCTGCTCAGTCCCATTCATAATCTTATAAACCTCGATCATGTCACCCCTAAGCCGTCATTTCTCCAAGCTAAAAAGTCCCAAGCATTTTAACCTTTCTTCATAGGGAAGGTGTTCCAACCCTTTTATCATTCTAGTTGCCCTACTCTGCACTTTTTCCAGTGCTATAATATCCTTTTTGAGATGTGGTGACCAGAACTCTACACAGTATTCCAAATGAGTTTGCACCAATGATTTATACAGGGGCACGATTATACTGGCTGATTTGTTTTCAATTCCCTTCCTAATAATCCCCAGCATAGCGTTGGCCTTCTTTATTGCAGTTACACACTGTCTAGACATTTTCATTGAGTTATCTACTACAACTCCAAGATCTCTGTCTTGGTCCGTCTCTGCCAGTTCAGACCCCATCAACGTGTATTTATATTTAGGATTTTTGGCTCCAATGTGCATCACTTTGCACTTGGCCACACTGAGCCCCATTTGCCACGTTGACACCCACTCACCCATCCTCGACAGATTCCTTTGGAGTGCCTCACAATCCTCCCTGGTTTTCACCACCCTGAACAACTTTGTGTCATCAGCAAATTTAGCCACTTCACTGCTTACTCCCAATTCCAAATCATTAATAAACAAGTTAAAAAGCATCGGACCAAGTACTGATCCCAGTGGTACTCCACTGCTTACCACCCTCCACTGAGAAAGTTTCCCATTTATACTCACTCTCTGTTTCCTATTTATAAGCCAGTTTTTGATCCACAAGAGGACTTGTCCTTTTATCCCATGACCATTGAGCTTACTTAGGAGCCTTTGATGAGGAACTGTATCAAAAGCTTTCTGGAAGTCAAGGTAAATAATATCTATTGGGTCCCCCTTGTCCACATGTTTGTTCACAGGTTTGGCGGTAACCTGTTTGGTTGTCCATAGAATTGGGTCCACTGGTCTAATTGCTTTGGGCCATGGGGGTTATGTGGGGAGAGGCTCCTGAAGCTACCCTGAAACTTTGGAGCCTCTCCCTCAAACCATCTCCCCCCAGAGCCACTAACAGCAATGTGGGAAGAAAGTATTTTTTTCCCACCATAGAGAACAATGGAGGGGATGGGGGCAACCTATTTGGGGGCCCATAAAATTGGACCCCCTGGTTCAATGTTAATGAAACTTGGTGAGTATCTTGGGGAGAGGCTCCAGCAACTACCCTGTGAGTTTGGAGCCTCTTCCTCAAACCCCTCCCCTCCAGTCCTCAAAATATACCCTATGTTTTCGCCATTGACTTCAATGGCCCATAGGGTATAATGGGGCTGAATTGCCATCAAATTTCGGCAGCAATTCGGTGGCAAGCCAATTCAGATCAGAGAATCTGAATCCACCCGGAGCAGCCCAAAAGAGGCCCGAATGGGACATTTTCGGGGGTGCATTTGGTTCGGACAAACCGAATGCTCATCCCTAGTCCCTGTCATCCCCAGGCTCCACTCTGAAATCTCCAGGAGTATTCCGACCTGGATCTGGCAAACCTACCCCCCAACACACACACCAGTGGCCAGGGAGGACCTAGAAACCCTGGCTGAGGATCATCTAAAATGAGAGGAGCTTTTGCCGGACATGCTGTGCCATGAAGTTTGCTGAGAACACGTTCAACAGTCAAACCTACCATATTTGAAGGTGTCAGTTAGATACGAGCTGATCGACCAGCCTGTTTTGTTCGTGTTGAACAGCCACAAGGGCGTACGGAATATGTTTACCTCAGGTTTTTGGAAAACTGTGCGAAGCCACTGCTTGCTCAAACTGATTAGCGGCAGGCCCGCAGCCAGGATTTTTTGTAAGTCAGGGGGCATTTAAATTTCATAGGGGGCACTGGCTAATCAATTTAATCCAAGGGAGAAGGCCGTGACACCCTGGGCTAGATGGGAAGTCAGGGGGGGCCTTGCCAGAAAGTCAGGGGCCTAGCCCCGAGATGCCCCGCTGTAGCTACGGGCCTGATTAGCAGCCATTACCGCCACTAGGAACTACTTAGAAAAAGACCAGAGAATAGGGTTTTACTAAAACACCACAATTTCTTTAAGATCTTTTGATACGATTTGTGGCTTATTTAAATATCTAGCAGGTACATGACACAGGACTTTTGGGCGGCAGCTCCACGATCGTGAAACAGCCCCCTCACGGAACAGTCCGCCCTCGGCCTTCAGAAGATGGAAGTACCTGAGGAAGTGAGCAGTGATTCAGGAAAGCTCCTCCCCTGCCGCACATTTTCTTCATCTTAAAGGTGCTGCTGGTACTCTGGCTCTTTTCTCCTGTTAGTAAAGGTAAAGGTTCCTTTGCTCGAAAGCCAGTCGAATCCGACTCTAGGGTTGTGGTGCTCATCTCCATTTCAAAGCCGAAGAGCCAGCGCTGTCCGAAGACATTTCTGTGGTCATGTGGCCATCATGACTACACACCGAGGCACGCAGAACGCTGTAGTTTCTCCTGCTACAGACTGACTAATGTGGCCACCCATCTTGATCTACCTGAAGAAGTGAGCGGTGACTCACAAAAGCTCATCCCCTGCCACAAATTTTATATATCTTTAGATGCTGCTGGACTCTTGATCTTCCCTACAGCTATGGACAGACTAACTCAGCAGCCCATCTCGATCAGTCTTCAGGAGTTTTATTCGGGACGATATTTAATTAGTTTGGTGTGGTGGTTGAGTGCGTGGACTCTAATCTGGGAGAACCGGATTTGATTCCCCACTCCTCCACTTGCACGTGGCTGGATGAGCTTGGGCAAGCCGTAGTTCTGATAAGAGCTGTTCTTGAAAAAGAGCAGTTTCTGTCAGAGCTCTCTCAGCCCCACCTGCCTCACAGGGTGTCTGTTGTGGGGAGGGGAAGGGAAAGGAGTTTGTAAGCCACTCTGAGACTCCTTTGGGTAGTGAAGGGTGGAGTGTAAATCCAATCTCCCTCCTCCTTCCTAGTTTAGTTTTTCTGCCTATCAGCAGTTTTAAATTGTAATTTTAATCCATGGCCTTCTGTGTATTTTTGTGTTTGACGTTCCTTTTACATTGTAAGCTGCCTCAAGTTCTGAAAGGTAGGAAGTATTGTGAAATTTGATCCACATAGCAGAGTTTTGCCCAGTCGTAGAAGCACGATACTGAGGACGGTAAATAAACCTCCCAAGAAATATATTACGAAAAAAGGTAATCTTACATTTATTCAAGCAGACCCACATTCAGGTTGGAGTCAAAAAGAAAAGAAGGAAGCTTAGTCTAAAGAGTATCCTTTCCCAAATGGCCAGCTTGCCTGGTATCATGTGTGTGGGAGTATGAGGGCCTTTATCAGAGAGACCTGTGGAGACATGTGTCTCAATGGAAAGCCATGTGAGGAGAGTGAGAGGACAGAGAGAAAGAGGGAAAGAGAGGAGGGGCCGGAGGGCAGTTCTCAGGTTAAGACAAAGAAGAAGGAGGAGAAGGAGAAGAGGAAGGAGAAGAAGAAGAAGAAAAATAAAAAAGAAGAAGAAGAAGGGGGGAGGAATTGAATTTATACCCCACCCTTCACTTGGAGTCTCAGAGTGGCTTACGATCTCCTTCCCTTCCTGTCCCCACAGCAGACCAATCAGGATACAAGAAAGGTTCTGGAGGGAGATGACTTGATCGGTTGTTATGTTCATATTTTGATTGGTTCTTATCTCAACTAAGGGCGTGGCCTACCAAGCCCGGATAGTTTAGAAGAGAGCCTGTTGCTCTCCTGTGTTGTGTTCATTCCTACCTTGTAAATGAAGCCGAATCACTTGTTAGGAGCTGCTGCCGTAAGTCTCAGACTTAACAAAACCCCTTTGTGTTTGTGTCCTTTATAAAGTTTATATCTCCACTACCTGACATTACATTTTATGACACACATGGCCCGGCCCAGCAAGGTCTCATTTATGTCAGATCTGGCCCTCGTAACAAATGAGTTCAACACCCCTGGGGTAGAGCATCTGTGTGGCACGTAGGAGGTCCCAGGTTCAATCCCTGACATCTTCAGTTAAAAAGGACCAGGCAGTAGGTGATGTGAAAGACATTTACTTGACACCTTAGAGACCAGTCTGCCAGTCTGAGTAGACAGTACTGACCTTGAAGGACAAAGGGCCCCATGTGTCTGTCCATGTGTTTGGTGTAGTGGTTAAGTGCGCGGACTCTTATCTGGGAGAACCGGGTTTGATTCCCCCCACTCCTCCACTCACACCTGCTGATGTGACCTTGGGTCAGTCACAAGCTCTGGCACAGCTGCTCTCTCAAGGACAGTTTCTGCCAGAAGTTCTCTCAGCCCCACCTACCTCACAGGGTGTCTGTTGTGGGGAGGGGAAGGGAAAGGAGTTTGTAAGCCGCTCTGAGACGCCTTTGGGCAGTGAAGGGCGGGGTATAAATCCAATCTCTTCTCTTCTTCTTCTCTGTGTGTGTACTGGTCTATCTAGCTCTGGGGTATTTCCTCTAACTGACAGGCAGCTGTATTGGCCTGCAGTAGAAGTATATGATTTGAGTCCAATTATACCTTGAAGACCATAAAAGCTATTGGACAAAGGCAGGGCTCTTTTTGTCGCAGGAACTCCTTTGCATATTAGGCCACACACCCCTAATGTAGCCAATCTTCCAAGAGCTTACAGTAGCCCCTGTAACTTAAGAAGAGCTCTGTAAGCTCTTGGAGGATTGGCTACATTAGGGAGTGTGTCGCCTAACATGCAAAGGAGTTCCTGCTACAAAAAGAGTCCGGGAACTTTGACTCTCAAAAGTTTATACCCTGAATCTTGTTAGTCTTTAAGATGCTATGGGACTTGAATCTTGAAGGATATGCAAGACCAAGAAGCATTTTCGGCACTCCTGGCAGACAAAAACTGCAAAATAGCTCTTTCTCATTGAACACTATGGGGCACCATCCAGTTGGAGATTCTTTTGTGCCGGTCTTGTTGAAATGAATGGGAGTGCCGCCAGAGCCAGTTTGGTGTGGTGGTTAAGTGCGCGGACTCTGATCTGGGAGAACCTGCCGGTATGACCTTGGGTCAGTCATAAATCCTTTCAGAACTGTTCTCTCAAGGGCAGTCCCCGAAAGAGCTCTCTCAGCCCCACCCACCTCACGGGGTGTCTGTTGTGGGGAGGGGAAAGGAAAGGAGATTGTAAGCCGCTCTGAGACTCCTTTGGGTAGTGAAGGGCGGGGCATCAATCCAATCCAATCCAATCCAATCCAATCCAATCCAATCCAATCCAATCCAATCCAATCCAATCCAATCCAATCCAATCCATTCTCTTCTCTTCTCTTCTCTTCTCTTCTCTTCTCTTCTCTTCTCTTCTCTTCTCTTCTCTTCTCTTCTCTTCTTCTTCTCTCTCTCTTCTCTTCTCTTCTCTTCTCTTCTTCAGAGCATGGCTATGGAAGAACTTCACATTCTTGTGGAGGTCACACCATCTCCAATGACCCCGCTCGTGACCTTAAGCACAGACTTTGGCTGCTGTGTGTGAGACAATGTTACGGAGTCCTTCACTGTGGAATCTTGAAAGTGGCACATCGATTGTTTCTTTTAATATCCCCCCTCCTGAAGGACGTTAATGGCATCCATTCTGCATTTGGAAGGATCAGCGGAATGATGAAAGTCACTCACTTAACCACGAGGTTGCATTAATCAGATAACAGAAGAGCTGACCCCCTAAAGGAAGGATCGCGGCAGGATTTAGGAGACCTTACGAGAGCACCTTCTTCATTGGAACTAAGGATGTCAGAGTCATTTGGTTGGTTTTAAAAGGGGATCGGACAGATTCGTGGAAGAAGGAGGAGGACATTTGATTTATACCCCGCCCTTCACTACCCGAAGGAGTCTCAGAGCAGCTTACAATTTCCTTCCCCTTCCCCTCCCCACAACAGACACCCTGTGAGGTAGGTGGGGCTGAGAGAGCTCTTTTGAGGACTGCTCTTGAGAGAACAGCTCTGAGAGAACTTGTGATAGACTCAAGGTCACACCAGCAGCTCCTCATCCTCTTCCTCCTCCTCCTCCTCCTGGACCAGCAGAATAAAATCCTCTTAAATTCTGAGTTTGTAATAACTATGACTGTTTGCTCGGACTGCCGGGCCTGATCAACGCTGATGGCCCTGGTTCAAACGCCATGCACAAACTCTGTGATACTGTCAGGACAAGGGGGGTTGTATTGAGGAAAAAACCCAAACTTTAGGAGCAGGGGCAATTGGTTTTATTTGCCCCCCCTTTTAATTTGATATTATTACTCAAAACCAGCTGTTTTGAGTTGGATGTTTAATTTCCATCCAAGGAGTTCCCATGGATGATCAAAACCATGGGAAGGAAAGGGGGACAAATCCCTGGATGTTAAGGATAGGTTCAGCCCCCCCTTCCCCCTTTGGTACAGCACTTTCCACCTCTAACTACACCCCTTTGATTTGGCCCCTCCCCTTTGGAATGTGTGTGAACAGAGAAGCAAATTGTCCCTTGGCTTTGGTGAGAGCTTAGCATCCATCACCATCCTGTCCTATTATATAAATGTATAGTGGTCTGGCAATGTTCTATGCGTGGCAGAATCAGTTGGCTGCAGAAACTGCCCATCACAAGGTGTCCCTCGATTGGCTGCCTTCCCTTCCATCGTGGCGTCAGTCCCGCCCACAGACCTGCCACCCAGCATCTCACTCTCACCCTGTGTGGGGCCAGCAGCCGGGATGGATGCTCTGGCAGCCACTCTGGTGGGAAGCCAGGAGGATGGGCCCAGGAGGATGGGCCTCTGCACAGCCTGGTCGCTCCCTCCGGGGCAAATTGCCAGTCTGAACTCAGCCACCATGTGTAAATAGCAAATCCAGATCCCGCTCCTATGGACAAAGTCCGCTGAAGACAATTTGCAACTAGTATTTCTGCTCCGCAGTCACCAACTATAGACATCGAGTTTTAATGGCACGGAGCAAACTCCCCCCCCCCAATTCATTAGCTGGGGAGGGGGATATGGCTGAAGTCCCAGTTCTTGGTTTGTTCCCCCCCTCATGTTCCAATGTCCTAGTTTTCTCCAAGCACTAATTTAAAATGCATTCTACTGTTGCACAGTGCCTAGTTAACTGCTAAGGAGTGATTTTATTGCCCTAAAACTGTAATATATTTGCATTCATTACAACGGACCCTAAAATCTATTGCAGATATAAAACGGAGGATAATAACATGATGGGTTTGAAGGGCAGCGGAGAACTAGGGCAAAAAGACGGCACCCGGGCTTCAAGCGGCTTCATTAAAAGGCAGAGAGAAAGCACGTTTGTTATATATGTTAGGGGTTGGTTCAGCTGGAGGAATAACCCTCCCCCCATAAATATATATATTTTTAAATAATAAAGGATGCCTTTTAATATCAAGCTGGATGAGGACCACTATCTTATCAGGATGTTTGGGTTCCCGGGCTTCATGCCACTAGGGTTGCCAGCTCTGGGTCGGGAAAGAACTGGAGATTTGGGGAACAGAGCCTAAGGAGGGCATGGTTGGTAAGAACATAAGAACATAAGAGAAGCCAATGTTGAATCAGGCCAATGGCCCATCTAGTCCAACACTCTGTCACACAGCGGCCAAAAATACCACGTGCTATCAGGAGGTCCAGCAGCGGGGCCAGGACACCAGAAGCCCTCCCACTGCTGCCCTCTCCAGCTCCAAGAATAGAGTGCATCACCTGCCCCAGACTGAGAGTTCCCATCTACACCCTGTGGCTAATAGCCACTGATGGACTTCTGCTCCATATGTTTATCTAATTCCCTCATGAAACCGTCCATGCTTGCAGCTGCCACCACCTCCTGTGGCAGTGAATTCCATATGTTAATCACTCTTTGGGTGAAGAAGTATTTCCTTTTATCCGTTCTAACCCGACTGCTCAGCAATTTCATGGAGTGCCCACGAGTTCTTGTATTGTGAGAAAGGGAGAAAAGTACTTCTTTCTCAACTTGTTCAATCCTATTCATAATCTTACAAACCTCGATCATGTCACCCCTCAGGTAGAGGGACTTCGATGAGGTATTAATACCATATGAGAGAGTCCACCTTCCAAAGTGGCCATTTTCTCCAGGTGAACTGAGCTCTGTTGCCTGGAGATCAGTTTCAGTCCCAGGAGATAGAATCGTAGAGTCACAGAGTTGGAAGGGACCTCCAGGGTCATCTAGTCCAGCCCCCTACACAAGGCAGGAAACTCACAAATACCTCCCCTTCCCAGCCTGGAAGTTGCCAATCCTGCCTGCCACAGTTGCCTGGCTGTGGGAGAAAAAGCAAACACAAAAGCCTCCACATTCTGCGCCAGTATGTCACTTTGGTGTAGTGGTTAAGTGTGCGGACTCTAATTTGGGAGAACCGGGTTTGATTCCCCACTCCTCCACTTGCACCTGCTGGATGGCCTTGGGCAAGCTGTAGTTCTGATAAGAGCTGTCCTTGAAAAATAGCAGTTTCAAGTGGTATGGTCTCCTATTATTAGTTATCTAGAAAATAGTGAGACAATCCCAAAAAACCCATTATACAAAAAGTTGCTGTTCTTTTAATTTGTTCTATGTTTGATGCACGTGTTAAGTGGTTGTATTAGGTGGATTTGTAAAGGCTATTTGATTCCCTGGAGCTACTGGGATGAAAATTGTTCAAGCGAGCTGGTAACTGTTCTTTGTGTCAAATATTGTTGTAACGGTGTGGTTAAAAAATGAATTAAAATTAAAATTAAAAAAAAGAGCTGTTCTTGAAAAAGAGAAGTTTCTGTCAAGAGCTCTTTCATCCCCGCCTACCTCACAGGGTGTCTGTTGTGGAGAGGGGAAGGGAAAGGAGTTTGTAAGCCGCTCTGAGACACCTTTTGGGTAGTGAAGGGCGGGGTATAAATCCAATCTCTTCCTCTCTCTCTTCTTCTGGGTACAACCTGAAAGTGACAATGGAAACTCTAGGAACCATGAGAAACCCAATGGTTTTATCATAGAGCTTCTGGCAATTCCTAGAGCTACCGACTGTCACTTCCGGATTGTACCTGGAAGTGATATAATGACATTGATGATGTCACCGTGTCGGGATATTGCAAATGCCACTCCTTCAGTCATGAAAGAGTTAACCTGTTTATTTATGTATGCTAATTCTTAGCTAGTTAGTTTAGCACCAATTAGCTATCCTACACATTCTTCCCACCAAGGAAGAGGAGGTGTTATTCCTAATTTGTTGAATTTGGGAACTCCTATTGGATGATCAATTTTATTGGGGCACTACATGTATTTTGTCACTACACAGGTTGGGCATTGGGGTAAATTCTGTCTCCTTTGTTCTTACTCATATACGAGGTCTAGCAAACACTGACAAGATATGGAACAGAGAAGCTAGTCAGGATCTTTGTTATTTTCTCTCCATGTAAGAACATAAGAACAAAGAGAAGCCAATGTTGAATCAGGCCAATGGCCCATCAAGTCCAACACTCTGTCACACCGTGGCCAAAATATACCAGGTGCCCTCAGGAGGTCCAGCAGTGGGGCCAGGGCACAAGAAGAAGAAGAAGAAGAAGAAGAAGAAGAAGAAGAAGAAGAAGAAGAAGAAGAAGAAGAAGAAGAAGAAGAAGAAGAAGAAGAAGAAGAAGAAGAAGAAGAAGAAGAAGAGTTTGGATTTATACCCCGCCCTTCACTGCCCAAAGGCGTCTCCGAGCGGCTTACAAACTCCTTTCCCTTCCCCTCCCCACAACAGACACCCTGTGAGGTCAGTGGGGCTGAAGAAGAAGAAGAAGAAGAAGAAGAAGAAGAAGAAGAAGAAGAAGAGTTTGGATTTATACCCCGCCCTTCACTGCCCAAAGGCGTCTCAGAGCGGCTTACAAACTCCTTCCCCTTCCCCTCCCCACAACAGACACCCTGTGAGGTAGGTGGGGCTGAGAGAACTCTAACACAAACTGTCCTTGAGAGAACCACTACACCAAACTTCTGACAGAAACTGTCCTTGAGAGAACAGCTGTGCCAGAGCTTGTGACTGACCCAAGGTCACATCAGCAGGTGCAAGTGGAGGAGTGGGGAATCAAACCCGGTTCTCCCAGATAAGAGTCCGCGCACTTAACCACTACACCAAACTAGAAGCCCTCCCACTGCTGCCCCCCCCAGCACCAAGAATAGAGTGCATCACCTGCCCCAGATTGAGAGTTCCCATCTATACCCTGTGGCTAATAGCCAACTGATGGACTTCTGCTCCATATGTAAAAAGTTTTTTCTGATGTTTTAGTAAAGTCTTTTTTTCTGAAGCTAAATACACACGCGTGACTGCCTTCCTTCTTTTCACTCTGCTACAATATCCAACTCACCAGCATCACTTCCCCTCATCCCCACCCCACAACCCTTCCATCAGGATGTGGGCTGCAGTCCTAACGTATTTAAAATCTCGTGGACTTTACTGGGATTGCAGTAGTTTAACTGTATGCAGGATTGCCCCAGTCAGGATTGGGAGGAGAAGGAGGAGGAGGAGAAGAGGAGGAGGAGGAGATTGGATTTATACCCCACCCTTCACTACCTGAAGGAGTCTTAGAGTGGCTTACAATCTCCTTTCCCTCCCCCAACAGACACCCTGTGAGCAATGCTCCCTCTAAGCTGTGGAGTCTTGTGAGCAAAAATTCTACTTTGTGAGCTACTGGCGGTAAAGTTGTGAGCCAGCAATTTGGCTACCGCATAAATTAATTTGCTCTGGAGCCGTCCTTCCTGAGCTAAGATAAAAATGTGTGAGCCGGAGGCTAAAAAAAATGTGAGCTAACTCACTCTAACTCAGCTTAGAGGGAATGCTGCCTGTGAGGCAGTTGGGGTTGAGGGGGGTCTCTCGAGAACTGCCCCTGAGAGAACAGCTCTGAGAGAACTTGTGACTGACCCAAGGGCACACCAGCAGCTGCATGTGGAGGCGTGGGGAATCAAACCCAGTTCTCCCAGACTGGAGTCTGTGCTCTTAACCACTACACCAAACTGGCTATGCCAAACATGATGAAAGGAATCCCTGGAAGTTGTGACAATATAAAAGGCTGAAGGCAGAACTCGATGAGATACAGTTTCGGTGGAGGCCCCGAACAGGAATCCCTTCTGGAGTTCTCCAAACTGCTTCCCTTCAGGCAGAGCTCACTATTTTATTGGTTAATAATTTCTATTCCATTCTCTACACCAAAAGGCAATCATAGAGACATACAGACAATTAAGCCGCAATATAATCACATAAAATCATATTGAAAATTATATTAAAAAAAGAAAGGGAGAGAAAGCCTGGGTAAATAAGTGCATCTTCAGCTTGCCGCAAAACCTTAGCACATTCACTGCTGACCACATGTTTAGGGGAGGGGGATCCATAACTAAGGCCCCACCTAAGGTTCCCAAGTACTTACCGCGTGGCAGCGGGGGATGCATGCTCCCCGGCTGGACCAGTCCTCCCTGTAATGCACCATGCCATCACCAGGAAGTGACGCCAGGCAACGCTCTGGCAATGGGGCTGAAAACTCGATGGTACCATCGAGTTTCCAGCTGCATTGCCAGAGCGTCGCCTAGCGTCACTTCCTGGTGACGACATCATGCGTGCGTCTTTCCTTCCCCCGGGGATGGTCCTGCCAGGACGTATCTGTCCCCCGCTGAAATACGGTAAGTTCTTGGCAAGCCTAGCCCCACCACAGACAGAGCCATCTCTCAAGTAACCTTATTTTGCGGAAATAGTGACTCAGGTGTTCAAGATGCAAACAGTGACCACAGGTTTGAGCAGATTCATTATGCAGTGGATGGTCCTTTGGATTCCCAAGTCCTGAAGCATGGAGGGTGGAGGTCCCCAAGCTTTTGGCATCTATGTGAACCTTTGGAATTGGGAACTGGGTAGAACCACAGGTGGAGGAGGAGGAGGAAGAAGAAGAAGACAGAGGAGAAGGAGGAGGAAGAAGAAGAAGAGGAGGAGGAGGAAGAAGAAGAGGAGGAAGAGGAGGAGATTGGATTTATGCCCTGCCTTTCACTTGTAGTCTCGGAGCGGCTTAAAATCGCTTTCCCTTCCTCTCCCCACAACAGACAGTTGGAGCTGAGAGAGCTCTGAGAGAGCTGTGACCGACCCAAGGTCACCCAGCTGGTTTCATGTGGAGGATGAGTGGGAAACCCGGTTCTCCTGATTAGAGTCCGCCACTCTTAGCTGCTATGCCAAGCTGGCTTGAGCCAGACACAGAGAAGAAACCCAAGTGGAGTGAAGTACACTGGATTCGAGACGCGTATAGTGATTTCAGCTTAACTCTAAGACAACTCCAGCAGGACTGGAGCCCTGCTTATATGCAAGCAAAACACCCCATCTCGTACACACCCACTCCCCGTGATAGGCTATTTACAAAACATTACTATTTGATTGGTTTATTCCAGAATCCTGGTCGGCTATTGTTCTTGTGCTCCAAGCTCAGCTCGTCTCTAGGGTGATTCTATCAGGGCGATTTCAATCCCAATACATAACATGGAGGGACAAAGAGGGGGTAATTTGCAAAAATACTCTGGGAAAGAGAAGCGAGAAAGAAAATATGACACTGTGGCGGTAGCCGCCGCTGAAACAATGTGATTTCGATCTGCACTGCCAGACTGATCTCCAATGGCCAATCAGAGGCTCTGCTGGGAGAGAACCCTATGTGGGTCCACCCACTCTAAAAATATTTGGTGGGCACCAGAGAAGGCATCTGAGTGGTGCAGTCCCCCAAGGCACTAGGTCAGGGACCCCGGATACAGTGTCTTCCAAGTTGTAGCCCGCACTTTTAATCATGCCTTGAAAATGAATCAGCATGCAAAGAACTGGACAGGTCGTAGGGGAGGCCCGCTCGCTAAACCTGAGAACAAGCCGTTCCAAAAGATAGTACTGCAGGGCGGCAAATTTGAAAGAGAAAATCCAGGTCCCCCTTCCATAATTGTGATACCACCTGCGGTATAAAAAGTATCTTTCAAATGGAGATGGATCCTATTGGTATGCATATATCACTCAAAGGAAGTAGGAACCACTTACTGATGTTCTACCATTAGAAGAAGAAGAAGAAGAAGAAGAAGAAGAAGAAGAAGAAGAAGAAGAAGAAGAAGAGGAGATTGGATCCTATTGGTATAAATATATATCACTCAAAGGAAGTAGGAACCACTTATTGATGTTCTACCATTAGAAGAAGAAGAAGAAGAAGAAGAAGAAGAAGAAGAAGAAGAAGAAGAAGAAGAAGAAGAAGAAGAAGAAGAAGAAGAAGAGGAGGAGGAGGAGGAGGAGGAGGAGGAGGAGGAGGAGGAGGAGATTGGATCCTATTGGTATAAATATATATCACTCAAAGGAAGTAGGAACCACTTATTGATGTTCTACCATTAGAAGAAGAAGAAGAAGAAGAGGAGGAGGAGGAGGAGGAGGAGGAGGAGGAGGAGGAGGAGGAGGAGATTGGATTTATACCCCACCCTTCACTACCCAAAAGTGTCTCAAAGTGGCTTACAAATTCCTTTCCCTTCCCCTCCCCACAACAGACACCCTGTGAAGTAGGTGGGGCTGAGAGAGCTCCTGATAGAAACTGCACTTTTTCAAGGACAGCTCTTATCAGAACTACGGCTTGTCCAAGGTCATCCAGCCAGGTGCAAGTGGAGGAGTGGGGAATCAAACCCAGTTCTCCCAGCTTAGAGTCCGCGCACTTAACCACTGCCCAAAACTGGCTCTCCTACAGCACCCGGTATTCCCAGGCAGTCTCCCATCTAAGTATTAACCAGGCCCGACCCTGCTTAGCTTCTGAGATCAGATGAGGGGCCATCTGCCTGATCTGTCTCAGGTGGAAAAAGGCTGACCTGGCAGCAATGCTCCCTCTAGGCTGTGGAGTCTTGTGAGCAGAAATTCTACTTCGTGAGCTACTGGCATTAAAGTTGTGAGCGAGCGATTTGGCTACTGCATAAATTAGTCTGCTCTGGAGCCATCCTTCCTGAGCGAAGACAAAAATGTGTGAGCCAGAGGCTAAAAAACCGTGAGCTAGCTCACGCCAACTCAGCTTAGAGGGAACACTGCCTGGCAGTGGTGGTGACCTGGGCCTCCATAGAGAGGGAGACATCCACGAACACCCCCCAGAGTCTTCACCCTCGATGTTGGCACCAATGAAGCCCCATCGAAGCTTGGGAGCCCGATTCCCTGACTCAATTCCTGGCAACTCAGGTGCAGGACCTCCAACTTAGATGGGTTTAACTTCAGTCGGCTCTGCCATAACCATCCAGCCACTGCCTGTAACGCCCTGTCCAGATTGCCTGGGGCCATGTCTGGGCATTGTACCCCAGTGAGGTTCCTCTCCTCCCCAGGGTCCACTCCCAAATCTCCAGGGATTTCTCGGCCTGAAACCGGCAACTCTACCCCCCACACCCCTTGCCTGGGGCCAGGAGAGACCTAGCATAACCCTACCTGGAAGGAAGGCCACATACTTCAAGATTCCAAAATCCAGGGATACATTGGAATGGGTAGCAACTCAAAAACCACTCGCCTGTGTTTCAGTCCTCGTGACGTTACTGCAGGAAAGAGCCATGTCATTTGGGCAGCCCGTATATGGTTCCCCTCTATTCATAACAACAGAGGGTAATGTTTGGTGTAGTGGTTAAGGGCACGGACTCTAATATGAGAGAACCGGGTTTGATTCCCCAATCCTCCACTTGCACCTGGCTGGATGACCTTGGGCAAGCCATAGTTTTGATAAGAGCTGTTCTTGAAAAAGAGCCGTTTCTGTCAAGAGCTCACTCAGCCTCGCCTACCTCACAGGGTGTCTGTTGTGGGGAGGGGAAGGGAAAGGAGTTTGTAAGCTGCTCTGAGACACCTTTGGGTAGTGAAGGACGGGGTATAAATCCAATCTCCTCTTCTTCTTCTTCTTCTTCTTCTTCTTCTTCTTCTTCTTCTTCTTCTTCTTCTTCTTCTTCTTCTTCTTCTTCTTCTTCTTCTTCTTCTTCTTCTTCTTCTTCTTCTTCTTCTTCTTCTTCTTCTTCTTCTTAGGATAGAACATTGGTAAGTGGTTCCTACTTCCTTTGAGTGATATATATTTATACCAATAGGATCCAATCTCTTCTTCTTCTTCTTCTTCTTCTTCTTCTTCTTCTTCTTCTTCTTCTTCTTCTTCTTCTTCTTCTTCTTCTTCTTCTTCTTCTTCTTCTTCTTCTTCTTCTTCTTCTTCTTCTTCTTCTTAGGATAGAACATTGGTAAGTGGTTCCTACTTCCTTTGAGTGATATATATTTATACCAATAGGATCCAATCTCCTCTTCTTCTTCTTCTTCTTCCTCTTCCTCTTCTTCTTCTTCTTCTTCTTCTTCTTCTTCTTCTTCTTCTTCTTCTTCTTCTTCTTCTTCTTCTTCTTCTTCTTCTTCTTCTTCATATCTCACCCCCTCCCATGACCTGGCTACAGCGACCCATGCAATGGTCACTTCCAGACTGGATTATTGTAACTCTCTCTATGCAGGGCTATCCTTGATTCAGCTCCAGAAGTTGCAACTGGTGCAGAACGCAGCAGCATGGGTATTGACCGCAACGCCTGTGCGGGCTCGCGCATCCACCTAGTGCTGTGTGAACTGCATTGGCTGCTCATCAAGCACCGGATCCATTTCAAGGTGTTGGTGCTTACCCTCAAAGCCCTATATGGCCGGGGGCCAGCATGCCTTCGAGACTGCCTCTCCCCATGTGAGCCCCATAGAGCACTGAGGTCTACCAACTGACATCTGTTGGTAGTCCCCGGCCCCAGGGATTTCCGGCTTGCCTTTTTGACCCGGACCCCCACCTGGTGGAATGAGCTCCCGTATTAGATCAGGGCCCTGTGGGATCTATTACAATTCTGCAGGGCCTGCAAGACAGAGCTCTTCCACTGGGCTTTCAGTTGAAGTGGCAGATGTCCCTCTCCCCCCCTCCAGTGGCCTGGACCTGAATAGTCATACGAGACTACCTACCCCTGAGACATCTAGCTAAACTATACACGGCACTTGATGAAAATGTTGTTATATGGCTTTAATCTGTTTTAATTGTTTTTAACGGCATTGTGTACTGCACTTAGATGGTTTTATGTTGTTTTATGATGCCAAATGGCCTTGTTAGCCTCCCTGAGCTGGCTTCAGTGCGGAGGGTGGAGTACAAATTAAATAAATAAATACAGTCCACCTTCCAAAGTATCTGTTTTCTCCAGGAGAACTGATCTCTGTAGTCTGTAGATGAGATGTAATTCCAGGGCATCCCCAGGTCCGTCCTTCCTTCCTTCCTTCCTTCCTTCCTTCCTTCCTTCCTTCCTTCCTTCCTTCCTTCCTTCCTTCCTTCCTTCCTTCCTTCCTTCCTTCCTTCCTTCCTTCCTTCCTTCCTTCCTTCCTTCCTTCCTTCTTCCTTCCTTCCTTCCTTCCTTCCTTCCTTCCTTCCTTCCTTCCTTCCTTCCTTCCTTCCTTCCCTCCCTCCCTCCCTCTCTCCTCCCTCCCTCCCTCCTTCCCTCCCTCCTTCCTTCCTTCCTTCCTTCCTTCCTTCCTTCCTTCCTTCCTTCCTTCCTTCCTTCCTTCCTTCCTTCCTTCCTTCCTTCCTTTCTCAAGATCACATCACAATTCTTTGGGCAACATTTTATCAATGTTAGTTGCTATAGATTTTCTGGGTTGTGTGGCCATAGTCGTGGCATTGTAAGACCTGAAGTTTCGCCAATAGCTGTGACTGGCATCCTCAGAGGTATAACACAGAAAGGTG